>OX387270.1:49069188-49680021 GCA_947562075.1 Orthosia gracilis | reverse complement strand
TACTTAGAGTTTATAATAAAGCTTTAAGATAAGTGAGAAATTTTAACCGTTTTTTGCTAACGGCAATGGACGACAATGAAAAACATTATTGAGATTCTAAAAATACGAACGAAAAGTCTTTGTATGGCCTGTTTCTGATTGAAGTATTTGACGTTAAGAAAGTGTCAAAACCTATTTTGGTGCCACATTTTGACAGGTTTACAGGATAAAGTATAGTTTGATAAATATTCAATCATTCTACTTCAATCAGAAATAGGCCATTAGTCAGTCAATTAGAAATAGAGATTATTCTCTGCTTCTGTGATATAGCTAAAATCCTTTCCACTGAACAAATATAGTTCATAATGTTGATGTCCCTCAAAACAGATACGTACCTAGCTGTAATTCCATAACACATGAAGAGCTAACTGTTTCCTTTCAGACGATAACAATAACTCCAACAAAGTTCTTATTAATAAAAGTTAAACAAAAACAAAATCCAGCTCCCATAATGTCCAGCAAATAGCTTGGTTATCAGCAGATCGTCTCCCGCGGCGCCTGCGCAGCCCGCTCGCTAATTACTCGCGAACTCGCCCGAACGTATAGAGACGTTCGGCTAACTCCGCTCGTGACCCGATGATCGCCGAGCGATACCGAACGCTCTTAGATTTTAGATGCACGATTTTTATGTTACCAAGTATATTTGGGGCTTATTGGGATATGAAATCGGATCCTGTAAAGATGCGGTTTGAAGAATGAGATGTGTTCTAACCGAGTCCTAAAATGTCGATTAGAATCCTCTGCTATTGAACAGTCTTACTAAGAACAGTGTTGGTTTTCTAAATCTTTACCGGTTACATTTCGTTACGCGTTTCATCAACAATATTTAGTCTAACAAATGGTCAAATAATTAACTCTTCAACTCATTTAACCAGTTGTGATGCCATTGTTATTGATGAAAAAACGCGTTTTATCGAAATTTTAAACTATTGATTAGCATATTTAACCATTGGTTTAGTTAACTACGGATCAAAAAAGTGGGCCTAAGGAATTCCCTGCCGTGGTCGTCTGTTTCCTGATACCGATAACCTAGGGACTAGAAACTTCAGTTGATAGTTGGGATCATAAGAAACCAAAATAATTAATGAAAGAGTTCCAAAGACGTCTCAGTTCTCGCAAGCTCAGGCAGTAAGGTATTCATTGTTTATTTGTTGACAATCTTTCAGATCCGATTAGCGTGTGGTGCCGTTCGCCGTACAGCGCTGTAGTGAAATACTGCGCGTTGATTGCGCTTATTATCGCGACCATTACCGCCTGTGAGCTGTTCATTATGGGTTATTGTTCAGGAGTTATGCTGAGATTATCTCGTTGATATATGTAGTAGCTATACATATCGAATCATTAGCACGTTTAATATAGAGATTTTTTCTATTAATCTCCAAATTCTTAGATTCGATAACTAAAAAACACTCGGTGTCTTTGGTACCTATTGTTCGCCGTTTATAGACACCGACGATGTGTTTTGTTTTGGAAGTCGGTTTGATTTTTTTGTTAAAAAGTTTTTTATTTATCTTTTTTTTTTAGTTTTGGTAGAGTATCCCTAATTACCATGGAAATCATTTACAGACAAAGTACATCATGACGATTTCAATAAGCCCAAACACGACTAGGACACATTGTTTTATTTTGGCATTCCTGTGCCTACCTTCCGGCATCATCATCAAATCAGTTCAATGGTACAATTTTCATCAATACCATTTATTTATATGTATTTGTTTCATCATAGTCGGTTAACTGTTCGAGATGTCCTATACCCATGACACATTTAGCATTAAGGAGTTCTGGTGGCAATCTGTGGTCTTCTTCATCAATTCCACTTCACCAAATGATACTTTCTGAGTGCAAATGATTGCATTGTTGACGAAAATACCAAAATCGCTATAATATCTGAGGAGTTCCCTCGATTCCTCTAGGATCCCATCATCAGATCCTGAACTGATGAATATGAAAAACGTACATATGAAAAACCTGTGAAACACACCCTTTCCAACAAAATAATAATTTGCAAAATTGGTCCAGGCGTCTTTGAGTAACCGGGGAAGAAACAAAAAAGAAAAAGATTCCGAAGAATTGAGAACCTCCACCTTTTTTTTAAGTCTATAAATAATATGATCTATTTCTATAGGGTATCAAAGAAACATTCTACATGCTGTCGAGCCGGTGGGTTTGCCCGCTTCCTCACGACATTTTTGAGAATCGTTATAGCTAATAGACTGACACTTTATCTAATACTCTGTGCTACTGGGTACGGAACTCTGGGACATAAACTTAAATCCACTTCAATTATCACTCAAAATAGCAATACTTTTTCATTGAAATAAAACTGTTTGGATTCAATCAATTCAAGGATAGGGTATCTTAAACCCGTAAGTTGGGTTTCTCCACAGATATAAATCTAACTAGATGACGCGATTGTATGTACTTCGCGTGTCAAAAAACGGAGTAAAATTACGATCAACGAGCGTGATTTGAGCTTTTCATTTAGCATTATCAGTACCGGAAATCCATCGAATCTAGCAAAATGTCTCTTTATGCCATATTGAGCTGTAAAGACTGTAGAAAAAGTTGGCTGAGGCATTCGAAATGTTTTCTTTCAGTAGTAAGTAAATTTGTTTCTAAATTGTGTGTAAAAAAGTGGCACGCTTGATTTTCATACAGATAGAGGGACTTGCGTTATCTAGTTAGATTTATGTCTGTGGGTTTCTCAAAAATACCCGAAGATCACATAACAGTAAAATAATCCAACAAGACCGATTCTTGTACTGGGATTGCATTACATACCAAGAGCCACACTCTGACTCAACAGACACAATTTAGAAGAAACCAAAGCTTACGCAACGCAGTTTCCCACAGCCGAACACAGCTTCTATTTTAATCGGGCGCCATTCTACAATAAATTCAATAGGAATTCCCGATGGCTCAAGGTCGACTCCTATTAGACTACAAGAGAAATGCATTTGATCGGGCTCGGCTGGTGCCTTATCTGTGCGATGCGGAGATAAACAGGTGTGTGGGATGTGAGTGTACGGGGTACCGTAATGCACTTGTGCGGTGTTGTTAGTCCGGTAGAATCGAACAGTTTCTACCAGCAAATCTAGCATGAGCCAATATTTGCACGATAAAAGTCAGTCTTTGACGATTTGCAGTTGTTGCCAATATGGTGGAAATCGCTGAAGATGACTTTAGCGTGAAAATGGATGTGGATTCACCGTCGCAGAATCAGATAGATAAATCTTATTAGAAAACGGTAAACACGTTAGACGGCCAGTAGGCCTAGCATTGCATGTATAAAAATTATAACGGAATTTGCATCTGCCAGCGCCTTCGCTCATGTAAAAAGTTTTATCATTCCAATGGAATACAACTACACAACCGGAATAAAAATTATTCTATGCCCTACCTAGGATCTCAAACTATCTCCATACCAAATTTCATCTAAATCAGTTCAGCAGCTTAAACGTGAAAAGGTGTGTGTGATAGACAGACAGACAGAGTTTCTTTTGCATTTGTACTACTATTGAAGTATGGCTGTAAAATTCTTTAAATCTGTTTGTTGAGTTAAACCCACACCCTACAGAACCATATAACCAAAAGATAACCGCATAATTTTAAAGTCCGCCTATGTATCACCATTGTACATGAAGTTTAAATAAATAACCACCTCAGAATATCGATGATGTTAGAAATAACCTAAATTGAATAAATTTTATCGCAAAGGGTAAAGTTTTGAACGGATAAACTTTTGTTGGATCTGGCAACACTCGAAGTTGTGCTCGGAGATGTTAAAATTGTTTAGATTGCCGCTAATCCAGATACGAGAAGCTGATAATCTTCTTCTAATAGACCTGACTTTGAGATGCTTTATCTTGATCGAGAACACTGCTTGAATGATATTCTAAGAAATGATACCAGAGTTTATAAATATGTAATGTCTATGATAGGTCTAAACTCACTAGAATGTTGAAGCAAAATTCAAAGGGAGTAATGACACTAAAAATAGCATAACAGTGAACAACAAATCAAAAGAAAATAAAACTACCATAATTGATAACTCAAGAAAAACAAACCTGACTTCTTATACTAAAATAAAACAAGAATATACAAGTACAGTGCTAACAAGCGCAGTCCGATATGACCATTAAAATGCCCGCGGTCTTCCTTATAAGAACTCGTTGTCACATAACATCAGTCGCACAGGAAAAACTGTGCTTTTGTTCTACACTGAGAAACGACACAAATGCTTGGGTTAAATCAATCCAACCTGATTGATAGAAAAATATACCTTTTTTTTATTTTTAGACTATCAACTTGAAATGTTTGCAAGAAGGTTGTTTGTAGCTATTGCTCCATAATTAGCGCATTTGTCAATTCTATAGAATTATTACAGACCCGCTGTGTGCCAGTTGTTCCATTGATACAATAAAACAATTTAGTCAATGGTAGCCGTGGGCTTTATTGTTGAATTCCTGCGACCGCAACTGATGTGCCGTAATTAATATATCAACTACCTTAAATGCTAATCATTAATCGAGGTGCAGTGAAATCAAGTTTCTGGGATCCATTTAAATCATTAACTAGAAAATCATAGCAATAAATCTTAACATCAACCTTGGCTAACAAGAATTCATAAAGTTTTAAAGACACAAAAACTAGTTCAAGATTCAACCTCAAGAGCGTCCTATTAGAATGTTTCCTAGTTGGTTCCTTTTTCATTGCAGCAAAGTTTTATTATTCACTGCACAATGCAATCTTTAAATCCGAGATTCAACAGGTGGCCTGTTCTACTTGCCATTCCGCTAAACCCTACGAACATAAATTTCAATAATACCAGTATTGAGAATATGTAAAAAATACAGAAAAGCATTCTTAAGCTGTTTGTTTTGTGAAGATGCAGGGATACAGTTATCTATGATCATAGCTATCGGCTAGATAAGGCTTGTATACCAGGACTACAGAAATCGCGAAGAGCTCTCGTTGCGCTGTCAACTGATGGAAAAACTCAGATGTACTAACTGCGGTCTTAATGAGAGTCGACAAACTGGATGGCGAAGGGCCTTCACGTTCGATTTGTGAGGATGTGTTCTTTATTTCCTTGAGTTGGTGTTACACTGCATCTATAAGTTAGGTTCTTAGAGTTTGCTTTATGAACTAAGAGTTTTTGCTAATTGGGGGTTTTATAAGTGGTGAATGGGCTCAATTCATCATCATCATCAGCCTTCTTTATAATGTTCCCACTGCTGGGACACAGACCACCTTTCTGTGAGGAGAAATGGGCCGAAATCCAACACGCGCGCTCAGCGCAGGTTGGTGGATGTCATATATCTTCGACTATTTGATTCTAGGACATGCAGTTTTCCTCACAATGGTTTTCCTGCGGTGCAGGAAAGCAGAGAGCAGTGGTAATGAAATAATTTTCACCAAGTTAAGCGCCTGCCTGGGTTCGAACTCACGACCTACAACTTGGAAGTCGGGGCCGCTACCATTGAGCCACCACTGCTCTCCTCGGGCTCAATTGGGACTTTATAATAAAAGACTGGACTGTATAAATAGGTGTAATATCATAAGTAGCACCATCAAAATTTCGGAAATATATAAAGGAATGCCCTTCATAAATAATAATAAAATCCATTTATTGCCGACGAATTACATGTCTATAGTTGTTAGTAACAAAGGTCTTAAAACTATGTAAGTCATCTCATTGTAATAATTTCATCTCGTCACGTGAAGCTGGATGACTCTCCCCAGCACCTCAGAGTCTGGCCTCTCAGAAAACATCGTTAGGATTCCGTTGTTGCTCCTCCGAATCCGACGCATCAGACAATCTGTTTTCTTGCGCATAAAAGTCATCGACTCTTGCGTCAGCAAAGATGCCCGACGCGCTGCAGAATTGAGCCTCAACAGAATCCTAAAGCGCGTTATTGTATTGTACACGAAGAGTGCTGTGGCCCGCTGGGTGTGGTTGAACCATAAAGCGCTAGCGTAAAAGTTTTGGCAGTAGGTTCTGAACAGTGTCACATTTACGTCTACTGAACACCTTGCAAATCTATGAACCAATATGTTAGCACGCACCGACAGCGCCCGAATCATCTTTCAGGGTCTGTCGCAATGTGCCCTAAGTACTTAAACTGAGCGACCCATTCTAAAGGTACTTCGTTTAGATAGACAGGTGGTATATGCTCCGGTTGTTTATTGATATCTCCAATGATCATAGACACACTCTTCTTCTCGTTGTACCTCAGACCGTGAGCCGCAGCATATGACTAACAAATATCGAGCAGTTTTCTTAAATCACTGAGCGACGGACTCAGCAACTCCATGTCATCAGCTTGGCTGATGTTATTAACATAGACATTATCTATATGACAACAGACATGGCAGTTACAGAGCCTATCGATCAGCTGATCAACGTACAAGTTAAATAGTCTTGGAGAGGGCAGGCCTGACTCTATGATCTTAGTACGTAATTTGGCTCTTAGTAACATCTGTTTTTGCCCCGAAAAGGGCATGAAGTATGCTACCGTTACTGGCAACAGGGTCCGTTTACAGTTACATGTCTGTCGTATCCACACTTCGCCGCTGGGCCGTCATAACACGCGCCCTAAAAGGCAGTGGTATCATTACCCGGCCGGCCGCTACCGGCCACCTCCGCGCGGCACTGCGCGCCTGGTAGCCGCGTCACCGCGCACCCAGCCTCGAGTGTTGTTTTTATGCACCTCGCAATGTTTGTGTTGCTATTGAGATGGCATGTTACCTAGTCCATCTGTCAATTACATCTCGCAATACAATTCGTACCTTTCTTTCATGAAATTAAAGTCCAATTTTCCTCTACATGTCACCAATACAATGGTGGACAAAGTCATTTCATTCACGTTTCTTTGTGTTCGGTATTTAAAAATGACGTAAATGGACGTATTATACATTTTTTTGTGAAGTTTATTTACGATCTCTCGTAGGTGCGGCCTTTTTACTCTGCTGTGACTGGCAATTTTCTGAAAGCCAGTAGCTGGGAGTAATTTCGCATAGCATTATACAGTAGCTCTGTCGTGTTCTGGTCGCCGGGTACCGCCTCTGGCCGAAAGCGACTAGTGCTAATAATAAACGTTGAGAGGCGAAACTGAGGAGCATTTATTACTGTTTATTATTACTGTTGGAGCACTGTGGTTTATTGGACGATTAATGTGCTCAATAAGCTGGGGAGATGTGAATTAATCCGGCGTATCGATCGCTTTATTGTAACCAATAGCATCGCATTCTTGGACATAAAAGCAAACTAGATTGTAGAAGTGGTTAAGATCCAGTACACACGTGGTAGTCAACGAAGGTAACAAACAAACAGTCACCACCAAACAATTAATCTGGATAATTAGCAGACATTACAGGCGAGTTATCCGACGCACATAGATTGCGGTAGTTTATGCGCAGTGAGATAATTAGCAATACTTTATCGTCATAAATCCTGGTGTAGGTAGCAATTAGCGTCTAACTAGTTACTTA
Organism: Orthosia gracilis; assembly: GCA_947562075.1. Lineage (NCBI taxonomy): Eukaryota > Metazoa > Arthropoda > Insecta > Lepidoptera > Noctuidae > Orthosia > Orthosia gracilis. The sequence goes on along the minus strand of OX387270.1, from coordinate 49,672,488 downwards.
CGCGTACTGGCCATCTACTACTAGCTCCTAATAGTTTTCCTTACAGTACAAGAGCTGCTATTCTATACGAAGCTCGGACTATTTGACATGTTACTAACTAACGTCTCTCCTTATATGGAGTCTAGTTATTGGAACTCCTATGTTGTTCGGTGTACCATTAAAATTCATCAAAGGATTACTGCTCTAAACATTGTAGTTATATAATACACTATAGGAAAATTGTTGTTAAATTCAACATGTTTTGACATTCGCCTTTGTCTCAGAAATGGCTTGCACAAGGTTTTTGAAACATGGATCGAGAACTGGAACATCTGCATTTCTTAATTCAAATACACATGATGATAATTGAAGTACGTTTCTAAGATTCTCAAGATGTTGTACAATCGCAGTCCAAGTACCCTTCACGCGAATTAAATCGCTAGTTTTACGCTTATCAACCGAAATAGGCAAGAAATTGACCTTAGACCAACCACACGCGACTGTGGCACGTGTGGTACCAAAAAAGCTGAACTGCAAGCAGGTTTCATTATGCAAGCTTAATGTGTTTATAAAATGTTCTTAAAGTTCTAGGCCGAATCATAGAGATAATTTTACTTCTTCTGTACGGGATTCTTGTAAGACTACTATAAAACCATTGCTTTCACATACAATCCATCCTTCCTTATATTAACCTTTATCATTACGAACAAATGACCCTTTACCAATCACTCTGATATTATAAATTCGCAAAGAAAGCGTGTCTGGGATGATTGATGAACCCGATAAATGGCGGTGTCGGGTCGGACGGGTCATACGGAGCGAACGGACCGCGACGGTTATTATCTTAATTCGCAATTACGACTAACCTTTAATCACTGATGAGTGAAGCAGCGTGGAAGGATGTGTGTAATCTTCATAAATAACAATAATGACCACGGTCACAGGATTTTCCCTAATCGCAAAGTTTTACTTGTGCGCTCTTGTGGCAGCCCACCGAGTGCCTCCAGGAAAGACACTAGTCATATGCCGCCGTGCACAGCAAGGCTCAGGTGAGCCACTTTTCAGTCTCACCAGGGATGTTCACTAACAGGGTTTACGCAGAGGGGGACCCGGGGTGATTTGAGGGAGGTAACAAGCCCACACTCTTTGGTCTTTTCCCCAAAAGTCTAGGCGCCTTTTGAAGGTTGCCCCCGTTAACAAAAAGAAAAAGACTATCTTCTTAATTCATTTTAGACAGCGGCATAAACTTATAATGTGCAGTATTTATTACTTAACTCACGTCAATACGAAAAAAGATAGTACATTAAAATTTTGTGCCAACGGGACCCCGTTTCTACGACGGTTGACTGACTGTCCGTCTACCTGGATACTGTCATAAATCTATAGGCTATGTAAGTAAGCGAAGTAATTAAAGGCACCGGCAACACACAATGCTTAAGCGTCAGGTCATCTTTACAGTTATTTTTACTTATAACGTAAGGAAATCTGTCGTCTATCGTCTAGGCGACCTATCCTACTACAGCCGTCGTACCGTAAGCATTGATCACACCCACCATCTGTGACTGACAATCGTTTCTGAAAAGACATACAGGAAGGCTATCTGGAACTTTGTGTTTTTGTCCGAATGAAAATCAAACATTGTCTCTACTTCATCGTAACCTTTTACAGTTTTACTAGGAATCCCGCAACAATGAAACAATAAAGCAAGCAATAAAATATTAAAAATAAATTCCCACAATCTTCTTCATAATAATCTGGTCTCGTGATCAACCGTTACCCATTAAGGAAACATCGGCTAATTCGTGAAATCGATTAGTATAAATCAGTATCTGACACAAACCAGCTGGTTTCTAATGTAATCCCATTTTTACGACACAAACTGATATTTTTAATGTCAATGTAAAGTTACAGTTAAATTCTAGTGAAAGTGAGTGCGTTTCTCTTCCCACGTGTGCTTATGGGACGACCTTTAACTTTCCATAACTATTGGAAGATGACATCGTAATGTATGGCTCCATATACTTTTTCATTTGGTTTGGTTTAGAAGAACACTGAATAATCTGGTAGGAGTCACAAGTCGTGGGACACTGGGTTTGTGGAATCACTGTACACTTATTTTATACATACAACTCCACGCTACGTTAAGTAGTTTACCGCAACTTTTGAGATCAGACTTTTAGGAATCGCATCAAAAGGGTCGTCTTTCATCTTTTAATCATCTGGGTTCGATTCCCGGATCGGACACAGTGTCATTGGGGTTTTGCATCTGTCATGTCTCAATAGCCGACCCGAGTCTGGACTTTGTGCCTGTTTGATGGCAATAGCCGACTCGAGTCTGGACTTTGTGCCTGTTTGATGGCAATAGACGAACCGAGTCTGGACGCTGTGCCTGTTTGATGGCAATAGACGACCCGAGTCTGGACTTTGTGCCTGTTTGATGGCAATAGACGACCCGAGTCTGGACTTTGTGCCTGTTTGATGGCAATAGACGACCCGAGTCTTGACTTTGTGCCTGTTTGATGGCATTAGACGACCCGAGTCTGGACTTTGTGCCTGTTTGATGGCAAAGACGACCCGAGTCTGGACTTTGTGCCTGTTTGATGGCAATAGACGACCCGAGTCTTGACTTTGTGCCTGTTTGATGGCATTAGACGACCCGAGTCTGGACTTTGTGCCTGTTTGATGGCAATAGACGACCCGAGTCTGGACTTTGTGCCTGTTTGATGGCAATAGACGACCCGAGTCTTGACTTTGTGCCTGTTTGATGGCATTAGACGACCCGAGTCTGGACTTTGTGCCTGTTTGATGGCAAAGACGACTCGAGTCTGGACTTTGTGCCTGTTTGATGGCAATAGACGACCCGAGTCTGGACTTTGTGCCTGTTTGATGGCAAAGACGACCCGAGTCTTGACTTTGTGCCTGTTTGATGGCATTAGACGACCCGAGTCTGGACTTTGTGCCTGTTTGATGGCAATAGACGACCCGAGTCTGGACTTTGTGCCTGTTTGATGACAAAGACGACCCGAGTCTGGACTTTGTGACTGTTTGATGGCAATAGCTTGCCCCCTATTACATGACTTCAACATAACTTGCGAAGTGTGTGTTTACTATAAATGTAGCTCTAGCAATCCCTACGGGGAATACTAACCTGATGTTATGTTATTTAAGTTCGTTCAATTTCTCGCAACTTTCAGCTCAATCTTTCAAGAACGGGAAGTTAGTGGCAGTCTTCTAATCTTTTCACAATAATGACCACAGATTAACCTAGAGCTTTTCAAAGCCCATGTTACAAATATCGCAGTAAATGAGGTAATCAGTATCCATAAGCACTAGTGTACGAATACGGTCTGAAATCTCCGATGTACGGACATTAAAGTGCCAACACCTCCATCAACTATTTCAACGCAGACTTTTAAATGAAAATTACATAAAAATGTATTGAACCATTTATCATAACTGGCACAAAATATCAATACCATATTGATAAGCTTCAACACTTTTTTGTAAGTGATTATGTTAAACAATTCTATATGTGTGGTCTAGTTCTGTTTTATTAATTCAGAGGGCGCGGCTGTCGATGAATACTTATGAAGCGTAATATTATTAGTGCTATACATATGGTAATGTTATGATTTATGCCTATTACTGTCCGACTGTTGATTAATTGATAATTATATTTGCTAATCGTGTGAACTGGGCTAGCAAAAAAAGAGGTCATTCACTTCGGAATCATCGCATTATGCTTTTTTGTTAGAATTTTAAGTTGAAGGCTGATTTTGTATAACTAAAGGTTTAAAAGTAAAATCCACAAACAGTGAAATGAAAATAACTCAAAATCTGAAAAAAGGTTAACTGTGCTCTCATAACTATGAATAACTTTTGTTATGAAACAACCCTGAAATCGCGAAAAAGAAGTCTGCATTTGATCCAGTATTTTTATTCTTTTCTGATGTTCAGTAACTCTAATTACGATTTTTCCCTATAATATCTAATATTGTCTGTCTATCTGATTGTTATATATACCTTAATTAACCTATGCTTTTGACGTCTTAAAGGTAGAACGGATTTGAAAGAAATTTGGCACGCAGGTCCTGATAAGTCCTAATAATTTATCCCAGGAGTATTTTCCCTTGGGATATATATATATGTTATGGTTGATTTTCAGCTTTCTTGCAGCCGTAACCGCAGGTAGAAGCTATTTTGTCATACTTTCTTATATTATCAGAAACCAACTTGTCTTTTTTCTGGTTACCAAACTGACCACAATTTCGTCACTTAATGATTGATGTATGTTTTAATTACCTCGTGCTGTCTGCTCGTTTGTCTCCGTGAGCTGTGAGCCTGATAGAGTGAGTGCCAGTATCTACGGAGCCACGCCATCCATCATCAGACGAGCTGCGAGCGTGTTCCAGTGATACATGTTGAATGCTTAGGGTTACGTAGCCAAATGGAGATCCATAACGATTTGAATTTTAAAATGCCAGTTACTTTGATTAAAGCTAGATATTTCTAAGGGTAATTACGGTACGGTAGTTACGATATTTCATTGCATGAATACTGTTTCTTTGCGTTAGGGTTATGCAGCCGATTAGGACTCATAATGATCTATTAACACTAAATTACATCATTTGAATTTAGCTTAAAGCTGCGTAGTTCTTAGGTTTATTGTGAGCAAGTCAGGGGAAGTTTTCACGAGTTGTATAGTTTTATAGCGTGAGTAGGTTCTGCTTCACAACGCACAAGGTTTGAACCTGTTCTAATCCTATTTCCGTCCGACCGTCACTTTTATCACCATGACCAGAGTCAATTCTATCTTCTTGTCATGACCTTTACTATAAGCATCGTTTACTATAAGTTTTACAGTCTCTATAAATTTTATGGAGCCTTCATGGAAATAGCCAAGACTAAAATAAAGCACACATTTTTCATTTCCAGAGAAATACAACAAGCAGCGGCAGCGCGGACGCGTCTCCATTGCGAAATAAAACTAAAATCCTTCCATTGATATTAATACGATACATTCAAAGCAATTGACGCCGTAAATGTTGACGATAAATCGTACGCGCACTAAATAAAATAACACGAAGATCGAACCCGCTACCCGGTAGCCGCGACCTGTCTCTCACACACTCGCAACACCGCTTATCCTGACACACACTACAAAAAAACGATTCAAGATTTATTGTGCATCGATCTTAAAATCGAACGACGCAGTAATCTTTTTCCCATCCCTCTCACTCCTTCAAGGAACATGGGGGATGTGTCTCGCTCTGGTTCATTCAATAATCGAAGCTCATACAGGATTGCTTTTTGATCTTATTTTCGATTAAAGTATGATGAATGAATGATTTACAATGTTATAATGTAAACGCCTCGGAAAGGACTTAGATATAATCCTGGATTGAAATAGTTTTTGTTTGTTTGTTTCTCTGTCGGTCCAATTTTATTGTTTGAGAGGCAATCACAAAAATATACAATCAAAATAGTCACGCAGAGATACTCGATAGACATTTCCTGATCAATAAACCATATATCATACAAAGAATTTCATATAAACAAAAAATCAACGTTTCATTGCACAAAAAGTCGCGAGTTATTTCAACTGTGGTAACATTGTAAGATCGCGTGTAACGAAACGTCATGTTTTTGCTCAGGAAATGTGCCATCGATTGGAATAAAAGATTTCAACGAGCGCAGATAAATATGCACAAAATGTATGTGTTGACGACGAACACTTAATAATGATGATTTTTTAAATTTAATGGCTATGCAACTTTGATGCTTACTCGAATCTCAGTGGATACAAGCCTTCGCCGCGGGATATATTATAGTGTACACTTTTATATTTAGTAGACAGACAATAAAACTATAAAGTATTTTACTTTCTTTATTTATTTTCAGCCTGTTCTGTTCCACTGCAAGGCCAATGCGTCCGTTCCTTCCTATTCTATTCCTCTAGGTTAAGAAATTATTATGATTATTTATTCAATCTAGAACAAATAAGAATAGTGGGTGACTAGAGCTAATTCTAACTAAGGAGGTAATTTCAGTTCTAGCTCGCCAACTTTTTCTTCGATTTCATCAACACGACATGGATGCCATTTCAGCTGTTGATGTAACGTGTTTAATGAAGTGAGAATCCTCTAATGTTATTTGTTTTAAACGCTGCGATTACTGGCTGATAGTGGAATGCGTTCAATCGCAAATGATTGTGATAGAAAAATGTAAACTTAGCAATTCGTTTAAGTAGTTAATAGTTATAATCGCTGTAATCGGTTAAGCCGGTCCATCTCCATATAGAGAACGGTACACGAGACTAGCTGCGCCCGCGGCTCAACTCGAGACCTTGCTCGCACAAAACTTGACTTACTTTTACTGGTACTTGACCAATTTCTTGGCGTAATAATTTATAATCGCCAAAAACAACCTTCTTAAGGGGTTATTAGATGAAGAAATCTAAGTTTAATTAATGTTTGAATTTGGCCTCAATATTGTAATAATTCATCGTTGGGAACCTCGTCCTGCATAACTGAGATAGTATAAATGTTGCATAGTGTATATGCACTCCGTTCAGAACATATCTCACGCATAAATTGGAATCCAATAAGGTAGAAGAACCTTTAATTGATACAACTTGGAATTCTACTGATCCTATGACAGATAAAGATCATATTAAATAAGTGAAGTAACGAAACGAGGTGGGGAGGACTATAAGTATACGCACAAATAATGCTCACAATACATAAAGTGTATAATTATAGTAGCGGTGCGCCTGCGCAGCTAAATAAACGCGAACATTTAGATCGTGCGCTGAAACACGTTATAAATGCCCCTTAATTATTGATATTAGACCATTAAGGAACATATTGGAGACTACTGAGAATAATCACGTTTTAAATACTCATGTATTGCGCAAATTAAGTTACGATAAAACTAAGAAACAAGATTGTAACAAAAAATATTCATCTCTAAGATTATTATAATTGCAAACCGTTTCTGAGAAACGATCAAACCCAACATAAAGATCGTGAATCTACCGCAAAGTGATTCCACACAATCTCTGCGAACTATCATCGATTTCTACAATAAATAGCCACCATATCGAAATCATAGTTACAAAATAAAGATGATGCTTTCCACACGTTAGGAAAGAAGATGGCGGAATAACTCTTAAATTATTTTAAATCGACACCTGATACGATGCAGAAGGATAAAGTAAATCGTTATTGACGATAAGGCGGGCCGAGGTCGCGCCAAATCACTAGTCCAGGAAGCTGGGAAAGTGACAAGCGGTAGCGATAAGTGGGATACATTATGACCACCGCTATCTCTTGCTGCTTGGGCAAGTAAAATAGTAGTACTTACTTCATGAGGTTCCCCCTCATGAATTAACCAGCTACCTACCTACTTACTTTTGTTCCCTCGATAGTGAATAGTTGTTTGTCTCCTAGCAACAACCAGGTTTTCTACAAAGTTGTTTTGTCTTTGTATGTCAGCTGTTCTTCTCGACCCCACTTCCAGTCCCGCGGCCGCTCGTGCCTCGTCCACTCGCCTACACATATTTTAGGCGAGCCTGCAGTAATGTTACCTGTTTGCGGGGACATTCCGACGTCGTCGCTGTTGAAATCGACGCGAACCAGATTGTTTACGTTTTAGATAGAGATAGTTGAGCACGTGAGATACTGCCGAGATTAGCGTAATGTGGATACGCTACTGGGCTTCAAATTGCGTGGATTGAGATAGGGACTATCCCACGTAAAATTGAACTGGCAAATTTTGTAGGACATAACCAAGTAATTGAACTTTAATTTGATAAACCATAAAAGCTCTTTCGAAAGAAATACTAAGGATCGATGTAGACAAATGCCAAGTCAATGGTTCGAAACTAGATTAATTATTATTATTTCAATATTTTTTTATTATTATTTTATTTTATAACAAAAAATAAAAATTATTTATTTCAGACAAAAAAGTCCATAGACAAGGCATTTTATATTTTATCATTTTTTTTATTTTTTTTTTTGTTTTTTTTTTATTTTTTTTAGATTGATTTGATTTAGTCGCTAATGAGACAAAGGACATAGAGAACTAGTCCTATATTTCAGTCACAACAAAAACTACTCCACCAACTAAGAGTATTAGAACAAACTTTGAAACAAAAAACCAACCTACTTATTAAACAAACCAACAAACAGTCCCATCCACATAGCTGCCAACGTGCCAGTTTCAATAAGTTGCCATACTGGTCAGACATCAGTACCGGGCGACCTTCCTTGGCGACAGGTCACTCCGTCGAATGGCGAGTAATAGAGCGGCTTGATGCCAGCTAGCCACTAGTCCACTCGCTTGCGAAATAAACAACCTGCGCTTTGCCATCCTGGCTGGATCCAAACACAAACTCCTAGTTATTTTCAAATAAGAATACGAAAATGGTTCAAAATGCAAACGCCTTTGAATTAAGAATCTAAAATGTTCAAAAAGTGAACGCCTTTTTTAAGCCTCACCATCAGTTTGTATGAAGACTGTCATAGACTAAATACATGTTGCTTGGTTACTATTGTTGACTGGATATATGTCATTGAATATAATACTGCTATCAACAAATAATATGTTTTAAATCATATATAACATCTGGCGACGATGCCGTTCGATTTAAAGAAAGCAAAACGTTCGCGAGCCATCCTACGCGGTTTGCTAACGAAAACTAATAACGCATTTCAAGCAGAACAAAATGTATATACTCATGAAGAAATAGAAACACGATTACTGACACCTCAAAATACTTACCAAGGACTGCAAAACGTACATTTACAGATAGAACAGGATACCGAAGACGAATACCTCGAATCCGAAACCGATTACAGGTACGAAGTGGACGAACTTTATACAAATTTACGTAGAAAAATGACTCGACTAATGAACATTTTCAAACCTCCTGAGATGCCTGGCGTAGCCCGGAGGAGACTTCTAACTGTACGAACCTTGGGGATACTGCACAAGGTTCATACAGTTAGAAGTCTCCTCCGGGCTACGCCAGGCATCTCAGGCGACTCGCCCTATATGCTAATGTTTGGAAGAGAGGTAAGAACGAGATTGGTAGCCAAGATTAGAGCTCCACCAAAGGCACTACATAGGGGCAGAAGAGAAGGGGTAAGAGAGTTTGCAGTCGGAAGCAGAGTGCAAGCTCGCAATTACTCTGTATCAGGAAGGAAGTGGGAGTTTGGTACAGTGACCCGCCGACTGGGAAACCTCCACTATGAGATAGAGATCGACAGCGGACGCACATGGATGCGCCACCTCGACCAGCTGCTCCCGGCGCCTCTGATTCCTGGGAATCACGGCGGAGGCGTGTCGTAGACTAAATACATGTTGCTTGGTTACTATTGTTGACGAATATGATGTCATTGAATATAATACTGCTATCAAGAAATAATATGTTTTAATTCATATATAACAAAGACCTACTAAAAAGATTGTATGCCAGTGTTGGCCAACACTCCGAGTAGGTAACCAGTTTATTTTCGTTTGATGATTCATATTAGCTGATTTGACATTTTTGCTGTCCTAGACTGTCTTGAACATTAGTCCTAAATACGATGATACCAAACTTGTAATATAGTAGCTTAAAAACACGTTGTCCATTAGTCAAACCACTTGCGAAAGAAGACCTGCATTGCCGTTTAGCTGTCGAATCGGATTGAGGACAACACCAGGCCTACCGGTTACACTCGATAATGATCAGATGACTGATGACAATCCATTGATACTAAACTATTGAGGGCAATGTAACGAGTTGCTCCTGATAAGATAGCTTGAGTGACAGAGCTTAGCACTGACAGTTAATAATAGGGCGAGTTATGAACTTGCTACAGTGGCTTGCGATTAGCGCAAGCCACTGTAGCAAGTTCATAACTGCAGTATCTCTTATTATGGTATAATCCGCGCATTACTAGCAGATATCGATAAGCAGCCGATCCTAAGAAGGGTAGCGTCTTGTGTGATCTCGTCTAAATAATATTGAAGTTCTTAATTTAATTAATTTTTCATTGATACTGTCCCATAATAATGTTGCCAGTGCCACAAATTCTACTACTATTATAAACATGAAAGTTTGTGAGGATGGTAGATGGATGTTTGTTGCTCTTTCACTCAAAAACTACTAAATGGATATGATGAAACTTTACAGAAATATAGCTTAAACATCAGAATAACACATAGGCTATAATTTATAAAGATATTCGGCGAAGTAGTAATACCACGCGGGCGGCAGTTAATATTCACATATTATTTAAATTTTTGTAAGTATTTAGAAAATTGAGAATTCTTCAATATAAACAATCGTAAAAATATAAATTCCATCTGGCATTTTTAAGTAGCAGCCCGGCGTTTGGACTTGTGTCCGGTTTATGTCAATAACAAAAATTAATAATCTGTAATACTGTGGCAATAGGCTTAAATATAACAATATAACGGTTAATAATATAACGGGGGAAATGGGGTGTAACCTCTGCCTTATCCCTTCGGGGACTACAGGTGTGATGTTATATTAAATAAACGGAATACGTATCATATAATACAAGGTTTCAATTAAAGTTAAGTCGAAATAACAACCGGGATCGTTAAAAACTCCTAAAACTAAAAGCCTTTGTAAAAAAATATATGAAGTATTTTTTTTAAATCACAGCACACTAAAGAACATCCTAATCATCAGATGAAAGGTAAAGAGTGAAACTCGCTGCTCGCATGAAGTACTGTTTGGCTTGTAAATCAATATAATTAGGGACGTTAAATTCCTGTTAACACCTCCCGGTGATTACGATGTCGTGATCGTAAACGGGCGCCCACTTTGTACATTTCTGCATACATATACATAAATTACATTGCTGGCCGCAGTCGATCTGCGAGGCGAGGTCTCCTACCGACTCCACGATGGAATAAAAATAGATTTCATTATAATTACGGACATGTTGCGTTAATTACTTACTAGAGATATTTTCGCTAATTTTATTATAAATTTTCTATGCACTAGTGACGATTGTATGGGAACGTGTAGTTTTCGAGGATGAACATGAGGAGTAGGTAAGTAATGTTAAAAGAAAATTAAAATTCTGCTGCGGCTTAAATGAAATGAACCACATGCGTGTTGAAAGGCTATTACAGTGATCTCATGATATTTTTTATGACTATACGTTGGTCGTTCCTGAGTTGTGGAGGTTAGATAGACCATGGATCCACGTAAAATACTGGTACTCAGCTACATCTGGTTAGACTAGAAGCCGAGAATATGTTATTACGACTCTAGTTCATACTCATTTGCGAAGAGACTACTCTCTACGTTCATAAACTCTAAATTGCATTCAAAATGTTCCTAGTTTTCCAAACAACAAAACCAGTGCATCACCCACACATGGCGCGTTATCTCCTTCAAAGCTATCACCACTTAACTTTCCAACAGTTTCGATTTCAGTGTTAAGGCAGGCATCCATTTTATTGGCTGTAACACTAAAGAGGACAAGGGTTAGAATTATTAATAGTTGGCCGGTCCAGCGGGATGCATATCATTTGACATTTCTAGCCTTCTGAATGTTGTTGTATCAATACTAAACGTTTCACTTATAAGATTAGCCATTATATAGACTACACGTAAACAGGGCAAGCCATTGTTTTTCTTCTTCTCCCGCTAGTCTTTTCTGAATAATTTCGTTGCAGATGCAAGTTGTAGCAGTTGTTCCAAGATAGTTGCCAAGTTGTCTCTCCACCACCCTTGGCTGACAGGTACAGAATGCCTCAGGCGTTAAGTCCGCCTATGTACTTTTTTGCGCGACTCATCGAGTTTCATGGCCTCTGCGCTTTTCTGGTGGGTAAGTTTCAGAAGTTGAATTGGTTAGAGATAGTTTTCATTCAGCCAAATATATCTAAGAGAAAATACTGAGGGGTTTGACATAAGACTAGAGATGTATTTTATGACCCGCGATTGATATTATTGCTTGCACACTGTCTAGCTATATCAATGGGTACCAACACCATGAAACTTAATTAAATAAATGAAATTAACTTAACTGTCCCAATAAAGTCATCATCTGCTTAGTAATTTTCCAACTACGGGCTCGGCTTCCAGTATAACCGTCTGTAACTGTCAAGTAAATCACCTAAAGATAAAAATTACGAATTCTTGGAAAAAAATCCATTATTCTTCCGCTCCCAGTTGATAACGTAAGTAACCGTAAGCTAAGTAATTTTTATCTTATTTAATAGCGATCTTTTATTTATTGATGACGCGATGTCAAGTTTAAGAAACATGTCGAGCGACATGTTGAGTCTCTAATGGCGTACAATAAACCCACCAAGTTTTACGATGACAATCATTGCTAGCATTCATTAGAGGTCCCACCTCTCTCGGGCCTGTATACCAGAAACCATAAAAACGTATTTATTCGCTCTTGTAAATACCTTATAATGAATAATTAATGTATTAATGGCCTCAACTGACATGTTTACTGCAGGAATAATATGTATTTTCGCTTGTGAAAATACAATTTATTAGTCGAAACGAATAAAATAATCAGAAACAGTTATGATTCAATTTGACAATTATTGTAAAAGTTTTTTTGCTGCGTTGAATTTGTGATATCTGAACCTGTTTGGCGACATAATCTAATTAAAAAAGCAACAAATGGTGATATAAATAACGAAATATTGGACAGTTTGTATATTTATTTGTCTTCGGAGGTCAGGTTGGAGACCACCCCACCCTTGGCTATCTGCAGGTGTTCCCGCAGGCTGTTTAACTTGTATATCTTTTTCTGCAAAGCTTATGCTCTTTTGTTAAGTAGGTCTTGTATTGTGAGCGTTTAAAATAATTTTTAAAATGTGTATTTAAGACGTAGTTTTTTTTTGTAGAAAGGTACACGTATTACACGTTGTACATGTAGTACAGGTGAACGCATGACTAAAACTAGGGACAGGAATCAATGGAAGGAAATGGAGGAGTCTTATGCCAAAGAGGCATCTACTGCTTGGAGGCGTTAGACACAATTGTTAAACATTTTTATATAGAAAGATTAAGTACCAACTACTGAGCTTATATATCTCAAGAAAATTTAAACAAAAGACCTTCTAATACAATACCTAGTGAAACAGTTATCTTTTTAGACTAATTAGCGTTATCAAATTAGAATGAAGTAACGTCTCCCTGACGAGCGGATGTAACCTGTGAAATATGAAGTTATTGTAGCACGAGTGAGGGTTGTGATAACGTTTTATCACCGCAAGTATTGTTCAATCTCGCTGTAAAAACGAAATAACCTTGAATTTATAGTCCTCTTTACAGACGAAGTACTGAAAGCAGCGCAACCAGGATACAATTTAATTATGTAGACGTAGAGAGTTATGAAAATTACCCTTATAATGTGGTAATTTATAAGGGAACTTTTTAAAAATTATAAGGGACATTTTCGTTAGAATAAATAGTTAATATCGTCGTCGTGTGTCGTGTCGTTCGTGTCCAAAGAAGACGTCAACATCAAGAACTTAAGATCATGGTATTACCGATTACGGAAAATCAACTACATAATTATAACGTGTTCTTTTATTTATATACGGAAGTATTGACAAGTATAAAATTAAACTTATTATAAATTATCCAAAGTCAAACACAACAATTATGTTAATAATTTGAATACATTCTTCATTTAATTACTCCACCCTGAAACCCGCTAATTTGTAGTCACCGTAATTATTTTTCTTTTTTATAGTTTTTCCCGTAAATTGTGACGTCTTTTTCACACATTCCATATGTGGGACACTCTAAAATACATAAAAAGTATAATGAATCGCGCTTGCTATCGGTACGACACCGCGATGTGCGCCACGGGGACACAGACTCCAAGTTTTAATGGTCCATAAACTCGCGGTCGGTATCCGGTATCTAGCACCGGTACCCGTTACTTTAGATACCGAATTTATTTCATCAAACGCACGTCTCTACTCTCGCTGACTGCCTTTTAAGTTAGTGTAAGTTCTTATATTCTGTTTTAATTTAAAATCGCACTAGTTGGCTACTTTTTGTCATAACTCTTCTATCTCAACAGCCCAGTAACTGAGTAACGCGGTACCACTTGGCAAGAGGTGTCAGATTTTTTGGCTTCTGACTACCCTTAACGACCGTCAAATATGTCCAAATGACAGTCGCAAATGACATTTCCAGGTATGGAGGAGTCTCGGTAATCGGTATGTTTGGGATGGTTACCCATCTACGGACCAACCATTTCAAGCGGTACCGCATTTTATAATATTTACACTAGGTGTCTAAACGTGAGTTTTTCCAATATACTTAAACACTATCTGTTATGTCATTCTAATCTCTACCTATAATAATTTCTCGCCAAGTATTAAATGGAATACCTCCTCAAAAGCGTAGTCATCACGAACCCACCGGTAAGTAACTTTGTCCATTACGAACACATCGGCATTAAACTCAGCCCTAGCGGGGAAATCTTCAGAATCGTTTACACTGTGTCGCCTTTATGTGCCTTTTAGATATTACTAACAGTTATGTTTTCAGTACTTTACGTTTAGTGTTATTATATTTCTGCTGACCTGGGTATGACGGCTGTACAATGTAGGAGCTGAGTCATTGTTATTCAAGTTGTTTTGCTCATAGACTATTTCTTACCATTCACCGATCTGTTATGAGATGACAATGGACTACTATTACAAAAAGTGAAAAATTGGAGGAGGAAAGATTTGTATGCACACTCATCATACTAAAGCAAGGAGGTATTGGACAGATTTTATAAAATAACCATAGATAATAATCCAACTAACTCAAAATTGAGTCCAGAGAAGTTGAATACTTTAAAGACCAAGTATTGCTGGTAATTTTGTTACATTTACTAATTTATTTATTCATTAAAACTTTATGCACAGGTACATAGGTGGACTTAATGCTTTAGGCATTTTCTACTAGTCGAACTTAGGGTGATGCGAAGATTAAACAATGCAGGTGCAACTAAATGATAGAATAAATAGAGAAAAATAAATATATAAAATGTTCTGGGGGACTGATATCTTTTGTTATTAACTATGATTAATTTTGAAAAAAAAAAATGTTTATTTAGAAAAAATAAACATTTTTTTTTTCTTTTCGCACTCTTTTATCTTAAACCGCTTACAAACTACACAAAGAACACCATGTTATTATGCCTAGGCGCAGACCCTACAATAACATTTCAATCCAGTAGTCAGCACAAAATCTATAAACCGTACAAAAACCTCCTTGCTAAACCCGCAGCCATTCGACGAACAACATGTTTAGTGCAGCGCGTCTGACGTGTTATTGTGGCAGTGCGACATTGCGACAGCGCTCACAATGACAACAATACTATGCTGCTGTGACACCGTTCCGCTGTGGCGAAATAATGCCAAAACATTAGTATATTATGTTGTAGGTTAGGAATATGACTCGTAATGGTGGTAAAGTCTATTTTTGCAGTAAATACAAAATCTTTCGTAACGCATGACTCATACAATACGTAGAGATTCACTTGCAAAAATTATATGGAAAAAAACGTTTTAGTAAAAAAAAAAAAACGACTACTAAAGCAAAAAAAACAGTACAAAGCGAAAAATAACTTTGTTTTCCGAAGTCGGTGTTTTTCGTTTTTCGACACCGATTTCGTGTTTTTATTTAGAAGTCGGTTCATTTTTTTTCTTAAAAAGTTTTTTATACTACTCTTTTTAGTGTTGGTACCTCGATATATTACGATGAAAATCATTTATAAACATATAATTTCAATTTCAATAAGCCCAAACACGACTACGATAAATAAATAAATAAAAACAGGGGTCCCATCAACAGATTCCGATTTTTTCACCACCACCTCGAGAAACCCTTTGAAACATAAAAAGAATTTTGCAAATCTGACTATATATGACGGAGTTATGTATGTTCAAAAATACAGTAAAAAAAAGAAATGGAAACCTCCGAATTGAGAACTTTCTCCTTTTTGGGAAATAGGTTAAATATTCGTTTTGGAAAAGCGATCAGTGTGCATATTGAGGACCTGTTGTGAGTCTTAGCGACCGTCTTGATGGATCGACGCAATTCAATTTATATCACACGGATAAGCGATTTTTAATAAGCGAAATTGCAAGTACATTCATGCAAGACCCAATAGGATCAGATTTGGAATATCTAGTAGATAGAACGGGGTTTCACCTATGTGTAGACACAATAACATCCTGATACCCGCAAAAAAACGCAGAACCGTAAACTTTATAGTCAAACGATCGATGGTCTATCGGCCATAAACTCCCGAGATAGGATTTTAAATGTTATTGATAATTGAATAAAAGCCATTGTACCACTACTATTCATTATTCGATATATTTATTATTCGACATATTATTCGATTAACTGCCTTTTCAGCGCTTTCGCTGATGGATTCGATCTGTTGATTGGGAGCAATAATACAATACTGTTATTCATCTTAAGCACTATTATAGCAGAACTGATGAACCTATTGACATGGTTTAAAGGAAACTTGGTAAAATCCAGAAGCTCTGGGCAAGTGACATTTTATCAACGAAAGCCTTGCGATAGCGATTGGTAAAATGTCAAAAATGTATGGGTTTGCCAAGCACCATCGAAGTGTCGCGTGATCAATCCCTTACATTTTGACATTTCGTATTTGCCATTGCTGACAAAATGACACTATGTCTTGAGCTTCAGGTCAAAAAGGGAACAGAAACAGTTCATTGAAAATGTTGTTGACTGAGTCACCCTCGTCCGTAGGAGAGCGCCCCATACAATTCCCTACACGTGGCCTCCGGGAGGTGCTAATCGGGTGAAATTAACTGGTGGTAAGTTACGGCCGAAGGCTTGCGATCTCCCACCGGGAAAAGACGTACCGCCAAGCAGCCTAACCGTATTCCGGTACGATTCTCGCAGTAGCTAACTAGAGGAGTTGGGTCGGCATAGCTGTTCCACTGCAGGCGGACCAGCCTGACGCGCGCTTTTATGGGTGTACCGGGAGATTAGTCATGGAGAGTAGCGGGATCCAAGGCACGATGCGCTGCTGGCCAACCGCAGGTAGTTGGGGGCCCAAGTAGTATGCCAGCCACACACGAAAGGCTGCCCAGCCAACTGTCGAAAAATCCCGGAATGCACCATAGTGCTGGTTAGCGACCAGAAGACAGGGCCCAATGGACATTCGTGGGAGGGCTCAGACGTCCCCGCAGTCTCCAGACCTGGGGGGTGACCATAAGCTCTTAGAGTAAGGTTATTTTGAGTGTGTGTTGTAACGTTAAAAAAGACTAATAGAAAAGTTAAAAAAGAAGAGTGAGAAAGAAATAGGAATAAGAAATAGATTAATATAAGAAAAAGGGGCCGGCTTCGCACGTCGTAGATGATGGTCGTCAGCTAGGCAGGCAGCAGGTAGGAAAAGGGGCCGGCTTCGCACTTCGTAGATGGTGGTCGTCAGCTAGGCAGACAGCAGGTCGGACAGGAACCAGCGGTCCAGCTCCGAAGGTCCCTGACCGAGGTGTGCAACTCCAGCATGCCTCGGTCACGCCGTCCGCCTCCCCGTCGCGCCGTCTATTGGTGGACGGAGGAGCTGGCGGGGCTCCGGGCCACTTGCGTGGCGGCCAGGAGGGCCTACACGCGGAGCCGGCGGCGCACAACCCATTCTCAGGTCGGGGGGGACCGCCTCTACGCCTCTTACCAAGAGGCAAAGACGGTCCTCAAGTCGGCGATGTGCGCCGCCAAGGACTCGGCGAGGGCCGAGATGCTGGAGGGTCTCGACAGGTATCCATATGGGCGACCGTACAAGGTGGCGCGGAACCAGTTGCGGCCCTATGGTCCCCCACTGTCGGACACCCTCGAGCCGGCGTTGCTGGATGGGGTGGTCCGGTCACTGTTTCCGCGCAGGACCAACTTCACCCCACCAGTGATGGACCCCCCACGGGAGGCGGCTTCGCCGGAGGAGGAGATTCCCCCGGTGACGGCGGATGAGATTCGCGACGGGATTCTTCGCCTCCGCACGAAGAAGACGGCCCCTGGGCCGGACGGCGTCCCTGCACGGGTGGTGGCAATAGCTGCCGCCCAAATGGAGGACAGGTTTCGGGACCTCTTCAGCGCGTGCCTTACGGCTGGGAGGTTCCCGAAACTGTGGAGGGAGGGGCGGCTTTGCCTCCTCCGTAAAGAGGGACGCCCGGTGGACTCCCCCTCGGCATACCGGCCTATCGTTCTTCTTGATGAGGTCGGTAGGGATCGTCGCCGACCGGCTCAATAGCCTGCTGCGGGGGGTGGGGCCAGACTTGTCGGATGCCCAGTTCAGCTTTCGGCAGGGGCGTTCGACAGTTCGACTCCTGCACTTGGCCCTTCTGAAGGGCCAAGTGCAGGAGGCGGTCGAGTCGGGGGGCGGAGTGTTGGCGGTGTCATTCGACATCGCGAACGCCTTCAACTCCGTGCCCCACTCGACGATATTGGAGGCACTCCGCTATCACGGAGTGCCCCAATACTTGCGGGACCTCCTGGCCAGTTACTTGGAGGACCGAGCGGTCCTACTTGTGGACAAAACGGCGACGGTCAGGAGGTACAGCGCGGAGTCCGGTGTTCCGCAGGGGTCGGTTCTAGGCCCTCCCCTGTGGAACATCGGTTTTGATTGGCTCCTGCGGGGCACCCTCCTCCAGGGCACAAGTGTCATATGTTACGCGGATGACACTCTCCTCGTTGCCCGGGGGAGGGACTTCAGAGAGGCGGCCTGTCTGGCCTCGGCTGGCGGATCCTTGGTCGCTGGGAGGATCCGCCGGCTTGGATTGAGGGTGGCGCTGAACAAGACCGAGGCCGTGTTCTTCCACGGACCTCGGCAGCGCTGCCCTCCTGACGCCCACATAGTCGTGGAGGGCGTCAGGATAGAGGTCGGGGCCCAGATGAAGTATTTGGGCCTCACGCTAGACAGCAGGTGGCGCTTCGGCCCACATTTCAGTGGGCTGTCGACGCGCCTGCTGAAGGCCGCCGATGCCCTGTCATGGCTTCTCCCAAACTTAGGGGGGCCCAAGGCGCGATGCCGGCGCCTTTATGCCGGCATTCTGCGGAGCATGGCCCTTTATGGGGCGCCTATCTGGACTGCCATCCGCAGGCCCCAAAGGGCAATTGCACAACGGGTGGCGAGGGGGCCTACCGGTCGGTAGGCTTTGCGGCTGCGTGCGCTCTGGCGGGCACCCCTCCTTGGGAGTTAGAGGCTTGGGTGCTCGCCAGAGTGTACGAATGGACGGCGCGGCGAAAGGCGCTCGGTGAGCGCCCCGCCACAGAGGAGCGGGAGGCCGTGCGGCGGGAGGCGAGGGACGCAATCATCCTCCATTGGACAGAGGACCTCGCCACCGCCGCCTTTGGCCGTCGGACGCTGGACGCGCTCGGTCCAGTCCTGCGGGGCTGGCTCGAGCGGCCTCACGGTTTCCTCTCATTCCGTTTGGTGCAGGTGTTGTCCGGACATGGTTGTTTCGGAACGCACATGCACCGGATCCGGAAGGAGGAAACCCCAGCGTGCCACCACTGCGGCGCGGCGGAGGACACGGCGCAGCACACCTTTGAGGTGTGCCCAGCATGGGCTGAGCTGCGCCGTGCCTTGATCGATGTGGTCGGGCAGGACCTCTCACTTCCCAGCGTGCTCAACTCCATGTTGGGGAGTGAGGAGGCCTGGGCGGCGGTTGCCTCCTTTTGCGAGGACGTGATGTCGCAAAAGGAGGCGGCGGAGCGGGCGCGGGAGGACGATCCTCTCGCGCCGTCGCACCGCAGGCGAAGAAAGTGGGAGAAGGCGGTGGCGGTGGTGACTAGCGGGCGACAGGCGCGGGGGCGCCTTCGCTCGCATTG
This sequence comes from Orthosia gracilis, assembly GCA_947562075.1. NCBI lineage: Eukaryota > Metazoa > Arthropoda > Insecta > Lepidoptera > Noctuidae > Orthosia > Orthosia gracilis. Next base: position 49,652,636 of record OX387270.1, on the reverse strand, counting down.
CACATGTCACCACCCTCGGCGGGCGGGAACGGCCGAGCACTCGCGGTCGTTCCCGGGCCCCTCCACTGAGGGAGGGGCGTGAAGGCCCCACTGTAAAGGCGGGCGGTCGTCGGCGGGGGACTGGACGTAAAGGCTCTGCCAGTTTCCCAGTCCCCCTCCAATTCAAGACGATGCGGGAGTGCCGCTGGGTTATTTTAGTGGATATACCGGATTCTTTCCGGGGAGTCCCACATAACCCCCCATTCCCCCAATGGGTGGGTATGCGTAATGCATTTTTTCCCAGCGAGATCAAAAAAAAAAAAAAGTCGGACAGGAACTCCTCTAAGTGGTGGAATGCTTGAGGAATGCAGGTGAGCAGGCAAAACAGACAGATTACCAGGTAAATAGATTGATGAGAAGGTTGGCAGTAAGGTAAGACGAAGCTGGGCTGTGGCGTCTCAGGCAGACGGATAAAAAGGTGGGATTGTATAGTATTTATTAAACTGTAAATAGACTAAAGACGTGTGTCTGCACAGCAGAACACCACATTTCTAGTATTTATTAAACTGTAAATAGACTAAAGACGTGTGTCTGCACAGCAGAACACCACAGTGTAAGGGGCAGATGTATATGACTTGTATACATCTGTCACTTACGCGACCTCAAAATAACCTTACTCAAAGAGCTTATGGTCACCCCCCATTGATGGCGTCCGGTCAGTGCGTGTCTGTGGGTAACCAGCGTGGAACCTCATCTCATTGCCTTCTCATCCCCTTTTTACTCTCAATAATGGCGGAAATATAAAAGAAAAGTTGTACAGCGGCAGCGTTCCCTGTCACACAAAGAGCACCTCAGCAACTTAAGAGGGCTGCACTCTAATCTCGAAGAAGTCCATCACCACATGAAGATTGACAGACCAGCTCTTGTTTTCCTTTCCGAGACGGAAATCGGATTTCCGTCAGACGTGCGCTACTTGTCTTACCCAGGGTTTACCGTGGAGCGCAATTTTAAACCACGCGCGGGTGTATGCATATGCGCCCGAGACGACATCTGTTATCGGCGTCACCGAAACCTTGAGGACTCTAGGTTTTCCGTGCACTAGGCACTGGTGGACACAGGCCCGGAAAAAAATATCTACGTCTGTGTCTACCGATCGCACAGTGGAGATCAGGAGACAACCAGGCTCACGGAACATCTGTATGAGGCGGCTGATACGGCGCAGCAGCGATACCCTTCTGCCCAATTAGTGATACTGGGGGATTTCAATGCCCACCATCAGCAGAGACTCTTCCAGTGCACTGATTAAGCTGGCCGAGAGACGCGAAAGCTTTCGCTTGCGTTAAATCTCGCCCAGCTAGTCCAGGGAGCAACGAGGGTGCCGGATGTTGATTCGCACACTGCCATTTACTTGGACCTTCTGCTGACAACAGATCCAGACCGCTACTCTGTGTCGGTATCTTCACCTTTGGGTAGCTCCGACCATTGTCTAGTGAAGTCTGTATCCGTCTACTCCTCGCCCGATCCCAGGCCAAGAGCCACTCAGCGGGTTTAGCAGTGCAGGGCAGCAGATTGGAATGGGATGCGTTCATTCTTCGCATCTTGGCAAATCATTTGCTTTTCTTCGGCTGATCCTTCGTCGTACGCGGACGCCGTGACGGATGTGTTGCGTCAGGGAATGGAGTACTACATTCCGTTCTCCGACGTAGCAATGTCTAGCGTTGACCGGCTATGGTTTAGCGCCAAGTGCAATCGCGAAAGCATGCTTAAACATGAGGCGTACCTGGCATGGGTCGATGCTCGGACGCGCAAAGTTAACGACGTGAGCCAGTGGAAGAGAGCCTTCAATAGGGCTGCCAAGTCCTGCAAGAAGTTATTACGAAGGGATCAGTTTGACCACATATTCCGTATTGGGACCAAACTTGCTTCCTACCCAGCAGGTAGTAAAGCGTTCTGGTCCCTGGCTAAGTCTGTTGAATCGAACTTCTGCTGGCCCTCACTACCACCACTGCTGAAATCCGACGGAACGCTGGACCACTTCGCTGAGAAGAAAGCAAATTTGTTTGTCTCTCTTTTTGTGGAATCCTCACGCCTGGATTCTAGTGACTCCTTCTCCTGATGGATACCAGACAAGCACGTCGGACATTCACATTCATCAAAAGGACATCCGTAGGTGCTGCAATACCTTGACGTGAACAAAGCTAGTGGCCCCGAAGGGATACCGGCAATTGTTCTAAGAACTTGTGCGCCTGCATTGTCTCCGATCCTGACACGCCTGTTTCGCCATTTATATGAGATAGGAAAAGTACCAAATGCTTGGAAGCAAGCTAACGTTCAGCCTGTGCCCAAGACGGGCAGTCGGACTGACCCGGCCAACTACAGACCAGTTACGTCCACCCTCTGCAAGAGTTTGGAACGGGTGCTCAACTCTAAGCTCCTGGCATACCTAGAAGCTATCGACCGCCAATATGGCTTTCGCCGAAATCGGTCAACTGGGGATCTTCTAGCGTAAGCCATTCACATCTGGAGTGAGGCCATCGAGAGGCACGGGAAAGCGCTTGCCGTCTCCTTCGACATCTCGTAGGCTTATGTCAGGGTCTGGCACGAGAGCCTTTTTGGTAAGCTTCTTTTATTCGGTACGCCCAGTGGTCTGCGCGATTGGATCGCAGACTTCCTGAGGGACCGGTCTGTACGAGTGATTATTGATCCCCTCAATCCTCTTAGCCGGAAAGAAGCATCGAATTCGTAGCTGCTTCTTTCCATGCTGCGTCTGTGATCCGATAACGGGCCATCTTGAACTTCTTGTCGTTACGTTGCCATCGACCCTCAATTTTGGTCCATTCATTGAGGCAAAAGGTCATTCATTTGGCTGCCAAAAAGTTGGGGATCCTTGCAAAGGTAAGACGGTACTTCATGCCAGAACAATTGCTCAACTTGTATGAAGCGCAAGTTCGGTTATGCATGAAGTACTGCTCTCATCTCTAGAACGGATCTGCCAAGTAACAGCTGGATGCACTAGAGTCGATCGATAAACGGGCCAAGAAGCTCATCGGCAACGAGATACTGGTCGAATCTAGGCTTCAGAGCCTTGAACATCGGCGTTAAGTTGCCAGTCTGTCGGTTTTTTATCGGTTACATTTCAGGGACTGTGCGATGGAATTACATGAACTAATTCCTCCTAGCCTGTTCCATCATCGGACTACAAGGCGTACGGCGATGCGTCATCGGTACATGGTGGATATCCCACCCCTACGCATCAAACGTTTTGGGAATACTTTTATTATGCGTACAGCTAAGGAGTGGAATTCCCAGCCAGAGTATGTATTTCCTGATAGCTACAACCTAGGAGTCTTTAAGTCAAGAATGAATAGGTTTCTTCTAGGTTAGCGTGCTTCATCGTCGACCACATCATCGAAAGTCGAAAGTTGTCAGGATCCAAAGGATCAGTGGAGATAGTGGTCAAGCGCGAGGTTAAAATAATAAAAAAAAGTTGTGTAAAGTTTGTAGGTCTAAAGAAAATTCGGAAATTCCAGAATGGTTTTGAAAATTTTCAGCCTTCCTTCAAACATTGCGATATTCAACATTGAGAAATTTTACAGAAAACATCTTATACTTCGGTGAAATCAAGATGCGCAAAAATAGGCAGTAACCCGTCACGAAAAAAAATAGCATCGACTTACAAATGAACAAACAAATGATATATTCATTTCCTCGCACGATTACACGTAGTTTCGCAATTCGCAAATTATAGACAAATGCCTATTTCCGTTCACGATGACACAGTTTTTTTGCCAGTTGTTGCTCCGTGGCTAATCAATGGCCACGCTGGCCACGTTGCGAGGATTACCGCGCTATTAGTGGCAGTGGGTAGGCAGGATCCTCGAAGGCCGGCTAATGCCTTCCGGCTTATGGCTCCATGTACTAATCGATTTCGCGATGCACGAAATAGCTCGTTATTGAAGCTACAAGTATTGATTATTGTAATGGAATTGCAGTTATTAAGTGTGTAGAGTTTAGTGTTTGTGGTCTCAATGATTTTATGATGAAAATATTGCTTAAACTTTTTGCATAATTGTTTATACTTTTCATATTTTGCAAGTGTGGTTTGTTTTGGTATGTCAGGTATGTGCAAACAAATAACATCTTACTTCAGAACTAGGTCTAAAACAGACAGGTAATAAAACCAACATAGTTACTGCTGTCTTACCCCTCAGCTTCTCAGCTCGTCAGAGATGATTGGATTGATTCAAATTCAAATCATTTAATTGCATAAGACATGGTATAAACTGATGTTAAACATAAAGGAAAAGGTACAAACATGTTCAGCTAAATTCTGACATAGCATGTAATTTTTGGGTAACACAAAAACTAGTTAGAAGCAAAACAAAAAATATTAAAAATCAAAACAAAAAATATTAAAAATTATAATTAAAATAATTAATAATATAAATTAAATTCAATAATTAAACAAGAACAATTAAATTCTGAGCTATTGAGTCTTTCATAGGGATTCATAAACATAAATTCTTTTATGTTATAAAAATTACATTCACCTAATATAATAATATATGTATAATTTTATTTTTAACAATCTTGTACTCACTGTTCGAAGTGGTTTGGTATCCTGTTGTAGATATGCACATACATTGCTAGGCAACTTTTATTGTATTTGGTAAGTCTAGGTATATCATTTAGAACCAATTTGAAGTGATCTCGTCTGTTCCGGCGGCTCTCTTCATTTGCTGTCTTAAATAGTTTTTTGTTTGTAACTATGAATTTTTAAAATGTAGAGAGCAAACCAAGTTTTTTAAATAGTGGTCAACAAGAGTCATCAGCTTTAAGACCATACATTGCTCTTATACACTTTTTTTGGGCAACAAATGTTCTAGTTAGATCACCGCTATTTCCCCACATTACAAGACCATAGCGCAATAATGGTCCACATATGCGTGGTAAAAGATAATGGCCGTTTTAATGTTTGTTACATTTTTTACTTGTTTTAGCGCATATACGAACTTATTAATTCTAGTGCAAACATTATCTACGTGTTCTTTCCAATTAACATCTGTATCTATTATTGCCCCTAAGAACGTAGTATTTGTTACTTCTTTGATTTTATTTATATTAAGATGTTATTTTTATAATTATTCGATTGATTTAATTGAATATAAACGGATATATCCAAATTTATTTTTAAACGGTTTATGTCAAGCCAATGCAGTAATGTATCTATTGTATTATTAATGTCAAGTTCATGATCTGAAATGGTATTTTTCTTTTTATCAGATGTCATTATTATGAATATATCGTCAGCAAATACAACGCATTTATGCTAGGTTACATTAATGATGTCATCTATATATATAAAAAATAACATTGGTCCTAACACGCTTGCCTGGGGAACGCCATATTTATTATGCCTATATTCTGGTACCATATCAATATTTTCGTTTTTTTTTGATAATTACTCATTGTTGCCTATTATTTAAATATGATGCCCCCCACTGAAGAGCAGGTCCCCTAATCCCAGACTCCAACTTATCCATCAATACCTCATGTGAGACTAGATCGAAGGCTTTTGGCAGATCAAAGAAAAGTCCAGTAGTCAGGTGATTATTGTTGACATATGTAAGTATTGCTTTCATGAGAGAAAAAGCTAAAGGATTGATTTTTTTTTTGGAAACTAAACTGTTCGTCACTTATAATATCAAATTTATCGCAGAAATCAATTAGCCTTTTATACATACATTTTTCATTTTTTTTTTCCAAGATCGATATTAAGGTCGATAATTATTGATTTGAAATTTATCTCCTTTTTTAAATATTGGCTTTTATGGATTGTTTCAATCTATCAGGAAAAGCTCCCACTGAAAACGATATATTGACGAGGTACGTTCAGATACCAGTCAGTTCATGACAGCAGACTTTTATAATTTTTGTATTTATTTCATCATAACCCTCCGATTTGGTGTTGGAGAGAGACATTATTTCTAGACGGAGCTCATTTTCCAGCATCGGTCTAAGAAACATCGTATTGTTACATTTGATATTCCTAAAGCTGTTCTTAACACTTGATTGCGCAGGTAAGTACATGCGTTAGATCAACAAAATTATTGTTGAAGATAGAAGCCATTTCTGCAGGGTCCGTTACTACAGTATCATTTGGTTTAATGTTGCCTTTGAAGTTAGTTCTATTTTTCTCTTTTTTGTTAACAGTCCAAGTGGCTTTACATTTGTTATCATGTGCGTTAATATATTTTATATTTGAAATTTTCTTCGAACCATAAATACATTTTTTTTAGCAGATGAGAGTAATTCTTATATTTAATTTTATTAGATTAATTTTTGTTTTTATTTTATTTTACTTTATTGGGACATAAAACAGTAACACATTACAATATAAGTGCGACAAAATAAGATTAAAGACAAGGTAAACGTGTAACCCACATCAATGTCCGCGAAAAAAAATGGTTTACAGAAAAGCTTCGATAAGGTGGAGAGTATAGAGATAGGGCGATAATTTTGTATGTTATTTTTATCGGCACTCTTGAACACTGGTGTGATATGTGCCTGTTTCCAAATATCGGAAAAGGTAGTATTGATACTAGGGTTTTTGTAGTATTGATACCGTAATTTGCGTTTAATTTTGCAACTTCGTTTTAGCTATCAGACAGATGCAGAGGAAAAACGGATGCAGTTTCATTGATAATTTTGAAAAATTCCTCATTGTTGAGGCGGGGGGAGAGGAGACCGAGGAGGGGCCTCTCGTCTGGGCTTTTGCCGATAAGCCGACGACGTAGCGGCCAACATGTAGGTTCCGGTGATGCCTGGGTGACATCGCAACTGAGGCGGGCCGCGATGTTGTATTGGTCTCCCAAACCCATACGATATCGCGGCTGAGGTTTGGAGGCCGCTGCGGGAGAGTAATACCGGTATTGCGATGCGCTGCTCTCCGTAACTTCCGCGGCCTGGACGGGGTCGCTACCGTCTGATGGCGGACGCGGTGGGGCCGCAGGGGAGGAGGAGTGTCGGTATAGCGTTGGCCGCTCTGCCTATCTCCTGCGGCCGAAAAATGGTAGGTGGCGGGGCCATTGACCTTGACCCGTCACAGGGGGCCAAGGGTGCCATACACGGAGTCGTCTGGCACCCATGTGCTGGTTTGGTCCCTGGGGTGGTCACGGCGCACAGTGTGTTCTGGTGCGCCGGTGATGGGGGGTACTCCCCGGAGGAGGGTCCGGTGACGGACAGCCGCGGCGGGTTCGCGGTGAGTGCTAACGCGTACCGCAGTACCGTGGTAGCGCAGTATGCATGAGCATTTCTCTAAGCCGAAAAAAAAACCATATGGTCAATACAAGATAATTTACGCGTGGGAACATTCACGTGGATTTTCAAGTTATAATTGTTGGTCAAATCTCGCAGCTCATGCCTTGTTTCATGTTGCCTTTTTTAACGTATTTATATTAAAATCGCCGGCTACAACAACACTTACCTTAGATTTGCATTTTTTTTGCAAGTCATCTAAAAGATTATATAATTTTGCTAAAAACTGATTAGGGTCAGATTGAGGTGTTCTTTAAACAAATATACACATTAATACATTAATTCTAAGCCACAGGCTTCAAACGTATTTTGTGTTGCATAGTTCTTTACGAGAGAAATGTCTTTATAATTAAATCCTTTTTAGGGTTCCGTACTCAAAGGGTAAAAAGACACGGACCGCGGAGTCTTAGTAATAGGGTCCCGCCTATTACTAAGACTCCGCGGTCCGTGTCTGTCTGTCTGTCGCCAGGCTGTATCTCATGAACCGTGATAGCTAGACAGTTGAAATTTTCACAGCTGATGTATTTATGTTGCTGCTATAACAACAAAAACTAAAAACAGAATAAAATAAATATTTAAGCGGGGCTCCCATACAACAAACCTGATTTTTTCGCGGTGTTTCGCGATAATGGCACGGAACCCTTCGTGCGCGAGTTCGATTCGCACTTGCTTAACTAATATACAGGTGCCGCCCCTTTGTTGATACCTACAGAACAACAGCAGCCATTTCATATTTATATACTTTTGCATAATTTTCATGGCCTCTTTTTATTAAAGTTTCAGATAGACTTATTACATCTGGATCATTAATTATATTTCTTTTAACTCTTTAATAGTTACCTCTAGTAGTTCTTGTTTGGAAAGTAAAATTTGAATTATACTTTCCAAACAAGATTTTGAATTTATGCATTTTACTGGCTTGAGACACGAAAAAATGAGTCACTCTTTTTTAAGACAGAAAAAATAGGGTTCCTTCGGGTTCCTTTCCGAGCCTCAGCATTGGAAAGCTTTGTGTTATCAAACCTACTTTGTACTTTAACGTAGTAGGGGATTGTCCATTTTTAGGTCCCTGTAAACCAATGTCCACTTTGAAACTTGATTTGCTACTCGCGATTCTCTTTCGAATTTCACTGGGATTCAAGTATTTATCATTATAATCACTACAACCTATATGCTAATTTACTGAATTACAAATATCGGATACTTTTATGGATGTTTGTTTATAAATTGACATTTTTTAAATTTACTACTTCAATTTTTTTATGAGTAGTTTAAATTAATGACATTCATGTACACGTTATTTACGACGTCTAGTACTGTTGTCTAGTCTTGTTGTTAAACTTGTACATTGTTATTTTTGAATGTTTCTAGTACAATTTTTAACTGAGTCAAGATACAATTTAAGTTATGGTCATTTTCACCCACGCAAATTACGAGTTTGTCGTCTGCTGACAATTTGATATTTACCCAGCTTGCTACAATTTCGTTACACGGTGCATTTGGCTTCGTTTCTTCGATGACTCTATATTTTTCGTACAGAGTATTTGTTTATGAATTTGAGATAGCTGCTCCTAGCCCGACGCAACGCTGAGATCCAAAAATGAACATCTTCCTCTCAGTTAAGATATTTTTCACATTTGTAGCTGTGCAAGTCTCAATAACACCGGGGATGTTCAAAGTGCCCTGCTTCGGTTCCAGAATCGTAGTTTCATAGATATTGTTAATATGTTGACTACGTGACTACGTTGCATTAGTGTTCCAATACGCTCAGTAAGGGTAGCAATCTCTTGCTCTGCGATCTGCAGTTGCTGTGTTAGGTTTAGAATTTCCTGCTTCAAGCGTAGTATATAGTCACTGGTGTCGACTTTCAATGTGGATGGCGATGAAGAGTTCGGTGTAGAACTTGAGATGTGTTGCTGAGACGGAGCTTGCTTCTTTTTCTTGATGCTTGAATCAGGATTTCAAAACATGGAGGAAATGTGACACAAGCACTTTAATTTAAGGCGTTGTTTTCCGTTGATAATTTGTCAATTTATGTATGTAAATCGGTGTTTTCTAATAATATATTTCCTAGTTCCTCTTCCGTACTTTCAAGTTTATAAGTGAGTTGAGCTTTTATCTCCTTCATTTCTGAGGTTGTTACCAAGTCAGTAACAGTTCTGTCAGTCTGTTGCGAGTAATATATGACTCATCAGATGTTTCAATGCCAGAAAGAATGTGTGAATCAAGTAACTGTACTCCCTTTTGAACTGGGGAAAGACGTTTCAATGTCTCCCTATCTAATTTTGCCTGTGTATTTGGTACTTGTTTCGGAGGCGACGGAGTTTTAAATTTTGCTTTTTCCGTAAAATAATATTGGATGTATCATCAGTTTTGGCATAGCTTCTTTTTTTTTAAACTTTGCCCCACACTAGGAATTTCTTCCTGTATCGTGGGTGCGTTTACAAATATATAAACTCACATACACAACACCCAGAGCCGGAATAACTATCTGTAGGTCATACAAATATTAGTTCCATGCGGTAATAGAATCCGTGACACGCAGCGCAGCAGTCAAACGCTCAACCACTGCGCCAGCTGTGCGTTTTATTTCTAATACATCTTGCATCTCCATTTTTTTTCGCTTCTGCATCGTTGAGTCGATATGTAGGTTCTGGGTATCCAACGCAGTCAAATTCAAATCTGTTAGCACAGGCAGAACACAAAGCAGTACTTTTTATGTCAACTTTTTTTTGCCAGTATGGCATGTAACTAGTGCTGCCACATTGCGATCACTACTGCTGTTATTTGTTGTGATAGTATTAGATGACATTATGTTATTTTTCCTATACATTTAGATAAACGTTTATATTTCAATTATTATGAGTTATTGGAATTTCCGAAAAGTGAATGTTCGGAGTGAGATTTGGACTCGGGATTTCTTGTGCGACGCATGTTAATTGGCAATAGTAGGTGAACGTCTTAACCACTTGGTCATCTGTGTATTCCGACACTTAATCGTATTTTTTGAGTAGTTGTGGCAAAGTTGAAAATCACTTTTTGCGATCGTTTAAAGTTCAAAATTACTTTTTCTTGATGTCGCTTGAAGTTTAAATTTTTTTATGAATCACTTTTTCACTTTTTCTTTGTTGTTATTATTTTCAGTACACTTATTATTAAATATTTGGATCGCAGAGTGTAGAATGGATATTAATTGTATGGTTTATTGCGGATTGCCACTTGTTATTCTCTTGTTGTTATTGTTTTATGTTACGGTTTTTGAATATGTCTCAGCGCCATCATGATTGATGACTTTAACTGATTTTCTAACATTTTTTCAATGAAGTTGCTGATCTTTATCACTATAAGTGTAAGACAGAAGTTAAGAAAGTATCTGAATATCAACTCAAGTGCCTTAATTACAATAAATCCAAGAGTCCTAGAACATCTCACATCAAACATTGATTAACTATTTTCTCACGGAAAAAACCATCACATCGAACATTGTGAAATGCATCAAACAATCAATTAGTGAGTTTCAACCTTCGGAGTTCTCACTGCGCCAATAAAATATGATTTCGTAAGTCTAATCGCGATGTATGAACATAAATACCGGAGTCCACATGACGTCTGTTGATTTACGGACGGAGCCGGGCCGTGGGGCAAGCGAGCCAGGGAAATTAGTTTCGGCCCGCGACTTTACCCGTTTTGGTAGTTACCTTTATTGGTTATTGAAAGTGGTTTTCGATTTTCAATTATCGGTTTTGAATTATTCTTTACTTAGAGGTTGTATTTTAGTGATTTCTTCTATGATGGTTTTGTTGTAGTTTATGGAGTGATTACTGTCATCGTTATCTGTGGGTACTTCATTCTATGCAATATTTATTTAAGTTTCTATACTTTCCTCAGCATCATTACTGTGTTTTCTTTTAATGGTAGGCTCGCGTTTGACCGCTATCTCACCCGATACACTCCTAAGATCACATATCGTGATCACACGGTAAGTGAAGATGTGGTCGACGATGGTGCACTCTTACTTAGAAGAAACCTATTCACTCTAAAATTATAGAAATTTATCTGTTCTGTTATGAAGTGATGTAGTGTTAAGAAATAAATACACAAATAGTTCTTTGGCAATCGTATTAATTTAAATAACGTTTAGAAGACTATCTATCACATCTGTATATTATTAGTTAATAGATGTTATGTAGTAACACACATAACAGCTATTAAGAAGCGAGGAGCTCGTGGCTAAATAATAACAGCCGCACGGGTCGATCTTCAAGGTTAAGCAACGCTTGACGAGGTCGGTCCGTGGATGGGTGACCATTTTCAACATACCGAGTTACCTCCGTGCCTCGGAAAGCACGTTAAGCCGTTGGTCCCGGCTGTCATTTGAAGATCTTTGACAGTCGTTACTGGTAGTCAGAAGCCTGAGATCTGACACCAGTCTTGCCAAGGGGTACCGTGTTACCCAGTTACTGGGTTGTGGAGGTCAGATAGGCAGTCGCTCCACGTAAAACACTAGTGCTCAGCTGAATCCGGTAAGACTGGAAGCCGACCCCAATAAAGTTGGGAAAAGGCTAGGCAGATTGATATAGATGTTATGTAGTAAATTATTTATTTTAAAGGTTAATATCACATGTAACACGTATTAACTAGGCACCTAATTAATTATTATGTCCTTACATCTTTACATTGAGAAGGTGAATGGTGTTGATCTTGATGTAATAAATTAGAATTCATCTACAAAACCAATACTCAAATTATTTAACAGGTACGAGGTTATAGTTTGCAAAACAGCTATGACCACTTTTGCAAAAGGCTGTTTTGGGAGCAGTCTGCCACAATACTCTAAACTACCTTTCTACTGTAATTACTGAGCGCCAGAATCAGCAGTGGTGACCACCAGAAAAGTACTGAGTCAATAAAGCTTCACGATTCCCGGAGAAACTCTTACCAACGTTTGTGTTTACAGCTGCAGCAATTAGGCCAGCAAATCTTGTGGACGTAAGGGTAGCAAATCTTAGAATAAAACTTGCATTACTTATTGCATGTGCCTTTGCTTTGACTGGATACCGTATATGCTATTTGGTGGCAGATCTTTCTCTAGTCTCATCGAATAGCCTTCCCATCGGATTATGCGAGTAAAGGAGGAAAGAGCGCACCTGCGTTTAAACACACATTTGAGGTCTATGAGATCTCTATATAACGGCTACCTTTCGCTGAGATTGGCTCTATAACCAAAATCGGTGAGGAAAACTAAGAGGCTGAAGTAGGTCTAGTTTTCTCAACAGGAAAATTCCTACAAAATAAAATTGTTCCAGTGTCACGGTACTTAGTTGCAGCGCCAGAGGATGCGCGGGCGCCGCGCGCCGGTCGCATGTCGCCGGCTCATAAACGGCGCGCCCCGGGCCCCACATATTATACCTGTGCTAGTTTATACTCATTTACAGATCAACTCTTATCCTCGCAGAATAGCTCGTAATTTAAACACGAACGTCTTAAATGCCTGAAGACACAATTTTGGAAGTATGCAACTTTGTTAGGGAATTGGATTGAAAGTAGATCACGCAAAACACAGTTTTTCTTGAAGAAACCATCTTTCAGTGGCAATCTTTCTGCGAAATCTCAGATGGCTCGGACCAATTAATAGAACTGAATAAATATATTGCATCACTAACGTAGAACTTCTATCGACCAAATCACTAAGGAGTAGGTAAAAACCGGATTCCATGTTCATTGGATCATTGGAGACAATATATTCAATACCTTGGGTGAATAAACATATTAGATTACTTAGAACTTCTATCGACCAATTAACTAAGGGATAGGTTAAGACCAGGTTCCAGATTCTAAGATCATCCTTGCTAAGCTAGATTTTGTGAGTGATCCCTTCATAGCTACACCACGCATCACCATGACACAGCCAGTACCTTAATGTCTTACCGAGCCAATTTATAAAGCACGCCAACTTTTATACAAAAATGAAGACCCACCCCTAAAGGGAGACGTGCAATATTTTAGCACATTAAAAGAGAATAACACAAATATAATCGCATGTAAGACACTAGTCCTGCGGCGATGCGCGGCGACATGCGATTGCAAAGGTAACGCAGATCAGTCGCGTGCGCATGCGAGTTAGCAATGAATGGTCTTCGTGAGGAGTTGGGTAGTACGTGGACTTGACGAATTTGATGGATTGGAGTCCTTACTCTCCAAGCGAAAGGTTTAAAACGCGTACCTTCAAAAAAGGGCTGGTTATTTCGTTACGGTCCTCGTTTGCAGTTTAGTATTTGCGTGCTCAATACCTTACTTCTAATTATTTAAAGGTTTATAATAATAATAATATCAGTCTGTAACTATCCCACTGCAGGCCAAAGGCCTCTTCTCATACAGAAAAGGCACGAGCATTGATCACCATCATCATCAACCAATCGAATTGCATAAAAATTCCGCTCCGACGCGCGAGCGGAGTTTTTATGCAGTTCGATTGGTTGGCTTTTCTCCGCTCCGCGCCAAGTGGACAGGCAGGCTTATTGACCGCAACACAGCAACCCAGCTAGGCCTCTACTCAAAAAAAGAAACTGGACCGAGATGGGACAAAAGATACTTTTTACGAACTCGACGCAGGTAATTATAATATAATTCTAGCTAAATTTTATCCACAATTACCGTATGTATACAAAACCAAACGTCAAAAAATAGAGACAGCCTCAAGCTCCAAAGATTTTGCGGTCTAACCCCATAAAGTCATCACAAGATATGTGCACTTATCCACATATCTCCGATTCCGTGCGTGTAGCCCTTGCACCTGTGAGGACCTGTCATCCGGACAGCCGGACCGGACTGCCTCCGGTCAACATTACCGGACACCATACCTACTCGGACGAAGGATCACGCGATTTCCAAGAACGCACGGAATTTTGAACGGGTTCGATTGATCGGGATTAGGGTGATCTCAGGCAAGGGACATTAGGGTATGCGTGTTGTGAGTTTGATGGAAAGATGACCGGGGTCCAGATGTTAAACCGTTGTAAGGTATTTAAGCGAAAAATGTCGGCATTAAGATTTCAAAGAACCAAACGTAGCAAACGCATAGGAGATATTCTAAATGATTCTATAATATTATAATGTTCTTTTTGAAATCTTTAAGATTATATGAGACCTTTAACCAATCATAACTATGTATGAAAAATGGAGATGAACAAAAAATTAAACTAATGATTGTATCTAATAATTTGACCACCAAGTAAGCCTTCAAAGCTTTTTAGACACAAACATAGTCAGAATGCTATAAAATACATGGGTGGGAATGTAACCTTGCATGATATATGGACATCCTGTTTATATGCTTTACGTTTAATAATTTAATTTGTTACAAGAAATCGCTAACGAAGAGATCAGCTGTGATTTATGTCAATACAATGGAAAGAAGAGATAACATAATTCTAATACCTGAATTAAACTTTATGACATCAATACATCATGGATCTTGGCACGAGTGATCTGTCATTCTACTATAGCTAATAATTATAGTCCTACTGACAGTATGGTTTATAATAATGTCACGTTTTTCTAAGACAACTGTTCAAGATTTTAATTATAAAAAATAAGAGCAATACCTACCTAAAAAGCTCAAGTAAGCTCTATGCAATAGGTACTATATTTTTTGTCGTTCCCACGTGCGTTATGTGCAGTACCTACATGCCTACTGCTAAACGATGGAATGCAACAATTCTCAGTATAAGTACACGCTACGGCAATTAAATAGAATGGGTATATAAATAACAATAAATACATAGCGAGCCGACACTTCAAGATCAGCGAGATCGGGCGCCATCGCCACTCGCTGGCGACTACATGATGCTATCTGTCATAATTGTATTAGAATTATGGTAAAAAAAGAAGCTTAGAGAAACTATAGGTAGGCTTTACAAAGTTACTAAGGCATTTTGTTAACAAGCCATCATACAGTCCAGGTATAGATAGTCTTCATTGCTTTATCACATTTTCCAAAAATAATCAAATGAACTACACTACAGACTAACAGAACTTCTGCTTATTCTTTATTCCAACCAAGTATATTTGAGCAGCATAGTGACAAAATGGTACATCCCTTTACAGATGTTGTCAAAACTTTTGCTAACGTTATCTAGCAGTCAAGTTCTTAACCTCGATCTCGCCTAATGAGGTCTACGATGAAATAAGCGAGGTCAGAAAATGCTCGTTCACTCTGTCTCCAAGTTTATTTTATGGACCAGTTTCTTTTAGCAGCAAAGTTACCTGTTACTACATAAATTAACCTGAAGAACTCAAGATATAATCTGCTATACATTAAAACCATTTAATTATCTACAAAGATTTTGGCCGGGTGATAACCCAAGGCTTTATGGCCATTACCATTTTTCATCAATCAATCCACTAAAATTCAAAAAAAATCCTAAGCACACAATACCATCTAGGAGTGCCACCTCGACTACCGACCGACCATCACCACTGCTCCACCGAGACACCGTCACCGGTAGCGCCCGCAGCCGGTCACGCCGCGCGTGATCCTGCAGATTAATGACGAACGATCGCAATCTCTTCCGCGTGCCCCGAGGCGTGACCGACACGACACGACCAGATTTCGGCGCGTTTGATTAGATTTTTGTCTTAATTAATAATTTTGTGTTGGTGCGAACGATGTGGCGTAGGATGCCTGGAATTATAGATATTTTGTAAAATCTTGAATTGCGACTTGCGAAAAGTGTTTTTTATGTACCTATTAGGTTCGAAAACAACCCGAACGGTGAAGTGAAAAAGGGTTACAACCTCCGAGAGGCACATGCTGGGCAAATCTTAATGAAAAAACCAGAAAAAAAACCTTTACAAAGAAAGCTGAAAGTTACTTATAAGAATCATTTATCTGCACTCTTGCAGCATGACAGCTTGGTTGCGATAAGCAGTGTGATAACTAGTCGCATCTATTAGTACAGACAATTCACTTGTCTAAACTGAAATAGGTATAGAAGCGAACGTCAGGTTTTAGCTTCTAATAAATGCAAATCGTTGTGTGCACATAGATCTACTGTTATTAATTTAAATATTCAAAGCAAATCATTCATCAATGAATACTTGTTCTTATATTGTTTGTTTTTACAACTCCTGATTTACATGTGTAACCTATAATAATCATATTTCAAATGAAAAATATGAATACATTAATAAATTATTCAACAAATTCGTTTCGCGATCTATCCACGCGGTAACATCGGTAAAATATACGGTTTTTACCATTCAGAAGCACGGGTGAATGGTAATCAGTCCAATTAATGTACAACTATAATAAAAATACAAATAACTGTGTAACAAGTACTTCCGAATTTATGTTTTATATGTAAAATTATTCATAATTAGTAGTAAAAATTATACGGACTATTTATCAATTATTTAAATGGGTAATATTTATGTTACACGCCAATTACGATACGTTTGAATCGAGTGTTGACGTCGTAATCACTTAAATTTTTTTTTTAAATGTTTATGACGTGATGTTCTTTTCTAGTTTTAAAATATTACCTTTATCAAACAGACGACAGACATACAAGGAGGCTCGACCCCATATAAACTGGAAAGAGGGCTGAACAAAGAATAGGATGATCAGGAAAAAAAATATGTATTCTTCAACTGAAATCAATCTTGATCCTTAACTTTTAAATAAGGGTAAAAATCGTCAGAAAAATTAATTTAATCATATCATCGTTTTGCTCCTTCAGCTGCTTTGCAAGCTTTTTAAGCTTACTCAAAGCTTTTTGCTAAGCGCATCATAAGTCCACAGATATCACAAGGACAGTGGGCCACTTCATGTAGCTTCGCATAACGCACAAGTTACAATATTACCTACCTATTGACATATTTATGTAACGAGTCATTCATTACTGACTCACGAGTGCGGAGATTTATTGAGTCAATTGTAATTGTTGTTAAGCACTACCTACATCACGTAACTTATCTAATATGTCGTAGTTCCTGGTAAAATACAAGTAAGTAGTTTAGGTATCTAATCGTTGTTTGTGGTCGTATTTTCTTGGAAAATTTCAATTTAGAAGTACAGGTAAAGAGCACACCTATTTCCGTCACCAAGCAACGATGACTGTATTTATCCTAGCCGAGTGAGGGGTATTATTGCAGGCACTATGACTCATGAGATAGCGTTGAGAAAGGCGGAAAAATTTCTTCCGCAGGAAAGGAGACCACTAATACCAGATCGTTCGATCCACCAAATTTAAAGAAAAAGTTGGTGAGACTGGCTGAGGCTTTTTCTCATAATAACGTTACGTTTAGCTTAGAAGAGCTAAGCGTAAGCCACGTTAATTAAAAAATAAGGGCCGGCTTCGTGTGTCATGCCGCTCTCGCAAAACGACTGACTGAGGGATCAGCTACGGCCGTTGCCGCCCGCCTCTTCGAAGTTGGCGAAGGGGCCACCGCATTCCAGGGCGGTGTGGTACGGTGCGATGGGACGGCTGGTGGAGCGCTACCGCGAGAGGTGGGCCCTCGTGTGCAGCGTGCGCGCCCTGCGCGTACTGCGGAGGGCGCGCGCGGCACGTCGTACGAAGCCGGCCCTTATTTTTTTATTATCGTGGCTTACGTTTAGCTCTTCTGAGCTACGTTACAGTTTGGCGCCCATGTTTATGGCTTAAGAAAATAAATTGGACAGACAGATGACAGATCAGATGAAAATGTCAGAGTATAAAATATTATAAGATTTTACAAAACAGCGGTAAAAATAAGTTGTGGATGTTAAAACAATCAGAATAACTAAAAGTATGCTTTTCAGGTGCTAACAGTATCAAAGAATATGGCGCCACTCTGTCTGTCCAATTTAGTTTCTTAAGCCATAGACATAAAATACCATGGACACTTTTCATCTACAAAGCTCGTTGTACGTTATAATTTTAAAAATAAGGGCAGCGGCAGACTACCCCCTCTGTAAACCGTTTTTATTCGTTCTGGTCATATAATTGAGATTTAAATTTGAAATTCGGAAGAGATGTCACAGAACGAGGAAAAACGGACGTCTGTTTTTAGTTTGGTTTTGGGTTTTGCTAGAGAAGTCTACATTTTTGTTGCTTGAGTCTTTTTATTTAAACAATTGGTCTAAATACTTGAATTCTAGCCTGATCAGTTTAGTGTAACTAGCATGTATATTTAACGTACCCACTGTGTGTTCTAACTTTCAATACTCACTAGTATCTGACAACAAACATTGTGTGAGTGTAATGCTGTGTATAATTTGTCCGACGCCTTGCCTACACCTGTAGGAGGGTTCGCTGTTCAGCGTGTAACGCCACAGCCCGGTGCCTCAACACTCCTTGCTGCCTGGCTTCCTGCCTATCTACCGGTACGTGGTGCATGAGCTATAGCAGACAAGACTACAGTGTAGCGCGCGACCACAGCGCACCTGACAGCAGCACGCGCAGGTTGCGCACGCCGTTCACGTCGGCCCACTGCTCACGGTAGTGATTCACCAGCCGTCTCGTCGCACCGTATCACGCCGCACTTGTGTGGTTACCCATTGGCCAGCTCGGAGTATGCATCTACGGTTACAGCGGATCCCATAGTTGGACGTGTTGCAGGTGAGGTACGAAGCCGGCCCTAAATTTTATACCCAATATCTTTTTTTTTATATAGCTTTAATTCTTAATCATTATTATTTTATTAACGTGGTTTACTTTAACCTTAACGTTACAGTAGATACTCCGGTATTGTAACAATACAAGTATTTGAGTCATTTGAGCCCAGACACTAAATCGTGGTTTCCTTTCGTGTTTCTCGTTATTGCATGTCATAAGATCCTCGAATGACACTATAATCACTGCTTAAAGTAAATGAATAACGTTTTCACTGATTAACAGGAAAAAGAACAGGTACCTTGCGCAGTCTACACTCCTTGGATGAATGCCAAGGAGACAAGGATTCACGTCTTCTGATGACGTACATTTGTATTAACCTATCTAGGTAGACCTACTGCGCAGTTACAAGAGGTTTGTGAGCGACGCCGTCAAGGCCGTGGACGAGCCTGCGACTCCTGCGCACAACAAAGCTATAAAAATGAATACTAGAAATGATTGTGTTGTTTTTGCAAATTGAATGCTAAATATTGTGAACATGATTTAGGAATAACCTTTGAACTGTTGTTTGTCAACATGGTCGAGGTCACAAAAATCTGCATCTATTTTAAAGAAGGTTCTCAAATCTTAGATGAATTATTGAATAATGCATAAGCGGATATCTCACTATACAACCGTAAGCCTTCCTGACTACGCCTGTGCTTTCTAAAGGCACCAAACTCAGCACCGGAAATTCTGAAGTGGCACAAAATCAGCAAGTAACATACATAAACTCGGCGTGAGTTTTTCCCATCAGGGTAGGCAGAAATTTCAGAACGTCACCTGCTTCGATCTTTGTTTCATATACTCCTTCGTTAATGTTGTATCGCTATTCTGTAAAATCTCACCGTGAAACTTATGTGATGTGCACAGTCCTTGAATCTCAATGAGATGGATTGGAAGCTCACTACAAGCTCAGTCCACCTTGCATTTCTTTCCATAGAAAAACAGCCTTATCCTTAATTGCAGAAGACATAACAAGCTACTGAAATACTCCAACTTCATAAATTAGCGGAGGTTATATGGCGGCTGCTGAAAAATACTGGCGATATGTTGCGAAGGCACGGGAGGGCCGAAGGGATGAAACAATGGGGATAGTGAGCTGTTCCAGCTGTAAGGAGGCTGATTGCTGCCTTCGATCCGACATCGATCCCAGTAATGCGTTGAGGAGGTACGTAAGTTAAGGGTGATAGCGGGTTGGAAAAGCGAATATTTCGTGAAAATTCAGATTTAATATTAATAAAAAGCTGAGCCAAGGCCCAACAGTGCTATGATTCAGGTTTATAGTATAGCATTACTAGCTAATGTCTGCATGCAGCATTTTATTCATTATCATCATTATATCAGCTGAAAGACGACTATGTCCACTGCTGGGCATAGGCCTCCCCCAGCGGTCGTCACATTGACCGGAATTGCATTTTATTGAACATCAATTATTTATAGTGTTGGCGGCGCAATTCTAGTCCCTATGGCGATGCCAGTGGAAGACCTTAAACAGTCTTTCACCGATTAATATGAATATCTCTGATAAGAATCAGTCTGGTGATAAGGAATTCATAGTCCTTCAGAAATGATATCAATGGCAAAACAAAGTGTTATTTATTGAATGCATGTTATGTTTTCGAAGCGATCATGCCATCAAACCTGTAGGTGTATTACACAGTAAAACTTTCTGGACACTGGTTATTATTCATTTCCATTGATTGTAGAATATTCCCAGGTTTTTTTGAAATCGCTACCTCCTCTATCTTGGTTATCTTACCAGCGTATCGTAGCGTAATGGGGTGAGCGATTGCGCGTGTTTACGCACGCCGGGCACGTAGTGTGCGAGGAATTACGCTCCGATCCCGCAGCGCCGGATTCGGTCAATCGATGGTCGCGGAACTCGTGGCCAGCCGGCAGCCCATCTTGTAGTTGGATGGACTAATGTTTATAATCGTTTCAGCAATTCTTGAAGAATGGTTTTGAAAGATGGTTGAACTTGCAATAAGGAAACGCAGAAGATTAAAACATGTTTAGCTTTTCGTCGACCAATTCTAAGTTGAATAGCCAATTTTATACTGTCTCCAAAAATGTACAAAGCGAATCACTCTGCTAACCCTTATGTTGAGTCACCTTGTAGTCCAACTGGATGCAACTAGGTACCGTCGCCGTGCTTTCCGAAGCACGTAAAGGTGTAATGGACGCTCACCCATCCACGGAACGATCTCGGCAAGCCTTGTTTAACTTCGTAGATCCAAACATGCCGCTGTTATTATGTAGTCACGCAGCTAAAGTATATAGCTATATAAGCAGATAACTCAAAACTATTAAACAGCTATTATCAATTTGAGTTAGTTATGATAGATAACGAGTTTCAGAAATTTAAGCTCAATTACAATTATTAGTTTGGTCAGTAAATCCGTCTAAGTAAATGTTGGCTAAATAAGTATAAATAACAACTAATTAAGTAATATTAAGCGGGCACTAATTATTGGGCTATAAACTAGAGCTCGTGTTGTAAATATAATGATTCGTCAATGTGCCTGAAAATAAGTGAAATTACAATTAAGGAATACTGTTTTATGTAGTAGGTACAAAATTCTTGGTATTTCATGATTCTGTTCCCGAAAGTTTTTCAAAAGGCCTCATTTGCTAACTACTTATAAAATAGTGGTGACAATGGTCGTTGAATATCTGTATGAATTGGGTCATTTTCTTTTAAATGTTTTTGCAGATATCATAAATGACGATAACATGGTGGACTACGGTCAGTCCCTATTATTTGGATGACGAAGCTATTGTAGACCAGATTAGGGAAAACACATCGAGCTTATTTGGATGGACAACCGAAAATCATCTGCTTACAATATTTCAATGTAAATTCCATGTGTATCAGACTACCAGTTAACTGCAGTCATTTAATCTTATCAAGTAGGAAGCTGTAATAGATCTCATTCGTCACACATAACCGATGACCGGCACAAAACGTGAGACACGATCTAGATTCAAGATCACTAACTACCATCTTTTATTAAACGTTTTTACCGTAGATTTTAATTGATGACTATAAGTCTATCCTGATCTGTGAGTGTTGAAATATCTACTAGACGTTCAATTTTGACTCAGATTCAAGGCAATTGGTTTTAGATTAAATTTATACCAGCAATGGCAAAGGTTTAGGGCAAGAGGTCAATCTAACTCTGGCCCTTTTACACTATAAACGAAAACCTACTTAGTTTAGTTTAAGTGGACAAAATGCTAAGGTCAGGCGTAGGGACATAAAATGTCGAAGTCAAAATGAAGTACCATATATTATGGTACGACCCTGTGACAATGGCAGTCTCTCGTGAATCTATCTCTGAAATGGAATAGTTATTTTTTTGTGGGTCTAACAATTTTATAGCAGTTTATGGGTTTAAATACTAAAGCAGTGCAATTATTTCAAAAGAGGTTTAGGAAATTTTAAATGGATCAGATTTTCCATCAAGTTTTAAGTCTTACACAACAGTTTTTTACTCAAGACAGTAGCAGGAAAAACAGCACCCCTGTCCGAGAAAATGCACCGCCTAAAATTCGGTCATAACCGTCAAAGTCAAAAACAAGAACTTCACCGCTCAAAAAAATGTTATTTTGAAAAATCCCTTCGTGCGTTAAACGCCACCCTGTGGGGTGTACCCCACCCCGGGCCCCAGCGGGCCTCTGGGCCCCCATCGGCAGTAATACCGCTTTATGCAATGTGTACGTGCGTGACAATCACGCTTTATTGCCGGAGACGCGAAATTGAATGGATCCCGGTAGCGACGCGCTTTTTTCCTGGTACTGAGATGTTTGGACACAAACTAGATGGTTTAATTGGTTTTTAAATCTAATAACTGTGCGTTATACAGTAGTATATCTGAAGCTTCAATTTATAAGTTTTCAATCCTTCTTCCTTATTTCCATACGAAACAATGTTTTCTGTACACAAATCTAACAGCCTGTCGTACTCAGAGCATGAAATTTTTTTGAGGCAGGGTATTCAAGATTTTTCGAATGTGTTACCAAAACACAGTTGTCACAGGTTAGTAAAGCTACAAGAGTAAGCTGGGTTCTTGACTGGATGCTTATATAGAAATCTTTATCCAAAATCCAGAAGCATTATAACAAGCTCTACTTATATTTGAATGTTCAGCAATAAAGCGCGATAAAACCGCCGCTGGGGGACAGAGCCAGGGCTGTCACAAAAATAACGCGCGTTTAAAAAGATATACAGTAATGTCAGGCGTACGTGCCGCGTGGATCTGGGGGTGAGCAGAGTTCTGTGTGTGGTGTGCTTCTTTGAGGACATTTTGGTTAGTTCGAATTGTTGTTGACGATTTGTGACAAGAGACCAAATCGTGATTTAGTCAGTGACTAAAATTAAGATCATCCTTACATATTTCGCGTTATCTTGACTGGCAGTTAGTCCTTACTCTGGTCAATTTAGCCAAAAGGTGATACCGAGGCTTATTGAAAGCCGCATTATTGCACCTATTGACTTCTGTAAGACATAAAATAAACTGCATTCTTCTACAGCAGTTACTCGTAACATTGCGAGCAGTGGTTGTCCGAAATCCACAAACAAGAGCTGACAAATAAATAGTTATGAGCTGGCGTATATACCAGGGCGTCACAGCTCCACAGATATCAGGGCATCACAGCTCCACAGATCTAAGCACACGCAACGGCTAGACCCTCCCTCGTAATCTTGAATTATTGATGCAGAAAGCGTAACGTACAACATCTACTTTTACGACTCGCCGATACTCTAGCCGCTTTTTACGACTATAATATATATCATGCAGTTGTAGAAGAAAAAATCTATTGGATGTATCGAGTGGTGTCGGTAACCTAGTGATTTCTGATGTGCGCACGCCGCGCCGCATAGTAATGCGACAATACAGAGTTACAGTTATGTGTGACGCACAATACTCTCACTGAATTGGGTCGTGAACGTATCATTTGAGTGTGGAATTTATCAGAAAGAGTGGAGATAATCCTTAGTTTTGTGAATATGTGCGGATTTTGTCTTGTTGTTCATTTTGTTTATGAAAGTCTTGTTAATATAGCTGGGAAAAATGGATTGCCAGACCACGCACAATGGTCCACTTAAGGGACTAAGTGCGGAAACCAAACCCCCCTAACTAGATGGATTGCCAGAGTTCTGCTCTTGTGTTTAATAAATATGGGGGTGACAAACAACAGCCTAATACTGATAATTTCTTTTGATCGTAACAAGACAATCAACAAAGTAAACAAATAAAAAGTAATCGTTTACATTGCTACTATTTGCGATATTACATCAATTCCGCCACTCCTGCCGTTTCACTGACTATAATACCTCTGTAGGTCCCCATATACCATTCAGCATAGCTCTACAAATAACTAGAAGTACCAAGCTAAGCAATACAATCAATCCAGGATAGTTTATTAACGTTAATTGTTCAGGTCTATTCACCACAGCGGGTGTAAATCTTCTAACGGAATGGTGTTAGTGACCATATCGAGTAAGTGTTCCAATTCAAATGTTCGCATAAAATGAAAATTTACGTTCTCGAAATGATAATTTGTTTATCGATATAAATATTTAGTCAACGACTGATAAACGGTCAACTAATTGATTTTGATGAATATTAAGATCTATTAATCTATTAATTATTATTTATTGATTGACGTACATTATTTATTTTTTGAATTCGTGCATTAATTAACAATGAATTGGATATGAATAAACTATTGTATAAATTCACTACCGTAAATCTTAATTCAATTATGAGGAAATGATCATGTTTTTGTGGATGTTACTGATAAAACGTTAAGGCTCCCTTGCGCGAAACTTAATTTAACTTGACTCAGAGTTAGTTGCTAACACGAGATTAAATTAAAATACCTCATACATAAATGTCCTAAGTAAGACAGGGTTAGCTACTAACTCGGTGTTAGTAAGATAATCAGGGTGGCGTAAGCGGGCCTTCGATGTAAAATAAAATTAATATTAGTAAGTATGTCCGCCACTTCTAATCCTACTTCGTTCTGCTCGGTCCCCAAAGCAGTCCATCATTGGTTAATAATAATTTATTTGTTTGTGTCACTCGCGGTGCTTTATTATTATTGCAGCACATATTTATTGACTACGCACATTTAGGTGCATCCACCAAATAAATCGATTGGTTATGCGAAGTGAACAGAGATTGCCACCATTTTATGGCTTTTTCCTGACCATACACATGGCACTGTTTATTGCTTTACGAGTCGAAGCAATGCTAAGAACTTCAGAGCAGTTCAGGTGTATTCTATCAGTCAACATTTGGAAACTTTTTTTGCTTCTTCTCATCTCTTCTCTCTCTTTTCTTAGTGTAAGCAACGAAGTATAAAGAAAGGTCTGCAATGGACAGTTATGTAACATAACACTCCATGATGGTATTAAAAAAATCCAAGTTATATATACCATATAACTTTGACAAATCAAGTGTTATAACTACATAATATACAGTAGTCACAGCGGATCTTTCTCTCTCTGAAGTAAGGTTCTGGAGAACCATTGCACAAGAAACAGTTTGTCATCGAATAAACAACTTAGAGTAAGCGAGACAGGATGATGCGAATAAGATAAGCGAGTGAAAGAGGCAGTTCGAGAGGCGTGAGACACAAAAATAATTACTGCGCAGGGTCTTGCAGCCAACTTCAGAGACACAAAGATCCGCTGTGACTACTGTACGCCGGTATTCCCCGAAAGGTTAGGTGCAACTATAAGAAGATGAGGATGCGCCACAGCCGAAGGTCACAGCGTCAGGCGGAAGGCCGAAAGGCCTTCCGTCTGACGCAGGTCCTCACCGGACACGGCTGTTTCGGGTGGTTCCTGTTCAGGATAAGGCAGGAGGAAACGCCCGGAAGTCACCATTGTGTGGACCGGAGGATACGGTGGTGCATACGGTGGAGGTCTGTCTCGCTTGGGCGGAGCACAGCCGTGTCCTTGTGGAGGCGATCGGCGGTGTCGACATCTCACGGTCAGCCCTGGTCTAGGCCATGGTACGGAGTGAGAGGGCATGGGAAACTGTCTCCTCCTGCTGCGAAGCAGTAATGCTCGCAAAGGAGAAGATGGAACGCGTGAGTGAGACGCAAAGGAGACGCCATCACGCCCCTATCCACCGCAGGAGACGCCCCAGGCGTCGGGAGTCGCAAGCCGATTCCCGGCCACCGTAGGCGCGGGCTTACGGATGGCAAGAAATGGGTAGCTCGCCGTCCGATAAGGATCAGGACCGAGTTTACAGCGTGTAGTGTTCCACGCGCGCCTCAAAGAGATGTCAGCAAAAGTGACGGGGCCCGTTAGGCCCGATGCATGTCTGGGCCGCGGATAAATTTGAAAGAGAGTTACCGCGGCCCTGGCAAAAGTAACTGAAGGAATACGGGTGGGTTTTAGTCAGTAAAAGTCTGAGACGCCCTCCAGCTTCACCCAGAGCGGGCGAAGTCATTGGATGAATTACCACCGAAACAAAAAAGGTGCACCTATATTAGGTGCCATTTCGCTAGTAATGTTTAAGTCCCATGTAAAAAGTGGCGAACCTTTGACCAATATTTCGGCACAAACCCATATTTCGCGCTGCTATTGAAAACTTCTAGATGAAAAAACCCAATAACACTTTGGGACCGACCTGGGAATCGAACCCAGGACTTCATAGTCAGCAGTAGCGCTTGCGTCCACTAGACCAACGAGGTAATCCAGTGTTATTACATAATATAACCACTAATTAGACCCAGGATCTTCTTCTTCTTCGTTTCTTGTGAGGATCTGATGTCATATTTAACTTAGCTGTCTCTGGGAACCGCACAGGCCTCTGACTTGGCTATTTCAATCGATTTTGGTGAAAACACAAAAAGAAAATCTTTGTTTTATAAAGTCTCGTTTTGGATTTTAAAAAATGGTCATGTTAACTATAGCGAGTGATTGATGCGCGTATATCTCGTGATAAAGCTGTATGGCGGTAGGCAGATAGGTAGGTACTAGTAATTAACTTGGCACAGAATGCTGTCTAGCAAGTAGCACTTATTGTATTAATGTTTAGCTTTGCGTTTGTTGTCATTAAATGATAGCATCTGGCAATATTGGTAATGCAAGTTAGATTTGTATTTAATTAGTAGTTTATTGTGACAACTGTCTCTGTGTCAAGATGGTTTCTGCGAAGGCTTGAGAGGACCTTTGTGTTTTCTCATGCGAAGGGACTGATAAAGTGACAACATACGGTCAAACCACAGTCTATTTCCTAATACCGTTTTTAGATTTGAAGTCATGGTAGCCAGCTGTCTTATATTGACTAAAGGAAACGTGGACTCAACTACTGAAGCGTTAAGCTTCTGGTTGTTAATAATTAATTATAGAAGAGGAAAATATAGAGGATCTTATGTGCGCCATACTTAGAGCATTCGCATTCTTCAACGCCTTCTCACCTAGAAAAGCGATAATGTGAATGATGTGGTCGTCGGTGAAATACGCTTGCCCAGAAGTAAGCTATTCACTCTTGACTTGAAGACCTTTAGGTAATATCTATCAGGAAATACAGACTCCGGCAGGGAATTCCACGCCTTAGCTGTACGGCTGTACGTATTCCCAAAACACTGTGCGTACGGGTGGGCTGTCCATCGTGTACCGATGGCTCATTGCCGTATGTCTTGTAGTTAGATAATTGAAAGGTCGAGGCGAATTAAAAATTTTGCAATTTACCTTTTCATGACAGTAATTCTTCGCCATCAATCGTTACATTACTATAATAAATTCGGTATAATTACTGCCGTACCAGTAGTACAGGTCTGACTATCGCCTACACCAAGAAACCCGTTTCAATCTAATTTGCTGCGTAGGATGGTAAACAGCTGATGTGTAAGTACCTACGACGAACATTGTTTTGTTTTGTCTGTTCTCTTCTTGTACGATTAGGTAGGCAGAGCTTGTAGTATTGTTGTATGGGTACTATGATGCATGTCATTTCTGTATGGTAGTATGAACAATACAGGAAGCCTTATGGTAAATTATGTCGCAGTAGGTTTGAAAGGTTTTTATTAAGATTCGATGAACACGGAACACAACAATGAATCATCCCTGAAATCTGAGTTAAGTAATTGAAGTTTAGAATATGTCAAACTCTAATTAACCATGAGAAACTGTGAAACTTTGACATCAAAGTAGATTTTGACACGTTATTTATTCTTATCTACTAATTCTGAATTCACCTGGTATATAATCCCATAAAGATGCTCTCACATTAAGCCTACTACGGTATAATGTGCTTAATTTTACACTTTTTGCTATACCACATTATCACGTGACCGAAGAAAAACAAGCTCAGTCCAATATCGAGTAGGTATCACATCATCACTTATACAAGATATTATTTGAAGCCTCCACGAGTCTGATATCTGGCCACAAAAAACTGCTTCCTCAACCTGTCTTCGAGTAATCAAAGCCTAAACAAGGCTATCATATCTTGTGGACGCAGTACGCATGCGCCCACGTCACGTGCTCGGGCGCAGTAATTATGACGCTAATTAAATTATTTGGACCGCCCGGCCACTCGGCCACGCGCCCGCGGCTGTCACTACGGGAGAACTACAAAGAATAGATTAGGCAATTATGTAAAAGAGAAAATAGGCATAAAACGGTTCTTTGTTGTAGTTAGTTAAAGTTGTTCTAGGCAGTAAATAAAAAGGTAACTTGTAATCTTTGCCTAAAAGAAAAGTGGAAGCGCTTTGATGCAATAAACAAAAAAAATATAGTAGGCATTTTAAGGCGGACAGGTGCGACACTCCTACTCTTAACAAAGTCGGAGACGCTGCACACGAAGTTGTGGATGATAATGTCTACCTGGGACAAACGGTCCAGTTAGGTAGGTCCAATTTCGAGAAAGATGTCAACCGTCGAATTCGACTCAGTACAAATTTCAGAACTCTTCAAAAACCTTTATCTTCTTTGGCAGTACCGAAGATGGTAATTAGTTTTGACGATAAGTCCCTAAGTTAGGGTGTCTTGTCTACACTTTTGATCTCAAACTAATACCTCCTGAAAAATACTTAATGGATAAATAATCAACTGGTGTACCTAACAAGGCCATTGTAATTAAACAAAACAAATTAACTAATCAGTATTACTAACCAAATTTTTTCATCAAACAAAAAACAGTAGCACCAAGATTTAAAAAATATACAAATCATGTCGGCAACTAACATTATAGTAAACATTCGTCGAATCGTGACTGTCAATCATATGTCACATCTACTCAACGGCGACTGATCTATCAATTCTCTAATAACATAAGATA
The DNA here is from genome assembly GCA_947562075.1 of Orthosia gracilis. Classification (NCBI taxonomy): domain Eukaryota; kingdom Metazoa; phylum Arthropoda; class Insecta; order Lepidoptera; family Noctuidae; genus Orthosia; species Orthosia gracilis. Next base: position 49,623,397 of record OX387270.1, on the reverse strand, counting down.
ACGGGCTGGCAGGCAAGATTTTATGACTGGTCTCAAGTATTTTTAGTGTGGGCCCATGTTAGCACAATTAACGAAACATCGTAATTTGTGGGACTACACAGATTAAGATTTAGGAGGTATTAATATGTCAGATGGAATCATTAGTGCCTTTTTTGGGTTGTTTGTGGTTTTATAAGGTCTCTGTCTATGTGTGTGTTCATGTGTAGCCACATTTTTATCACTACACTAACTTTATTCCTGTAGCTTAGTATTGAAATGCAGAAGTGGAATTAAACTGTGTGATCTTATTTCAGAAAATTAAATAATGAATGTAATCATTGGTAGTTAGTTAAATCTTCGTACCTATTCAAGATTCAAGATTCAAGATTCTTTATTTGTGGAAACATGAGTACACATATAGAGCATGCAAGTTATTATATTACATTATAGATTAAGATCAGTCATGTTTGGCCTTAGTGGCGTACAAATATTTAAATTTGAGTAATAAAAGTCATTGGATAAATTATGGATTAAATAAGAACAAAATAGTAAATAACAATTTCTAAAACAAATAAATCAAACAAATGGTCATAGATAAGTAACAATTATTAAATGTCAATTAAAATCATCCAATGTAAAATGTCAATTAAAGTTATCCAATGTCAAATGTCAATTATAATTAAAATTATCCAGTGTCAAATGTCAAATCAAATGTATTTATTTTAATAACAATAATAAGTTGCTTTAAGTACAGATTACGTCAAAGATGTATTGATAACATTGGTTACCACACGGCATTAGATGTTGTCATTCAGAAATTCTAGAATACTGTAGTATGCTTTCCCTTCTAGCAGTATCTTTAATTTATTTTTTAATTGACGGACATTAAGCTCCTTCCAACTATTTGGAAGTTTATTAAAAACTTTAGGGGCCATACAGAAAACACTCTTGTGCATTAATGCTGTTTTCGAGCTGTGTAGACAAATAATACTGTCATCGCGTCTACTATGGTTGCGATCGACCACTTCTGATTGACGTGGAAATAAGTGTCGATTTGATTTTACAAACACGACAATTTCTGAAATGTAAAGGCAAGGCAGAGTTAATATTTTATATTTTTTAAAAGAGGGCTTACAACTTTCGGTTGACTGTAACTTAAACATAGTCCTGATGCATCTTTTTTGGGCTTTAAAGGGTATGTCCTTGTCGGTTGAGTTTCCCCAGAAAATTATCCCATATCTCAAATGTGAAGAAACCAAACCGTGATAAGCCGAGAGCAATGACTCAATGTTAAGCACTGGGACCAGTTTGAACAGCGCATAACAAGAATTACTAATTTTTTTACTCAGTTCTTCTATGTGTGCTTTCCAGTTTAGCTTTTTATCAATTGTGACTCCAAGGAATTTGGTGTTGTTAACTTCTCTAATAATTATATTATTATATTGGACGTTAAGATCAGTCGTAGTTGATAAACGTTGACTGAAGTGCATTAAATTAGTTTTATTAAGATTAATTTTTAGATTATTATTATTCATCCAATTTATTATTGATGTCAGAGAATTATTAATGTCGTCATTGTAGCTTTCTTTAGAATTACATTGAATAGTGATAGTGCTATCATCAGCAAAGAGCGTAACTGGTTCGTCTACATGTTTAGGTAAGTCATTTATATATACTATAAATAGTGGGGGACCCATCACACTACCCTGGGGGACTCCATACTTGACTATTTGTTCGTGCGAATGAAATATTTCTTCACATTTCGTTTTAATATTTATCCTAGATATCTCCGTGACCTGTTTTCTGTTATCAAGATACGTTTTTATTAATTTTAGAATATTGCCTCTTATACCGTATGCTTCCAACTTATTCATTAAAATATCATGCCTGACGTAATCAAACGCCTGGGTCATATCACAGAATACGGTACATACGGGATTGGTTCTATCTACATTTACCATAACCTTATGTAGGAAATCGTAAACAGCCATATTTATGGTTCGGTTTTCTCTGAATCCTTTTTGTTCGTTAACTAGTATATTATTTTTTTCTAAATAAGCACTTAATTCTTTATATATATAATTTTCAAAAATTTTGGAGAAAACACTTATAATCGAAATAGGTCTGTAAAATTCCATGGATTCTCTATTTTCTTTTTTAAATATCGGTTTTACAATTGATTTTTTTAAATCATCAGGGAATATGCCAGTACTTATGCTTAAATTAATCAAATGGCTTAGATGCGTGCAAATTTCTGGAGCCACCAACTTAACTATTTTTGTTGATATTCCGTCATGACCAACGCTGTTCGTATTTTTTAATAGTTTGATTATTCTAAACACATCTTGCGGTATACAAGGAGGCATAAAAAAAGATTTTTCTCTATTGGGGATATTTGAAGTGACTTGATTTCCTGAATCAACAAGTGGAACTACTTTTTCAATAAAGTAGTTGTTAAATTCGTTGGCTATTTTCTGAGGATCTGTTATAGTGTCACTGTTTACTTTTATTTTTGTGATAAGATTTCGTGGTATGCTAAGCTTTGAGCCATTGATAATTTGCCAACTGGTTTTAGATTTATTACAAGATTGTTTTATTTTATAGTTATTCTGTGCATATTGCGTAAGTTGTATAATTTTCTTAAATATTCTAGAGTATTTTGTCAAGCTATATTTATTAGTTACATTTGGGTCACGTCTATATTTCCATAGAAGTTGTCGCTTCTTTTTGCTGCACATTTTGATACACATTACACACACATTACATTTTACATTTTGGTATTATTTGCACTGTTTAATGAATGGAATTAATCTAGACGGAAAAACATTCCCGAGTCAAAAAATATGTGTTGGGGAAAGGTGTTGCATACAAGAGATTCTATTTATCTTCATGTGTAAAGTACAATTAAGCAGCAAAATATGTGCATTCTGTACTATATAATTATTATAGTTCCGGTCAATGCTAGTCCAAAGTTCAACTTAGGTATGTCAAATTACCTACCCAATGTTCCCAATAAGGCAATATCTCTATCAGGTTATTGAAAACTTGATACAATTCTAACACCGCAGCCAACTCAAATGCCTTAGAAGAGGAAGTACTACATAAGCTTATCTTAATCTCTGGATCTAATCGATCTAATATGAAACGAGTGAGATAAGACCTGCTTGAGCTTACCAGTCAGATAGCTGCTGCACAAATACGGAAGAGTTTTGCGTAAATAAGTGATATATTAGCGGTATCACGTACGGCTTGATAGTGCCCTATCTGAGGTGCTGAGTGATAGCCCGCACTTGGCAGGGTTTAAGTTAGTTATACATACTCATTAAATTGCTATAATAGACTAGTTAATAGTTCTTAGATAACTTCTGGCCCGCGACAACTATTTTCATTTCTCACTTGTTCGTGATTTTTTTTCTGGTTTATTTCGCTGTGGGATTCAAGACCGTTGAATCGTTTCGTAGGGACTCTTAGAAGCTAAGCGGTTTTTCTGGTGATCAACACTCTTGATTCCGACTTTCAGAACTTTCAGCGTCGGGAACAGTGTGGCGGGTTTATCCCAGAAAAATACTTTCATAAATATGCATTTGTTTAAAAATATATACCTATATAGGTATAACAAGAAGCCCTGTCTGAAAAAATCAAAATTTTACACTGAGTTACATTGCTCAACCAATATAGTAAATCATTCCCAAAATATTTATGATTGACTGTTATACTCGTTGCAACCAGACGAAAACATAAACCAATCCTCATTAAACCATCGTTAACAGTAAACGAGGAAAATCAAATCAGTGTTCTATAACCCCTTCTAAAAAGCTTAATAAGTCACCAAGTAAATTTCCTTTAATGCGGCTTGCAAGCTGCACCGGCTCAATCGTAACCCCCCAGTAACGAGCGCCGAATAAACCGAGAAGGGTTAAGTCTGAAGGGTTACAGGCTTCGCGCGCAGCCTAATATCTTTGTTAGAAAGTAATGAAGCGATCTTTATGTGACGGTACTTGGAGTTATAATGATGGAATGGGTTATTTGAAGATGGAATTTGGAAAAAAGACACGTAATAATTGGAAAAAAACGACCTTTTCAAGTACTTTCTCTAACAATTTTATGTTATTAGTCATTGACATTTAAGGGCCAAATAAACAATACTACTATTAACAATGTTCTTAGATGAAATGCTGATTATACATAAAAAAAACACAGATATGTATATGTTACGGCTAATACCCGAAGTGTGGCTACACCTAGTATTAGCCGGAGCTTAGGGCACGGACATCTCGTTCGTGTTAGGTTACTTTAGACCCTGCGGACGGAAATAGGAGCCCCGCGCAGCGGGGCTCCGTCGCGTGGCTACACCTAGTTCTAACCGGCTAAAACTAGGTGTAGCCGCACTAATACTAGGTGTAGCCGCACTTCGGGTATTAGCCGTAACATATATACATAACTGATAAAATTTTAGTATAATATATATTACAATAAAATCTTATCAGTTATGTTGTAGCCCCATGTAATAGGGGATGGGGGTGATTTAAAAGTATTCGGTCTTGGATACTGCTTGCCATTTTCTTTGGACAATAGCTTCTGATATTTGCCTTAGACAACGCCCATCACTAAAAAACCTACTTATTTCATTAACTTAAACATCTTATAACCAGATATGGGTCTAGTGGGGCAAAGATTAGCTATCTGCTCGCCTACGATTGGCTGATACACATTTACGACTAGCGCTGAATAAGATAATATTACGTAATCTGGGAATGATAAGGAAAGTGTATTATTTTATGTATATCTATATATATACCATCTTGGCATATAGCTGCCAAGATCAGCTCAACAAACGTTAAAAGAAAGATGTATTACATAGACAGGTAGATATTACATCATCATCAGCATTTTAATGTTCCCACTGCTGGGACACTGGCATCCTATCTGTGAGAGGGAATAATAATAGATACCTATTGCAGTTTAGAGCATTTGCAAAAATACAAAGTTCCAATCTGAAAGCCTGTATGTTTGTTGAGCAATCACATGATAATGCTTAGCGGATTTGGATGATATTTTGACACACAGATTGAGCAAAACCTCGATTGGGATAAAGGAGGCTTTTGATCCTGGCAGTACAAGTACTTTTTATCGAAACCGTATCCCTAGGGATAATTTTCGAGTTCACACGAGCGAAGTTGCTGGACAAATTAAAAACAAAATTTAATTTCCTACATACAAAAGTTAAATTTAATAAACAAATATCGCAGTAACTGGCTCGTGGTCGTGCGTTCTCTACGTTGTAAATACGCAAACTACTAATTTATAATGAAATGAGAGATGTAGGCAAGGAGACCGATGACAAGGTTTGCAACAAACTAATCTTCATACGGCGAAGAAGTCTAAAAACAGATCGACTTTGAAGTAAACACATCAGTCTTACCTTTTTCGTGGTAGGTGCATTCTTGCATAGAAGTCTCATAAAAGAAAAGAAAATTAAATAAAAAAATATTTTCATACAAATTCTTTTGCAAAAAAAAACGGCCACTTTCTCTACTTCAATGAAAATGAAACAAGAAAGAGGTTTTATTGATTTGACGATGTATTGGCATGTTATTTGAAGCATCCTGGCATGATTATTTACTTATTTATTTAATAATTAATGTATATAGACACACATAATACATAAAGACAATACATCAAGACAATAGAGTACAAGGGAACTGCTTATTTCTTAAGAAATTTCTGCCAGCAGACCCGCGAAAAGTAAAAATGAAAAAGAAATGTAGACAAAAGTGTGTGAGAACAGGAAAAAAAAAATTTAATTTCAAATTAAGATTTCAAATTAAAATTTTGAAATTCACAAAAGAAAATATAAATTATTGTAAAATTGCTTTACTAATGACGCGAATTGCTGAAACGATTTTTTTACTGATTACTAATATTTTAAAAACTTTTTGGTTATTTACTGCAAATTAAACAATTTAATCTTTCTTTTTACATTAAATATCACATTTTGATAAAGCGATAAGGGCCGGTAAAATTATAGCCCTACTTGTAGAAGGCTGTTCGCAAACTTACGTGTCTCAGCGGCTAAATGTGAGTCGTTCAAATGTCCAGAGGACTTGGCAAAGGTATCAAGAGACCGGTTCGGTCAGAAAACGATGCACAGAACCAAGAGATGACCGCTTTTTGGTGAGTCAGGCGTTGCGGAATCGTAAGGCGTCAAGTGTGGACCTGAAGAAGAGCCTTGAAGAAGTTAGAGGAGTAGAAATTAGCTTATGGACGGTCAGGTGGAGGCATTTGGCTGCCAATATAAGGACTTACCGCCCAGCTCGGGGCCCTAAATTACTCCGTGAGCACCGTGTTGCTCGACTTCAGTTTGCTCGAAACTGTGCTTCATGGACTCTGGAGGACTGGAATAAAGTATTGTTTTCTGATGAAGCTAGAATCTCTTTGTGTGGAGAGGACCGACGACGCCGGGTGTTGCGAAGACCACGGGAACGCTATGCGGAAGTGTGTTTCGAAGAAAGCACTCCTTATGGCGGAGGCTCCGTTATGTTTTGGGCAGCAATTAATTCGACGGAGCGTATGGAGTTAGTTTGCATAGAAAATGGAACATTAAATGCACATCGGTACATAATTGAATTCCTAATTCCATAGGCACAACCCACATTGACTGCACTTGGGGAAGATTCCATTTTTATGGACGACAATGCTCGCCCGCACCGTTCTGGCGACGTGGAAGCGTACTTACATGCAAGAATTTGGGATCTGTCGTTTAGATTGGCCAGCTCGAAGTCCTGACCTCAATATCCAATTGAGCATGTCTGGGATGTTCTAAAGAGACGGGTAAGATCAGTGCAACCTGCTCCACAAAACATCAAGGAGCTAAAAAAGTAATTGCAGAAGAGTTGGAACGTATTCCTCAAAACGTTATTAAAAACATCGTGAAAAGCATGCCCAGAAGGATTCAAGCTGTGATTTTGGCAAGTGGAGATCACACTCTTTATTAGTTTTTACATTTGAACTTTATTGAATTAAAAAAGTAAAAAAAATCTTCTTGTCTTTATTGCCGACCACTTCTTATTGTTTGGCCGTGTACATCGGTACTAAAGAACTCATCGATTTGATTTCAAAAATTTGCCAAATTGCTTCACGTGTATTAATTTACACGATTATAAGCATACAAACTACGTCAAACAATTAAATTTCATTTAATTAACTCAAATCGACCTTAGAATGCAAATTTCCTTAGGTGCCCGTTTTTTTTGCAAAAGAGTGTATAAACCTAATTTTTTTAAATGGTCATGATACTAAAAGAGTTATGAATATAAGTGTGGATCCATCCACAGGAGAGGGAGAGGAAGGCCAAAGAAAGATGGATGGACTGTGTGAGGAGTGATATGAAAGAAAAGGGAGTCAGCGATAGCGTGACAGGGGATAGGATGGTATGCAAGAAGACAACGTGTTGCGCCGACCCCGAGTAACAAGGGACAAGGGCAGGATGATGATGTATACATTTTTTGAACACATATATTATTGTTTTAAAATACTATCTATGAGTAATATCATAAATAAATGATCTGAGTAGCAATCAATGCCATAACTACCATAAATTCATTATTAATATCAAGACAAGGTAACTACCTATCTCATTTATATTAAGTAAATAATAAGATTAGATAAATAACGGTGATTTTAATTAGAGATAAGGCGGATAAATAAAGTAAGTTATGCGTGTATAGTAAATAATCTTCTGTAATTATCTAAAATTGGCTGTCTGAAGTTGTACACTTTATCAACATACCTACCTAACGCATTATGAATACGTATATATTAAATTAGCAAAGTTTGGATTTGTAGGTAAATACTTTATTTTAACTTTTATCAAGGCCGTTTGGCACCAACCACTTTAAAATTAAAGGCTTTTAAAATTAAAATACTGTAGATGTCTCTCCAACTATAAAATCTCACTTCTTTTAAGTACAAATAGATGACCACACCCTCAAATCAGAAAATAACATCAAATTTTGCCTATAAAGGAACAGCTACCGATATCCACAATCCATGTCACATTGGCACACAGTCGCCTGTCTCCTGAACTAACACACTGCTGCACTGGTGTTATAAATCGCAGGCCCACGGCGCGCCATAAATAAGGCTGCACCACACCTGGCGGTTTGACGGACTCCTACGAGTACACTCGCGCCAGTGACTCGTGCCAACATCCCATCGCACCGTCGACCCGTCTCGTCGCCCGTCGAAAAGGCTGCGACACACCTGAAATTCTAGACAAAGTGTAATTCTATTAGCGATGGCAGTGGCCGAAATGCTAAAACGTAAGGCATAGATCACATTACTTTTCGATAGCGCAGACATTCCCATATATTTTGATTCTTGCTATGGCGACATCTTCGTTGGTAGAATGTAAGTCTCGTCTCTCTAAGGTCTAAACTCGTCTAAGGCCTCTGGCAGTTTGAGGGGCTCCTTCGAGTACACTCACGGCAGCGCCCGCGCGTCGCCCCGTCCCGTCGCTAAATCGTCGTAAAATTTTTCCAATTGCTATGGCGACATCTTCGTTGGTAGAATGTAAGTCTCGTCTCTCTAAGGTCTAAACTCGTCTAAGGCCTCTGGCAGTTTGAGGGGCTCCTTCGAGTACACTCACGGCAGCGCCCGCGCGTCGCCCCGTCCCGTCGCTCGTCGACCCGTCTCGCCGATCGTCCTACGAGTACACGCGCGCGAGAGCCCCGTTGCCCCATCCCGTCGCCCATCGCAGTTTGAGGTATGCCCGCCATGCCAGTGTGCTGTCGCCCTAATCCTCTGCTTACTGACTAACTGGTATGCAGAGATATGCTTATGAGAAAACTGTAAGAAGGAGGTTAATTAAACTATTAGATTGGAAATGGAGGAGCTAGTGGCTACTTATTAACAGCCGCCAAATCGATCAAGGTTATCCAACGCTTGCCGAAGTCAGTCCGTGGGTGGGTGACCATTTATTAGGTACCGAGATGCCTCCGTCCCTCGGAAAGTACGAAAGTTAGAAAGGTTGTGAAAAGGCTGGAGACATTGATTGATCTGATAGTCAAAGGAAAATTAGTTTTATTTTTATTATTTATGTTTTTAATAAACTGAAAACGGGCAGCTGTTGATGTCAATTCAAAACAGCACAAGAGTTTATTTACTAGACAACATAAAGAAAAATTTTATTAGGCTTCACAATTTTGTTTACTACACCAACTAGCATCTCCACCTCCTAAGGCAAAATGGTTCATAAACAAACACTCTCCAATAAAATCACGCGGCCGTCAACTACCATTAAAATAAGGAAAAATACGTCCTCCCTTACTTACTTATTATATAGAGAAGAAACAATAAAGCTTGTATAACGAGACACGTCATAAGCTACACCCACAGGACGCCACACAAATCGCATTACGTTATTTGTAACCCGTCCGACGCGTATTGGTACCCGTCTGGTATCGGTCTTGGTCTCGGGCCCTGCTGACTTATTACGGATGTGTATTTCAATTGTATTTACGTTCTGCCAATAGGTGTTGGGTTGTTGCTCATTATGATGGGTATAGGCTAATGAGGAGCGGATAAACTTGGCAACGCAAATCTAAGTTGTTATAAATGATAAACTATTATGCTCAAGATCTTTCCTCTTAGAAAACAAACTTGAATGTCATAAAAATAATGGTTTACTACTATACACAATGTTTGCAAGTAAGAGTTGGGGTTTATTATCAAGAAAATCATAGATAATTTACGTCGGTATTTTTTACAGAAGTTTCACCGTAATTAAAGAACTTAACTGTTCCATGAGTCGTAGAAGTTGAGCTGTTCCATCTAATATACTAGTGCTATCTTTAAAACCGTGTCACTGCCGCTAATGCTACCCGCAGCTGACACTAATCATGCTATATCGCCATCTTTAACTCCAAACATCGATGTGTTTATGTCGCTCCGGTGATTAGCATCATTAATAATAACAGTTATCTCGTGAGCATGTGCATGCAAGATTATTTTACCCACAACTAAATAATGAGGTGATATTTAATTTAACTTACTTTGTGTTAAATTCACCTTGCGAGGAATTACAGATACACGTACGAATGGCCATTAAAGCTGTTAGCCTCCCGATATTAATGTGACCATTAATGTAAACAACAATTTTCTTAGTCGTGAATCCTGCTACGTAAGTGAGTATAGGAAATTTACCGATGTTCGCTGCCAAGAAACTATGCTTCCTTTACATTTGCTACAAAAGTAGTCAGAAGCGGATAAACAACAATAAAGTTGAATGATTTATCAACAATACATAGACGCAGATAGCGCACAATGTAGGGCGTGCGGCGTGTGGCGTGTTGGTGCCAGTGCCAGGCCCCGCCAGCGCCCACTTCCTACACCAGTCCACGTGTCACCGAGGAATGTAGGCTTGTGGAATGCGACGCCGACTCCGCCAACCTCCAACATATTGCCGCCAAATACCTACCGCATGAGCAATGCGAAAATGCACTCTATGACTGGTATCTATTATTCTCTAATTGCGATCAACATTGACGGATTAATCGCTGGCTCAAACATTGGCCATATATTAGTTAAACTCCTTTACATGTGTATAGAGTTAATTGTAGATAGTTTATATGCTAATATGTTAATGTCCGCGAAATTATAGCCGATAGTAAATCGGAAGTCGGTTAAGGACGTTTTTTGTACAATAAAACTTCTAGAGAATGCGAGCCGCGTTTCTTTCTGATATTGGCACATAAATATTGCCCAAATGTTCTCTAGAAGAGTGTAATTAAAGATAGCTGGCATAGTTTCAAAACCTTTAGCTGAAAAGGGGGTCGCGAAACGCCTTGGGCCCGGCTACAATATCTACTAAAATGTGGCTCTTATAACCAATACTACAAGAAACATTTATTTATGAGTAATTATATCTGCTTTGATGCGATGAGTTTTAATTTATTATCTCACCAATGTGAAAAAGGGAGCCAAATTCAATACTAAGAAAATGCGCGGTTGTTGACTACGCCGACAAAAGAATTGAGATCTAAATGGGTGCAAAGTTCTGTATCCTGAAATTTATTTACAAGAACATAAAACATTCTAAAATAAATTAAAAAAAAAACACAATTTTGCTTTTTCTGCTACAACAATATTTGCTATTTTAAAATATAACTTCTTAAACTTGAAAAATCGTATTATTTACTTTTTTTTTTTTTCGGAAAAGGTGTTTTTTATTCAATTATATCATTAAAATTTACATAGTATATAATACTTAATTAACAATAACTACCTATATATACACTTAAATAAAGATAAAATACGACGAACACGTATAAAAGAGCAGGGGTCATAGGGCGTCAAAAAATTCGTCCACTTCGCTGTCAACGTGAAAAGTGCCCAGAACGCTGGCAGCATTGCCACGTTGGATGGCAATGCTGATTCTCTGGCCAAGGAAAAGCCCAGCCCTCTGGTCACGTGAAGAGTCGACTAACCGCTTGCTTACATCTCGAAATACTCGAAGAGCACTCGGACCCCATGGACCTAATGTTTCAACCCCAAACGGCTCAAATATATAACTTCCAATAAGGTTGTTGTATTTGCGCCGTTTGAGGTTTTCGGCACTAGCAGCAGCTGCCCCAGCACAGCCCGCCGTGCTAAGAAGATGGGATGGCGCAAGGGTGTCGACACATGTTGCATCCCACACCAAAGGCCTACCCACCTTCCATGGCATTATGGTCATCCCGTCTGGTCTCTTCCCATCGTCGCGCGCCAAGCCATTGGGTTCTAAAACAGCTGGCACACCGGCGGTGACAAGAGCTCGACGTATGATGTCATTAATGCTGGCGTGCCGTGCTAACCGACCAGCGCTCCTACTGCATGATAGGCCATGGTGTCCGAGGCGGTCGACTGCTTCACCACATTGACAACGATGTGGAGCTCCGCTGGGAGCACCCAAACGCAGACATGTAGCGATCCATTATTTACTTGAAGCAGATAACTTAGGATATATTGTAGCTCAAGATTTAACTTGGCTAGTTTTCACATACAAAGAAATTATTAGGTACCTAGTCATGATAAAATTAAAAACAAATAGTTTTTGTTAACCTACTGTATTTTCCTACGTTTATTAGGTATAATTGTCTTTTTTGTGTTATTACCTATATTTTCTTGTACCTTTAAAATGTTCGGATGTTTGATGTTGGTTTGAATGTTGGGATGTTCTTTGTTATCCGGTGTTTTAACTTAATTTACGCGTTTTCTATTTTTACTTAATTTGGCCAAGTCGGGGCGGTATAACGTGCGCTGGCGGATGTTCTCAAAAATAGAGCTCTCTTGTGCCTTGATTTAACTTGGATCTAAATTAATTAAATGTACTCTATCTAAGGTTTTAACTCTGGAGAGGCCGACATAAGCCTGACCTTTACTAAATATAGAGGAGCCTAAGTCGAGAAGAGCGCTGTCAAGGCTAAGGCCTTGTGATTTGTGGATAGTAGTAGCATATGCTAAGCAAATAGGGAATTGTTAAAGTTCATCATTAAAAATATGTACAGTAAAATATGATTCTGTTCAGATTTCTTTATGAAAAACTCTGAAGTATTTCTGAGGATTAAGCTTGTTGAACCAAAATGGCAAGGGGTCATCGTCTCATAGATCACTAATATGACACAAACTTTCTTTACAAGTTTTGACATTACCGCCGAAAAAAAGAAGGTGAAGTTAGACAAGGTGAGTTGTAAGATTAATATCCAAGCCTTTAGGCTTTCATGAAGCTCAACACTGGTTACATCACACAACCACCAGCTCTTTCCAAAGCCCAGGCAGTCCTTATTGACATCTCAATAAGTCACTGCTTTATTACAAAGTCCCAGTCTGCTATATCGGTCATCTTCAAAATAAATAAGATCTTTTAAACTCCGAAATCTATTGAAATCTCGAAATCACTAACAAATTCAATCCCATACGGTTCCATACATTCCAGGAAGCGACCCTACAAATCATTTTTTCCATAAACATGTTTTTAACAGTGACAAACAACGGTACAGCGAAGAACAACATGTTCGAAGTAACCCGTAAATAACTGCGGCGATATTTATTTTTATTAGTCAGATCTGGAGATAGAGCGGTGAAAGGCAATGGCGATATGTGACACAGATACCGCGGGGGCTTAAGATACCGCGCGCTATGAGTTAGCGATGTGGATGGACAGCGACAGACCTACATGGAGATATCGCTGATGAATTGGTGAAGCTGGGTTATTGTCTACGTCTAGGTTTAGAAGAATGCTGTCTGATTGCGAATAGTATATAAAGTTGCAGACTTTTAAACGCAAATATTGTTCTGACAGTTGATACAGGTCAGAGGACAAATTCTCATAATTTAAAAAAATACGACAGACTGTCAAATAAAAACACTACATTCGAAAAATAACTTCTTTTTCGGAAGTCGGTGCCAAAAAACGAAGAATGGAAAACAGGAACACCGACTTCCGAAAATAAATTATTTTTTACTTTGTAGTGTTTTTATTTCGAAGTTGCTTGTATTCTTTGTGAAAAGTATTTATTTTTCTCTTTTTAGTTGTGGTATCTGATAGGTAAGATCTATAGTAAGGTTGGCAGATAACGTTGTTGCCATTGTTGTGTTTGTGTTGTGTTGTTGTGCCGGATGAGGCGGGCACAGGAACGTGATGATTGGTACGAGAAGAGAGAGGCCTATGCTCGGCAGTGGGCGAAGTCGGGATGTGGATGATAGTAAGGTTCCTATAATGCCAGAATAGATTACCCGAATATCACGAAACTTTAATTTGGGAATATACATATTTTTGATAGATCAAGACTGAGATTAGAATGCGAACGGTCCTTTAAAATACGGGAATATCCCCTTGGATCTAAGTTTCTTGCTTCACGTACGGCAGGAGGTTGAAAGTGCTACCTACATTAAGTGAGGCGTTATATTGTATCGGTAAACACCATAATAATACCAAGGGTTCTAATAACCCCTAGAACCCTTGGTATTATTCAAAGCTTTGTTATTTTGCAACCTTTGATTTCCTTGTTATCATTTTTCAAGCAAATGTAACATACTCGTAGTATCATATCTGCTCCTGGTTTTGAATACCTATCATAAAGCATTAACAAGTTATTTTCTACCACCACCTACAGTCTAGCAGCAAAATTCCTAAATACCGCTACTCGTCATAAAGGTATTAATTATGCGATCGCGGCCATAAGCCATAACTCCACTAGTGGACTTAACGACTGTTCCCACACTGCGGAATGTTGATTAAAACGACACGTGCTAACTGGTGTGGTTTACTTGGAGATCGTCTTGTATTTTTACAGTTATTTTTGGGCATTTGGCTGGATAAAAAGTCGTGAAAACCGTCAAATGTTGAGTTGATGGTTGAATGAAATATAACTGAATTGAAAAAAAAATCTTAATTATAACTAGTTTCTGCTTTCTAGTTCAGTTTTTTTTCATCCCAAGGTAACACACTACTGGGACAAAAACTATCTCATATCCTTTCCAGGGTGTCATAGTATCTCCATACCCAATTTCATCTATAACGGTTCAGCGGTTTAAGCGTGAAAAGGTAACAGACATACAGAGAGACAGACAGATTTTCTTGCGCATTTATAATATTACTAGCTTTTACCCGCGGTTTCGCTCGCAGTGAAGCCATTTTTTTTTTTTTAATAAAATGTTTCCTATGTTACTTCTAATACCTCCAAGAATATATGTACAAAGTTTAATGATGATCGGTTCAGTAGTTTTTGCGTGAAAGCGTAACAAACAAACTTACATTCACATTTATAATAGGTATTAGTCTTGTTTATTATATCTATGATATTAGTATAGATATAATAATATGAATTTAGAATCTAAACTGACTCTTCTCCTTCGTTCACTTCAAGTTTTTAATTATTGATTGATTTCCATATCCTGAAAAATCAGCAGTTTTATCGTTATCAATATTCTCAAAACCTCTTTAAAAAAACCCAGCGTCAGCAGAGCTGCCAAACGACGCATAAACGTTACAATCAATACGGCTGTTCAAATTGGCTCTAAATCTAGTCTCCCTTGTTGAATCCGCTCCTCTTCAGCTTATAATGGGGAAGTAAAAAATATCCATTTCAGGCTCGGTTAGCTCACCTTGCTGGGGCACCGGCACCGGCCGAGACCAAGCGCCGCCTATTTAGACAGGAAAGATTAGGCAATTATGTGAAAGAATTGGATTAGAGTTTCAATAGTCTTGTGGGGGTGCTTCAAGTGTGCCGTAGCGAATGGGGCTTGAAATATAAAGTTGACTTGGGTTATAAAAAATATATAGGTGTTTTGTAACTGATCAAAAACCACAAAAGTATATAATCCTCAGATGTTCTCACACGATTGCAGTGTCCTAAGAAAGCACCCACCGCTAATGAACAAGCGCAATCAACAAATCGATACTTTTAACAAAATTAAAATCGTTACCAAATTAAAACAATTAGTTTAATTACTAACAAACAACCGACATTGAGAAACGAAACAATTACGAGGTGTCAAAATATCATAACCTACATTCTTATAATCTTTGCTAAAGGTCACAAACAAAATGTTACGGATGGCAAAGTTCACCAAGCTAAGTAACAATCCGGCCGGAGCCATCCATCACACCGTTTAAATAATAAATAAATCAGTAATAATCTTCAAGTGGGTCGGGGAACAACCACCGATGTTATTTACAACCTACAAGATACGAACATAAAAATCTAATGTACGTTTGTGTACAATAAATCACTCAATGTGTACGATATAAGACGGCAGTCGAGGCCGAATTTAATGGCGAAAATTCTACTATTTCGACATAGCGTTCCCACAGAAGATTTTTGTTTGAACATAAATATGTAACTGTCATAATTATATGACAAATTGTGGATGCCTTTAGGATTCCGGATTGAAGAGCTAGCTATCAGTACATCATTCTGCGTAAGATAAGATGACGCAACGGCAAGAAAGTAGAGATTGGAGATAAACTAGCTATATATACGTGTGAATATTCATGCTTGGTTTTATGACAGTTTATTTGAAATTGCCAATGTATTGCAGCTTTTATGTCCGATTTAAACTTCGAAGGTGCTAGCACATTTGCACATTGCATTCAGAGTCAAAACGATTTCTTTGTTAGTGCCATGTTTATTCCGAGGATGAGAGTCGGAGCTGTCGTCTTAACTCCTATGACATTAAAAACTGTATTATATTTACGGATAAACTGTGCTTAAGTTAAGCCTGTAATTACTTTGCAATATTTTTAAGCTTAAATTTGCTACAATCTTGCCTAATGGGAATCTCGGATGCTTACTTCATGTCAGTTAGGGTGAAGACTGCAAAGTAACAATATATAAAGTGAAGTTGAATCAAAAGTCTAATTTAACTTTTTTAAGTTATTAACTGATTTCATGGTGGTACTCGTACCTACGGGAACCCCTGAGGGAACTCACTTGAATTAAAGAATCCACCATCAATCGAATAAACTAAGTCGCGCGCCTCACTTTAATTTTATTTCGTACCGCTACAAATTAATTTATGGATAAATTTTCCTTTATGGACCTTTTCTGGGGGATGTTTTTTGCATGCCGAGGGGTGTCGTTTAGTTTTTTATCGGATGTATTTAAAGAGTGGATCCCCCGGCATCCGTGGGGTTAAGTTGTACGACTTTAATACTTCCTTGTATCACGTACGAAAGGGATGCCACGTCGCGCATCGCTAGGGTTCCTTGAGGAGATATGTTTTGTAGTTTCGCAATCACGAAAGATATTTATTACGTTTTATCGATAAGACTCTTCCATTCTAGTCATGAATGGAGTTGTGAGTGATGATGGTACTTTTGAGAGGATTTGTGTTAGTGGCGATTTCCAAATCGTTTAGTGCGTATGGGTGGGATTTCCACCATAATTATACAAAAGCGCATCACCGTACGTCTTGTAGTCTCATGATGAAACGGGCTAGGTGGAATTGGACCATGCAATTCCATCCTCGATGTAACCGATAAAAACTTTTCATAATTAGTAGTTAGTTTTATTATTAGTAGTAAATTCATTTCGAAATCTACAATTATTTATACATTTTGTATCATACACCAAAACAGCTTTCGGTCCTTATCGAACACAACCTTGCTTCTAAGTATCTGTGTCAACAGAAAGACTGACTAATAGTCAGCAATCATAAAGCAAAAAACCACCTATTCCCACTTTATAACTCAAACATTCTCCATTAAAAAGCTCATCATAATCTTCTAGAAGTACATCATGAGTATCACAGCAAAATTCAATTACCTAAACCCATCTGAACTGCAACAGAAGCGTGTAGCGATCTCAATCAACATTTTTTGTTCAAAGCGGGCGCGGCTACCGGCGTGTGCGCAACTTACCCACAAGATACAATTAAAAACATAATTGCTTAAGGATTAAAGTTTTGAAAGACTTTTTATCATGGTGCGTTGAGTATCGGATATCGTCAGACTTTTAGATGGGTAGCAGTGGGATGATTGATTAAGTATTAATATGGAAGGTTGGGGAACCGATCACTATTCCGAAATTGTTTTATTCGAATTTAATTTTACCGAAAACTATTGACCGACGTCTTTTTTGCTATATGCAATAATTGACATATTTTCAGATCATCGAAGTATCATGTGGCATATGTATTATTTTAGCGAACTCCATTTCGCCGATTAAAAAAATAACTTTTTGCTTTTGGCCGAAGCATCTTTTGATCTTTTTTTATTGGCATATTTTTTTTTTTTTTTTTTTATTTAGTCGGTTAATTAGTAGCATTTAAAATTTAAAATTGAAATAGTGTCTTAAAAAGTAAATATGTTGTGCTACAAAATTTAGTGACAGAAATGAATCTAATCGTATGACAGACGATCAAATTAATGAAACAACAGTACTGTGTCATCATCATCACCATCAAATTGTATTAAACCAATAACTTCAAACTCAGTGAAATAGGCTGACCCACTACAACAATCTCAGGTCGATCTTTACGACACTAATCTTTTCAATTTTAATTAAAAACATAATATACCTAACGATTTCAGATCAATCGTTTTAATTCTCAAGTTCGTAGTGGCCATCTCCCAGATAATATCTCACTGAGACGCCTAAAATGCTGCCATAAAACTTTACGACGACTGCACACTTAATTACTATTTCTTTTTAATATAAAAAAGAATTGCAGCAACACCTGGATAAATGAGAAAGACACTTTATAAAGATGATTAAAATAAACTATATAGTTACTATGAATGCCAAATAGTTGTTGACTCGTTTTTTAGATTAATGACTCAGAGATACATACGTCTAATTGATTAAGCAAAACCAATAAAAATATTTATCGAATTCGAATAATCAGATTACGCACATCAACATGAAACTATTGTTGAGGACGATCAGTAATCTGATCACGTTCCAACAGACAATGTAAACGAAACAGTAATTCTTAAGGAACGTTTCGATTAAAATCGTTCAAGTTTTATGAGCTTGTACTTGAGGGAAGCCATGCATATTGCTAGTTCGCTATAAGAATTCTTAGTTCCCCGCGAGGGAGTGTTACCTAAATTGCCGTAACAATAAGGGTTCGGCTTTAAGGGAGACTTCTTTTTTTATTTTACAGTAATTTCCCATTACATTTTACGTGAGTCAGTCCTGTGGGGTGAAGTTTTTGCAATTGCAATTCTCAACCGTTGTTCCGTATTCTGTTTTATGATTGTCGTAAGTGGACCATGTTTGGTAATAGAAATAATGAAAATAGGATGATGACTTGTTAGATTAGAATAAACAATAAAAAATATATTACTTAATCACACAAAATAAATAATTTAATAAAGTATAGTAATAAATCAAATAAATACCGGAATGATAGGCGTTTGCGAAATCACATAAATGCAAGCATTAGACTCAATGGCTACCAAAAATGGGCAGGATTAGTATTTGTCGGCTGCCGTTGAAAACAGAGGCTTTTTATGGCACACCACCCGCGGCTTACTAATCCTACGCCAAAAAACACAATAAGCCATATCATGACGTCACAAGAAGAATGCCACCAACATTATTATCCTAGTGGTTTAACCCCCGCATGCTGCGATCTCTGTAAAGCGTTTGATAAAGTGGATCACAAAACGCGGCGCAGCGCAACGCTGTAATATAAATAAAAACGGGCCCATAAGTGGCCCTTGCGGTAAGCCCAAGTCTCTACCGCCCCACACAGAATCGTGAAAGTGGTTTCATAAGCTAACCGTGCGAAACGCCTTCTCAGTTGTTATTGTGAAATATGAATTATGAAAATAATAAAAAATAAAGCGTTCGGGGGTAGCGCGGGGTAAAGCGAAGCACGCGGCGGCACGTGCGCCTCGCCCGCGAGAACCAAAATATTGAAAAGTTTAACCGCACTATTGTACCGCATCACGGCAGCCAGCCATTCACTGTGACACGTGACTGTCTTAATTTCATCAATTAAAGTGAGATATTGTAATTGAATTACCTCCTGTGAACGTTTATGAATGACCGATGAAATATTGCACGAAGGGATAATAAAAAATAAGCACTTATCTCTATAGCTTTCAGCATCTCAGCAGCATAAAATAATAGACAAGACTACCCGTTGCAAACAAGCTTTCCCGCAGATTGTTCAACTAATGAATAGATCATCATCATTTCATCTGGCATCGGAAAAGCTCGATGAAAAATTAATTTATAAGTAATAAACACAAGGAACGCATTAAGTTGACACACTTTACTGATTAACCCGTTGTCTCACAGAGGGTTGTTTAACCTCTCTTAATAAGGATGATCCGAAGCTCCTGCATTCATCCAATATTGACGCCCCGCTAACGCCTTTGTATTAATAGTGGAAAATTTAATACTGTTTGTGTGCCGCATCGGCCCCGTCGAAGGATTACGGGGGGTAGTTTTTTAAATAGGGTTAGGTTTTTTCCTCTAAGCGAGGGTCGTGATAAATGACACATGCACATTTTTCGAAATACCCAATTTCGGATTTAAGTCACCCTCAAAGTGGCCGGTGTGGCGGTCCTGCCGGACAATAGGGCGCTCTCGCAGTCATTTACACCATCGCTTTGTTGTTACGCGAAAGGGTACTATGGCGTTACTCTTTACTCTCTAGGATATTGGAAGCGATTATGGGGTTTAATAATGCATTTTCCTATCGTGACGGCCCACCATTACTTTGAGATAAACTGCGCGTAAAATTGCCTTCGAAAAAACTTAACGAGTGTGTTGTATTGACGTATAATTATGGATTCTGTTTATGTTAGGTTGGCGAAGGCAGCCTGTAGCGCATTTTTTGTTGGCACAGACAATTGAACAAATTGCTGCAAGCAGCAAGATACACAACTTTGTTAAAGTAACGGTAGGCAAAAAGTGCAGTAAATGAGCATTGGTAATGGTAATGCATTAAAGTTATGAAGTGGAGGCGTCAAAACGATCAATTACACCGTCTGTCAAATCGACTCGTGCGCACATCCGCGACTTTTTACGCACATGATCAAAGATGGAAGGCGATTAAAGGCTTGCAATTAAACTGCGATTAGCTATCGTGTCGACTGATACTAGCTAAACGAATAAATTGAATTTAATTATGCATTAGTGATAGCAGAGTATAAACTTACAGACAATTATCATTCAATGAGTATATTGTACGAACCATAACACCAACATCTGATAGGGTTAATTTACAGCCAATTTTCTTGCCTTCTGTGGTGGCTAACGGTAGGCTTGATTCTAGAATCAAGCCTTGCATCCCTATGCTAGCATTATGCTAGCATAGGGATAAATATGTTTGTTAAATCTAATTCCGAACGCAAAATTAATGTGCCCATGTCTTCTACGAATCAGAGAAATGAATGTGTCGTATTAATTGTTTACCTATTAGTAATTCATTATGAAACGAAACATAAAACACAACTTGAACTTTAAAAATGTCGTGACTTTTTCTAATATTTTGCCCACAAACTAAGATAAATGGTTCAACTCAAATGTCTTCGCAATTTATTATGAAAGCCGCCATTAAAAGTGGGGTGAGCACAAATCAAAGTGTCATGAAAGAATTCTTAAACAACTATTAAAGGGGTCGCGATAGGCGGCCATCTTGTGAAATAGTTTATTAGGTAAATACTCCGGAACTTTTATTAACACAATACTAGCATAATTTTTGGAAGAAACACACTATAAATTAGGTATTTCATGGAAAAATATTGCGATAATATTTTCATTTACATTATAATTTGCCACTAGTTTTCTTTTCAGTTTTCTGACTGCAGTGGTGATGAAATAATTAACACAAAGTAAAGCGCCTGCCTGGGTTCGAACCCACGACCTACAAATGTAAGTCGCGGCCGTTACCACTGGGCCACCACTGCTCCCCATGCTATGATGCTACAGGTTAATAAATACAATGGTAAGGGCGTTATATATTTAAATATGTAACAATAAAGCGTCGTTATGGTCAGGAAATAGATCGCTAAAGTTTACAAGACTATAATAAAGTTAGTGGGCCAGCTTAGTGCATAGAGCCGCGTTGAGCTGTAATGAAATGTGATCGTTTGTGTAGAAAGTTATCCCATTGAGGAAAATAGAGCTCTTAAGTCATCCTATACCTACCAGGTGGATATAAACCGATAGTCTTACAACGTCCATCTCTTCGCCTTCAGATACCGCCTCACTGTGTGGGACTGAAAGAGTGGAGTTTAATCCACTATTACGGGTTGATGGATGTCACATATCTTAGATTTTTTTGTTTTAGGAGGTATTGTTCCTGGGCTCGAACTCGTGACCTACAAGTATTTCGAGTTACCTGGACTACCTCTTTTGCTTCCATAGTAGAAGAATTTCAAAGAAAAGAGAATACCAAACAACCTTCTTCAACATCTGCCACTGAGTTAACGGATCATCGCTATAAAAAATGCCCGCAACAGAAACATCGAGAACATTTGTTCTCGTCCATACACTTCGAGCACACATCATCACCAAACACTTAGCTACCCAATACAATATAAGAAGCAGTGTGAAACGCCATGATAGCATCAATACACCGACTGTACAATTAACTCGTCTCGCAGTGGTTCGGATAGCAGATAGTACTATTATAAAGGCTCTGCTCCACAGCAGCCAACAGCTAAGTAGCTTCACTTTGTTAAAAAACTTTGGCTGGGTCACCATTGCAAACGACGGCCACGCTATGTACGGATGCGTGTGGCAAGAGAAGAACTGCGCAGCTAACGTGGCAAATCTCTTTGGGCACATCCTAAGTCTTTGTGGACAGTCGACTTGTTAATAGACTCCGAGTGTACAAGTAACTCGCCTCGAAATGATTCGTATATCGCTGATTATAATACACAAAGGCAGTGGTCTACAGCGGCCCACGGTTAAACTATGCAGCTGTACTTAGCTTAGCTTGTATCTTAATGGTGGCACGATCATCCACTGCGCACAGCTAACTTTGCCTCTCCGTGTAAAATATTTGAGGCAATGGACGACCGACTTTAAGCTGTGGTGCAGCAGGCGGAACTGGATGATTTTTCTTGTACGCTGCGGCGCGGCGCCTGCACGGACCATTACGCTATGGTTTATCGGATTGTATGTAGCTGATAAAGAAAGCTGGGAGTGCTGGAGAAAGATAACTTGTATCATAAAACCTAAGCCCGAGTAAACTTTCAGCATTAAACTGTTCAGCAACGGAACTGTGATTTGGCAAATGAGACATTCATTGATTCAAAATTGGCTATGCGATCAGAGAAGGTTTTTTTGACTTCTAAGCCCAATTGAAATTTGGGTGTGAATTTAGG
The DNA here is from genome assembly GCA_947562075.1 of Orthosia gracilis. NCBI lineage: Eukaryota > Metazoa > Arthropoda > Insecta > Lepidoptera > Noctuidae > Orthosia > Orthosia gracilis. The sequence continues at coordinate 49,600,584 of OX387270.1, read as the reverse complement.
TCTATTTAATGAAACTCTCAAATCCAAGTAAATCTAAAACTTACATGTCATAAGAAATCAACAACTTCAAATTATTTCAGGACTGTGATGAGCAGTGATGCGTCTTTAACAACTCTGTTTATTTTCTAAATGGAAAACAGTACCTACAGCCATGTCTACATACAAAAATTTTGATATCCGGCACGACACGAAACGACAAACACCCGACGAAAACTATAGATTTTATTCACCGTTACTTCGATCATATCCCCGTAAAAACACCCTCGATGGGAAAAAGAAAATGGCCTTTAGGAATTTCTCTTTAGCCAACCCTTCTAACCGTTAATAAAAGTCACGAGGAGCCCGAGACCGTTGACTTTCGGGGTGACCCCACGAGCCATGTGCGAGGACCGTCCTGACTCCTGCTAAACGGTGTCTCCACGGCCCACTTGTGTCGTTTATGGTCACTGTATTTGTAATACTTTTTAAACCGTGAAATAATGAGCGTATGCGCATTAAAATTTTCGCGCCATGTTGATTTTATATAGTGATATGATGTTATAAGTGGTAAATAGACTGGCATTTCTATGTAATTGCTGTGCCATTGCTTTATTATATAGCTCAGGTAATGTTTGCTATAAAGCGACTGTTTCGATGGTGACCGACTATTGTAATAGCTAAACGTATCTTGTATAGTTTGTGTTTTTACAAGTTTCCTTATTATATGGCTTTGTCGGACGATAATCATAATTTTCAATATCCGGTTTGTTATTTTATAGAACAGCTATTCTGGTATGTAATTGCTATTAAATGCTATGCTATTACGTTGTAATAACATATTGAATTGGAAAGCCGCAGCTGTTCGAAAGTGATAAATGGTGCATGCCTATGCTGACACTTAAGTGTTGACAATTCGCAAATATATAAGGACAACACTAAGTCATTTGTTTACCTCAATTACTTTTTACAAGCATGTAATAACAGTTTGGACAAAAGAATAAACTAATTGTACTTATTTATTAAATAATAAAAGGAAATCATTACATACTTATTAAGCTCAGTGCAAATCGTTGACAAGTGCAACCGTGCTTTAATTGAATATTTATACGTGTTAATGACAAGCAGTGCGTGGAGGTAATCTTGCCGAAATGTCGCGGCTGGTTACTGGTGAACATGTGCAAGCGCACCTTTAGCCCGCGGCGCGAACATTAAATTGGCCCAAGTGCATCGCGGACAATGAAGAAAAGTTATACATTAAATTGGCCGCCAGTGTACGAAGGTTGAAGTGTAACTAATTGCGTCACTCTACAGTACACTTGATTGCAAAAAAGGTGAAATGCTATAAAACTAACGGCATTTTTTTCCTGATGGTTTATGAGTATAGGACATAATGGTGTTCATGAGTGAAGCCAGTACTAATTACGGCAGTTCACGTTTGGATACCATTCTGCTGAATATGGCACAAGAGCCATAATTTCATGGTTGTGCTTGACAAACTAGAACGAATTTTAGCTGGGCATTTTTTAATTTGCGCCATGTTGCTTAAATATCAGGGCAATTTCTTCAAAGATAGTAAGTAGTACGAAATTCATTATTCCCTACAACTGTCAAGTGCCACCTTACATGGAGGAAGGCCAATATTGACTAACCTAGATTATAAAATAGTATGCTGCTAACTTACTTCTCCATATTCCTTCTCACCGCACTGGGTTTCTATCTAATTCTTACACTGTCTCTACTATAAAACTCTGGAACGTGCTTCCCCTTGACATCAAAAAAGCTGAGAATAAATTTTCATTTAAGCGTAGAATCCGGAACTATTACTTGTCCTCTCTTACGTAGCTCGGTCTTCGTCATAGTTATTATATTTAAATTTCTGTTTCATTAAAAATAATTATATGGTATTTATTATAATATTTATTAGTCTATTGTTTTAGAAAATATTTATGTATTTTATTAGTTAGATAGTTTATTAATATCAGATTTTAATAATTGTTCTTTTTCATTTTTTTATTTTGTACTCCTACCACTGTTGTGTCCTTTTTAACCCAAAGGTTGACTGGTAGAGAATGCCTTGCTGCATTAAGTCCGCCTATGTATCACCATTGTACATGAAGTTTAAATAAATAAATAAATAAATAAATAACATAAAAATTTCCCCCCTTAAGTACTGATTCAAATCAGGAACAACTAACACAATTAATAAACATCAATCGATAGTTTAGCTTATCGATCGATGTTTGATAAACAGATAAATAAACAACTACATCTACTTACTTTAAAAATAAACGAATGCACCCAATCGTCACTCGATCACCTATGATATATCTACGTTTTACAAGCGTTCGATACCCAGATGATATCGTTGCGTATTATATGCTAACTATCGCGATATACTTTAGCTTTCATGCGTGTGCGGCCATGCGTACGATTAGTGCGATTGCTGCTCTTTCTGTGTGCCCACCGTTGCTGCTAATGAACGATATAAAATGGCTATTTATGCCTAGTTTGGTTGTAAACTTTTATAAGGATTAATCGACGCGAGATGGTAAAATGCAGTTCATTAATTTTGGGATTGGGCACTACAAGTGATTCATAAATTAGAAAGAAGGTATACCTAGATGTTTTGACCAAAAACTGACACAACAATGCTGCTCTTGAATTCCCCACTGCAAGTCTTATCCATCGAGCAATAGCACGATGAACTTTGCATTTATTTCATACAGACATTTGAAAACAGCGTTTTTGCGCAAGAATGAGGAACATGTCGTGAGTAAGTTTTGTGTATGATCGTAGATGGTTATAAGGGTAGATGATGACCAGAGAAATGATGGATAGGTTGTGTTAAGAAAGCTAGAAAGTACTACTAGTAACTACTGAAATGAGGACTAATAGAGAAGTATAGAACAAAGACACTTGTTACTCAAACCACAAATAAATTGAGATGGCTGGTATGAGTCGAAAACCGCACTTCTTCTTAATTACATTTCAGTTCTTGCAACACTGGTGTTTCTTCACTGTATTTAAGTAAAACTTAGCAGAAGATTACTAGCAAAATACCGGGACTTCGTTCCTATTACAAATGAAGCGAATAAGAGCTAAGACTTCGTAAACAAAACATGCAAAACCGATAGATTTATATCTTACGATATTAATTACGCTTATGGCTGAATTATGGTGATTACAATGATGATAGCCTTGGAAAACGGGTCATTAGCTGCATACCTGCATACTGCATTATATTTGTTAAAATAAGCGGTTTGAAGCACCGGGAAGTAGATACTGCAAGGCGTTTAAACAGTCACGGTTGTAACCTTTCTAGCAATAGAACAGTCAATCAGTCTTATCATACTACAAAACATTAAATTATTTGCAGAGTGATAGAGTTGATGAAGCGTAAACTTTGTGCTGGGTCACAGGCCTTTTGTAAGAGGGTAGAGGATTGACGTATGTCACAAATGTCTTCGAATTTAATAGTTAATTGAACAAATGTGAGGTAAAATTACTTAAATATACAAAGTAGGTTCCTACCCAAATTTAAATTTTAATAGCTCGTCAAAAGTAAAATTTAGAATCCAATAAATCACAAAACAATTTGTTCATCGAACAACGCAAAACGAATATTCGGTCACACCTAACCCTCTCCTGTCGCAACAAGAAAACAAAGCTTAACAAGTTTTTGCGCCCAAAAATTACCATAAGCAATACTAGTAGTTACGCACCGGACCATCTTGTTACATCGTTGTACTGGTGCACTGGTTGGTTACAATGGCACAGTTCGAATCTCTTGCGTCACATAGACGGACAGTGCGTGCTGTTCGTTACTAAACACGCGTATTATGCTGTCACTGAGTCACGCATGATTGGTCTCTCAGATGGTGATGCTTCATCAGGTTTTGAGGGTTGGCAGGTTCAATTGCTACCTGTAGATTTGTGCTGTTGTTTTTTTTATGTGAGATCGGTTATCGCAATTGCGAAACTATTTTGACTTATGTACCACCAAAAAAAGACACCTAGCCTACTTTAGGCTAGGTGTCTTTTTCAATATAACAAAAATTTTGTGACGTCAAACAAAAGCTAAGCTAAACATAACGAAATCAACCTTCCCGTATCAATCACAGCGTTCCAATAATAAAACAAAAGAAGAAGCTGCTGTCAGATCAAATCATAACGAACCATTGATATTGTATACCTACGCGTAAAACGCTAATTAACAACCAACACATCTGCCTCTTACGCGTCAGTAGAACAATAGAAAAACCAACAGCGTGACGTAAACAAACCAATTTGAGTCACTTTCGGTCTCACTGACCCCTACGGCGAGCACAGGGTTATCGCCCATCTCAACGGATTTTAGACAACAAAATTAGAATCCAACTAATTTCACTAGACAGCCGTGTCCACTAATATAGAGCAGTAAAAAACACGTTTTATATTTGGCTAAATAACCTTAATCTTAATGTAGGGTGGTAACATCTTTCCGCCTTCACCCCAGGCCTTAACCACCACTAGACTTCCAACCCTACCACTGAAACTATAAAGTCTAATCTACCCTCTACAAATTAAATTTCTTAAGCTGTTTTATGAGTAGTGCTAATTGATATCTTGTTGTATCTGGACACAGTACGTTATACAGACGCAAGGTGGTCGGTTGCAAGGTGCGCGGCGACCGTTGGCGCACCTTCCTCGGCCGCTGGCGATAATAATACCTGCCCGTGTGGAGCCGTGGAGCTACGGCCACGGAACCAACTGATTAGTGGAACGAAACGGTGACAGTTTTCCACTTTGACAAACGAAGTAGTTTTATTGACAGATAGGCCTTTGATGAGCTACTTCCGGATTCGAATGGGGTGATTATTCAATTTGGTGTGAAAAAAAATAGTTGGGTGGGGAAGATGATGACTAAATTGGCATAAAGTAAATAGTTTTTGACAAGGTTGGTTACGGGTTGTCTAAGAAGTAATCGCAAACAATATGGACAGTTTTTCTACTGTCATGCTGTATCATAACAGATAGCTAATGCTATGCATAAATGATATTATTGTTTTGTGCATAACCCCGCATTAGGTGATTTATTTATTATTGAGTTGGTTTAATATCTGGCTTGCTTAAAACAAAGACCGATTCCGACTGTCAATTTCTTCTATGTGATTGCAGGTGGTAGTCAGTTGGCACCAACAAACAGTCGATATTCACCATTTATTTTTTTGCAATAGTAGAGGTCACTTATATAATAGGCATATAATATCTGTAGATATATATAAAATAACAGATACAAAAAGATGCCCATAGTCGTAGGTAGTTATCGATGAGAGGTTTTTTGTGCAAGTGCGTCCCACCTGCAGCCAGATTGATCGCAGATGGGATGTCAAACAACGATTAAACTTTTCATTTATTTCAGATAGAAATTGGATTGCTTATTTTACTTTTACGTGTTATGAAACTCAATTTATTTAACTCTTTCTTAACATATATACAATTGAATATTCTAAAATAAAAACAAACCTATATACAAATACAGAAGGGAGATTTACGTTAGATTTTATTACACCAATTAACAGGTCTAAAAATATTCTCTATTTACTCAAATTTTTCCTTCTGTTTCTCAGGTAGCAGCCCTGTATCTAGATGTGTCCGATTGATGGCAATATAGGCTCGTCTTCTATTACATGGGACCTAAACTTATTTGGTGAAATATACTATAAGGACACCATTGCCTAACCCTTCGGTAGAAACCAGGACGGAAAATAACCAATTTTTCAATGATTTGAAGCCTTTATACGAAGATTGCTATGGACATAGAGTCATCTCGGAACAACTCGTTTCGATGCGAACCACCTGACTAAGTTACTACGTGCAGCATTCTACCTATAATTTAAACTGTTGACACTATGAACAATCTAGATACTCATTAGTATTAGGCACACTGCAATTAAAGTGCAGTTTCTACGAATACAGTTGAATAAATTCATATCAAATTGAGCGTGATATTACTCAGCGGTAATTGCATGTTTACGCATATGCGCGAGCGCATTTCATGTATACACACCTGTTACTATGTTAGGTTTAAATTAGAGTACATAGCTAATTTATAGAATACCAAGTCGAAATTGTCCCCAGAAAAGCCAGTAGAATAACTTGACTGTATTGCCAATCACTCGGCTAAATTACCTCTAGCTTTTAATGTGTCTTGAACCTGAAGGTGAATGTTATGGTAACTTTGTCATTTTTGTTTAAAAAAGCCCGTTTCTGATTGCGGAAACTTGCAATTTAATAACGTAAAAATCAAAATCAGAAACACAGAGAGTAACCTTTCTTCGCCTCATCGTATCTTAAAGCACGTGATTCGGTCATTATGACGTCGCATCTGCTCGACGTCTACTTTTTCGAAAAGAATCACCTTCCGGTTTGACAGAGATGGTTTAATGGTGTGGTGATATAGTACAGCTTAATTCAAGTATCAAAAGACTCAATATGTAAGATTTACAAAAATGTAAGTAATAAAATAAAAAAGTAACAAAGTAAAGTCTTGATGATAATTTTAATCGAAACTTCTGCGCCTGATTCTGTGTGCTGGGCCTACAATAATTTATAGGCGTCTATTCGACTTTAATGTTCTAGTGTTAGCTACAAAAACGCCTATGTAAATAAGCCGGCAATTTGTTAATTAGGTACGTGCGATTTTAAAAATCATAATTTAAGCTTTTGATAGGCAACTTGACGACCTCGGTAACTTGGCTAAAGCGATGTTATTGTTTTCTCTTTTAAGAGGAAATGCGGGCAGAGGGCGCCGACTGAAATTCCTTAGTCAAAAGTAACAATTCGAGGTTTGGATCTCATTTTTTTGCTCCTCCAGTATTGGAACAATTTAAAAAATATTCTATAAATTGAATCAAAAAGATATATGTTGTGCTTCTACGTTTTTCTTTTTTCATTTATAATTGTTAAATTTGTACACAAGGCTTCTGTTTTACAGCGCAATTTCGAGCATCTTTTGAGTGTTCTAGTGCTTCTAAAGATAATGTACTATAGGAAAACATAGGGACACAGTATATATCTTTCTATTTCAGTTTATGGAATATCTTTTAAATTGGTCCAATATTAGAGGAGAAAATAGGCGATAGCCAAACCTCGAATTATGCCTTTTTGACGTGACAACGTATTATAATTCGATGGAACCGGCTGCACGCACGAAAAAACATGACTCATGCGGCGTTACCTCGCTCTGAGGCGTTGCATTTAAGGCTTGAAGTGCAAGCGAGAGCGCGGAACGAGCGACAAAGAGGCACAATCGGCCTCCGCGTTCGGCAGCGTTCGACATCTGTCTCCCTCCTACTTGAGTGAGCGATGCGTCCGCGTGGACAGCTGCTATACAATAATACATTTACATGTTTTCGTCAAGTATGAAGTGCAGTGAAAAGTGAATGAGGTGTCAATTGTTTATAGCAACGATAATTGCGGCGATAAAATGCAACCATTCCATCAATATTTTCTTATGACGTTGTCACGTTCAACTACCGTCAGTAAACCGACTTTACAGACAACCGATTTTTTTACGTAGGATATTCAGTCGAACGTCTGCGAGCGCATTTCTTCACGAACATAACTTTTGCAAAATAGAAATACTTTTTTTTTGGCAATAACAAATTTCGAAATTCCAACAATCGTCAGGTCATTGTTTTCTACAACTGTTATGACGTAAGCGCAAACGATATAGGTATTGCATTAGCGTCGTGAACAGTTAAACAATACCTACCTATAAACAGTTGTAAATGTAGACTTTGAGTCTTTGAAATAGGCACTCAGAACTGGGTGAAGCGGAAAAATACTGGCTTATGTACAGGCATATAGTGTGTTGATCCCTTCAGAAGGTTCACTGAAATGAATATGTGATAATTTTACCATACTTTACTAAGGCATACATAATAATGGTGCAAGTTCCCTAGCTATTACTTCCCCAAAACGTTCTGCAACCGCAGTTATTGTTGCGACAGCTTCCTCGTATCTCGTGATTTCTCTTTCTTGTGTTATTAGAAATTGTTGGGTTTTCTGTACCATCCGATGACATGCTACTATTCTATGGCCCACCTATGTTCAAATTATGAATTTACGACGCAGTTAACTCAGTTCGTTTGTTGGCCGAGCAGATGAGGGCATGTCGGCACTGGAACTGTTTACAAGCAGATCATTACTGGATTATTTATAGTCGCCATTTTGACTGAAAGCGAGGGTAAAGGTTCCATCGTATTTCATACTTGATCTGGCGAATATACAATTGAATCAGCTAAGAAGTGTTTACTGCTGAACATAAGGCTGACAATGACATTAGGTATTGTAAATATCTTTAGCGAAAGTCACCATATTCATAAATGGCTGACTGGACAGACAGACTGATAATAGCAACCAGAGGCCCTACAAGTGACATTCTATTAACTATATCGTGGCAATAGCGATTGGAAATATGTCAAAAATGTATGAGAATGTCAAGCGCTATTGAAATGTCAATTCTGAATAATGGCATACATTGACATTACGAGCATCACCATCGCTGATATCGATGACACTTATGTATAGAGCTCCTGTACAGTGTCTGTTTCAATGTCGAACTTAGACGTTACAATGTCAACATCACTCCTATCCCACCTAGGCAAAATAAAATAGAATTATTTTATTTTATTTTATTTTATTTGGGAAAATAAACGGTTACACATTACAGTATGGTTAAGAACTTAAAACTAAAATGGTATTATAAATGTATAACCAACAACATTTTCCACATAATACAAAAAAAAAATTAAACTAACATGAACATCGCATAGAATGACGTCACATGAACTTTATCCTTTCACCTTCACTCACCCCTACTGGAAATACTCCTTTTAAAAGTACTAAATAAAATGATAACACATCTTCAGGGGTTGAGCAGGCACATAGGGCGACTATCAGATGCCAACCGATCGCCATAAACGACCCCGAGGGTGAAATGTCCAACTTTAGAGAGACTTCCAACTCTTTATTCGTATTTGTTTTGTAGACGGATTTAATGTGACTTGGGTCTGTCTTTGAATAGTTTTAAGACTTTTGCAAAACCTTACCTAGGTTTTGTAAAAGTCTACTAGTCTACTAAAACTTGACTCGTAGTAAGATGAAAAGTGTCTACTCTTTGCTGTACCTAATGAAAAGTGTCTACTCTTTGGTGTATCTGATGCTAAGTTAAGTATTAACGCGATGACTCTGAAGAGATTTTTACCTAAATGTAACGTCTCAATATTTTTGGACTGTTGGGCAGTACCAAGTCAAAGCGCTTTTACGTAGCGATTACATTTAGATGTCAACTAGTTTAAGTAAAAATAGACATAAGACAGTCCACACAATAATATAGCGTATTATTATTTTGAGATTAACTCTATACACATCATTGCAGCTATGTAAACTCTAATACCACAATATGCATTGCGTCGTGGATTAAAATGTCAGTTCTCATTGAATTCTTCAACTAACACTAAACTAAGACAAAATAAATTTTTCATAGCATACTAAAACCAGGCAGTAAACACTGCTGGCTATATCCTCCTAAATGGGCTGATAACCTGGTGGGGCCCAGGGGTCACATGTCACAGCTTCGCACTTGCTAATACACGCATTTTTTACAGAAGATCGTTTCGCTTTAGATGTGCAGGGAGTTGTTGTAACCGCAAATCATTTACAGTGTCAGTATCAGTTTTTTAAAAAAAGAAGACTTATTTTTTAATATTTTGGCATAATGCTGCGAAATGTTAGCATACAATCGCAGTGCTAGTAGGTATTGCAGCGTATATTTAATAATTTACTGGTTATACATGTCTACGTAGGTACTAAATTAGTAATTATCTCACCTCATTGAAAATAATGATTATAAACCTAATAACTAACTTTCTTTCTTCCTAAAAAGTATTATAAAAGTCGTATTATGCATTTTACTACTAATTAAATAAAGTAATAATCTTCACTTATTTGTGTCCATTAAATGCTATATAACCGGAAAGGCTATGTTGACAACTACAAAGCGATTAAAACGATCATATTGATAGTGTAAACGTAAATGAAATGCAATTATAGCTTCGGGCTAGTTTGTGGTGCACCTTGCAGATAGTAATAACAAAGAGAGAAAGTAGCTCCTATAAAATTATTATTGTTATAGGACCGGTGGCCGAGCAATGCAAGTTTTATCGGATTAACAACTCTATATTCTTGCTACTGACAATCTCGTGGCAAAGAGTTGTCCGGAAGATCATTACGCGCCCCTTGGCCGCGTCCCTTCACATTACTTTCTGAAGCTACTCGATCTTCTTCGATTAAATGTAAGCATTTATCTTCTACTGAATATTTGAAATAAAATTTATCTTGGTAGGTGGCATTTGTTTAGTTTAAAGATTTAATTTTTACCAACTCTTTTTTATTGATATTGAAGAATCAGTTTTATTGCTTACGTACAAAAATAATTGGGATATGATTGTCCATTTCCAGTATAAATAGGGTGCATGTAATGTTTGCGTAAAATTGGTATTTAATACACCTGACCAAATAGCTATTCATTTATCATGCTCCTGACATATTTCTGCGCCTCAGAAACCAAAAAAAAATATCTGCCAAGTGCGTGTCGGGCCACGCGCAATAATAGGGTTCCGAAGTTGTATAGTAACGTGGACAAGAACGTGGAGAGGGTTTTACATGATCATTAAACGGTTGCAGCAGCTCACAACGTCTACAAACGGGGTACAATACATAAATACGGAAAACTTCATTTCGTCAGTCACAAATAATTTCAAAATACCGATTTTCATCATTCCGAATGGTTCAAAATGCCGAATATAACAACTCCCACTTATCATGACTCCTATTTTTATAATTCCTAAATTTCAATATTCCTAACGTTTCAATAGATCGAATATCAAAAAGTCCGACTTAATGATAATTCGAAACATTAAAAATACGAATTCCAATGAATACAATTCCAAAATAAAAACGCCTTGTAAAACTGAATAGCGCTCGCTCACTTCAGCTCCCGTCATCTCCTTCGAACCTAACCTGTCCGTGTCGGGGTGCCCAAAGCTCTCGAGCTCGCTTCGCTCGCTCTTGGACTGATTGATTGAACATATATTGTTTTTATTATTTTAACGTTGATATTGGTTTTAATATATAATAGGTGCAAGTACGATTAGTACAAAGTCGACGGAGCCCCGCTTCGCGGGGTTCCTATTTCTGTCTGCAGGGTCTAAAGTGACCTAACACGAATGAGGTAACGGGAGCTGAGTTCGCTCGCTTTGCTCGCTAAATTCAGCTCCCGTCATTTCCTTCAAACAACCTGTCCGTGTCGGGGTGCCCTAAGCTCCCGAGCTCGATTCGCTCGCTCTTGGACTGATTGATTGAATATTTTTTTTTTTTTTTTTTTTCGTTGACATTGGTTTTAATATATAATAGGTGCAAGTACGATTAGTACTTAAACAACATAGTCGACGGAGCCCCTCTTGGCGGGGCTCCTATTTCCGTCTGCAGGGTCTAAAGTAACTTAACACGAAGGAGATGACGGGAGCTCGCTTTGCTCGCTCACTTCAGCTCCCGTCATCTCCTTCGATCCCCTAAAATCCCGAGCTCGCTTCGCTCGCTCGTGGACGCCCCATCCCTCCGCGCTTACGCGGGCTTAAATTACACTATAGGGTAGGACAGACAAGACTGCGTGAAGTCGGTTTTGCAGCGATTCGTTTCTGTCACAAAATTTTGTAACACATCATATTGAATTTTAGTTTATTCGAAGTATTGAAAATCAGAATGTCGTTTTTCGGAACGAGAACCCTTCGAGCATTTGATTCTTCGAACGTTTAAAAATCAGAAAACTAACAAATCGCCTTTACGACTTTCGGTAAAATAAATTTCGTGATTTTTAATAAAAGACATTATATGTAAAGCCTACTTAGCTGTGATAATTTTCCTTTTAATTTTTGTTATATATACTACTGCCGTGAATTTTTTCATATAGCCAAGAGCAACCATTTCGCGGATAGGGGGTTGGGGGCACTTGACTCTAACAAAAATTTGCAATTTAAAGCTTAATTTTACGCAAACGGAACTCTAAATCGAAAAATGTTTGAAGCAAACCCGTAACATTTTTGAATGGCCTATCCAACGATACCCCACACCATGGGATAAACGAGAAAAAAAATCATCCCCACTTTACGTCTATAGGAGGCACCCCAAAAAAAATTTATCATGATTTTATTTTACCACTTAGTCGGAATTTTTAATATGTATATCCATGCCAAATTATAGCTTTCTACTACTTAGAGTCTCTGAGCTAAGCTGCGGACGGACAGACGGAGAGAGCGAAACTGTAAGGGTTCCTTGTTGACTTCGGAACCCTAAAAACCGGACTTCTTATAACTAATCGCAGTAAAAGGATATTAACAGCGTATGCACGGCCGTACGACGCTCAAATATGTGACCGCCAATACCTTTAATTACATCTGACCATAGAATGCAATAAGAATAACTGCACTACAGGAAATGACAATTATTTACCTACAAAATGTTTGAGTCATGTAGCTAACAGGTACATAAATATCAAGTCTGTGTAAGTCTGTGTAAGTCTATGACACTAATTGCTACAAAAGTCGTGTCGGTAATTAATTACTATCATGTATAAGTCCCTGTGTTGTGCTGTTAAAGGTGATTAAGGGATTAATGTCAAGAAAATGAGAATCAAAATCCTGCATCTTAAATTTATTGCGAAGCTTCCTGTCGTGGTGCAAGTGCACTGGCGGACTTATGGCGGGGGGTCGGAGAAGGCGATCCGCCCCGGGCTCCGCTCTGGTCAATATAGTAAAGAAAGTAAAGTTCCAAGCAAGACTAAGTAGCAGTTTGGAGTTGGAGGCCCATACATGTGCAACGAAGAGAGTAACATTTTTGAGCTCACTACGCTCGTCCATTATACAGCATATCTGAAAATGTAATAATATTTGCATAAGTCGTCACAGAAACAGCTATTTCTCTATGAATAGTCAAATTACCTAAGGTGGTTTGATAAACTGTTCGATCTTCGGTCGTTTACTCTTGCATCCTACATTCTATTTTTCTCAATGCTTCATAGTCGACAATTCAATCGAAAAAACCTCCAAATGACGGGTCACTTACATTAGCATTGTTTATTTACGAAATCTAGTCAAAAAATTACATCTGCTTCTGAGATCGGGGAGGCGAGCCCCAATTAGTGTTTCCGGCAACAGACCTCTGACAGGGTAAGTCCGCCACTGTGCTAGTGTTACTTTCCGTAACAAGTTCAAACCCTAGGCTATAGACTAAGTCTCCTTCTATCAGAAATGCCAAAAAGTAAAGAATAGATCACGAAAGCGCTTGACAATCCCATACATTTTTGAGATTTTACCAATAACTATCGCTTCTTTCGTTGAATCATGTCTTGATTGATTTATTTACTTGCCTAAATCCATTTTTAGTTAGTAAAATAACAGACAAAAAAACGGAGAAATTCGAACGCATCACATAGGTCAATCTTATCTTATAGTAGAACATATAATTATGCACTTTGGATATATTAATAATCCACCCCTTTCTGTCAATTTACCCAAATCATCAAAGCCCCAATTTGAGGAGCAACTATCGCCAACAGGCATTTAGAGAAAGCCAATGAAAATGGCTCTAAACTAGAGACACAAAGGTCTGGTATAATAGAACGTTATCCGAGGTGAGTAAGGACAAAGCAAATTGGCATGCCTCGGCTGACCCTTGCTTGTTGGCGGTACCACCGTCTTAGACAAGAGTGGGCCATGAATAAAGCGGAAGAGGTTACAAGACGAAACGCGTAAGTGATCAATGAATTGATAACGAGATCTTGATTCATCTAGGTATTATTGCCATCAGCCAAAGCTTGAGCTGGAATAACTCCAAAGCAAATTGGACTTTTGGATCATTCCTTACAAGGTAGAGATTGCAAATTGAAGTCAAGAGAAATGGAATAAGCACCCACCCGGCTTTCACCCCTAACATAGAGATTTGTATAAAACTCCACGTTTTCTGTATAAGATCCTCTAGATAACTGTTTAGCAGTTTCAGTAGCGCTTCAGAGAAGACAAGTACATAATAATATAAATATTAAACTGACATTATTATGTCAGTATAATATTACAATCCATTAATCGTTATCTATGGTTATTTTACTCCAACAAGAAATTCTTGATAAGCAAAAATATTTTACCATCTCAATTCCGCTAGAATCTTATGACCCGAACCCTCAACTAATAAGCGTGGTCGCTGGACGTCTCGTCAATAATCCGGAGCGGATTAGGACAGCGGCCAGCTTACGCAAATACGATCGGATTGTACCGGACACGGACCGGACACCGGACACCGACCGGAATGGTCACGCCACCTGCGCGCTGAGCCGATTTTAAAAACGGCCCTATTAGTTGATAGATATATTGTGGAAATTGTTGAGCGGATTAAATCAAAAGCCTCCATAGAGGGAGAAAAGGGTAAAATTTTAGCAATACTATAGTAAATGATGACTGGTTTCAAACTATCCACCGGTGTACTGGAGTTTCCTTTCTTTAAGTCATCACTATACTAATTGTATCTCACAATAGGATGCAGTTCCAGTTTTCGACTTCTGGCTGGTAAACGTTGCCAGATACAATTTTCACCTGGTGATGCAGGCAGATGGTAAACTTTATCATCAGCTTTTGTATCGTAATAGGTTAAAGCTTCCCACAAGGTGGATAGATAATCTAGTGAAGGTCGCAGAAATGCGCTGGATTTCCCGCATCCACAGGATCAGTCAACGCGATGCTTATCGATAAGGCTAGCATTAAACACCTTTCGGCTGAAATGACGATGAGGATCAGAGGGTGCTGTTAAATAGGGACACCCTAAAAGTAACTTTTAGAGATCTAGACCCACTTACACGAAAAACTTAACTCAGAGTTACTGAATTAAGTTTTTCATGCAAATGGGCCTTAAAAGATAATCATCGAAATAAAAAATAATTGAGACTATCATAAGACAGCTAGATTCAACTTACACGCATATTATCGTACATAATAAACTTTCTCGCTTGATGTTCCTCGCGGGTGCTAACTGCGGCCGTTTGCGGCTCATTAGTTGGCGGGTCCCGCTTGCGGTCACACGCCGCGCCCGCCGACTGAGTGAGACTCCGTTAATGTTGGGGCTGTTCCGCACATGTTTGGTGAAGGTTTACTGTGGAAACATGGTCATTTCTACATACCCTGAAGTTGTACGTACAGAAAACAAAATGAAAACTTAAATACAAATAGGGAAAGAATACGTCGTTTAGCCAGTTGATCTTTTTCTTGAGCTTTCTTCAAAAATCCGTGTTTACCGACAGATTTAATTGATTCTAACGATAATTTGCTAACTGCAGCCTTATTGCCCAGCATTTCTTTATTATATTAGCCGTACGTAGATAAAAACCGAGCAGCTAACTGTACCAAACTGCTCTTTAGGACTTTGAAAAATAAACTTTTTCACAGCACCAGCATTAACCAAGCAAGTCATAACACATCACCTGAAAGTCAAACGCGAGCTTATAGAGCTTAAGAAAAAAAAGGTCACCACAATCACCCTGCTACATTTTCACTCAAAACTTTCCTCGAAACAATATTAAAAATTTCGAGTTCATACCCGAAAGTATTCGCAAGATTTCACCGAAAAGCGTCCCGTAAGGAGTGTATAAACAGAGCCGTCGTGTTGGTCTGTTTGTCGTACTTTCTGTGTGTATTGACGTAGCCCGCAATCAGGGCGCTGGGCTACGAGGCAATTTATTCAGCCCAACGTCTTGGACGTTGATTTGTGAAGTATTTGTCTTTCCTATAAAATGAAAAATAATGTTAGGGGATGGAAATTTTTGGGTACTCAGTCGATTGGGATGTTATCTGTGTACGTTTGTGGGTTATCTAAGTTCAGTTTTGTAGCATGTCTTGCATTTATTATAAAATAAAAACTTTTTTACAAAAATTACAACCGACTTCCAAACAAAAACACTACAAAGCGAAAAATAACTGCAATTTCGGCAGTCGGTGTTCCTGTTTTCATTTCTTCGTTTTTTGACACCGACTTCCGAAATTGCAGTTATTTTTCGCTTTGTAGTGTTTTTGTTTGGAAGTCGGTTGTAATTTTTGTAAAAAAGTTTTTTATTTTTCACTTTTTAGTTGTGTAACATAATGGACCAGTTCTATAGGCTAGCTACCTATAATTCCCAAAGTAAAGCCAGAATAGATTAACCCAATAACATGAAACTTAAACAAAACCAGGTGCAGTGAGAGTATACCAGGGTGAACTGTTCACACCTGCGTACCCCTTTAGAGCGTACCAGTGTGATGTTATGTTATGAAATGGTGTAAACAATAAACAAACATGCGATTGCATCTATCCCGAGTGTTTTACCTTCATTTATTGAAGAGTTCTGATGTATTTCTCCGAAGTTCTTCATCAGATCTTGATGAAAATTAAATGGGACCACATGACAAGCACCAGCTTTCAAATAAAAAAAGAATCATCGAATTCGGTTCACCTAATAAAAAGTTCTGAGGTAACAAACATAAAAAAAAAAACAGCCGAATTGATAACCTCCTCCTTTTTGCGAAGTCGGTTAAAAACATCTTTAAACTTATTCAATAATAAATTCAAAATCACAATACAATAAATACAAATAAATAAATACAACATCAACGCATACATGAAATTCAAATAAATTTAAAATAGATAACCGTTTTTTGATAACAGACTTTATCAAAAGTCACAATAAATATCATCAAGCAAGCCACATGTCTCAGAAAACCCTTTCTCAGTATAAAATGCAACAACCAGCCGCACATTTATTATTCCCAATTCCTTCAAATTCACAAAACTATTCGCCTGTCTGTTCCTCGCGTCAATAACCCAACTTTTAATCTTGGCACAACATGAGTAAGGTGTGTAACCCTACACATTCACTCGGACGTCCCCTACGTTACGTCCAAGACATTCTTCGGATGTTCCTCCGAATTTTTGCAAGACAAATAGCGGCTGCTTGACCGAGATGACATATGAGGGAAGGTCTGATATACTCCCGAAATCCTCAGCGTGGAGGGTTCTATCGTATGATTTATTCGCCGGCCGCGCAAACTTTCAGGTCTCTCCTCTTTACGAGCGCCGTATTTATGGCACTGTTTAAAGTTGGAGCTCGGTTTCATATTTATTGTGTTACTCTGAATTAAGTTTGTTTGCGGTGTATTGTTTATGGTGTGTGCTTATAATGTTTGTTTGTGTAATGAGTGCGGTGGTGAGACAGAGGTATAGTAAGATCGGGAACGGCGCTAGAAAGTCTTTGGAACGAAAATTATCGCATAATAAATGTGAGCTATTGTCTGGCTCGTGTTAGTTGCTGTGATTGATGGAAAAAAAATCTGCAGCCATTCGCATCTCGTCACTGTCAAGAAATCCTTTTTGAAAACCTAGTGTAGATGACTCCTGATGAATACTTCTCATAAAAATTTAAAAAAAGGACGTCATAAATTGTTACAAATAATAATGAAAACATAACAAAACTGCTGTCCAATGGAACCTATCACTTTCCCAACACGATAGCTAACTAACAAGCAACATTCAACAAATACTCTAAAAAACTAAACTTGTCAAACATAACCACAATTACCGCAAAAAGGTTGCGACCACAAACAACGCTAGCAAAGGACACACGTTCAAACCGCAGGCATATTGAGCGCTGTAAAAAACGGCCTGGCCGCAAAACCGATGGCAAATGCGCTACAAATGCCCTGCGAAATGCCCACAAATGCCCTGCAAATGAGTGGAATTAGAGGTTACATTAGCGGCGAGTGAAATGGCCGCGTTTTTGTCGGCAGCCGGTGGTAATTGATTCATTTGTTTTTTGTGACGTCCTCTTAAACCGCGGACGTTTAGGAAAGTTAGGGCTTTTGTATTGGAGGAGTGTAAAGTGTGAAGTGGACGTGGCATGTGAAATTGTGGGCTGTCAGTGTATGGAACGATGGAGTTTACTCTGCGAAAACCGGATTAAAATGTACCCACATTTTTTTTTTTTTTTTTTTATCCATGAGCTCGCGCTTGACCACTATCTCAGCTGATGGTAAGCGATGATGTGGTCGACGGTGAAGCACGCTTGCCTGGAAGTAACCTATTCACTCTTGATTTAAAGACCCTTAGATTGTAGCTATCGGGAAACACAGACTCCGGCAGGTAATTCCACTCCTTAGCTGTACGTATGTATTTGTGCGTATGGGTGGGATGTCCACCATGCACCGATGACGCATCGCTGTGCGGTTGTACTTTTTTTATTTTTTTTATTTTACCAAAAGTAATACAACAAATTACATAGAGTATTACAGGCCAGTAATTAAAATTATTCAACATGGGAGCACCTGTAGCCGAACTAGGACGAGTCCTGTATCTCGGCATACAGCGCCTGACCCTCGAAATAGATTATTATATTTAGCCCAATAGACATGTAAAAAGACGTAGTTCTATCCCTTCCCCGTGCCTCTCGATGGCCTCACTCCATATGTGAATTGCATACGCTAGAAGAGCCCCAGTAGACCGATTTCGGCGGAAGCCGTATTGGCGGTCGCTAAGGATATCGTTAGCTTCTAGATATGCCAGGAGCTTAGTGTTTAGTACACGCTCGACGTTACAGAGATGGGTCGGTAGTTAGCCGGGTCAGCTCGACTGCCCTTCTTGGGCACGGGGTTTTCGTGGGCTTGCTTCCAAGCATTCGGCACTTTTCCAGTCTCATATGAAAAGCGGAATAGGCGTGTCAAGATCGGAGATAGTTCAGGCGCACAGATTCTAAGAACTATAGCAGGTATTCCGTCACGGCCACTAGCCTTGTTCACGTCGAGGTTGCGCAGCACCCTACGGACGTCCTTTTGATGGATGCGAATGTCCGACATACACGTCTCGCATCCATCAGGAGGAGGAAGGAGCCGCGAATCACCAGGATTCAGACGCGAAGATTCCGCAAAAAGAGAGGCAAATAAATTTGCATTCGGAGTGGGTCAGCGACCCATCAGGTTTCAGCAGTGGTGGTAGTGAGGGACGGCAGACCTATTCTGTGTAGATTTCACTTACTCAATTTTCTATTAGTCTTTACAGATGAGCAGATTGGCTACGATACTGACTCTTGGGGAAGGGAAATGTCCATCTGTCGACGACTTACGGCTGAAATAATGAAGAAGATTATGAGATTAGCAACTGGCTAGTTAGAAATAATATTCTGTTTGGGAATAGTCAATGTTTTCAATAACTGTCCTATGTTGTTGTATTTATATTATTTTTTATTAAACAGTCTAGCAGTACCTTACTAGGAACATATTAATCTTAAATCGGATTCTTCAACCTAACTCAGCAACAAGTCGCTTTAACCAAGGAAAACTGCCTCACTTAGAAAATCACTGATGGCAGATATAAAATCCCCATATAATCCCATAGGGGCTCGTATTCAATAAGTGTTGCAAAAAACGGCAATCAGCCACAGATTCAACCGCCCACGAGATTTGCGCCGGCAATCCGGACCGGACCGGCCGTTAGCGGTCTAAATGTGACCACCACGTTATTATAAACGTTATTCACTTGCAAATAAGAACGAGAGTTCTGTGAAAAGGTGGGTCTTAACTTGGCAGCTAAATCTGGCCTAGATTTAAAGCTGGGTCGGTAAAAACACCTGAAGCCCTTTGGTTTGGTTCCCTTTTTCTTTGGGCGGTGATTGATTGGTGAGTGGAAAGAGTTTTATTGAGTTTTCTCGGTTTTCAGATTTGTTTTTTAGTTTGAACATTTGTCTTATAAGACCTACATGGTCTGGTACAATGATTTTTAAGATGTCTATGTGATGAGAGGTTGTAAGAGACTAACATTTTCCCAATATTTTTACACATTTTCAAACAGCTGGAATGGTTTCCTCAAAACATATTAACTGGATCAGTTTGAATGTTTTACACCAAAAAGTATACAATTTTTTTTTTTTAATTAATACTAATATTATTATGTTCATTTTAACTATTACAAATGCGGTAAATACAATATATTATGTACAGATGTTTTAAACCGAAACAAAGCTTTTCATTAAAATTGAATTATCACGAGGAAGAAACGTAACGTGTATGCAAAATTCCAGCTCAATCGAACCCTGGAATGTTGGTCAAATTTAACTTGCAAGCTTTGAACAGATACATACACACAGACGTACATACATTGGACGTCTGTCGGCTGAAATGATGATGATGATACACACAAACACCGCGACACTTGAAACTAAATAAATGCTTGTAAAAAGAGATTGTTACAGTTTACAGTTTCCTTTCCACTTCCGGACGTCATAGTAAGAGATCCATCTCAATAATGTCCCCTCTGATTTCCAAACTGGTCAGTAATCGACATCCGCCCACCTTTGCAACCAGTGTCCGCCCGCCTTTACATCCTTCTTATGCCTGAAGCTTGAAGGGCCATGAAATAAGCAGGTGTGTGGAATACACGTACCTACAAGGTCCTAGGTTGGTAATAAGGATAGATTGATTTCCATACGTGGAGTTTGTTGCACGTTCGTCTCCATAGAAACCTACTGACGCTTGGGAATTTGCAAATAGCGTCATTTTTGTTTTTTTTTTGCTGACAAATCAAGAGTGCCTTAATGGTTTGGTTAAAATATTATTTTTTATACTTCAATGTTAACGAGTTGTACGATAACTAAGAAGTTTTTTTACTAATTCAACTGAAAGTTTGCCACAACTAGGTAACACGTAGTAACTCATAGAAATCGTACCTAAGTAATACAATTCCAAAATCATTGACGATATAAATAAAAACATATGAAAAAACCCCTCACTTTATGAGACTCCTCAGAGTATGTATTTGTATAACCTATTCACTGAAAAAAATAATTGGGTCTTGTGAACTTTTTTCCAAGTGGCAACAAAACTAGTTTTGTATTATTCTATTAAGAAAAAGTTCACATGTGCCAAATATTCTTTTCATACGAGTTGAATCTAACTGTATTGCATTGCAGAAGTCACAGAACAAATGTTTCTTGAAAATCTTCCTTAGTAGCCTCCTCCTTCGACCGCTAAGAACATCGGCCGGCCATCTCACACTTTTATTCCCGAGTTATCTGATTTATAGTGATTTATCTCGGCGCCGTCTGCCCCGGCATGGGAAACAATTACCACACACTATGGTCACCATCCCCGGCCATTCTTCACTTATCACCCCTGGGTTACTGCTATTGACATGTAATGTGTTTTACAGGAAAATGAGGAAATATTTGTCTAGCAACGTTTCTGAAAATGCTGAAAGTCTTTCTCAACCAGGATTTTGAATTTGAGAACGAAGAAGTTGAGAACCTGTCAAACTCTACTTTAGCATGAAAACTTTGGCTTTAGAAGTATAATTTTACAGGGACTCAATCTCAAATTCTTGAAAAGAAGAAGAAGAACTACAAATAGGTGAGTTTTCAATATCCTTTAATCATAAGGAAAACAGGAGATAACTTCTCAAATAAGTGCAAGTGAATCACTCTTGTTTACTGACAAGGTTTGCTGATAAAGCTTTTTTGAGGCCTTTGTCTTTCAGTAACACAATTACAGACTAGTATTGTAATCAGTGAAATATGATATTGGATCATACTTTGCATACCACACAATAATGATTTAGCCTAACAAAAAAATTACTAGACCCCATGCTGACAAACAAACATTAATAATGATCTCACAAAACAATTGCAATCTGGCTACCTTTTTATTAAGATCAGTTCGGCCCATTCAATTGGACTAAGATCAAGTATCCACTGGTCCAAATTAAACGGTTGTATTTATTTATTCGCACCTATCGATCGACACCGAACATTTATCGACGCTTTTTGTCGACAATAGCCACTGACTTTTGACAGTTACTACAATTAAGAGAAATATATACAGAAGGTCCAACTACTAGCTAAATATGCATGTGTAAAAGATAACAAAATACTAGTTTATTTGCACTAAGTTTGTTTATTTTATTAATAAGACAGTGCGAAGCACACAAATTAAACTATATAAATATTATATCTATAGTAATTAAGTTTGATCCTACAACACTCCACTGGAGACGGTTAGAGAATGTTTTTTATAAGCTATTATTTTAATTGTCTGTGTGTATTAAAAGTCAAAGCTCGCTTGTAAAATTTGACACATTTCTCAATGTTCGATTGAGCTATTATTCTGCACACACATTTGTTTCTCTTGATAGTGTAATTTCCAATATAAAAACATGCTAAAAACACAACCGACTTCAAAGATAACCGATATCATTTTTTTTCATCATTTCTATTGTTTACAAGATTGAACCTACCAGTCCGATATTTTCAAAAAATCTTATAATAGGTTTGTTTGTCAAGTAATAGATACGGTACTCACATGACCTTTAGAAACCTCCCAATACATAATTATTTGAACCGCTTGCTGTAATTAAACCATAGCGCCATTTATCGAGCAGAGAGATAACTCTGCTATATACGAGAGACCTGAAAATGTACACTCGACTTTTTATGTTGCATTATTTTTGATATGTAAATGTAATGTATAAATGATGCAATAATCTACTTGTAATACTTTAATACTTTACTGTAATACTTTATTGAAAGTATATAATAAATAAATGCATTCATAAACAGACAAAGCACCAGCAAACCGCTTGGTTTAGAAGCATGAAATTTTATTCCGGGGTTAGCTGTATAGCGAAGATGAGCACTTAGCCAGGAAGACTTTTAATTCTCCTTAGGGGTTTAATAAAAAAAATAACATTGTGTGAATGATCTCAGCTGATCTTCAGAAAGTTTCTCGGTTTCGTAATAGCCTCACCTTCGGCTCGGGTATCTATTCCGTGGGCTGCAATGACAACCATTGCCCTACATACATACATAAACTTACGCCTTTTTTCCATGGGGGTAGTCAAACACTCCCCTTTTTCATAAAAATACATTATTTAGTAATCATCCTATTGCTTTCGCACGGAGTTAACTCTCTGCGTCTATGAATTTAGAGTGGCTGGTCGGGGTCATTCAAAGCCGACAAAAACGTTTATGATTGACTGACACCGCATGCGCTTTGGCGTAATTAGAATTGTTTCGAAGTATTTGTTTATTTATAATTAATTTATAACGATACGGTGATAAGCAGTTTAATGGTGCGTAATTAACTAAGTTGGAGGCAGTAGTTTTAATAAATAAGTTTTTCTTATCTATGTTGACTAACGTTCAGGGTAGACTGCAATACTTTGTAATTGAATTCATGTATAGGGAAAGGATAGTGTTACATTTTAAATACATTAATTTCCAGAATGTCGTGGTAGCGCAGTGGCTAAGAACGCGCTCTCAAGATTCAGGCGGGTTCGAATTCGGGCAAGTACCAATGTGACTTTGTCAATGCATATGTATAGTTCTCTCCAAACTTCTTGGCCGCCCTGAAGTTGGCTACAATGGCTGCGCAGTCGTAAATTTTATACAAAATTAACAAAGTTTCGTGCCTCGCGCATCCGGTAAACCAACTTCAGGGCTGCCCAGAAGTTTGGCGAGGACTATACTTTCTTAAGTTTATCTTTGACATCGCTGATAGCGATGAAGTAAAAAATCGTGAGGAAACAACCTGGACTTATCTATACATTTATAAAAATAGATAAAGTTAAAGTGTCTATATTTAATATATCAAAATAACAACATCTTATTGAATGCATGCAAAATATATACGGTATTAATAACAAATACGCAGTTTTTAAGATTTTTGTCTTTCTGGCTGTCTGTTTGTTCGGGGTCATCTCCGAGATGGCTTGACCAATTTTGACGGGACTTCACTGGTAGATAGCTGATGTTATAAGAAGTAACATAAGCTTTTTATCCCGAAAGGATTAAGGATCATACCTAAAAATAAGTCAAATTATAAGTCACTGTTGTTAATAGAGAATGATTAGAAAACATTATACAAAAAAATACAATGAAATAAATCATTGTAAAATACAGCGTTGTTAGTTATTCAGCGAACATACTGTTTAGATTTGCGCTCAGCAGTAAACATTTCCAACAGCCGAGCAGACAACGTAGGATGATTACAAAAATACATTTTTGTAACTGTGAAACTATTATCACTATTTATTTTATGTTGATCGAGATTTAGCATGGACAGTTTCAGATGTGGAAAGCAACATTGCATTTTCCAACACTCTATATCAATCATTCCGTATTTTACAAGAAAAATGCGCCACACTAGGAATGTCTCCTGTATCGTGGATGCGTTTACAAACATTTAAACTCACATAAAAATACCCAGAGTAGGGACAACAATTATTTCCGTGCAGGAATCGAACCCACTACAGCGCAGTATCCAATCGCTTAGCCGCTGCTTTAAACGTGCAGCACGTTTAAAGCAGTACCTTCGATCAATAATACACATACACATATTGTATCATTGATCGAAGGTGCTGCAAACTTTAACTCATTTCTAAATAAATCCACGAAATCGTAAAAAGATCTTGATTATTTGGCACAGTTTTATGCTCGTTTTCACGAATACTAGATAATACATTCATTAATGCCTGAGTACAAGCACACTGTTCGAACAGTGTGCTAAGATTTCCTTTAAGTGTTAGGGTGATTAGGGATAAGGCATAATTAACACTTTCAATTTTGTAGAAGTCTTCAGATTAAGATCTTAATCATTTTCCATTAAATAATAATTCTTATAATCAGTCTGTGTTAGCGATGTTTACCAGTAAATCGCGATAGGTCCATTGGCAATACTAGCAGAAAATTGTATATCTACTCTTTATTACCTCACCTTTAATTCAGGCTTACACACAATTAACTTTTTTTCCCCCGGTCAATTAACACTACTTATCAGTTATCGACGTGAAGGTTACAAATGAGCAGGCTGATCAACTGACCGCTGAGCTGATCCGAGTGATCAGCCTCCGATAACTCGCGAACAATAAGCTATCTATCAGTTATTCATTTTAAATAACATGGCTGGCACTACCAATCTGTTCTTAAAGGGATTATACACTTAGGCTGTTTTAGAGTTTGTTTTGTGCCCAATTTGAAATTATTTATGTTGAGGAAATAGAGAATAAAAGGGAGACTTAATGAGGAAACCTACAGCCTTGTTATAATGAGGAAACTGTACAGAACATCATCATCCTTGAATAACGAAAGGGAAATAGGTATGTGATATAAACGTTTAACCATAGCCTCAATGTAAAAATAACATTCTTGAATATAGCTAGATTGTTTATCTTCTGATTGTATACAGTTCTGCAGCCTACATTATTGAACTTTTCTACTTGATCTTATTCTTTATGGGCAAGTGTAAAGTACCTCTAAAGTCGATCCAATCATCGATACTTGATCACCGGTAAATAATTGCTGGTTTTTATAGTG
This sequence comes from Orthosia gracilis, assembly GCA_947562075.1. NCBI lineage: Eukaryota > Metazoa > Arthropoda > Insecta > Lepidoptera > Noctuidae > Orthosia > Orthosia gracilis. The sequence continues at coordinate 49,575,134 of OX387270.1, read as the reverse complement.
TAAACAAGTGATAGATCGACGGCTACCGTAGTACTCGTTATAACGCGTTATATGTAGGTAGTTATGTTACGTTATATGGTGTACGGCGCGGTTTGATGACTGATCGATTGGTCATTGAAATGATTGCTGCTGCTATGGTGTTCAATGATATTCATTGACTATTTTATTAAAATTTTATGGTTTTTGAGCAGTCTTCATTTGCATTGACTGTCTCATTGGTGTATACTGATAAAAAAATTGGCACTTGCGAACTTGTTTTCTTACACGTAAGAGCTACTAATAAGCAAATAAATATTGTCTTCAATATCTTTTCTTCGGGTAATAGCTGGCGGGTTTTCCCACAAAACAGCCACAACTTTCAAAGGTTAACTTGAAGGTTACGAGCACAGTTTTTGGTATATTCCCATTTCCTCCAAGCACATTGACACCCAAAAAATGAAAAGCACATACGCGTGACAAGTAACAGACACCAACGCGTCGTGGGCCAACGTGGGCCAGCTATCGTGACTCAACACACAACACAATGCCCATTGTGGCGACCATTGTTTTACCAACTTTCTATTAACCTTTAACTACCGGGAAAAAACTGAGGCGACTTGTGCGCGTGCGCTCCTTGCGTGGGACGTGGGACGCAGGAAGGTGACGCAGATATTCGGTTATACAGGTTTGTGAACAGTTGAAAAACTTTACAAAGGAGCGTTGGCTGTTTGAATGTTAGTCTAGAAACGGTTACTACTGGATCTAGTCAACATATTGCCTCTGTATATCGTGATCTACAAAGTATCAATTTGCGATAGTGAAAATAGACGGGACTTTTTTCACTATCTAAGACTTATGACCCTGAGGACAATTGACAGTTCTTGACCTTCTGACTGCCAAGGAAAAGTTTATAACGGTTTTAAAAGGGGTGGCTTATACATACAATGACAGACTGAATGTAGAAGCCAAGGGACCGAGTGTGAGCTCAGCTTTGGAGCCACAAGTGAGCTGCAATCATCTGAGCTGACGGACTGAAGGGAAGGTTTGATACTAGTTTATACAAGAAAGGTTGCCACGATCATTTTAATACAGTCTAGGAACTAGCTTGAACATTGTTATCTTTATGGGAGCATTACTTAAAGTTGAGGTCAGGCATGTTGTAAAAAGTACCGATGTTTCGTACCAAGTAGTCCAGCTACCGTGACAGCAAGAACATGTATTTGTGATGGCTTGTCTTGTCGTAGGAGGGGCTGCCATGAGCCATGAGCCACTGTCTGTCGTGTCACTCGAAACTGGGTTGAATCAATAATCCTTGGATGAGCAGCAACAGTTTACGGTGCTGTGTCAAGGTATTTGCTTTCAGTGAATAAGGGGTTATTGTTTGTTCCTTCGGGGGTCAAATTTTCTGTCGAGTTTTAATGCGTACGGGGTCTTGAACTGATGGGCAAAGATAATAATGAAACATATAGAGTGTGCAAAGGCTAGACTGACGTGAAAATTGCCTATGTGAAGTTTACTGCTGGAGTTGAACTCTATCTAGAACTTTAGGAAGTAGCAGCTAAAAGTGAAGTTGCAATCACCCAAAACTATTTTATCTATAGTATAAAATCTAAAGTAAATCCAATCAAAATTTTCATAACAGGCTGATGATGGGTTTTGCTATGATATTTTTTTAGTGTTCCTCAGTAATATGATTGTAGAAGTGAACTAATTGATTGCTTGTCATCTGCGCTTCATCTCCTTTTCTTACCACTAGCGTAGCGTTGTTATGTCATAACTTACAGAGAACATTATATCTAAGGTTAACCGTCACATCTTCCTGTCAGACATAGGTACCTAGATATCTTTACTTCTATAATTATAGACACCTAACGTCCCCTATTCAATGGCCCGGTCACAGCCATACATGGTCATACACTTATACATTACTATCGCTAGATCTACTGATAAGTGTTGTTAAGTTGAACTGTCGTTAAGAGGCAATGCCGCTATTTGTATGTTAAGTCTTTGTTAGACCTATCTTGTGAAGTCGGTTGGTAAGTGTTGCCTGCCAGTAATAGCGTAGTAACTTCACCGTAGCGACGCGATCTTATTGCGATCGTGACGACCTTCGGACAAGACTCCTGTTCCTTGTATTATCTGTACGTACTGTCTAGATGCCAAATACCAAACTACTAACAAATTAGTATATTTACGCAGCCTTTTGCCACGAATTAGGGGGCAATATTGGAAGACGATTACTAAACAATTATTTGTTAGAAAGCAACTTGCTGCAATGAAAATCAAAACTATATAAGTATTTTGTAAGAACTTCCAGCTGTGGTATGTACCTACCTGTTAAAGACGTATCTACACTTAGCATATCGCCTTCACATCTCCCCATCCTTAGATCTAGTGCTAAAATACTTTGTATTTAACACCACAACGCTTTCTATTAGAAAGTACTATCATCCTAATTTATGAATGTTTCGTGTACATCTTGCAAAATATCCAAGATAGCGTCGATGACAGAAGCGCCGTCAGATACCGACATTACCTTATTTCATTGCACTTGAGATAAAACTTTATACCCCCGTCTTATCACACGGTTAATAGAAAACAAATAATAAACGGCGACAGCCACTTAACCCTCCGCAGGTCAACGAGTGTGACCGCCTTCATGGTAATGTAGCTGAATGGGATCTTCTTCTGTATGTACCGTTTGAGAGTCATCTCTACCCACGCACTACCAGTTTGTATTAGCTACTGATTAAGGTTATTGGTCATTACGACGAAAATGCCGTAAAAATGTGGGCCGTAAAAACTGGTGTTCGGACATTTTTAGTACAATTATAACTTCATTTGGAAAATATTCGTCTGCTCCTGTGCCAGAAATAGTCTGTATTACTGAAACAGAAGCAGACGAATATTTTTGAATCAATTGTACGTTCGATGGCACTCCATCAGACTATTGGTTAAAACATTTCCGTTAGTTTCTAAAATTACACACTTTAGTCGGCTAGACTCGGTAATGGCATATCGATATGACACGTTCCATTCCGCAAATGAAGATGTTTTATGTATTTATGTAAATAAATGACCGATCAAAACAAAATCCATTATCCGACGTCGTTGCGTGTCAATTTACTCACGATATCCGACAATACGGATATAATGGCGTCCGAGGCGCGGGCACAGGTCGTAGTGATGGCCACACGAGAACAAAATATCCGCAGATACGCAGATCCGTGTTGACATTAACAATTCGTATGAAGTTTTCAGTATCATCAGCCGCGCGTCATTTTAGATATTTTGATACTAATGCATAAAACATACGCATTTGAAAGGGTTGAGTTCGAACCTATTCTGATGTTTGCAGATTTTTTTGATAATGCATCTCGGTTAAGCCTGTCCACGCCTCTTTACTAAAATAATTACGTGAATCATAAAGCTGAATCGTTTAACTAGCGATGCTTACGTTTACCTATTCTGTATAGATTTAATACTTATATGCTATTAGTAGGTTATTTATTACCCGCAGAACTTGCGACATCAGCTGCTTAATACTTTTTTGTAAATAAAACGTTCCCTTTTATAATTTGCACATAATTATCTGGGTAATTACATAAAAGTGCAACATCTTGTCCTTTCGTTACTTGCCGGTCATTTATTAGGTACACATTTCCCACCCAGCTAGGCAACAAAATTAGATGAAACAAAAGGGGCTACCAAATTAATTTTTAGATCCATGCCTAAATACATTGAGATGTTCCATAAACAGTTAGTTGCAATTTTTAATTCAAGCATAAAATTCAAAGTGTTTTAAATTACATTCTCAATTAATTTATCACACTACGTGTCTTTAATCATTAATGACATTAATCATGATCAAGTAAAAGAAAAAAGCTGTTGAAAGCTCCTTATATCTCTCTTAACTTATCTCTCCTTAATTTTAATATTTCGGATATTAAGACACTATAAGGCATTAAGGATGATTATAAAAGTAAACTAAAGTTGTACTTAATAGGCCTCTATATCTTTATTAACGGGTTGAAGGGTTAACAGAGTTGTGCGCAATAAACGAAATGGAATAGTGAACCCTGCAGCGGTCTTCACACTCACTTTAATTTAGTTAACTGTTTCGTTGCGCCCCGGGCTGCAGCCCGCTGACTGGGGAAAGGGTTGAGTAGTGATGGGAGATGCTTTTATCGATAATTTTAGTGCATTACGATTATCGACTACAAGCACGAACCCGAGAATGTAATTCTTAGCAGATGAAGAAAATAAACAACTTCGACCATACGTTTGGCGTTTGTTATGGACCATGTGTTTTTTCAGAGCAGTGGTGGCCCAATGGTATCGCCAGCGACTTACAAGTTATAGGTCGTGGGTTCGAGCTTTACTTTGCGTAAATTATTTTATCACCACTGCTCTCAAAACGGTGAAGGAAAACATCGTGAGGAAGGTTTTTTAAAGGAACAATTTTACTTCAAAATGCTGAAAGCATATTTAATACATTATGTTAATGCAATACTACCTATCTGTATAAGACTGCAAATTATTGATCCGATGACATAACAACTGTCTCCAAATCATCATATTTGATGGTCCAGCAACTGAAATACTAAAAGATGCCAGCAGTGTTTCATTAACTGGACCATCAAAGATGCTGTCTCCAAATCATCATATTTGATGGTCCAGCAACTGAAATACTAAAAGGTGCCAGCAGTGTTTCATTAACTGGACCATCAAAGATGCTGTAACAGAAAACAATCGACAGCACTTTACTCCTCTCTCATCACTAAAGGCGCGCGTTTTCATCTCTCGCTAATTTATATAGGGCCGGGCGCCGGGCGCTCCCCGCCTATATTTAAAAGCTTATAATCGCGCGATGAAGTGTTGCTACGTTGATTAATCACGACTGAATTCCGCGACTCTGAGAGCGCGCTGCGCGAATTATTGAGGCTCGCAAAACCAGCCGTTTGTCACGAGGAGCTCAACGGATCAAATTAAGAAATGAACGGTAATTTTACAAGTTGTTTGTACAATTCTTAAGGTGTTGTCATAAAGTTTGAAGTTCTTTAACGGCTGTAGTCCCAAAAACGGTTACCAATGGTTCTAGTTTAGCCAGGCCATCCTAGCAAGGTATGTGCAGTTCTTCATTTTTCCTGTGGTTGATTACACACAAAAAGCAAAAGCTATGAATAAAGATAAACATCTTTATTAAATGTCATAAAAATGAAAATTAGTAAAATAAAATAACTTAAAAAAAGTAAAATTAATAAAATGTGAAAAAAATAATTCATAAAATTTCATTAAAAAAAATACAACATACTTATTTAAATACTTTGCTCAACCTTGGTTTGCGGGTGTTAGAATTAAAAATACGTGTGACGTCATTAAATCATGAATTTTTACTTTTAAGTCACAATGATCATTACAAATTACGTAATACTTTATAGAAATATCATCATTGTGGCTTAAATGTAAATTTAGAGTTATTTCCTGTACACACAACAATATTTACTTAGGTGGGTACTCCAACAATTGTAGGTGTTTGACAACACAATAATAATTTAGGTAGGTACTTCGACATTCTTCGGTAGGTGCGTAATAAATATGACTGTTTGTATTTTGTAACAAACCATTGTGACTTAAAAAGAGAAAATTCATGATTTAATGACGTCACACGAACTTCCAATTCTAACACAGGCATCCAGCGAGAAACCTGTTGTAAGGTTTCATACAAATTTATTTGTGTATCGTTATTTAATTGAACTACATTTTAATAAACAGAAAATTATTGAACAACAAGATACAAACTACGGCAATAAAACAAGAAACTAAACTTAACACTTTACTATATTGAAAAAAATATCCAAAGGCACTAATACTACTTGAACTCAACGTAAAAGCATACATACAACAAAAATAAAAATAGAAACTAATAAATTTCGCAATCGAAAAATGTAATTAACTCGCTGTAATAACAGGAGTATTATCCTTCGTTCAATTACCTAACGATAATACTGACTCGGGCACCGAACCCGCACCCGCCACCTGCCGGCAGGTTTCTATATAAAGGCGCGTTTGATAAAATCAATCGAGTTGTCACATCAACTGGTGAGGTAAGTGAGCGTAATTATCGATACGATGTTTGGAACTATGTCGCTCTCTGAGCTGGAATTATTATAATTATAGCATGGAGGATTGGTGCAGAGAATCGGGCCAGTTGTAATGGATACACGAGCGATTGTAACGAGGCTTATTATTTTTGGAATTATACGTGTTATTTAAATTATACGTGTGTCCATCTATAATTATACCTATCAGACTGCTTAGTCACATAATACTGCCACGAATTAGATGATGACTTTACTACAATTCCTTTGCAGATAATTCACTGGTGTGATGCTTACAAGAACACACGGGTGGTCATTGTCATACGAACGCAGAAGTGCATCATCCGTTTGCTTTGAGTGCTATCAATTAGTGTGTATTTAGTTATTCAATCTGAAGATGATAATAATATAACAGGAAAGATTGCACCAAACTGCTTTACCAAGCTTTCAACGTCTAAAAATCGCTCGTCGGTATCAAAACATTCTACGCCCTCGCTCCGCCTGCGCTATGCCCACTACATCTATACTTGAGATAGATAAGTAGGTAATATTGAATTATTCGAAGCATTCACATTAAATAATTATGAGAAATCACGCAAACAGGTGCTGATCACTTCGTGAGTAAAGCTAGATACTGATGGGCATTTTCTCACACAACTAAACGGCAGATTAATATTATCTACCAAGGACTGGTTTCAGAATTGTGAATTAAGAGTTAAAGTGTGTCAAGTTTAAAAAAAGAAACTAGTCAAGTGCGAGTTGGATTCACGCACGAAGGGTTCCGTACCATTTTCGCAAAAAACGGCAAAAAAAAACACGTTTGTTGTATGGGAGCCCCACTTAAATATTTATTTTATTGCTATAGCGGCAACAGAAATACATCATCTGTAAAAATTTCAACTGTCTAGCTTTTTTTTTTATTAGTATCAATAGGCTCGCGCTTGACCATTATCTCACCTCATGGTAAGTAGAAGTAACCTATTCTTGACTTAAAGACTCCTAGTCACTATCACGGTTCATGAGATACAGCCTGGTGACAGACAGACAGACGGATTGCGGCGTCTTAGTGATAGGGTCCCGTTTTCACCCTTTGGGTACGGAAACCTAAAAACAAAGTTTGACAGATTTTTAGGTTAAAGTAGAATCTGTCAAATACTCAACTTCAAATTCTTCGAACATGAATTTAAATAATTCAAATAACCAGAACACAGACATTGAGTAGACAACAGAGTAAACGAAAATATGAGCAGCGATATCGATTTACAACAAAGTGCAACTAATTATTCATACTTAGCACAATAACAATATAATTCATAGTAATTAGACGGGCTTCTATGCAATAATATTCAGTTGCTAAATCAATCTCGGGCAATAAGTAATGCTGCTTATTTACATATCGACAAATAAGTGCAATAAGCACCTATGTACTTGTTAGTGGCGTCCTCATTAAGCAAAGCTATAGGGTGGCCAAATCCAATGCATGCAACTTTTTCTTGGCAAAATTTCGATTTGAAGCTATTTCACATTTATTTAGTTTTTTCACGTGTCTCGGTGTCTGTAATCAAAACTTGAAAGTTAATTTTGATCTTCTTCAGGTGTTCGATAGAGATGAAATTTTGCATATACATTTGATTCTCGTGACAATGCATTTTTAATATAATAGCTTGTATAGAAATAAAAATCAAATGTTTTTGCAGCTGTTTCATATCCTTTTTTTATGTTTGCGATTTTGTTATGGATAGTGTTTTCTAGGCGATGATCACTGTAATTGAACTTCAATAATTGTATTCAAATGATCCAACGTGAATTTAATCGTTCAACTCAACATGAAACAACGATTTTTTTTTTTTGGTATCGCATCATTTGACCGGAGATTTGACAGATTCTGATATTTTCCATGGAGATTTCTAAAAGGACGTCTAGTGGTCAAACTTGAACAATAAAAGCACAATTTTTGGTACTTTGAAGGTGGAATACCTCATAAAGTATACGAATTGCAAACCCTACAGTCCGTCAAATCTAAGAAGTCCGATGACGTTTCTCATTTAACTTGCCGTGATAACTTTGTATGAAAGTTTACGAATAATCAAATTCATAATCCTAATTAATTACTATGCTGCCTATACACTATAACAACGAGTATCATTCGTAAGCATCAACTTAAGTTTATACAACGTATTTTTATAGCTGTCAAACGGTACTTCTTAGATTTGACGGACTGTAGTGTATTTTAAGCCAGCAAATGAGTAAAGATTTGATAGAGTTATTATCGATACAAAATTTAATTAATTAACAAATATCTGGTAATTTTTGTTTGATAAAATAATTATTTCAATTTGAATGTATGGACTGTGTGTGACGTTTTGCGTCGACCCCAAGTAAATGGGACAAAGGAAATGAAAACAATTATGTCAATTTATAGTTGTAAGCATACGAGTTGACCACCCTATATGTAGCTTAGTTGTTGAAGGTAGATTTATATGCTAAATAAATGACAATCACGCGCAATAAGTTTGTGTTAATGCGTTTTGTTTTCATGTGTACCTAGCTTGGTGTAATTGTGTGCATTGTAAGTATTGTGATGTTTGCGTTGGCAATAGCAATTGTTAGGTAGGCTTCCTGTAAGTATATCCTTAGCTTGTGTTTTTATTTTATAATTTCTTGGTATTTTTGTTAATTATGATGTTATGTTCCACATTGTCAAGTTGCGATTGGAATATAATATCTATAATTCTTATTACCTAAATATAAAGTTCTGGAAAGTTCTTACTAAACTGAAGAGTTACAGATACTCGTTAGGATAGCAGGTCGAGTGTAAAGCCAGTCTTCTTCTATACACATATTAACTTACTGGGGTCTATACGATTCCTAAACTTTTTCCTGCTCTTTTAGAACTCGTTATAGTTTTCGCTTCGTATATTGCTTGTGACAGCGGTATTGGCGTGTCCAAAAGTCAACAGGGTGCCGATGCCGCGAGTCGCGATGCAATACAAAGGCATTTATTGTACGAATTTCACGCTTCCACGTGGGGTTGCGTATTACACGATCAAGAGGATTGATACTTGGAGAAAAAATAAATTATTATTGGTTAATTTTTTTTAAGTAGATATCATGATAAGGAAAAAAATGTGGACTTCAATTAACGCGGTAATTGCTCGTAGAGTCTGTGTCCTAAAAGGTAAAACTCGCTATTATCGTGAAATTATATATTTTACATAATATAATGTTTACAAAATCTCAAATAATCTCGATAGTTTTAAAAAGTTTTATGTCTCTTTTTTATCCGCTTAGCTTTTCTAAACTACCTAAAGGATTTGATGCGGTTTGCCTCATCCATCTGTACGAATATTTTAAATAAGCATGCTAACAATTGTAAAAAGGAAGCTAAGTTATATTGTTTTTATTTAATAATTTTGTTAAGTCCTCCATGCTTATAAAAAATCTAAATTGAAACAACAAAAGAACCTTTCCTGTGAATACCTCCTGCACTGAAGTATCAACACACTTTACTCCCAGTACACAACATCCCTCAGCGGCCGCAGACCGCGGCGCGAAGCTGAAGGGTTGCATCACCACATACCATACCCTACGCACAATTTTGTCACGCTTGTCTCCGACCAACCCCATACAACAACCCCAGCCTAACAACACAGCCCAACTATCCCTTAGCATACTGCAAAAGTTCTGAAGAAAATCTCCGTTTGTTTTTTATGCTGTGATCCTAAAAAAAGTGTAAGCCAGTTTAATTTCACCCTTTTATATCGGAGGGTAAAATATATTTTTTTAAATCAACAATAGAGACGGATAACTAGTTTGTAGTGTAAACAAATTCGTGCATTGTAACTTTTGCGGAGTCAGTGGTTTGTGTGAGATGGGTCAATATTTACCGCGCATTTGAATATTGAAGAGTGTTTGTACTATTGTTTAGTTGATTTTTAATACCGGCTGATTTTTATCAAAAACTATGCAAACAAAAATGTACTAAAATCTATTTCTTTATTTAAGTAGAAACTTCTTAAGCCGCGTTGAACGATTTTTAATAGGAGCCAAACTTATGCGTTCATGTTACCAACAAGCTAATGGGACGGCGTCATCGACATGCTAATGTGACATGTTGCGCAAGTCATCTTCCTGTCTTTGTCCCACGTTGCTCGTGGTCGGCGCAACACGTCTACTTGTTCCAAACGTCCTGTCCCCCGCCACCCGTCACGCTATCACTGATTGCCTTTTCTTTTATACCACTTCTCACACAGTGAATATTTAAAACGATCGGATCGTGATCATTTTCTTTTTATTGGATTAGGTAGATACCTAGATTTAGATGAAACTTGCTTTATTTTCTAAGTTGAGAGATCTCAACTTAGGGAATAAAGCAAGTTTCATCTAAAATTGTTTCAGCAGTTTTCAAGTTATGGAACATACAACCGAACTCCTTAGCGACAAACAGCACGAATTTGTAGATTGAGTTATTAAGGGTATTTTGTCAATCCTGTAGGTACGTTACAATAGAAGTTGCTCACTTTTTAGCAATAGTTTACTAAAACTTAAACAAGAGATATACAAAAATTCTCACATAAAAATAAACCGACTTCAAAAGCAAAACACTAAAAAGTTGCAAAATAACTTTCGTTTCGGAAGTTGGTCTCGAAAAACGAAAACAAAGAAGCACCAAAGACACCGGATTCCAAAACACTTTGCACTGTTAAGTTGAAGTCGGTTATTTTTTTTTGTATGATTTGGTTTCTGCATCGTGTCTTTGATTTATGCCTAACGTCTGGCAAAATTTTGAATGCAAGAAAAAAATCAAGTATTTTTTTTTTTATTGCTCTTATTTTCCATGAACTAAATCTTGATATAATTAAACATGCCAAGTACTGGTTTTCCCCATCGGTTAGTAAATTCCACATTTCTTAATAGAACGAGTCGTACTATTACAAGTAACCAGTATCTTTATCTGCAAGATAAAATAACGTTTCTGCTTGTATCGTTACCTTATAAGATGTTATTTATTTAATTGTAGTGATCGAAACAACGTGCAGTTATATCGTTGAATAAGTTATAATTCGTTATTTATTGTAGGGCAACTCTAGTCTGTTTATTATGAATATTTACTGCGCAGATATGAAGGAACTGGTTTTCATTATTTACATTAGAAACCAATAATTGACACATTTCAGAATGCCATCTGATTTCTGTGCTATTAAGGAAACTTGAATGAGAGGAAAATAGAACAACAAAGTATAGATGATGCAAGGAATTAAAACTGGCATAAACTTATCAGCTTAATGACATATTATACGAGTAGACTGTCATACTTCGAAGTTTACAATATTATTATTCTTAATTTTTTTAAAGTACGATTTACGTAAGTTAGAAAGTACGCTAAGGCGAATTATTTAGTTGAGAATGTTCATCATCGCAATGTATTATGGAACTTGCTATGATGAATTACTGAATTTAGGCTCAAAATAAGAGCATTGCTCTCACATTTACTCCTTAATTTGACACGCATATCTAGTTAAATGTATGTCTATGTTCTTAATTCAAATTTCCTTTATTTAAATCAGTCGCGGTCAATGTTGATCATTTTTTTAAAGTACCCATTATGCGGTTACCTCTTCATGTACTTTTTTTACTGGACAATCCCTCCGCACTATTCCCGAACCACTGCAACTCCTCAAAGCCAGAACCACCAGAAAAGCTCGACAAAGTCCTGGAGAATGAATTTAACTGTCATGGATCCTGCAACGAAAATAATCAGAAAAGAAGGAAGGAAGACTTACTTACTTACTTACTCTCATCGCTTACCATCAGGTGAGATAGTTGTCAAGCGCGCACCAATTGATAATAAAAAATAAAAAAAGACAAAGAAAAAAAACCATGCTCATCTTCTTGCCATTTGTCCAATTTATTTGGGAGGTGCAACATGTTTTGTTTTCTATTGCCCTTTCTAGCCATATTATCTTTCACACGGTCCACCCATCGTTCTATGCAGTATTTGAACTTCAAAAGATTTTTCAGTTACGAAAAGTCATACCAGAATTACTCGAAAGGTAAATATTTATTTATTTACTTTAACATAACACGGCCAAAGGCCAATTACATTAGTTAAAGACAACTTATAAAAAAGCATAAAAATAAAAACAATAAAACAAAAACAAACAACAATGATAATTTATCTATAATTACACGGCAGTCATACGCTCATCTCACAATACATACAGACAAACTCTAGACATACAGACAAAATCTTCTTTCATACGTCCGCGAACACATCACAATCGGGCTTAGCATCCAAGAGAGCGTTGAGCGCGGCGAGTGTACGAGGGATGGGAGACTGGGCTCGAGCGATGGTTCGACTCCCCGGTACGGCAAACAATCTGTGCCTCCTATTACGTCTATAATTGACCGGGGCAAAAAGATGGGATAGTTCATCATGTAGTTCAGGAGCATCAGTTTTCCCGTGAAAGATTTTACAAATACTTATGATTTGATCATTTTTTGTTCAGACTTCGAGAGAATTGTAGCCTAAACAGCCTAAGAGAAAGTTAGAAGGGTATAAGAATGCATAACATCCATATAGACGCTTATACTGATACGCTTTCTGAACCTTTTCCTAAATTTATGTGTATTTTTTTTCATGAGGGTTCCAGACACATGCACTAGACCCCAGCTTACTGCGTACTAGTACATTAGAGGAAAGTCACCAAATACGGAACACCATTTTGTTTTTGGGATATAAAAAAAAACTTCATATAAATTAAATCAGTTTAATGTTTTTACTAATCAGTCATACATTTATATGTAGTAATTAACAGCCTTTAATCAAATACATAGTTATCAAATTAAAATCTAACGCAAGAAACTAAATCACAAATGAGTAACCAAATATGGAATAGGTATCCATATATGGAATATAAGCATAAATCAACATAACAATAACAAAAATGGACATTAATATCTTTGAGATCAATTAAATGAATATAATATATTGTGATAAATGAAAGAAGTTACATAATTACTTGCAAAAGTCACAGATCCAAGTATCAAACTCTGGACCAGCACAATCATAATGTGCCCAGATCCCACACATCAAGCATTTAATCCAGTTTTCTCCACTTTTACTTGGAAATAAGTCTTGAACATAACATACATTCTGCATCAGCAGAGTCAGGAGGTAATTGGTCCATCAACTCATCATGTTCACTGCCATCATCAAATTGGATAACGTCTAGTTCCTCAGAGTCTTCTTCGACTGTCCATATTTGGATTTTTATACTAGTTCAAACTCTTCTAAATATTTTTTAAAGTCACAATATTTTAATGACAAAAGATCACAAAATGGTGAAATAAACATAATACCGATATACTAAATAGTATAACACTTATGTAAACAAACATAACAGCTGGTAATACTCGTTTATTACTTACCTTTAAAATTTTCTGCACGACAACAAAACAAAACACGCCTGCCACACGTGAAGCATTCGCGCAACTGACTCGATGGTGTGGGTGCGATAGTTAGTAGACCGAATGAAACAGAAGATGGTCGAGTGTTGCGTTTCATACTTATAGTCTTAGAGAAATGAAGGTATTCCATATTAGGATACTACTCCATATTTGGTGACTTTCCTACATAGATTTGATTGCACTGATGTTCTTGAAATCTTTTGCATTTCGTAGAATGAAACATAATCGTCCAAATGAATCTTTTGCTACCAATACCATGTGATCGTAAAATGTTAATCTCATGTCAAAAGTGACATAAGAATATTTATGTCAGCTTCTAGTGTTTATAAGCACAAACCTACCCTTTTAGTTCACTAAAACATACTCAGCGAAACATCAGTCAAGAGACGTATTCAGAAACTGCTGAGTTTCAACCACCTTAAACAATACTTATACACTTGGAAACTAGATCTTATTACAATGGATTAAAGGTTGGTAGGGTGAATGTTGTAAAGTGGTAGTGGCAGATAAAAGTTTGCGCTCTTGAATTTGTGTGTCGTGTCACTCTCTCTTAAGCCTGAAGTATTAGGGAAAGTCTGTTGGAGGCTTCCGGCGACTGGGACCGCAATTAACTAGGACCGCGGTCCCAGTCGCCGGATCCGTAAAAAATAAATATTTTTCTTCCGGCGACTGGGACCACTCATAGATAACTTAAAAAAATCTATAATTCAAGCCAAAATCGGTACAGTCAAACGAAAAAAATTCTAAATTATTTATATGAATATCATTGGACTCGTTCTAGACATGATTTTATCCTATGCGCTTAGTAATAGATTAAGCTAGCCCGTTTTAACATAATTCACACATGCAGGTAAAACACACACAAAGGGCATAGCATTGTATAATACTATGACTATCACTCTCTAACTCGAGTCCGTTTTGCCTGTCGATTTCAAGGTCAGGTAGCCCTTTTGTTATAAACGAGAAATTTTGCATTGCCCGATGACTGGCTCGGCCAATCACGAACAAGAAGCTGGCTCGGCCAATCACGAACAAGAAGCTTATCAGTTTAAGAAAGTCAAGTTTTGCATCAGACAGTGTCATATTAGATCATTGTAAGATACTGCGCTGAATATTTGTTGCAAATTGTGTGATGTAAGTGGTGGTGTATAGTGACTTCATTTAATACTCTTCAGGTATGTAAAACAATTTTTAGTAACTTATTTATAAACAAAACAAGCTAATAAGGGGGTTAAACGACGTGGTTACAAATATTTTTACTTTAGATTGCTTCTCATCTTTGATGCGACTTTTTAATATCACAAAAAAAAATGTCATTTGTTAAGATTATCTGATAGTTATTTTTTTTTCGATTTTAGAATTATCAAAATGGATGAAAAAAGTCCTTCAACTTCACGTGGTGAACAGTCGTTTTATATTGATGTCACACAAAGAGGACGTGAACTTTTGCGAAGAGCTGGCTATGAATATATTCTTAAAAGAATAAACAAAGATGGCTCAAAACTATGGCGATGTGCAAGAAAAAATGTTTGCAACGCGACAGTAAAAATCAGAGTCGATGCGATGACTATTTTGAACGAAACTGCTCATTGTCATGAACCTATTGATCTCGCGAAAGATAAAGTGAACCGCCAAATGCAAAAATGTGTAGAAGATGTTCAAAAGGATATAAATATCCCTGTTGCACAAGTGTTTGAAAATAATATGGAAGTTCTTAAAGACGAGGGATTACAGCATGTTACACAATTACCACATTTTCACAACATAGAAAAGCGACTCTACAAAAAAAGAAACGATGGTATTGGAGCAAAAAAAGTCACTTTTCACAGAGCTGCCGACGTCGAAGTACCAAAAAAGTACCAAAAATTGTTGCTTGCTGACTATAGAGGGCAAAAAAAGCGCGTAATTGTGTTTGCAAGTGAAGAAATTAAAAAATATTTTAAACTGTGCAAACATTTCTATATTGATGGCACATTTAAAATTTGTATTAAGTCATTTTATCAACTCTATACTATACATGCAGATGTTGGAAGTAATGAAGACTACGTAAATGTTGTTCCAGTAGCTTACGCACTTCTACCTGATAAGAAGAAGTCTACGTATAAGTTGCTTTTTGAACTCATAAAAAGCCAGATACCCGAATGGGAGCCGGCTGTAATGACCATGGACTTCGAAGTTTCATCAATACAAGCGGTCAAACATTTTTTCCCTGGTGTGAAAATAGTAGGTTGCATTTATCACTTCAAAAAAAGTTTGTGGCGTAAAGCGAAGGAATTGGGCGTCGACAAAACTCAACCAGGAAAAGACCATGTTCAGCTATGTTCGGCGCTTTCTCATCTCCCACTAGATATGGTCGACGATGGCTGGTTGTATGTCATGGAAGAGTCGCCAATTAGTGCAGAAATTACAAACTTTAATGACTACTTTGTACAAACATGGCTAGAAAATTCAACACTCGCAGGTACATTTACTACTTATGGGGAATTAAACAAAACAAATAATGCTGTCGAGCAATGGAATAGCCACATTAGAAAGTACATCAAACCAAAGCCAAACATTGCCCAGTTGCTGGAAGGCCTCATAAAAGATATGAAATACTATTCTGGAGCATTAAAAAATCCTAACGGTATCCAAATATCGAAGAGGAAGCATTCTTCGATTGCAAAGATGAAAAAAATATATAATTCTGTTACTGACTTACTTAATTGTAAAATAAGTATCGGCCATTTTTTGGAGAGATTACGATAAACATTGACTCCGGATATGGGTATAATTGATCTATATGTAGGTTTTAAGTTATTATATCATTTGACTGATTCTGTGAAGCCATGACGGCCATTTTAAACTAATTGTGATTTATGTTTTTTTTATTTATTTTATTTACGGTACTACTTAAAGACTGATTTTGTGATAAATAATTACTTACTGATTGTTAATTGTTTGAAAATTGTTGATTATTATTATAAGCATGACTTATGTGTATCTTTTTGTTAAGTATATTTTAAATAACAGAACAGTGGTCAAAGGGTGTTTTAAATGTATAACATTATTTTTATATTTTAACAGAGTTAAGGCTGATTTCGTGATAATTATTTACTTGACTGATTTTGGGTGAAGCCATAACGGCCATTTTAAACTAATTGTGATTGACATAGATAGTACCTACGTTTATAATTTTTATTGTGATTTATGTTATTTTTTTATTATATTTACGGTACCACTTAAAGGCTGATTTTGTGATAAATAATTACTTTCTGATTCTTAATTGTTTAAAAATTGTTGATTATTATTATAAGCACGATTTATGTTATTTTTTTATTACTATTATTAGCATGATTTATGTGTATGTTTTTATTATGAAAGTTTTAAATAACAGAACTGTAGTCAGAGGCTGTTTTTTTTATATCAATAAATGATGTTTTTAAATCAAAAAGGATTTTTCTTCAATTATTACATCTAAAAAATTTTCGTTTGACTGTACATTTTTTTATTTCAGTTATCATTTATGAGTGGTCCCAGTCGCCGGAAGAAAAATATTCATTTTTTATGGATCCGGCGACTGGGACCGCGGTCCTAGTTAATTGCGGTCCCAGTCGCCGGAAGCCTCGTCTGTTGTACTGGAGATCAATGGAGTTAGACCTTTTGATAAAAATAAGATGAAATTCATTGAAAATAATAAATGGGTGAACTAGTTTAAAAGTACCGTAAATTCTAAACAACCACAAATGAAGAAAATGATACTATTGCAAAGCTTGTTGTATAATATATGGGTATTTGGATAAATATACAAATATATTAATATTTGGATAAATTGATACAACTCAAGATAAAGCACAGCCTGATTTCTTACACAGATATTTGGATGGAATGTAAAGTTATCAAAATTTGAATTTCTAATTTTTGTATTTAGTGCAGAAACAAACCTTTAGTTTTCTTTGACATTTGGTTTCCCAAATCCAAGTTTAAGATTTCCGATTGTATAAAAACCTTGCTGTTCTCTAGCAAACACCAACTACCTATTATTTTCCAAAATCTACCCGATGTGACCAATCACCGTTGATTTATTTTCGATACAGTAAGGGATTAATAATTAATCCGCCAATAATATCGCCATAGTACGCAGGGGAGATCGGAGAGAAACACGCCATATGGGCCCAATACAAGACCGCGTTAAAGTCGACACGCCGAATTAACCGTAATCCTGGGCATAATGTGAACATGTTTGAAAAATTTACAGAACGCGTAGGGAACGGTCGAGGACCTTTATTAAGGACATTTGGAAATAAGATTGGTCATTATTTATAGAAAAAACTTAAAATAAAATTACTACCGACTTCCAAATAAGAAAACTACAAAGTGAAAAATAACTTTATTTTTGGAAGTCGGTGTCTTTCGTAGGTACCATTTTTTTGCGTTATGGACACCGTTTTAAGTTGCATCTACCTAATAGGCAAATTATTTAGTAAGTTACCTTTACGCCAAAATAGATTAGTCGAATATCATGAAACTTGAACATCAAGGATGAAATGAGAGATCTGCGTACCCCTCAAGAGTGTACTGGCGTGATGTTATGTTATGAAATGGTATAAACAGACATGCGATTGCAGCAATCCTGAGAGATTTCCCGTTATTTATTGAAGAGTTCTGTTGTATATCTTCGAAGTTCTTCATTAAGTCGTCACCAAATTAAAATGGTACCAATTTCGAAACAACCTCATACAAAAAAGAACTTTCAAAATCGGTCCACAATTGACGGACATATCGGTGAACATACATAAAAAAAACATACAAGAAGTCGAACATAGAACCTCCTTCTTTTTAGTAAGTCGGTTAAGGTTTTAAGACAGCGGTTTAGGGTTCTTCTCAACATCAGGTGCTATTGAGGAGTAGTAATTATTCCAATAGTAAGCACATAGCTGGTTATTTTTTTACCCGACTACGAGCACAAAAAGGGGTTATGTTTTAAAACGACCTCATTTAGAAAACTGCCCATTACAACTAGCCATCTATCATTATTTCAAAATCCTACGCTTTCTAAATGGTGGGACGTATGACGAAAATCGCATATACCATATCACATTGGACTCAAACCTCCAAGCCAAAACTCATTACAATTCATCAATATACCTACCACTCTTCAAACTTACATAACCGTTACAATATCTAACGCAATATCCCTTGTACAGGGCTGTCTAATTTCATCCCGTTGACAATATAAGGGTTGAAGGTATTGACACAAATGTTGCGACCGCAGCCCTCTGTTTGCGGTTATTGTTTCCTTGATTCGGGCGCGTGGCTAATTAATTTACTCGTTGTGGCACCCCTGGCTGATTGAGGAGACGAGACGAGCCTTATCGGGTGGATTGCATGCTTCGGCGATTTGATTTTAAACGAAGAACATTTAAAAATAGAACCAAGGCTATTTCGAAGTGAACTTTTAAACGAAGAATATTTAAAATTAGAACCATGGCGATTTCAAAATATACTTTCGAAGTAACATACTTATAAACGAAGAATACTTGAAAATAGAACAAAGAGATTTCAAAGTATACTTTCACTAAAGAAAAAGTTCTCCTTCTTGTAGAAGGAGTCTTTAATACAATATTGTCTTTAATTAATAATAATATGATTATCTTGCTACATTAGTCACGGACAACTTTGTTGTTGTGAGTTATAAATAAATATTAATGATTAGATCTATTGAAATAATTATGATGCAAAAAAGTCTGGTTATTGCAAGATACCTAGAACAACGTAGGTAGATTAGAAACTAAGTAGTTGAGATAAGTCAAGTTATGAGTGCATTAGTTATAACTTTATGAATACTGCTTACTAATAGCACTATGTAAGTAAAGTTTCTCAGGATGAAAGAAGTTTAGTTAAAGTTAGTTTCGTTTCAAAATTTCAAAACATTTTCCAAGATCACAAATTAGTACTTATTCGTATAATTATTTGCATCTACAGTACAAGAAATAGAAATAGTTACAACCCCACAAAATTAGCAAATCAAAAGCCAAAATACAACTTTGAACGCCCATTCAAAACCAAAATCAAAATTTGATTAAAATGAAAGTACACACAAAATGTACCTCTACGCGGCGACAGCTTGTTGAAATCAAATTATAAATAAAGGAAGGGGACAGTAGGGAGAATGGGTCCGAGTACACCGCGTACACAGAGAACACGGAGAACGCAGGAGAACGCCGTGATGATCCGCGTGATGGATGGAGGAACTACGTGATACGACGGAATGGATAATGTGGACGGACTTATGGAACTAATGTAAGGCGTGGAGAAATGCAATTCCTTTTGGAATGCAATGTATTTGAAGCATTATAACTTAAGTTGTTTTGGATAAAATATGGCTTCGTGCATATTTATTATGATAGATGCTAAAGATATCTACATAATATTTATTATTGCGACATACGTTCAGTATTTTTTTTTCGAGGAGAAGAAACTGTCTCATCGAGACTTAGGCTACAGATATTTACTCAAACGTACTTACTTAAATTTTGTCAATATTATTTACATTATTATTTAATAGTATAATACAGAATTATCAACGATAAGGAACAATGCCTAAACAAGATAACTAGGTAAAGAAAAAATCCAACGGCAAAAATTAATTGCTCTTTTTTTCTTCTTCTTAAGAATAAACCTTTACCTATCTCAGGTTTGTTTCGCCAAAAACTGTTTAATTTTGACTAAGATTTGAAACAGGTGACTTTCCACAAAAATAATCCGCAGGCATCATAATTATCAATTTCAGTAGCACCAACATTCAAGCAACGCAGTTAATTGTTATGCTGTGGTCCAAATAGTCGTGTTTGGGTCGCGAAGTTTTCCCCACTGTACCCTTGCGTGGTGGGTCGGTTACGCGGCTCGCAGTGTAACGAGACTTCCGTGGTTTTTCATGTGTGTTGTGTGTTCAACTTCTGTCTAACTCTGGTTCGAGCTGTTTTTGGTTGCTTTTGTTTGTTTCACACAACGCAATTTTCGGTTTATAGGTTTGCATTTTGTTTTTTAATGTTTTTACTTGTTCTGCTTTTTATTCTATGGCATTTGTGTGTATCTCAACTTTTAATAACGACTGATATAACTGCAATCTAAACCTTTGATTGCAATTGAATGGCTTTTAGACGATCTTAGACGAAAATAAACTGTTTTAGGACCTCGATGCTGAATCAATTTCGACTCAATTCTGAGGTTACTACCTTTTTTTTATTTTTATTCTTTCAGTCTTCTACCCAAAGGTAATTTGGTAGATATTCACACACTCAGACTACCACATGTGAACTTAGATTGTAGGTTACAAATTTTTGACCATTGCCGGGCCTGTTATCAGTAAGAACGCCATCTCACATATTAACTTTACTTATTATATTTTCTTTGTAAAATGTGTAACAATTTTATTGTACAATAAAGTATATTCTACTTATCTACATAATATATTCTGTATCTTTTACTAAGTCGGAATTTTTCGAGTTGATAAAGTAGGTTTTGATGAATAGAAAACAAATAAAAAACTTTACCACAGAGTCAAAACCAGTACCACAACTCGAAGCAAAATAAACCGCTCCCTGACAGAAACTAACCGAGTGTTTGTGTAGTCCCATTTCAGGTTACACACCACAAGCTCTACCGATGCCGCCACAGTATCGAGCTCATATCGACTGTCAGCGCCAACTGACGTCCGCTCGCGCTCGTATCGACGTCGCGGCGTCACATTTCACGTCAGACACGCTTTTTGATTTATACACGCGGTCGTTCTTTGACTATTCTCAATAACATGCTGCAGTTTTGTGTTGTGGGTTTGTTCGGCAGTTTTCCTATTCTATTCCCCCTCACATAGCTACTGAGAACGTGAAAACTTATTTTTTTTAGTCGTCAGTATAGGTTGCCGGTTTATGTCATAGCGTCAAGCAGTACCCGATCAAATGAAAATGAACGACCATGCACGTAAAGAGTCCTTTTTGGAAATTTAAAAGTGGATTTCTGATCTCAAACTTTTCATAATTATATGTTTTCGGAGTTTTTCCATGCAGCCATATCTAGCCAGCTATCAACTTATCGCCCTAGTTATGCTTGCTCAAATAACCTGCCAGCACCTTCTCTATATATTGTTCACCAATTAATATTTTTATATTTTCTTGAAATATTGACGTTTCTAAACAAAGTACCAGCACAGAAGCGACGCAAATTGCCGCAATTATTATGCCACGTGCCTGTACAAATTATGTATGCTTTTACTTAGGGAAAATCATAACATTATTTTCCATACAACACTTACATTTACATACAAGTAATTAAATTTTTTCGAAAACATTTAAACGTTTTTCCTTTAACAAATTATTTTCTAAGTAGCTTCTGCCCGCGGCTCTTCAGCTTCAAGTGAACATAATAACGGGATGAAGAGTAGCCTAAGCTACGATAATCTATCTATGTGCCACATTTCATCCAGATCCGGTCAACGGTTCCGGCGTGATTTAGTAACGAACATCCTTCCATCCATCCAAACTTTCGCATGATTTTCTTTTCTATTTTATAATTTCTAAAAGCAATTTGCCGCACACGTTAGAATTGCAGTGAGTTTAAGTAAATTCTCATTCGTGTTGTGTGCGGTTCCTGGGAGTCTGGGAGATAACTCTTTGGCCATTAGCGGAGCTAATTGTGAAGCGCCGCGGTCCCGGGAGTCGCTACCGATCCCCAATACCTACTGGAGTAAGGATGCGCTCGGATTGGGAGTGAAATCGCTGCGGTTCGGACGTCTGGGCAACCAATAGTGACGATTCAAAACAACTGTAGACTTTTTGGAAAGATGTCCTCCATCGGTCAAAATGATGCATACATATTTTGAAATCTAGGAGAGTTATTTCAAGTTCTCATTACAGGAATTGAATGAATGAATGATGAATGATTAATGAATGAAGGAATGATGTATATGTTCTCGTTACAGGTTATCATTAAAGGTATATAAAAGGTATGTATATATTACAGGTTATAATTAAGTGACTGTAGGTACTCCCCACACTCGTAGCAGAATTCTAGGCCAACTGTATTTTGATTGTAGGTAGATTCTTCTTCTTAGCATCGATGTAATATGAAGATTCACTTACTGCTGAAATTGTAGTATGGTTGTTTTAATTTACTGGCCTATATGTTATTGCTGTCTATTGATTAAGTTTGATTATCCTAAAGGTTAGAGTGTAATCGTTTCCGAAAGTATGTCCCTATAGGTAAAATCAAAATTCAGCGTTAAAAAGTAAAATCGTCTATCCAAACAGCAGCAGCATTAGTCCGTACCCTTAGCGTCAGTTCCACGTAACTCGGGAAGACCGCAATCGGCACGCAGCGGTTTTATCGACTGTGACCGAGGAGATTGCTGCTTTCAAAAAAGCGCACTTTAATTTTGGGCGGCAATGGAGGCTTGGATGCGGCCGTGCGTGACGACCGCCTATTTATTTTATTACCTATAAAAAGTTTTTGCGAGCTCATTTTGCTGTGATCGTTTCAGTTCCTGATCTCCCTAGGACAGGTCTTAGCCTCGCAGGTTG
This sequence comes from Orthosia gracilis, assembly GCA_947562075.1. Lineage (NCBI taxonomy): Eukaryota > Metazoa > Arthropoda > Insecta > Lepidoptera > Noctuidae > Orthosia > Orthosia gracilis. Next base: position 49,552,027 of record OX387270.1, on the reverse strand, counting down.
ACAGCCCTCCGGAATAGATGTCGGAGTTTTTATGCAAATTTTACGGAACTGACAAAATTTGGGATAGTGGATTTCAGAGGGCGGCATTCAGTGGAAATGGTGATATCGGGAGGAATGTCAGAGTGCGTATTTGCGTCAAAATTTGTTTAACCTAGATGATATAGGCAAGGCTTGTCATTTTTATAGGTTCCATTTAAAAGATAAAAAATAACAATCAATTTCAATGAACAATGATCCAAAAAGGTATATAAATCTTGTTAAAACGATTGTATTCCAAGTTGCTCGTGAACCAATTCGACTAGGGTCTGCCCCTTGACTAATCGCCAAGCAATCGATACCGAAGTTTTTTCCGCTGCCCTCAAGCGGCAGACAAATTGTCTTGCGAGAAGAAATTAATTTGACAAGTCGCCGGGTAGAGGGCTCCCAAGACGCCTGTATTAATTTATTTGGACAAGAAAAAATGTGGCCGCGGTCAGGGAACGTCATGGCGGGGTGGGGATGAATTGCGGAACACGCCGTGGAACTAACTCGGAGGAATCGTTGTTTACGTTTGTTAAATGATGTTTTTACAATATATTGTTTCGGCGAATTGCCTGAGTGAGGGATGATTTAAATGATTAATGTAGTGACGAACGCGATCATTATCACCGTGATGATGTAATGTTTCATGCTTGAATAGCAAGAAAACCTGTATGTTACAATGTTCCTATACAACAATAAAATATGGCCCTACATGTCTCGCTGAAGCTAGCTAGTTACAAAACCCACAAAAACAGGCATGTGATACATTTTCTTCAATAATAATAACCTTATGCTGTGCAATCGAACTCTCCCAAATCCTCACAACACTATCAACGCACATCAAACAGCAACAACAGAATACTTCCTTAATACTGCCTCAGATTCAGTTATCACCAATACAGACATAATGACATCAGGAAAACTTGAGCCGTATCGGGAAATATATCGGTATCGAAGGGGAACCGCGGAGGCGATTTATGACAATCTGATGATACAATCGAATCAAATAAAGCATCTATATAAATCAATGTCCGATTGCTGAGGAGGTGAGAATGATATATGCTGCTATTTCTATAGTTTTTGTCGGGTGTTTATAGCTGGAGTGATGTGAGCAGTGTGGGTTTAATTGGATTCCGTGTCGTGATTCTAAGATCAGAAAAGGAATGATTCTAGATTAGAAGGTTTTTTAAGTTCTTGGTGCATTTAATGAGCAAAAAATTATATAAGTGCCAAAATTTCAAAACATACTTCAACAAAGGTCCTCACTGACGCACTTCCTTAATTACATCTCCTCTCAATGCTTCCAGAGTAAGAAATAAATCAAAACCTGCCTTTTGATATGTAACAGTCAGTTATTATCGCATAGCAATCTTCAAGTTCGCCCAAAATGTAACAATGCGCCTATGACTATACCTGTGACTTGTGAGCAAACATGCACGTCGCAAGCCGAGCTTAAAAAAGCAAAAGTTTCAATTAACATCGTTTCGATAGTCGAGTAATGAGTGGGTGCGGGATTTATCGGCGGATAACCGACAATTAAACGTCTTTGTTCGAGACGCGACAACGCAGACACGCCTGCAGTCGCACAAAACGTAGCCAACACTTTCAGCTAAGAATGGAATCATATTTTGGATGATGATAATATTATATATTGATTTTATGTCGAAAAATATTTGCAATTAAAGTCATTAAGCATATAACCCGAAATTATTTTGAAGCATACAACTTTAAGTGTATTTAACAAAATAAAACGATGTTACAAAAACAGGTAACAAAACTGAAGGTATTGGCAGAAGATAATAAAGATTAAAAAAAGAAGCACTAAAGCCAGTACGGAAGAACAGGAAAGCATTTCACCAGCATTAAGAACACACAAAGCCAGCACAGAAATTAAAACATTAACCTATGACTCACATACATCCATGGATTCGTGCATCGTGTCCGACTGGACGACGCGGCGACGCGGTGCGAACGTGAGACAAAGGCAAAAAGTCGGGCCGCACAAGACGCGGCCATATTGTTCCTGTGTACTTTCGGGAACAAAGATCTGTCGACAACGAAAGCGCCAATAACATAATAGCCCTTAAATTTAACTAATAAACGCCTGCAAGATCGATAAACAATGAGGTTTGTAAAGGCATGAAAGAGCTCACAGGAATTATTTTTAATGACAGCTCGATCTTATAAAGGATCGAAATTTTTGCGGCAATTGTACTCTGTTATTATAAAGACGACGATATTTTGTTCTTTTTTCAAGAATCTTTGGCAGTTTTAATACTATGTTGTTAGCAAAGGACAAGAAACAATACAATAACGATGGTGAATGACTTAGTAAAAATTTTTGAATCAAAATCTCTTTATCACTTAACTAGACTTGGATCCGATTCAATAAAATCCTTGCACCTCAACAGCTTAAGAGCTTCTAATAATTCCAATATTTCAATCGATACAATCCTATAACACTTTCTTTAATCAGGAGATCTCAAATCGATTCTGAACACCTATTGTAACCGTTGTAAATCCGTATCAGACATCATCTTCATCACCCAGTACATATTTTGATGACTTGACACTTTTGACATCTACAGATCAGAAATATATTGCATCCTAATCAATCTTTATATCTTTGGTGTTACGATTCATATTTGTATGCCGTAACTGTATTAGAGTTTGCAAATTATGCGTTAACAATTTTATAGTATGCAGATGGATTAATAAAAATAATTCTGTATTGATTTGTATATTAGGTTGAAATTTGTGTGCCTGTTTGTAAGTCAGTTTCAAATAAATATGGGTGAGTGCAATGTAGCTTATAATACGTACATCAATAGTCTTTCATGTGCTCCATTCACTAACCTTACCATTCATGTCTTTGATACTGATTTGATGTTTGAATGAGAGATTGGATGTATAGACGTTCATTCATAGCTTATGAGTACCTACTATAATGACTCGACGTTATCATGTGTTAGCCTTTCATACGTCTTTGAATCAGTTAGTAACTGCTATTCATTCAAAGGTATCTAAGTACCAACGTTCACTATAGAATTTACGTCAAAACATAAGGTACAATAAACTTCTAATAAATTGTAGCAATATTTATTAGAAGTTTAAATTACTTTTAAATGGTTATTGGAAATAATGTGTGGTATAGCTACATTTGATTTAAGTCTATTATATCTCGAATGACTCGACGAAGATATTGTTCTATCAAAGAATAGAAGTTAGGATAGAAACGAAACGATATTTCAATTTTTATCTCTTAATAAACTTAAATTTAAGTTGGGTATATATTTATTTATTTACTTTCATATCGTAATATGCTAATATGTGCCAATACGGCTTCCGCCGAAATCGGTCCACTGGAGATCTTTAGCGTATGCCATTCACATCTGGAGTCATCGAGAGGCACGGGAAAGCGCTTGCCGTCTCCATCGACATCTCGAAGGCTTTTGATGGTTCTGGCACGAAAGCCTTATTGGTAAGCTTCCTTCATTCGGTCTGCCCGGTGGCCTGTGTGACTGTATTGCAGACTTCCTGAGGGGTCGGTCTATTCGAGTATTTATCGATGGCTGCTCTTCGGACCAATTGGATATTAATCCCTCAGGGGTCGGTACTCTCAGCGACAGTGTTCTTGCTGCACATAATGAATTGCTGAAACTGGGCAGCGGCATCTTTGGGTTTGCAGATGACAGCACTGTTGCTGAGAGATACTTGTCCAGCGCACGTGCTACTGGGCCTGAGGTCCGATCTCTCCGTGAGGCCATGGTGGAGCGCTTGAGCTTGTTCTTTGAGGCAATCTCCAAATGGGGTGATGCCAATCTGGTCAAGATCAATGAACGAATAAGAGCCAATTTGTGTAACCGTAGGTACCGATAAAGGACCATCTTGAGCTTCTTGGCGTAACGTTGACATCGACACTCAATTTTGGGCCCATTCATTGAGGCAAAGGTTCAACTGGCTGCCAAAAAGTTGGGGATCCTTGCGAAGGTGAGACGGTACTTCACGCCAGAACAGCTGCTTAAGTTGTAACAAGCGCAAGTTCGATCTTGCATGGAATACTATTCTCATCTCTGGGACGGATCTGCCAAATACCAGCTTGATGCACTAGAGTCGATCGAAAAACGGACAAAGAGGCTCATCGGCAATGAGGCACTGGTCGAGTCAAAGCTCCAGAGCCTTGAACATCGTCATCGAATTGCCAGCTTGTCGGTTTTTTATCGGTTGCATTTCGGGGAGTGTGCGATGGAATTGCATGATCTAATTCCACCTAGCCCGTTTCATCATCGGACTACAAGACGTACGGCAATGCGCCATCGGTACATGGTGGACATCCCACCCATACGCACTAAACGTTTTGGAAATACTTTCATTACGCGTACAGCTAAAGAGTGGAATTCCCTGCCGGAGTCTGTGTTCCCAGATAGCTACAATCTTGGGGTCTTTAAGTCAAGAGTGAATAGGTTACTTCTAGGCAAGCGTGTTATCTCGTCGACCACATCATCGCTTACCATCAGGTGAGATAGTGGTCAAACGCAAGCCTAACTATAATAAAAAAATATCGCATTATAAACTTCAAAACGAGTTTAGATTGATATACTTTATAAACACAATGCCGAAATGTAAAAATAGAATCTTATTATAATCCTTTTTCTCTAACAAAATAATGCTACAAAACATTTTTTTTTCTATTACGATACAGGGCAAAACCAAGAAGTTTTCATCAATTATTTTTTTGTAATTGAAAGCTTATGCGGGGCGCGCCATTTTTCATAAAAATAATATGTTTATGCTATAATATGTTTTGATTCCAATTTTTACTTGTCTGTGGCAAAGCCCGCTTTAGCGCATGCGTGGTCAATGCGGTGATGTGCTGGGTTTGGGTGCCATTCATACGTTTAGCTGTACTGATTTTTTCTTACTCTTTTGATTTTTTTCTTTTTAATACCCCTTATTATGCAACAGTTTCATAAACTACTATTATTATATGCTTTATTGTACACCATAAAACAAATTTATAAAATAGAAACTTAAATCTAATACTTAAACAATGGGCGGCCTTATCGTATTCCGCGATCTCTTCCAGGAAACCTGGTATGGATAGTAATTGCCTGGACATGAAATAGGGCTGTCATTAGTGTGACAATAACAGTGTTAAAATGAAATATTATAATAATAACACAGATAAATACATAATCTTTGTAACATATACATACATACATACTTAAAATACAGGCAAATAAAAAAATACGAAAATTCGACGACAATCTATTGATAATCACTATCACAATATCTGTTTGAGATCGACAAGCATCAAGAAATGGATTTGGCAATGCATTCCACAGACGAGTAGCCTGTACAGTAGAGGATTTATCCAAAAAAGTCGTGCAATGCGTTGGCTTTTGAAGTCGTAAGTTTTCTGATGACCTAACTAAGAAATCTAGTTTAGGAATCGCGGCGAAACTGTAAACTATACTTAAGACAAAGTCGTTGAAAGAAAATTACACAGTCTCCACAAAGATGCTGCAGATACTATTAGCTTGCGGCTAACCTTCTGCAGTTGGGCAGTCCAAGAAAAGTTCCCATCAATGAATATATACTCGTAGTTTTTAACTTTCTCGCAAAACGGAATATATGAATTATCGAAAAAAAGTGGGAATGGGATGGAAAAGGGATGAGTCGTCCATTGGATTCTTGAAACCATCCTAGAACTGTCCACCACTATAACCTGCGTCTTGTGGGGCTAACCATTAATCCATAACTTTTGCTCCATTCGCATATGCAAGCCAGATCACTGTTTATTGTTACGATAGCCTCAGACAGATGTCCGAGAGGAGCTCGCGAATAAATTTATAAGTTGTCCGCATAAAGATAGTAGGAAGAAGTTAGTTCATTGGAGATTGAGTTTATAAAAACTGCGAAAAGTAAAGGAAATAAAACGCCACCCTGTTGTAGCCCAGCAGAAGTACTGCACCAGAAAAACAATGTCTGTCCAATGCATATACGTTGGCGGGAACCGAACAGGTAACGAAACTAGTCAATCACCGATGGAGATAAATTAAGAGAGCGCAGAATGCCAAGCAAAACATCGAAATCGACAGTATCAAAAGCATTATTAAAATCTAGCAATGCCAAGACCTATTATTGCCGTAATGTTGAGACGAGCTGTGGTGGTGCTATGGCCAGGACGGAAGTCGAACTGGAAGGGATTGAGCAGATTATTTTTAGATAAGAAAGTGCTAATTTGGCCGAATGAAAAGGATGTGAGTTTGGACTGTTTTGGAAATGGAATAATTTGAGCATCTTTCTATGAACATGGAAAGACACCGCTGGACGCAGAAAAGTACAGGATGTGCAAATGACCGGCAGGATTACGTCCAGCACTGGGAGTAACATTTTACGGCTGAAACAGTCACTTCCTACCGCATTGGAAATAATCGATAGTGTGCTCTTCTTTACATCACATGCAGAGTATTAACCAAAAACAAATGGAGAATAACTGGTGGTATAAGTGATGAAAGATAATCAAATATATTAAATTTTAATGTCCTATCGAAATTGGAGGCAGTTGTAAAATGATTTAGGTATTGGCTATTGTCGGGTTTTTAGAAAATTTCAAACTTTGGATGCGTCCCCATTTTGGACAAAGTTATGAATGTGATGGCGATTAGCATTCCTACAAACCTTATTGCAATTTATGCGAATAGAGTTATATAATTTAGAATTTGCAATCACTTTTTTGTTCGTCAACTTCTTCTCTGATCTGTCAGCCATGGTGCAGGCAAATGTCTTACTTTAACTGCTCAGTGCGTGAACATCGTAAAGTTCGACAAGTCATAAAGTAAAAAAATACTTGCTCGACTTAGACGCAATAAAAAAAACGTAGGATATGAAAATCAAATACAAGAACTATTAGTTATGTTGAAACTGGTAAATGAAAACAATTCTTAATGTAGAAGCGACAGTACTTAGATGCCTATAAAAATCAAGTGAGGAATCACAATGATCAAGTTGCCCCAAAAGCCGATGTGTCCCTGCTAAAGCCATAGATTTTAGTAGGGCCAAGTCTTTCAGCCCAGAAAGTGGTGACGAGATGACCTAGACGCCAACGGTTGGGGCTGGTCCCAGGTGGCTGAGGAAAAGAATACTTAGATGGATTTGCGAGAGGCCTTTGCCCAGCAGTGGGACAGTGTAGACTAATTTAAAAAAAATAAAAAGCTCTTCAACCATGTTTCGTAGCTATAGCAGATATGAACTCTCGACACGCTGTAAGAATTCTTTTATTCCTGTAAATTTAGCCCGACCAGAATTTAACCACCTCGATAGCTCTATTGAGAAAGTTAGTCCCAAACTCATAGTTTTAACTTCATAGAGGACAAAACTTTTTAGGCACAATCTCACAACAGATAAACCAATGCTTAAAAGAAATTTATAATCACTTGCAGACACAAGGCACGAGCGGGACGTGATTAATACAGCCACACCCGCGCCCCGTGCGGTATGCTAATGCCTTTGTCTCGGCGCGCGCGCATCCTGCCAGTGGGCCGGAGAAAAAATTGTCAATTGTTATGACATACGCAGGTAGGATGATAGTGCAATGCTACGGAGATTAATTTGTATGAATTATAATTGAAGAGAGGAAGTGCTGTCTGGAGGTACAGTTTATGGTGAAGGATGTTAATGAACCTAGAGGCGGGGCTGCTAATCTAGTAATATATTTACGTAGTAGGCATAATAATTCAGGTACTCATAAAAGAAGTCAGGTTGGTAAATAAAGATAACGATGATAGAGAGGACACAGCCACCTGCTTAGATTGTTGTGCTTTGCTGGAAGTGATATTGCAACGTTATAAAAAGTTGTAAAAGGAGGCGTTAATAAAGTGAAGGATATAGCTAAGCAGCGCATTAAACTTCCACAAACTCTACAATTCACTTCTAAAACAAGAATATATTGTGGAAGTATTGTCAAACTACTCTGCATAGTATGCGATAGAAAGATTACAAGCAAACGTTTTGACTATCATAGTAAGCAGGTGATGCAACGCTATAAATCATGAAAAGGAAGTTAATAGGCATTAATCAGTATAATGATACTGCTAAGTATTACAGAGCTTAACTTACTGGGATGTAATGAACATATCGAAGACTATGTTCAAACTATATTACACAACAAACATCGTAAAGATTGAGATAAATTCGTAGGTAATATGCCTAATGAAGCTTATTTTCTGCAATTTCTGCTTCTAACAACAGCACGCTTGAGATAACCGAGTCGTATTGTCAACACAAACGCGCCACATTTGCTGTAATTACCCCTGCTTACCCCACAATCCTCGTATTAGCAGCCTCGGCTTTCAACACTGGCCTTTCTGGTCTAAGCCCTGAGGCATGACTACCATCGACGGGAATATAACGCTTTATATGCGATACATTGCACTTATTGTAAAGAAGGTTGACAAAAGTAAAGTAACTGAAGTAGCAATGGTTGCGTTATATTGTTGGCAGAAAGGTTCAGTAGTGACTTAGTGACGGTATCGGGGTGTCAAACCTATGATTAGAGCATTATTACGGGAGGGTAACAATTGTGGCGAAAAACCGTTGCAGTTCGTGTTTAAATAGAGTATTGTCGACGAGCAAACATTTAATATGATTTGACCGACATTTTGGAAATATTGTGGGCGTTCGCTATAAGGAAACCAAGAATTTGTAATTATAGCTTTTGCAAATACATAAATTATACTAGTCACGATGTTTTTTATTAATTTTTGTTACTTTCCTTACAACAAAGAATCTACCAATGTATAATTTTGAGTCGTTGTTGATTGGAAGAAATACAAACGTATATGTATATGTATATGTATCAGACGAAGGTACAGCATTTGTCTGGTCTATTAACTAGATAATAATGCAAATATCTTAGATACTGTAATAACGGTTATTAGCCGCAATTGACAACCGTACCTTGTCACTATTTGCGTAAGTTTTAGCCATAAAGATAGCGAACTGGGTTCGCTATCTCTTTAGAAAACCTGCTATATAAGAGCCTCCACTTTTTCGCATTATATTTTTTCATCGGTTGATCGGAATGCTCAATCGATTTTTCTGTTACGTTATTCCTTGAGAAAGGGCACGCTTCATTGGTAAATTAATATTTGGTAATCATTTCTCAAAAAAACAATTGCTGGAAACTTAAGTTCAGGATTTTATTGGAAAACTTGGTAACTGATATTCAGCGTTATGTGTACTCGTATGTTTAATGACAAAACAGTGATTCTTACTATGTTAATTGTCTTTAGTGTGATTTTGAATTAGAATGCAAACAAAATAAAAGTATCGATTGACGATCGGGGCAATGACAAACATACGAGTACATCGTCAAGCATTCTTCCCATGGGGTTAGCCATCAAAATAGGGATAAAAGAAATAAAACCCAGGCGTAAGAATTTCTATAGATTATAAATTGTAGGATCTTCCAACAAAGCAAGAGCAAAAACATTACTAAAGGTGTCTTTCGTACAAGTTCTTATGCTGTTGATTCGAGCCTGCCTGTACTGCCTGGTCTCGAACGTTGCCTCAATTAATCAAAGTTAACGAAGGCTTTAATTAAAATTAATAACGTTTTGCGCACATTGTCGTCCGCGCGTCCGAGTCGCACGCACGTCACGCTCGCAACTGTTGCACATTCATCTTTCTTGAAATGTTTGTTATTAAATAATTGTTGCTTTTGTTTATTTGACTGTTTTTTTATATGCTGCAATAGTTTGTAATTACAAACTAAAGTATTTTTTTTTAATAGTGAGATTAGATCTTCATCAAATAGCGAATAGAGTTCATCAGGTTAGGAATTTTTGGGTGGAATGAAGTTTGAATGATTTGTCAACCTTTACTGGGCAACAACTATTCCTGGAGCAGGTTTTATTTAAAAAACAAATGAATCCGCACTTATCTGCCCTTGATATCACTCGGAGAATGTGGAACATCCTGGGAAAAATCACATCAAAACATAAACTAGAATATGTCCAAAATTCAATAGGCTCCAATTTTTTAACTGATAGAATCGCACCAAAACATAATCGTACAATTTGAAAAGTCACTAAATTGATCTCATTTAAAAAAGTGAAAAATTGTGCCATGTTCCAGGAACCGGCAGATTCCACGTGGCGATTGCGAGAAGCACATTGTACCCAATAACACATCTCTGATTGATGAAGTCAATTTTTTTTTCAACAAACTAGCGTCCATTTAATCGAAGTCAAGAAAAAATCATTCCTCTAAACACCTAACAATAGCTGTTTTTTTCCTCACAATAAGAGAGCGCTCTATGCGATCATCGATTAGTTTTTTATCGTCGACAATATCAATAATCTGTTTACGCCCACTGTTAATTTCGACGTTAGTAAAATTGAAATTTGACACGTGTTACGAAGCGAAAATAATTTTGTGGGTGCATGAGTGTGCGCTTCTAACCATTCTGTTTGTTTCTTTTGGCCAACGCCTCGAGAGTCGCGTCGGGGAGGCATTTAGTGCGTGACTAGCGGTTTTGTATTGCCTTTGTATTGAAAAAGTGTTCGAATGTGAGGCGAGTGCCTGCAGGCACTACCCACCTGACGCACTATCACTCCATCTGCCACTATCTCAGAACTTACTTCAGTAATTGAGTCCAATTTGGCGAACTGAGCGGCCGCCATCGCCGGCCATCATTAGCGTCGTATCTAGTAATGGAGTTGTCGGTGCATCGGCCATCACGTCCAACGTTTTATTAGCAACCTAACAGTTTTTATCGTAATGCATGACATTTTAGAATGTGACAGCTCGTTTCGATGATACTTTTATTGCGTACACAGTTAGTAGTCGATATGTTGGATAAATACTTAAATACGGATCGAATATCAATGCGTGTTTGAAGAGCCACTTAGGAGTATTTATAGGGGTCATTGGGTATCGGTCAATTTTCTAATAAAAAGAAAGGGACTTTCTCGTGTTTGCTCGAAGCTTATTATTGGTGAAGGCGGTTCACACGGCGCGCGCGCACATGCCCCCAAAACATTCAATAACATAACTTATAAGTCGAAAACGAGCCTTCAAATTACACAAAACTGACAGCTTTAATATTTGCCCTGAGCTGGTACCGCAGCTACACCGGGCAGGCGCAGGCCGCAGGACGCCTCACGCTGAGCTTTTAATTTGTTCCATACATCGCTTCACGTGGTTTTTTCTGTGTTTTGTTTGAGAGGAACGGTGATCGATCGTTTGTTCGCTTTTTTACCTTGTTTAATTTTGGAAGGAGCTGGTTGGTTTCGCTAAGTCATTAGTGGTGTGGTCCGCCCGCGCCCGTGCCTCGCCTGTCCCGGCCATGGCGACTTGTTTCTCGCTTTTAAATCTTATTGTTCCTATCTGACAGCCCTTGTTTTGTTGTAATATAACAATGTTCTGTTTTCAAAACATTCGACTGGTGTGTCTGCAAGTGGTGTCCCATTCGATTCTTACACGAACCGTTTAAACTGTTGGACCCTTCCCTCAACGGCCTGATTTCATTTTTATTTTAGTGATATATGGGCAAGCATACGTAGAATCACCACACGAGCATCTGGAATAACCACAACCTTTCAAAAACAGTTAATCATTTTCCGAATAAACCCACAGAGATGGGTCAAATTCCATGCATCGCGGAGAGAGCAGTTATCAATAAACTCCGATTATGCCGAGCGTCAGTACTTGCAACCGTTACCGAAACCGTATTGAAGGGAAAATTGGCATTCATAAATCAAAATTTAATTTGGGCTTAACCTTTTCTCAATCTCCTGCGAAATTTCGATCGATTATCTGATATAATTCATGTTACTTTCTCGTAGCGATGAACACATTGGCTGTGCTCGTCCGTGCTCGGGTGAGCTCGTGTGCTTGTACGTCAGGGGAAATGTCAATGATTTTTGTGTTAAAGCAATGATTGATTCGCACAGAAAGTGGGTTATGGATAAATTGCCATGTCTTAATGCGCAGGACGCGTACAAATTGTCGCCGCCTCGGGCCAGCGATGATTTGAAGACGAATTTGCCCCTTCTTATGTGTTTTTTTTATTTTGAATGAGAAAAACGATTTCATTGTTAGCTTCCCGTCTTCTCAGGCCATCATCAAAGTATTAGGTTCAGTGATCCGTTAATTATCAAAATCACTTCAATGGACGTGAAAATTCCATTCATACTTCGCTTACGGATAAACCTCATGAAGTGGCATGAAAAGATGATTTCAAATTTAAGAAAATAACAGCTAAGAAAACTTGACTTGCTTTTCTATTGCTTGCTTTGCTGGATAAACGAAAATGTACCTTACAGCATTTACAATTTTTTAAATGTAGTTTATTATTATCTATTTTCCTCTTGTTTCAATAGTTACTAACCAATAAGAACCAAATGAGTCAATTAGACGAATACCACAGTCCTTTCATTATCAATTAATCTCAAAAAAAGTCTCGTTTATCAACATTGCCATTTAACGAGCAGCCAATAAACGAAATAAGAGTGTTCAATCAAAATAAATATTCTTATTTTAATGCAAGCAAATTAATATTCGGAGAGAAATCCCTTCGGCCAATTAATTCGGCGGCATTCGGATCAATCTTCGGGAGCTATCGGCTACAGACTATCGAGTGTTATCGAGATCAGATGCGCAGGCGACGTCTTATGAGGAAATGTTGTGACATTTTGCGATGTTTGGCTGTATGTAGAAGTTAGTTTGATTCTTTGATTGGTGTATTCGGTTGTGAAAATGTTTGGTGTTCGGTTAGAATTTAAAAACATAAATTCAAGTTGGTGCCCATATTTATTTTAAGAGCTTTTGTTATCCATTCTCCGAGAAAACCTCAATGTCTGCGATTTGCCGAAGACTTTTATTACAATGACACGATACATAGAATATGCTAAATGTTTTATTGCACACTATAAAACAGTAGTTTTTAAACCCCGACAGAAAAAGAGGGGTTTTATTAGTTTGACGGCGTATCTGTGTATTTATTTGTGTGTGTGCTCCTAATCGGATGAACCGATTTTGATTTCGTTTTTATTTTTTGTTTGGAAGTTGACTTTATCGAGAGTGTTCTTAGCTATGTTTGTTCAAAAGTTATGGGCAGTTTTCGCAAGATATCGTGTCATAATTAAATGTTCAATAAATTGTCAATCGAAGCGCGTCTACTACTAGATAAATTATGTAGCATGTAATAAAAATGTGTCGGGAATTGTTTTAAATTTTAAAATTTTACTTGTTGCATGCTTATTTAATTTACATCTTTAACCAATATATTTCCTGAAATAAAAACATACTACTCGGTATATAAAAATTAAGTTGGTTACATGAAAGCATAATGCCCGAGGTCACAACTAAGTGTATTACTTTAACCACAGTGCTGGCCTGTCCACTGTGATGAACTGCCTGTAATTGCTGCCTACCTCACTTTGTTAATACGGTAAAACAATCATTTTACGCCTCACTTAGCTACTCTTTGTTTAATGTGCGTAATAGGTTTTATAAATACGTCAGGGTATGTAGGTAGTCTAGCGTGTAATTGTTAGGTGCTCAAATTATAAAATGAGGTACAAGTTCGTATAAGTATCCATTATCCTACAAATATAATAAATGGAAAAGTTTTAAGTATGACAACAGATTTGAATGAAATTTTTGAGGGTAACACAGGTAGTAATGGACTGGATTAAAGAAAGAAAGAAAACATTTATTGCCAAACACTGTACCTCTTTCCTGCCCAATGAGTCATATATGACACACGTGATTGTTTAACTTTTGTGTCTGCTATATGGACAGTGAACCTGTCAATAAATAAAAAAGTTTTTTTTTTTTAATACAAGCGTTTTAGTATTCCTCTCAGCAAACCCTTTTATTTGATAACCATATCATGGTAATGCATAAAAAATAACTAGTCCGCCATCTTGGGCCGACCGCCATATTAGCTAACCATGCATTGTCATCCAAACTAAACGTGTAAGCAAAATTTAATCTTAATCGGTGGAGAATAACTGCTTTAAAATTATATATGCAATGCAAGTTAAATAAAAGATTGTAAAATAATGTAAAACATAGATGCGGCTACGAGTATAATTATACATTCAGTGTGGTAAAAATGAACGGGCTCAGCAAATGCTGGTCATTGTATAGCATAACCACAACGCTGGTCAACGCTGATTTACAGCCCGCCCCCTAAGACATAGAATATTTACTATCCTAGCAGAGCAAGCCAATGGGATAGCTTTCAACATTCACGCGGGTAAAGCTACTGGAAAGAGCTAGTCTCATATATATCGTTTAAGTATTCGTCAGTTTCACCACTTGAACCATGATCATTATTGTGGGTTGTCCGAGGCAAGTTCCTTTCCAGCAGTTTACTTGGATAGAGAAACGATCTTCCGACTGTATTTCTACATTTATTCTATTGGCCTCATAAGATGTATCTAGTGTCATAGACATAATATAGAGAGAATAAACGTTAAATTCAATATTAGGCTCACGAATTACTGTGTTTTTGCTTGAAAATCAAACCAAGTTCTTCGATATCCTCAACAGTTTACAAGCAATGCCAATAGACTAGAACAGTAATAGAAATAAAGCTGAAACATATCGTACAAGAAACCTAGCCATAATAACCGTACAGTCGCGCACAGGGATGCATACCGCGCACTGCGCACTAAATTATCGAGGCTGCCCATTGTTGACAGATATTTATATTTCAAGTTATTTATTCACTGCAGTTCTCATGCATAGTTGGTACTGATATTATTTTTTCTTTAATATTTGAGTTATTATCGGTCTCTTTATCCAACGATTTATTAGTTATACACCGAAGTGGCGCTTAGTGTAATCCAATAAATTAGCTAAGTAAGTAATTAATACAAGTTGTATTTAGTTTCAAGAAATGCTGCAGACATTGATATGATTTTTTTAGTATTCATAAAAACTATAAAAAAAGAGTTGATTTTTTCATCTCTTTTTATTTTTCGACCTATACTGTATATAGTTAGGCCTATCACCGTGTCGACACATCGACTGTATAGATTTTACACTTGATAAATAACCTACTAGAATCTAAAAAGACAAAAGTGAAACAGACTCAACTTTTAACATAAAATGTACATTATATAAAGCTATCTCCGTACAAAAGAGTGTGGTAAAGTGTTATGGGTCAGAAATCGCGTCTGTTTCCCGATCGCTCGTATTCGTCGCAATAAAACGCGATATATGGTATCGTAGAACACGGTAGACACATAAACGGTACAGTCGCGAACAGTGCATATTGTGCACTACATCATCGTGACGCGCAAACACTGCTGACAGATAGTGAGAGAACTAGCGCAAGACGAACACTTGTCGATATAATTTAAAACTATTACTGAATATGTTTCATGTAAAAGCAGTGTTATACTTGAAGCTTGCCATTACTTACATAGAGAATATTTTATAATTTACATCTTCTTTTTAAGACAATATAAATATCCTTCTCTCGTATAACCTCAAGAAGAATGTTTGAAGAAATGGACAATTCTGCCTCACTCCCAATAGTAAAGAATGTTCATTATCATTTTTATTAAACATTTTCATGAAATTGGATCTATGATTAAGATCAACATACTCAAATATGAAGAACATATTTGAGCATGTCATACCCAAAACCTGTTTTTTTTTCCTTGTGTGTAGTCTAGAGTTTGTATTTTAAAACGATACCTATAGGGCGACTTACTGAAGGTGCATGTGTGTCACCATTTTTATTATGTGTACAATTATTTTAAAATAACACGATGACAAATAATAACCGACAGCGACAGACATTAAAATAAATCAATAAAAATGCCCATAAAAAATAATGTTAAACATTTTAGTCATTTTCAATTGAACACTCCAGTTTGCGGCCAATGATTTATCAATATCAAACAATTATAACAGGCTCGATTCTATTTATAAGTCCATCCCTAACACGCGAGCCCGCGATCCGGATTTATCGAGTGTCGACACAACGGCGCAGCACTAGGGGGCCTCACGCGTCGTGATACGTCGCTTGTACCTCGTAATTTAAAATCTCTGATTTATAGTCCAACAGTAGCATTAAATTTGTAATCATATATTGATTTACAGCCGCGATAAGGCGCGCCCGCTGTCTTCGCAGAACACTCCACTTCTATCGTTGGACCCTTTGTACGCAATTCGTTTTCTGCTGAAATTGCTTTTCAAACGTGGGCAGGACATATTGCACTGTGACGTACGTATAACGTTCTCAAGATATTGTATAATCGAATTTGTTTACGACTAGATAAATGTTATTGAGAGGTGTTGATATTTGAAATTCATTGCGTTATTTACAGGCTGGTTCCACTGCAAGCGATGGGCTCTTAACATTGGTTATGGCTTCGAGTTGTGTTTTACGAAAGTGTGAAACTCGAAACGCTTGGATTTGAAATTCCAATACATTCTTTGGTATTATTGACTTGTTTCTGGGGCGTGCCAATCTCTTCATTTTCATGGACCTACTCGTACAGACACGATTTTTCATTATTTGCCTGACAATGATGAACAATACAACAGGTCCTCACGTGGCTGGAACAATAGGTGAGGGAGCGTATAAATATAAAATTAGTGGCATGTCCGCGTGTGACTCGGTCTGGTCGACACTTCCTGTGCATTGTCGACGTCTCCCACAACACGCTGACTTGCGCCGGCGCAACCGCTGATCAGTATGCACAGAAATGACATGTCTGTCTCATGAAAAGGGACATTTCAGTGTACATATCCATGTTTTTCTGTAATTTCTCAAGAACTATGAAAAGCTTATCATCACTATCACCATTATTAGCCTTTTATCCTTATTACCCCTTATTAGTCTTTAATTGTCAAAGTTCTTCTCACCTGTGCTTTGTGAATCTAAGTCCAACCTGAAATTTTAAACTCGGCATAAAGATGAGACGTCCTCGTCAGTACTGCTAAAATAATCAACAGCCTCTATGAGGCTCTTCGAATAAATTCTACCTACTGTCTCATCTGCGTTATCCCAGTATTAGGGGTCCGTCAGCGCCGGGATGTGGGTGTCAGAGTGACGCGCCAGCACTATGATTTGCTCCGCGCTCCGCTTGCTCCCAACAAACGAATGACGCCGAATGATTGATGCTAATCTTCTTTATCGAAAACCGCGTGTAATGCCCAAATTAAACATTTAAAACTTTAATTTTTTGAACAATTTTGTGACGTCGTTAACGCCATTGTGGGGCTGGGATGTGATTTTGCGGTTCATTACTATGTCCAGTGGGGAGACAAATTAACTTTCTTTTTTAATGCGTGAACACAAACGAGAACTAGCTATTTCAGCAAAAGTTGCAGATGGTAAACCGGGTTGAGCTGAAATGGATCCTGTTTTATTTCCACTTATATTTGCAACAAAAATAATGGATTTCGGTGTATGATAGTTATGGACTACATTTAAACCTCGGACAATTTTCAAATCATAATGAGTACCTAATATTTATAACAGAGCAATTAGTAGACACGCATGTAATGTAGGCAGTAAAAAGTGTTGCGACAGCGCGACGTGTTCGCGCGACTATTTCAATGCAACGTTTATCGTCCGTAAAGTTGCGGACAAACGAAACTGCACACACGGTGCCAACGCAGATAACTGCTTCTCGGAACAAATGAAAGTATTATCAGTCGGAGTGCGCCGCTAAAGGCGTGAAGTCGTAACCTCTAATAATAAAACATTATATATTCGCGACCACGTGCCACGAATAATGACAAAATGTGCCGCGTAAAGGGAAAACAAAAGTGGGTCTTTTTAGTTGGTCTCTCGTGTATGGTTTTATAAGTTATCGGCACCTCTGAGAGTGGTGCACGATTGTTCGCGTTTATGTGTCCGCGGCGCGAGTCGTGCCGGGGTGCGCGCCTAGTATCGATGCATACGCAACGACTCGCCGCGATTTATTGCATCTTAATTCGGACGTGCTGCGCAATGCCTAAATTATCGTAGACGCCGTCAAATGTTGTTTTGGTTTGTTTTCGTGTTTGACCTTACGGACACGGTTGTTATTTGCCATGGAGATGGTATACCTACACATCAATTTGCTACCTTATTGTGACTTTCTTTACAAACATTCTCAAAAACAGTCCAGTCGATGTTTTGCTTTATTTAAAGTTACTTTTGGCTAAGTAAAAGTAATCAATGGTCTGGTACGGAGATCGTGCACCTTTCGTATTGAAGTCACATTTTTTTTAATATTAATTTATTATAATATAAACACTATATAAGACAGAATCACTTTGGCTGTAAGTACCTTTAGCTGAATTACTGCTTTAGTCCGGCTTTCCACAGTTTCTCTTTCAAAGGTTTGTCATGGGGTAACTGAGAACATTTGCATGTATCGGGTTATCAATTACTGACTGTTAACTACTCATTAGTATTGCATTTAAGCCATTCAGAATAGTTTCGTAATGAAAGATCTTTTGAATTAAAAAAGCATGGACATAATTTCCATTCATTGTTATGAAATAGGAAATAATAATTTAAATTTAATTTAAGTTAATTTAATTTATTTAATGTTATGATGATCCATCCCTGCAAGATATCTTTACATCAACACTTTTCTTAGTTTTGCTGCCGGTTAGGTCATAGATTAATTTCGACTATATTAATTACCAAGGGGTTTACTTTGCCTTAAGCTAACTAATGTCTAAAGACGTTAAAGTCTGCATAATGCAGACATTACAATCATTTGTCATTTTATATCGCTAAAACTAACTTAATTTTTTGATAATAAATCCATAAAAGACCAATCCGAAATTACCTAAGCTTTAATGAAATACAACTTGTAACAGTACAAAAAACCTACCTAACAACTTATAAAGATTAAATACCAATTCATCACTTTACCTGTCCTTTTGTTGTCCACAAGCATGACGATGCCCACCAAAGAGGTGACAATTACACCTCAAAAGCTACTTCCTCAATCATGAAATTGAATTTACGCCGTGTAATGTAATTACGCGCACTAATTTGTGGGCGCAGTGCGTAACACTGGGTGACTGGGCGATGCGCGCACGCATCCAGTGCGTTAGTATGTAATAGCGCAATAGTGTCATTGTTGTGAGAACTCTCTTGTGAAACGTGATGATTGATATTGAAATGTTATTGTTGATGAAAATGAATTTTGAATGAGGTGTTTCTAATTTTGTTGGTTTCAGTATTGGTAAAATTACCTTATTACTTATGTTAAAAACTCATTCAAGCAAATTAAACCCTGTGGTACTTCGAAGGACCTGTTAAGCAAATTTTCATCGTTAATAGAAAAAACATAATTATCATTTTTTACTATTTTGAGAGGTGTTTTATGTATAAGGGAGGAGTGGTGGCCCAGTGATAGCGACCGCGACTTACCGACGTATTGTAGGTCGTGGGTTTGAACCCCGTCAGGCATTTTACTTAGTGTCAAATATTTGATCTATATCACTCAAGCGAGTAAGAAACATCGTGATCTATATTTCTCTCAAGCGAGTAAGAAACATCGTGATGAAACCGGCATAACCTAGAATAAAAAATCAAAGACACGTGACTTCCACCAACCCAAACTGGGTCCGTGTGTTCGATTACAGCTTATTCCCTCGCATAGAGAGCAAGTCTGTATCACAACAGTCAGAACATTATAGCCCGATTATGCTATGTTCTGTACATACTAAAAACTCGACTAACAATCTATGTATCAAGAATCTGCATGTAGTAGTAGTAGTACATTTATTTTGAGTCTTTAAAATCAAAACTAAACTAAAATCGTTGACCTAAATATACCTACATAAACTAACACTTCAGAATACAAGAATCCAACGCACTTTCCTTACTTCCGTTCTGTCGACTCAGCACCTAATTGCGCTCAAATAAAAGGCCCGTCAAGTGTGAGCCGGGCTCGTGAACACATCGTGAGCTCCTGATACGCCGATGGTTCATAAAACGTCTATTGCGTCGTGTGAGTCTTCAAGAGTCTTACGCGCAACTTTTCTAGTGGACACTGGAATCCCTCATTGGAAAATACGACGAGGAATTAGGTGTTACTGGATGCGATATAGATAACTAATGGAAGTAAACGCTATCTCAGTGTGATGCTCCTTCGCAAGATACCATCTTGTCCAACCATCGCCTACACATTTCAGGATCACGTCCGGGCATAATTGTAAACTTTGCGTAGTCAATCGATTAGAAAAGAAAACGATTCGGAAGTACGAGTAAGAATGTATCCCTGTATATCTTTCTGTAGATGAAGGCAAACACAGATCAGTACTTGATCTACGACGAAATCCATATGTAATGAACCGAACTTGATATGATCCCTGAAACGAAAAGTTGAAAAAAGTTAAATGAAAAACCAGACATCACTTTATTTCATCGCAACATTTATTTTAACAAAATGCAGGCAATTAAACTACTGGACCTCCGCTACGTTCACTTTTCTCCCGTATTCATATGTTGCTCTAGGCGCAGTCTGCAGTGCAATTTAAATCGATAAATAATTACGAAACTTTTCCAGAAACCACCAAATCTTCGGCCCAAATGAAACTCACCCGTTGGGAAAATCTAAGGGACGTAAGTGGAGGCACTTAAACGGCAGTAAACGGCTAAAGGCGTCGGGGCCTGATGGGGTCCGATGTGTCGACAGATACGGCCATACGGGGTCCACTGCTAAATACACTAGCTCTGCTGATCCCCGCCCTGTTGGTTAATGGGGACACGGATTTCGGGGACAGTTTTTATTTGCCATTGACCTAAGAAGGTGACTGGAGCTTTTGTTTGCTGACCGTGTAAAATGATGGGCTGGGTACTTAAGAGAGGCTCATTAGTGTGCTAGTTTCGATATGGTACTAGAAGAGCTAGAAGACTTCTAAATACTATGTTGTAAGGGATCTTTTATGGTGGCTTAAGAAGTTGTAGTAATGGACTTGCCTGTGAAAAAGATTTTCCGAAAAAGTAGGTACCTACTTATAACCGACATATGATTTAATTTCATAGTCCTCCATCATCAATCCGCAGGTACCTAATCGGTCCACTTAGAGGGAGGCATCCATAGCTAAACATAAAATTACAGGCACAAGAACCGACATTACTGCTAGTGCTGCTAATGCAAATTTCGACAATATCTTATTTGCAAACTTTAAACTTCCACAAAAATAAAGGGAAACCTCACCAATTTTCCTTCATACTTATACTCGTACAGAGAGATAGCGACAAGGCACGGGATCACACGAGGGCGGTGTCAATAGTTCGTCTTTATCAATCTAAATGGATGTGACACCGTGTTTGACCAACACTATTACACTCACTAAGGTGTATGTTTAGCCGAGGGGAGCCGATCTTTATGAGGCAATGAGAAAACAAAGTTTGGAACATGTTTAGTCAGGCTTTTTGATATCGAGCTTTGATGAGATGAGACATTAATACAAGATACGCCTTTTTTTGC
The DNA here is from genome assembly GCA_947562075.1 of Orthosia gracilis. NCBI lineage: Eukaryota > Metazoa > Arthropoda > Insecta > Lepidoptera > Noctuidae > Orthosia > Orthosia gracilis. The sequence continues at coordinate 49,530,524 of OX387270.1, read as the reverse complement.
AGTCGAGTAATTTAAACCGTAGATGTTGGCGGGTGGAGCTGTGGACAAAATAAACGACTAGTGGTCCTCATTAGACCTGGAACAGGTTGAAGTCAAATGGAAAAAAAGTTAAGTGACCATGAAACTGTTAAGTTTTCATGAATCAGTAAAAGTATTTTCAAGGTCGGGTGGATCAATGTAAATATTAAAAAAAAAACATCATAACTCATAGAACTGAAGTTTACAACAAGTCAAGGTGTAAGTATTTTAGATATTTATTTATATATAATACAACGGGCGGCCTTATCGAATGCCGCGATCTCTTCCAGGCAATCTGGAATATTTTAATAGTTAACTAGGAACTGTCATCATTAGTCAAGTATGCAAAACTTGGCAAATTATAAAAGAGTTAATTGCACTACCAAGTTGTTTCCAGGACATCACTCTCACGTCTCACCCCTTGAACAGAAACTAGGCAATCGAGCATCAAACGACAAATAAAGCGAGTCCTCACTCCTGACGTCAGAGGAGGAGATAACAGGAAGCTTGTAAGTCCGGGGCGTTATCAATCTATATTGTCGCAGCACTCGCACTTGACCGCCGACATACGCCCCCTGCGAGGGGTGGAACTGCCGACTGATGAACTTTGATACGAGGATATAAGTGTCCCATTCGGCAAACACAAACGATAGAGATATAACGTCACGCCTGTGATCTTTGAAAGGACGTGACGTCAACCGGACTAGTAAGATATTACCGCAAATTTGAAGGAACGAAGCAAGTTATATGTAAAAAGTAATATAAAATGGAGTAATACAAAGTAAGCAAAGAAAAAGTGTTTATTGTCATAGAAAACAACATACCTATACTAGTCTTACGTTCTGATCTTCTTACTATATATCCTACTAATATTATAAATGAGAAGGTTTAGATGGATGTGTGTGTGTGGCTCAATCACGCTAGAACGGCTGAACGGATCTGTATGAAATTTGGCGCGGAGGTAGATTATAGACTGGATTAGCACATAGGCTACTTTTTATCCCGGTTTAATGTTCCCTTGGGATAAGAAAACCCTTTTGACGCGGGCGAAGCCGCTGGCAGAAGCTAGTATCAAAGTAATTATGTTTAAAATACAAATACTATACCTTTCTTTACTAGCTGTTACAAGTTGCAGCCCTTATTTACCTGTAAATTACATAACCTGTTTCCATGAGAGAGATAATAAACAAATTAATTAAATAAAATTGTTTATTGGTAAAACAAGTTTATATAAAAAATATGTTTGATTGGATCCTCCTTTTAAGCAGAGAGTGCTCGTATTAGGAGAGTCCGCTCTTCCACAGCAAAACTTATAATAACATTTGTATGCCAAAACTACATACATAAAATCAAATGTGTGTATGATTGGGTGTCAGCTTCTTTTTACAAAATGTTGTTCTTGTTTAACTTCCCAATGACCTATGAACTTCAAATTTGGTGATAATGTTCGTTGTTACGTATATTTTGCTAACAAATGCCAATATATTGATAAATCTGATTTTTCTTTGAAATTTCCTAATTTTTCCTACTACAACCAACTTAATTTTGCGGTCCGGTAAGAAAGCCTAAGTGTGCGAGGTCCGACACGCATTTGCTCATTTTTTTTTGTTAAAGTGTTAGAAATTAATTAATATACATATTTACAATACAGTTAAAATGAATAATAAATGAACGTAAGATCTCTAACACCCATTTTAAATCAGTGTCTTCCAAGTTAAGTAGTTAACTAAAAGCATACAAATTTAAAATTCCTTGTTAATGGCTATTAATGTCTATTTTAGGAATTTTACGTACACGAGTTAGAAGTAACAGCCACATGTTTTATATTTATATAATTCTTGTATAAATTCAGTTCTAGTTTCTAAGCAATATAATTTGCAATTTACATAATCTTTATTAGCTAAGTTAACAATGGTATTGTAAACCTTAGTTAACAACTTAATTTGTAATAATTAACTTTACTTTTTAATTACCTAAGCTAATTAATTACAATCAAAACCCAGTAAAACGCTTTTTTTTCTTTTATAGTAAAATGTTTAAAAGATATGTTGGTATGAAAATTGCAATCCACGAAAATTATTTTCAGAGTAAGTATATCAAAACCCTTTGAGAACTGCCGCTGCACTAGAGCTTAACGGCTTATTAATGTTAAATTAATATAAGTACACCTTACACAATGTGATGTGTTTTCAAGCAATTTCAAAAACCTTATCTTGGTATCCGATAAATTCAAGATTCATATAATTAGGCGCATAAATAAAAATGCTTGGGAGCAAATAAAAATTCATTGCCCGGAACGAGAATACGGAACAACACAAAAACCTTATTAAATATAATAACTAATTGTAAGGTCAGGTGCAATGCAAAAAGTAAACTAATAAAAAAGGGGTTTTTGCTGATACGACAATTTATCATTTTTGTTCTGTGGGATGAGTTTTAAAACTTATTGTTCAAAACCAGGAAGTGGCCATCAGATTAGAGACACGTTCAAAGTTTGTGACACAGTTGATAACAATTGTAACTTTGAATGGTAAACTTTGGAAAAGTTTAGGAAATTCCAAGCAGATTTTCGAGAGATGACATGGCTTGGTTATCGATATGTAGGAAATAAATAGTCTAGACTTTTTAAATCTGTGAGAAATATTGTAATATAAACAGGCATATAGATAGTTCGGACACCTCTGTCTCGTGGAGCGGTTATCATTTAAGCCAAATTTTTAAAACTTACTGATAAAGTCGTGTAAAAAACAGAGCTAGTTAATAGTGCAAATTTAAAAGACTACGAGTAATAACAAAACAAACCTATTTACAAAGGGGACAGGCAAAATGTTTCATTGCGCATCAAAAAATTCGTCCACATCGATGTCAAGGGAAACGTGCCCAGAACGCTGCCAGCATTGCCACGTTGAATGGCAATGTTGATTCTCTGGCCGAAAAAAAGACCAGAGGGCTGCCTCTGGTCACGTGAAGAGTCGACGAGCTTTGTGCTAATGTCTCGAAAAACTCGATGCGCACTCGCCTAACTGCCAATAAGGTATAAATTTACAATATATGGGCTGTTTGAGGTTTTCTGTACCAGCAGCAACAGCCCCAGCAAATTCTATCGACACATGTTACATCCCATACCAAAAATCTACAAAACTTCCAAGGCATTATTTTGATCATCTAGTCTGGTCAAATGATTTGAATTTTCAAAGTCAGATGATTTGATAGCAAGTTCAGTAGTCAACACAGACGTGTTAACACTTATGCAGTACAAAATTGTATTACCTTATATTGCCTAATACGTAGGTACATAGTTTTGGTAATTAAAAGATAGTAACACATATCTATAATTAATAATGTTGTTTCTGTGAAGGTGAAATAGCTTCGCTACACGTATTTTAGTACATACGTGTGACCTTCTAAATTAACTGCAATAGGTAAATAATTATTCCCACGTGGAAATAGACCAAACAGAACGAGGATTCAAGCCTTAAAATAGTACAAGATGCGGGCATAAATCAATTGAAATACATTGACTACACCTCTGCCTATCCTTCAGAGAAAATAGATGTGGTGTTATGTAAAATTAAGGTCAATAATAAAAGATTTTCTACGTCTCTGTACTTAGTTTCCCATCTTGTGTTGCGTTATGTAAGGTCTAACACAGAATCTCTCACGCAATTTTCCTCCTTAACAAACCAAGAACGTTAGGAATGAAAGCACAGCACAGGACAATCGACTGGCTTCCTAACGCAGCACATAAATTAAAGACGCTAACAAGGGAAGGAAGGGGCCGCCAGCCGGGCAGCCGGCGGGTTCCGCCGGACACACTCGCCCGGGCCGACTGCCCGCCCAGCTACTGACCGCCCCCCATATGGCCTTCCGCTTGTATATCAAGATAATACGCCTTTTGATGTAAGGCTTTCACTTTGTAAAAGAGTTGTCAACCTTAGAATGGATGGTTGTAACAAATGAAAATGGATTTTTTTTTCTAGTTAATATAGCTGTGTTTTGATGGACGACCTGGTTTGTGTTACGTAATGTGGTTACCACCTTTTTTGTTATATTCTATAGGCTCGCGCTTGACCACTATCTCTCCTAATGGTAAGCGATGATTTGGTCAGTGGTGAAGCACGCTTGCCTAGAAGTGACCTATTCACTCTTGACTTAAATTCCCCTAGATTGCAGCTGTCGAGAAACACAGACTCCGGCAGGGAATTCCACTCCTTAGCTGTACGTATATATGTACACGTGTATATATGCTGCTATATATGCTATACGTGTATATGTACTGATGGCGCATCGCCGTACGTCTGATAGTCCGATAATGAAACAGGCTAGGTGGAATTAGGTCGTGCAATTCCATCGCACACTCCGCGAAATGTAACCTATAAAAAACCGACAAGCTGGCAACTCGGCGACGATGTTTAAGACTCTGAAGCTTTGACTTGACCAGTGCCTCATTGCCGATGAGCCTTTTGGCCCGCTTTTCGACCTACCTTACCTAAGACCCTAGACAAGTATCATTCGATGTTACCGATGGCGACCATTGGGTCAAAAGGCCAAAATATAAGGGACTGATCTCGTATTACTTCGATAGCGCTGAACAATTCCATACATTATTGCCATTTTACCAATCATAATCGCGACACTTTCGATGATAGAACGTTACTTGTCTTGAGCCTCTAGTTGTGGCTGACTGTAATGACAAATATACTTCGTAAGCATACCTAAATCCTCAAGGGACTCAATCTCAAGATATGAAAAATGCTATAAACTATCGCTTCAGAAGTAGAAATATGTAGGTACAAAACCGTACTACATTTTCGCCATTTTCCACAAACTATGTGAAGTCTACATTGAAGCTGTCAATTCATCTTCTGTGCATCGATTGGCAACGTGATGTATGTTGCACGCTGTATTTTATACTTCTATGGTTGCACGTAATATTCAGGATGCAGTGATACACACCCAATATACGTACATAGGTTTTATCAAGTAGAATTTACGTAATCGTGGTTAGTTTGTTTACTTTGTACAAAACTTTATCAAACAAAATCAAAAGTACATAGGTAATTCATTCAACGCACGATGAGAATCTCTAGTAAACTGCTGCCCGACATCCATGTGAACTATATTATTATTTATTATGTACTAGCTTTTGCCCGCGACTTCGTCCGCGTGGTTTTGAAGATATAAAATTTAATGATGAACTATTTTTTTTAATTCAGCCAACAGAAAATTCTTATCACACTTAGTAACATTTTTAAGGTACCCAATTAGAAAAAAAAAATAGAGTATCACAAAATTCTTTCTTAGCTTATGTCTCCTACTCATAAATTCTAGACTTGCTAAATTTCAGGACGGTAGTACAAAAAAAATCCTAACTTTCATACAAACTTGCGAGAGTGCTTAGACCTCTTTAATCCGGCCCTGTCGCAAAATCCGTTCTTAACGGACGTCTACCAACTATTAAATACCTCCTTGCCAAATTTCAAGTTTGTATCACAAAAAAATATGGCGTTTCATACAGAATTGCGAGAGCCATTAGACCTCCTTAATCCGGCCCTGTCGCAATATCCGTTCTTAGCGGACGTCTATTAACTTTAAACTACTTCTCTACCAAATTTAAAGTTTGTAGCTCAACAAATGAAGGACTTTCATGCAAACTTGCGAGAGCCCTTAGACCTCCTTTATCCGGCCCTGTAGCAAAATCCTTTCTTAGCTGACATTTACTTAGTATATACTACTTCCATGCCAAATTTCAAGTTTGTAGCACATAAAATGAAGAACTTTCATACAAACTTGCGAGAGCCCTTAAACCTTCCTAATCTTTCCCTGTCGCAAAATCAGTTCTTAGCGGACGTCTACTTACTATAAACTACCTCCTTGCTAAATTTTATGTTAGTAGCTCAACAAATGAAGGAATTTCATCCAAACTTGCGAGAGCCTTTAGACGCCCTAAATCTGGCCCTGTCGCAAAATCCGTTCTTAGCGGACGTCTCCTAACTATAAACTACCTCCCTGCCAAATTTTAAGTTAGTAGCTCAAAAAATTAAGGACTTTCATACAAACTTGCGACAGCCCTTAGACCCCCTAAAACCAGCCCTGACGTAAAGTGAGTGACCTTTCGCTTTTATATATATATAGATTTTTAAACATAGTGATATGCAAAGATTTGAATTTTAAATCAACACTTTTTTGTGGTTAAAAGACAACCCTCAAAACGCCTACCCTTACAACTTTCTAGTATTTAAGATTTTCTCAAACTTTTCTTTTTGAAAAGAAAACCTACGCTATATCAAAAACCCAGTATGATGATCATATTCTAAAAGCTATCTGATAGATAATAATCTATTTTTAATGAAATAAAATCAATATATAACAATAATTAAAATGGGTTCCAAGATTGTTATTGCAGAAATGAATGATTTCATACAATTGTATATCTCATCGATATACCAAATATAGATTATACTTCATCAGGTAGTACATAATATATATATATAACCGATATGTAGCCCAGTACATAAACACGCGTCGAGTCGCTGAAACTAATCGAGTTTTCAGTTCTAAGTTATTCTGTTTGAAACCCGCGAACAAGTTTCAATACGTTTACCGTGCACGATTCGATTTCGACCTGTCGTAAATTAATCGTATTTGTTTGTATAATAGGGATAGTTATTTTTATTTGGACTAGTTCAAGACTTCTTATGTACTTTTATTTTTCTTTGAAAAAGTGTTTGCACAGACTACTATAATAAATTAGACAGACTCTTTGACAGACAGATCGCAAATATCGAAAAAATCTAGCGCATCTAGCAATTTCATCATAACAGACAAGCTGCACGATAAACCCGTATGCTAATCTCTGAGCCACATATCATTCAATAGACAATACCTTTCTAAACAAAACATCAAGGTGCTTAAACCCTACTCCACTTTTGAACCAAATCGTGCACTATAAACAGCTCATCACCAAAATTCCCGGAATGTAAACGTCTTTAACTAAATTCCTGTCTATGTCATAACAGTGGTTATGTGCGAGTACCACAGGAACAGGTACGTAGGCAGAGGTACATACCTACAGGTACAGGTACGGGCAAAGACGGATCCGGGCCAAGGATTTGTATCGCCCACCGCCCAAGTTCGGTAATCTTGATTGTGGCTCCGAGGTGACAACGCGATGTCGTATCGAAACGGAATTAGGTAGGAATGTACTTGAGGCCGAATATGGATGGTAACGGATATCTTCGAACATGATGGCTTCCTTGGGCAAGGTGACCATCGTGAATAGCAGACTGGAATAGAAAATTCATTCAAACATAAGCTCTAGAGTAAATATCATTTATCAGGTATGGCGAGTCGAAATGCCAATCCTGTATGGGATTGATCACGTGACCTTTCGATAGCGCTTGGCAATCGCTTACAGTTTTGTCGAATCGCTATCGCGACGCCTTAGTTGATTGAATATCACGTGTTTAGGGTCTCAGAAACTGATTTATAGCATTGTAGGCAGCAGCACTGTTGTGAAGTCGATATAAGTAAGAAGCATCATTAGAACTTCACCCAAAAAAGACCCAATTTTGATAGGAAAATAAGTCAAACATGGAGGGAAAGTGGAAACATTCAAGCAAGTCAGCCAGGCAGTCACTAGCCTAGTTAGACGAGTATGTAGATAAAATTTAATCTGGGATAAAAATATCCTGACCTAAAATTAAGCAGAAAACATACCAAAGCTGAGCACAGCTCACCAAAGTTGAGTCTAGTGATGCGCGTAACTCAGTATCGATAGTGATTGTCCGCTCACGAACGCGTCTGGCCGCCGCGCCGCGTCGATAAAAAGATTACACATTTGCGTATATGATTCGTGCGTGATGTGAATAATAATGCGGCCTCCCCTCGCACACTAATAGATTTTAATCGGCCGGCCAACGACTTGTGTGTGCGATTTCATTAATTTTTTGGTTTCATTTTGCTCTGTGACCATTTTTGTGGTTGCTGTTCCATGGTGGTGGGGCAGTAAAGGATGGATGAGATGTGGCCTAATAAATAAAGACATTCAGGGTCATCACCTATAGGGATCGTTTAACTGCCATCACAGAAGAAGCTATTTATTTTGGAGACGTAGGTGTTATATGAATTAGAATTTCGGACCTGCCTTCGTAGAGCTGAAATACACATCGTATTAAGTCACACCAAGGGGGCACTCCCAAGCCATTTTCCTTAGCGCCTCTTACTGATATTACATTAAACTCTTTAAATAACTAAATAGTTGAGAAGCACCAAGTACTCATTCATTCTCCCATACATCTTACTTTAGCGACTCTCACTGATCTCAAGACCAAACATAAAACATACAAAAACACAATTGATAAACCTCTTCAAGACTTAAATACTTATTTAATTTAGCATCCCTTGCTGTATTTGAATACAAGATACTTACAATCACCTACTTACCTATCAATGCGCGTTAAAAACATACCAACATTTGTGCAGCAGCCGTAATCCTCTGCAAGTTCTCATCCAAAGTGATTGCTCAACGGCTTTCCTCTTTTTTATCTAGTTTATTTTGAAATATTAATGGCGTCGGCATTAAGAGCATTAGTGCCCTTTGTTATTGCAGTGTGAGAATCTGCATGGCCTGTATTTTGCATATGCGGGGTTGTGACGCGGGGAGGATTGAGCCAATGTATTCGACAACACGTAAATAAATAATGATAAACAGACAGATTTGGTTGTGGGAGTTCAACGGGTCGTTGCTGTTGACAGGGTAATCGACCTGCTCAAAATAGTGAGTCCAAATAGTTTGAGTAGATGTAATAAAGCATTACTTATCCTTACATTTATTTATTAATTTGTAATGTGGGAATATCAGATGCAGTGTGTGGAAATTACGATTTCCGAATGAAGAAAAGTTTCATTAATCTTAGCAGTTGAAGAATTAAAACGTCTGAATTATTAGAAACGTGTTGGTCAGGCACCTTGCTTTCTGTATTAATATTCTGCACAGATACAATACTAGAATTTTCTTCATAGAGATTGCATTGTTTTACTTGTGTTTTCACGGTCAAATGGTAATGTCTCATTTCCATCCCAGTGTCGGAGTCATCTTCTACTGGTATCGACGAAACAAAATGTGTCTCTATTTCTCTATTATTATTCTTTTTATAGGTTTTCAGGTCTGTAGGGTACATTTTCATGGCAACAAAATAAATGTATTTACCTGATATTGTATTAGCATCAAGAAAACAAGCAACTGTTTCTACTACAATGTTTTCCGTTTCAGTGGCTATACAGCGCTACAGCCGTAATCAACTTATATGAGCCACCGTTCAATGAGCAAACACAACATTTTAATAAACCAGGGAACATCCGTACACGGAACGGTTAAAAGATCAATAAAGAGACGATATGAGCCCGCCGAGATATCTACGCTCCCAACAATATATCTAGCGATAGTGGAGCGATGTCTGCCCATAATATTCTTTGGGGTGCATCTCATTTGGCTTAAGAACCAGCCTTTGTCAACAAAGTTGGGGGCGGACAGAAAAATCGATAGTAGCCACGAACGTCGGCCTCCGATCATCGCCGTGCGTCTCCCGTAATTCGTGTCTCAATTTTAAATTTAGAATGTTTTGAATTTTGGAGACGATTTAATCATTAGTTGCCTGAATTTCTTCGAGAAAAATCGTGTGTTGGATGTATCAAAAAACCGGCCAAGTGCGAGTCGAATTCGCGCACGAAGGGTTCCGTACCATTATTGCAAAAAACGGCAAGAAAATCACGTTTCTCGTATGGGAGCCCCACTTAAATATTTATTTTATTCAGTTTTTAGTATTTGTTATTATAGCAGCAACAGAAATACATCATCTGTGAAAATGTCAACTGTCTAGCTATCATGGTTCATGAGATACAGCCTGTTGACCGACGGACAGACAGTCAGATGGACCGCAGAGTCTTAGTAATAGGGTCCCGTTTTTACCCTTTGGGTTCGGAACCCTAAAAACTGCGCAAGGTTCATTTTCACCAGCAGATTCAAACCTATCGTGGTATTTGACAAAGTAGCAACAGCATTTCTTGACCTGTCTGTTCCCATAGCTATTCCAAACAGCGAACTTAACACCCAAAAGCAACAGTCTTACGCCATAAAAGGAAAAACTTCGTGAGACTAAATGTTGCAGTATAGTTTAATGTAACCGTAAACAATATCCATATAGTTTACAACGACTCAGGAATTCTATTGTGAGTGCGAGAAGATGTAGGTTAATATGCAAATAAGTGAAACTGCGAACACATGCAACAACGGCTTTAACACACTGCTCGTAAATCTACGGTTTTCTGTATCTTTGACAACAATTGAATCAGAATATTTATTTGTGAAACACAGGTATTTACATAAAGATCTTAGGTCAATTATAATGGGCGGTATGTTTTGCCGTGAAGGCATACAAATATTGTTGAAAATAATAGGAAATAATAAAAGAAAAGAAAATATCTAATAGAATAAAACAAAATTAAATACTTAAGTACAAGAAAAGTACATATCTTAATAAAATCTACAATTAAATCTAACCAAAAAACGAAACAGATTTCTTAAAAATATTTAAGAATCACACCAAATGTTTATTGCACACGAAATATTGAACATTATCATTTATAAAATCTTCTACAGTATAATAACATATTTCAATTAATAGCGAGTAGAGACTTTTCAATCTGATTTATATCTATACCCCGACATAATGACACAATATCTTGATCTAATATCCACTCTTTACATTGATTATAGGTACCATATTAGTCAATTACGATATTCAGATTCAGTACCGTATAAGGCGATTGCCCGACAAGTAATTCAAAAACAAAATGTATGTTCAGGCACTTCGGCAAATAAACTTTTTGGTAATCACACATGTCTCGTCTCATATGTTTTGCCTAGCAAATGATTCGCATCAAATGACAGATTTTAGAGCTAGGTATTCATTCTTGTCTTGAGTCCTCACAAAATACCGTGTTTATAGAAGAGAATATGGGTTAGGACTATCTAAGTTAACCCGGACGAAGTCGTCAAACGTTGAGGCTTTATTTGTAATGCAAGCACTATTGCAAATAAACAGCATACAACAGTGTCTGCAAATAGACTAATTAAAATACAAAATGATATGACATTGACTTTGAACTTCAATCTAGACATTCAAGGCCAACATCATTCGAGCAATAAAACAAATAATTATTGTACTTAACTAAACAAAGAAATAAACACGCTATCGCTTTCAATACAAAAAGTGATTGATCGTTAGAATATTGAATAAATAAGACTAACTATATAAATACGATTGCAAGTTTGTTTGTTACTCTTGAGTTTGTTTTTCAGTACTTAAGGAAGTACTCATCATGAAATTTCGCTCACTAGTTTATTTATTTATTGAATGATTCACGCACACAAATGTGTTTACAGGTAAACCTAAGCGAACAAACGTACTCACTTGTCACACTCAGAGATGCCCCTCATAAACTGACCACACTCAGGTATAAATAAAGACACGCAGGTACCTAGGGTATAAGGTACATCATTTCAGCCAAATACATCGACCCCAACAACTATCCGATAATCAAAAAAAGTACTGTTCCCGAGGGAAAGAAAACGCGAACAAGGACGCGTGTAAAAACTTGTCAAAGCAATACTAAGCTATTGTCAGTAATGACGTCTAATCACGAGGTCTGACGCATGGTGATTGGTGATACGTAAATTATTAATCATTACTTCATCAGACAATCAGATATGCTAATAGTGCATGCTTAAGGCTGCCTGTCCACTTGAGCTGAGAGAGGCAGCGGAGCGGAGATGTGGAGCGGAGATGCGGATTGTATCTGTCCATGGAGGCGAAGCTAGGTAGCGGAGCGGAGAAAGAAAGAAATGCGAAGTGGAGTAGCGAAGTAGCGAAGCGGAGGCGCGGGCTGTGTTTATTCATACGCGAGGCTCGGTTGCACTCGTTTGTCCTCTTCGTTTCCCCGCTCCGCTTCCACGGTCCGCTCCCGCCTCCGCCAAAAATTATCAAGTTGAGTTCAGTTTCTTCTATTAACGGTAAGACTCTGGTTGAAAAGCTTGTCGATTTATTGCAAAAGAAGAATAGTAATCTGAATAGATTATTATTTTTATCTACTCTCACAACGTGAGTTACAACTCCAAATATGAATTCAAAAAATATTGTATAAACACTTTATATTCGTGGATAGGGAAAATATAAAAAAAAATCATTACAGTGCAACATTTCACTCGAACATTTCATTCGATTTTCAAACAACTGCATCATAAAACTAACTTTTCAATTTTTATAGAACTCTTTTACTTTTTAATTAATTGGCGCTTATGGGCTCATTGACTTAATGTAGAAAAGTAGTGTCGTTGTCTATGGATGCGCGCGCTGCGCAATCATCCGCAAAGAGAATCTAAATTGCCCGCCAAAGTACATTTAACTCAATGGCCATACCACATATTTTTCCGTTTCCTCTTTTGTTTTATTTCAACTCTATGAGTGAAGATAAAATAGTGTATGCAACGCCATATAATAAGGTATTAAAACACTCGCGTGATATTATTATCACATTCAGCTTTGCCTCATTTTAATAATTCCGATTATATGACTATTGCATAAACTACTATTAATATTTTAGTTAGCATAACTCGAAAAAAAGGATCCTTTCCTCATTTTCTAGTTATGCCAACCAGGTGTTTTTTTAACCAAATTGCCAAAAAGGAGGAAGTTTTATGTTCGACTGCACGAATGTTTTTTTTTATGTATGTTCACCGATTACTCCATCAATTCAGTAATGAACAGATTTTGATAATAGGTATCACTTTGTTTGAAAGGGTATACTCTCGAAGTGGTTCCATTGTCAACAAGTCAGGATCTGATGGGAGGATCCCATGGAAATCAAGGAAACTCCTCAAATATTTCACAGCGATTTTGGTATTTTCATCAACATGGCAAGCATCTGCATTCAGAAAGTATCGTTTGGTAAAGTGGAACCGATAAAAAAGACCACAGATGGTCACTGGAATGGCAAATTTGTTTTGAGTATGAGATATCACGAATACTTAAAATGCTGTGGTGAAGCAAATTTAAATAAATGGTTTTAATGAAAATGGTACCATCGTACTGATGTGGTGATGAAGCCAGAAGGTAGGCAGTAGAACTTCATAATAAAACAATGTAACCCAGTCGTGTTCAGGCATGTTGGAATTGTTATGAGAAGCCCTCTAGCTATTAATGATGTTCATGGTATTATAAGGTAGATACCAAAACCAAAAAGAGAGAAAAAAAAACTTTTTAACAAAAAATTTAAACCGACTTCCGAAACTAATACACTACAAAACGAATAATAACTTTCTTTTCGGAAGTTGGTTTTAAAAAACGAAAAAGTATAGGTACTGTTTTGTTTTGGAAGTCGGTAATTTTTTTTTATAATGTTTATTTAAGGATAAATGTTTGCTGGGAAAAGGCAGTGAGATAATATAGGCTAATAAAAAATAAAAAAGTTGCACTAATCAAGTGTTTGATACCGTAGGCCCGGCAAAAAAAATATGGTGATAAAAAATCAGCTGTTATACTATCAATATAACATTGTATTATATTATTAATTTATTCGGAGTCATGTTCATCAAAACTTTAGATATAATTTAGAATTAATCAATTATTGAAGTGCTAATTAATTTAAATATTCTTAAGTAATTATAATTTTGATTACTCTAGATATTATGTGCAGTAGTAGCCAATTGAAACTTAATAGCATTACGGTTCTATTTATTATATCTAATTATAAGTTATGCAAAGTTTTCACTAAACGGCGGATCATTTTTCATAGTCGCACGTGTGAAGCGGTGATTAAGATCGAGCGCCGTACGCGCATGCCAACTGTAAGTGGGTAGACCACAGGTCATACTGACAGCGGAGAGAAAATTGAACTTTTGTCGGTCCAGTTAATTTTGTATTTTGTTTTCAGCGGCAGTTCGTCATGGAAAACAAAAGTAGGTAACTATGTAAAAGTGAAATAAAATGTTTCAAAAAGGTTCTAAATCTTCATTCCACACATCAATCATTAATTGAATATGTAAATTCATACATATTATGATAAACAATACAGGAACGAACAAAAATTAAAACATAATATATAGGAAGTAAACTGGTATTGAAAAATACAAAGAGAAATCCTATAGAAAAGTGAAAGAGTTTGTATTGAAGCAAAAATTAAGACATGTAAACACTTTTTTATTTTATTAAGTAGCATAAAAAAGGGTCTTAGGCTCACTGTCGTGAAAAAATAACTCAGAGTTAATTGCTAACACGAGTTTAAATTAAAATAGTTATGTCATAAATAAATGCCTTAAATAACACGGGGTTAGCTACTAAATCTAAATTAGTAAGATAACCCAGGATGGCGTAAACAAGCCTTAGAAATACTGACGTCAAATTCAGAAGTCTCGTAGCAGCCCGCTACGCCGTAGCACAGTGACCGCAGCCCAAGACGCGTAATAAGCAGCGAAATGCTAATCCCCAGCATACATGTTTGTGTAATGAGCTGCAGCGCGCGTAAATAAATATAGAGTGACCGCTCAACAAGACTTCATCAATCTCTCGCCACACACTTAAAAAATACATGTTATATAATTACAATTAATGGATTTTTGCTGTACATTCAAATAGAAAAAGCCTCTCAATTACAACTTTGTATAGCTGCTTTCTAGTTTGAAGAAAAAGATGCTATCGTGTATCATTGAAGCAGTTAACGTTGATTTAATTAATGCAACAATATTTAATTTTAACGATTTACTTTGTAATTCAATACGTATGGTATAATTGCCCTTGTACATTCATATTTTTGTATAAACAACATCACAATTAAAAAACTTTACAACACAACAAAAAGCCCCATTCAAAGCACGTTCCGAATTCAAATCAGACACCCGCTTGGTTTATTACGTCGATATGTAAATTTTGTACAGCGTCACTACCCTTATAAAGACCCTGTTTGAATTGAAAATTTAGTTGAACGAGCGAGAGTAAGCCGCCGTTCAGCCAGTGCGGCCACGTCTTTCAGCGAACTCGCTGCTTCTGTAACGTAACACGCAAATAAAACGTTTAAAAATACATAATCGCAGTATAAAACCTCCTTATTTACATGTGCGGTTATTATTATAATTGTCTTTGACCTGAACTGTCAAAAATGCGCGGAAACGTGTTTATTATGAAATATATAATCTGTGACATTTTGGTCTGTCAAAAAGCGCGCGTACATGCAGGACTGCGATTGGTCCGCTTCTGGTCGGTTGTTATGGCGACAAACGATAAGCTCTAACGAGTGTCGTGTCACTTGATATTTCGATCTGTCAAAATATGAGCGAGATAGAAGATAACATTGGAGGGGGACGAAGTGATCGACGTGATCGCGTGCTTGTTACGTTTGCCGTAACGTAAGTAAATAATTATAATGCTTTTGATACTAATTTGAACTTTGTCTCGCAATTGCATTTACGTGTAACAAGCGGCTCCTCGTTATGAAGAAGCGTTCAATTAGTTAAACGTAGCCAAATATGAAACAGATTATTTAAGTTAAATGAATTCTAAACTCACTATAACACTTTCTCCTATTAAGTGAGACGATGGTTGGATACCATAAAGTGGTGATATTAAGATTGGATGTGGTATTTTAATAAAGCGGAGGTATGTGTGTTTAGCGAAGGCGATAACTCATAGAGAATGACCTCATCAGGCGGAGGACCGCGGGAATGGCACTCGGTATGCGTCACGCAGTACGTGATACGACGCGTCCCACTTCGCGTTCCGATATCTTTATTATATCCTAATATCGCACTTATCTTTTAAGATTTTAAATAATCTTATAAAAAGTCCCATTTATGCTTACAGCGTGCGATAAAAACCGATGTTATGTCATTTTTACTAGAGGTGCAAAACAATTTCTGTAAAAATATTTTTGACCTGATTTTTTCCATTCTTTAATCTAAGTAATTAAATCTAAATGCTCCTTCTCTATAAAATAATTAATTCAAACAATGTTGAAGCCGTATGCCCCAGACAAAGCATGCTAGGGACCACCCCATCTCGTCCCAAGGGTGCTTTATGAAACAAATTGTTAGTAACTAGCTGCAGCATCAGTTTTTTATTGGGTACATTCGATATCTCGAGGCCAAACAGGACTTGAGACCAGTCTTACAAGAACTGGTTGAATGTTTAACCACCTACACAGTAGCAGTGTACAACTAGTTCAATGTTTAGTAACAGACTGCAAACAGCTCACAGAGTTTACAGACAGACAGAACACATTGAGATATTGCTTGTTATCGGTATGTAATTGAATACAATTAGGACTTTCATCGGATTATAGAACCTAACCTCAATACGAAAGTCTAAGTTAAATAATAAGTTTTATTTAATATCATTAGTTAAAACAATAACTACAATTTTTCTTAAATCTAAGTCAAGTTCACACGTGTTATATGCCTGAACTAGGTAATCCTGTGTTTCAGGCGAAAAGAGGTACATATTTTTTTTCTAAATAATCACTGAGAATTAAATATAAGGTAGTCTTATGTATTTTTAAGGGTTTAAATAATATAATAAAATTCTTATTTTCTAACATCTTAGATACTAAAATATAAAAATACATAAAATACGCACAATACCTATTTTAGAACAAGTAATAATTTCTCTGTGTCTTCATAAGACATACTTTGCAGAGTTTCTTTAAGTAGTTTCTTACAGTTACAATAATTTAGGGAATAAATGTTTGCTGTTACGTTTAGTCTATTGTAGAGTAGTGGTCCTAGGAACAAGTTAAATTTGTCTGTGAATGCATTTTTTGTACTTATTTGAAGGCAAACTATATCTCTCCGTCTTTTTTTAGTATATTCATTGCGATAGGGGAGGGCTGCGTGTTGTTTTAATACAATGCTCATTATGAATAATTGTCGAGCTGTTAGTACTTCACAAGATTTATTGAGGAGGTTAGTGGGAAATAGGAACGGGCGGAAAGTAGACACCTTGAGGATCGCTCTCTACGCTCTCTCGATGGGTAGTAACAAAGTTTTACCCACTCCACCCCATGAGTTAATGCAGTACGTCAAAATTGACTGACATAGAGCAAAGTAAACTTGCCTAATTAGTAGTGGGTTTGCAATATATCGTAGCTTTCTAAATACGAATATTAGCTTACGGATTTTATTATTTAAAGCTTCTATGTGCTATTTAAAGGAAAGGGTTTCATCTATAATGATACCCAGGTATTTTATTTTAGTAGCCATATTGATATTGGGACACACTGGCTATTGGTAGGGTCCATACAACCATGAGCATACAACGTTGGGACAATATTTGTTGTCTGTTTGCGCATCGAAAACCTAATGTAGTTAGTCTTATCTGCATTTAGTGTTAGAGAGTTATGTTGAAGCCAATTATTTACAATATCGAATCCATGTTGCGCAAGTTTGTACACTTCATTTTCTGAGTCTGGCGAAAAAAGTAGAGCAGTGTCATCAGCGTAAGATACAATTATGCCGTGTTCTAGCTTTAGATTACAAAGGTCATTTATGTATATCAAAAACAGGGTAGGCCCTAAAACACTTCCCTGGGGAACACCAAATGACGTGTTTTTCTTATCAGCGCTGAGAACATTGCCAATCTTGACGCATTGGGTACGGTCTTCCAAATAACTTTTAAAGAGTTTCAGCTGGGTTCCTCTTATACGAATGGTTTCAAGCTTGTGCAATAGGATGGGAATGGAAACTGTGTCAAAAGCTTTGGCGAGGTCCAGGAAAATTCCTACTGTGTGGTTACCCTTGTCAAGTTCCTGTGCTAGATAGTCAGTCAGATGATGTACGGCATCGGCCGTTGAGACTTTAGGCCTAAATCCAAAATGGCGCTTGGATAAATTGATTTATCCTGCAGATATCTGAACAATCTTTTATTGATCATTTTTTCTAATATTTTAGACGTACAAGGCAGTAAAGAAATAGGTCTATAATTTGTTACTTGCTCTTTACTGCCTGATTTATAGATAGGGAGAACAACTGCTTTTTTTAGGCATTCGGGAAAAATACCTGAAGATTAACAAATGCGGAAAATATAAGTCAGTGGTGGTAATAAAATATGCCTGAATTTCTTAATAATTCTATTGTATATTTTTTTTTTAAGCATTCGGGAAAAATACCTGAAGATAAACAAATGCGGAAAATATAAGTCAGTGGTGGTACTAAAATATGCCTGAATTGCTTAATAATTCTATTGGATATGTTATCCCAACCAACTGCACAGTCGTCTTTCAAAGTCATTATTATACTTTCTACCTCAGTCTCATCAGTATCCAGCAGCCCAAAGGATGTTAAAGTGGTGCTACACATAAAAGGAATGCCTGTTAGATAATGTGATTGAACCCGAACTTTTTCTGCCAGACACTTTCCAACATTAACAAAGAAATTATTCGCTGTGTTAGCAGATGTCAGGTGTGACGAATGTGCTTGTAATAAACCTGATGATGACTCATTTTGTTTTGACGCATATGTTACATTTTTAATATATTTCCAGAGATTTTTACTATTTGTGCCAGCCTTTTCCAATTCAATTCTATCGTAGTTGCATTTAACTTTATGACTAGTGTGTGTTGCCAGTGACTACATACGGGACCGAAACGTGGTCGCTCACAATGGGCCTCAACAGAAGGCTTAAAGTCACCCAAAGGGAAATGGAGAGTGCTATACTCGGAGTTTTCTTGCGTAATCGCATCAGAATTGAGAGCAAGAGAACCAAGGTTACCGACATAGCTCGAAAAATTGCCAAACTTAAGTGGCAGGGGGCAGGGAAAAATTTCTCGCAGAACGATTGGCCGATGAGGCAGAAAAGTTCTGGAGTAGTAACCGCAAACCAGAAGACGTTGCGTTAGAAGGCCTTTCACTAGGTGGACCGATGACCTGACGAAGGTTGCGGGGATCCGCTGGATGCGAGTCGCACGGGACCTTTCTATGTGGCGGCGCTTTGGGGAGGCCTTTGTTCAGTAGACGTCTTTCAGCTGAAATGATGATGATGCTGATGACCTTACCTTCCTGGTATTGATACTATCTACTACTACCTCATTTATCTAGTGGCCGCAAGTGCTACTGCTCAGCATGAGTTACTTGGTTTGATGTTCGGATTGGTCAGTGTTAACTCGTGGATGAAGAGATGAGTAGACTGTATCAAAAGGCGGTTGGTTTTAAAGCCGTTATATTTAAATTACATTAAAATGTCCCCGACAAACAATTACAATTTTGTATGAGGTGTCGACTGGTGCGATGGAGTCCGTGGAAGCGAGTGTGCCTACTGTGCCTCGACCCGAGCCGCGGTGCGTTGATGTCGCGCCGCTCACCCACACATCGATGCCGCTTGGACCGCGCGCGAGTGTGCCAAGTGCAGACGGCGCGCGCTGGCCGCGAGTGTTGGGTTCAAATCCTAACAGTCAGTGTTTTTGGATTTCCATCAGGAATTTCTGAGTGGCTTCCTGGAGTCTGGAGTCTGGATGGAGTCTGCGAGCTTGGATGGTGGCTATAAGGTCGTTTACTATATGGGACTTAAACATAACTAGCGAGATGTGTGTGTTGTGTACTATAGCTACACTTTGGAATACTGGAATGCCTTCACGTCAGAAAATGGGTACAGGCATTATGTTATTCAGTATTCGCTTACTCTGCTCATTCTTTTCGTGTCATGGCACATTTTAATTATACTTTTTGGGCCCAGTAGTTCGCAAAGTCTATTCACTCTGCTAACATTTGAAGATTATCAAACCCCAAAATGAAGAATAATCTCTTACATTCCTTCGCTGAATGTTTTAAATGAGCGTCAGAACTATATGAAAAGCAATAAATTGCGAGCTGTCTGTTAATTAATCGGTGATGCGCTCAACGGAGACATAAATGAACTGCGGTATGTGGGAGCGAACCAAACGGTGCAGCGAAGGGTTATGGATTGAAATCATTTTTGGTGCCGACGTTTTCTGCAGCGATAAATTCCACTTGAAACTTTCAGCTAATTTTTTCGTTCTGTGTGATTGCCTAGCAGTCTAACAATGGTAATCGTCAGATTAGAATAAGCAGTTCAAAACACATTATTGCTTTATTTACCTCGCTAAGAAGACGAATATTTCAGACAATGAACTGGAAGTTTCTTCAACGTTCTTGGATACAGGTTGATGGCTAGAGCTATCAGGAATGTCACGGTTAACACCATTCTTGACCTTTTTTGGCAAGTGGTATTGTTTCTTTGTAATTGTTTAGACGGTCCAAAATTGATAGCCTGAAATCATAGAATGTGATTCAGGAATTATGATTTCAGGTTCATGTTGGCTTGATCTGTTCTTGCATAGTCTCTTCTATTCGTATCGTTAAGTATAACCAACCCTTTCTTTACCACAAGGGGTGCACCTAGCTGGGAGGGTCCCTGAGCCTTAATGACGGAATTATTTTAATCTGCTTTTCAACACTGCTGAAATAAAGTTTACCTAACTTGTCATATTATGATTTTGTAGGTACTAGTCGATTATTGCGCCAGTAAAGAGAGGCAAACCAAAAAAGGAACTCGCGAAAAAATAATATGCATGACAACTTACACATTATACGTGACTTATTATAGGTGGGTGCACCTATAGTACAACCCTGGCCAATCCTTGGCGAATACATACATGCGTATATTTACGTAAAAAATAACTTTTAAAGAAAGCCACATGATGTTATTTACGATTAGAAAAAAGTGGATACGAATATATTTTAAGCGCTTTATGAAATAAGTGAGTGTGTGAATGACTTTTGATGAATTTAATTGCACAACAAATTAAATTCAAATCAAATTCTTTATTGTTGAAATTCGAACGTGACACTCGAAACAAGCAGAAAAAACTGAAGAACGCTTCCCAATCGAACGTTCGTTAGGTCTCCAATCGATGACCACTTCAACATTGAATCCTGCAGTACCCTCGCTTCTCCTCCTCAGCCTCGGGGCACGATTACCATAACAAGACCCCTATTACGCACCTACGGCTATACATCCACCACCTTTGCTTTACTGCTACGACACCAAAAATCACGAACAGAAAGTATGATAGGACAAATTTCGCAACTGCACCAATAACTTTGCAAAGTCTTTTGTTACTGTCAAAACTAGAATTTGACAGTCGAATGCTTCGTTTGTCAATTGCTAGTGATTACTTACGGTGTAGTTGGCTGCCCGCGGCTAATTTGGGGCTGCATTTAGGTATTTTTCGTCACTAACTAGATAACAAGTGGTTTTAAATTGGAATCTACATAATAATGCGCGCGGAGGGTAGTGTAATGAAGTTGCGAGGGTGACGACGTCACTCATCGTCGCGTCTCGTGCGGTTCGCGCCCTGTTGTTATGTGCAACTTATTTATTACATATTGCAGCTTGAGATAGGATTAAATAGGTATGTCTGCTACATGTCAGCCGGTGCTAGATCAATTCTCAATAAAATCTTGGGAAATTTCTAAGGTGGCTTTTTTGATAGATCGTGTTGCCAATACTGTTAAAATTTAGCACGGCTTATTGTGGTATATTTTAGAACTCTGATAGAAAATTAATTCATCAATTACAATCCATGAAAGCAGTGGTTACAGCCGCGACATACAACTTGTATGTCGCGGTACTTGTATGTTACCACTTAAATTATTTCATCACCACTGCTCTCAAACCGGTGAAGGTAAACATCGTCAGGAAACCGGCATGTCCTAGAAACAAAAATTTGAAGACATGTGACATCCACCAACCCGCGCTGGGCCCGCGTGCTGGACTACGGCCCATCTCCTCTCTCACAGAGAAGAGGCCTGTGTCACAGCAGTGGGAACATTAAAAGGGTGATGATGATGACTCCATGAAACAGTGTCATTAACCTGTTACAAGATCACATTCCATCATCATAAACAAAGCTAAGAATAACTTCTAGTCCAAGGTTAAGGAAAATTCCTACGTTTTAATTCATACCAACAGATGGCGCTGTACTCAAAAACAGGTTGCCGCATTACTGTACAAAAACATTCCGCTTACAGTCCACTAGCCACCCGAAAAAACTATGTTATTTACCTTGTTTTAAAAATATAAAAGGGCAACAGAACGGCAGAGCCGCCGGCGGACAATTACATAAACATTGGCGGAACGAACGGAGGAGTAGCACGTGCTATAAATTATCAATATCCCATGATAAAACAAACGCGCTCGCCGACCACCGCTGTTTGTGTTTGTCCCTTTGTTTTTAAACAAAACTTTGTGATACCGCTTCACAGCACCTTAATAGATTTAAAAACAACAAAACAATACGAAAACTATAGCTAAAATTATACAGAAATTTTTAGAAAAATATAGAAATATACAAAAAGAGGTTTTTAGCAGAGCGTGGTTTCGATCCACGGACCTCTGGGTTATGGGCCCAGCACGCTTCCACTGCGCCACTCTGCTCCGTGTAGGTGAGGTCGAAATAGCTGTCATCTATGGACAAATTGCCTATCATTTTCATAATGAGGTAAACTCTCAAAATTATCAGCGATTGTGAATGTATTATTATTTCACAACTTTTAATATTTTGTTATCACGAATTTTGTTTGCATTTATAAAAATATACCTACATAGTGTACAAAACACCTAATTCACTATTTGTTAAACACGAATACGGTCACTTTATTATTGAGTCTTTTTTCAAATAAAATTTGTAATTGGCAAAAATAAAATACTTACATTTTACGAAAAAGATTTTGCATATAGCATAAAACACTCAAGTGTTTAAAACCACTTGAAAATATTTCAATCGAGAGTGATGTGTACTTAACTCAACGGGGCTGGCAGAGTGGTGTCAGTAGCCCTAGGGCACTTTTACTTAGTTCCGGGGAATGAACCTGAATGCCGCATAAATTGTTATGATGGATGCTTCAGTTTTTTTGGCGGTTCAAGTATGCCCGTATAACTTTTAATAAAATAAAAAAAAATGTTGCCAACTGCTAAATTCCCATGGTACTTTTTAAAGTGGTTAAGTTCAAGTGCAGTGCTTATTTTTCTTAGCTTATTTAAAAATTTAAATCTTTTACTATTTTATTGTGATTAGCATTAATATCCTCAACAATTTATGTATTTGAGACTATCAATATATACCGATTATAAATGCTCAAAATATCAAACAATAAAACGTTGCGTGAATCGTTTCTGTCACCAATTTTCGCACACAGCCTCACACCAGCACCAAATACATACTTAACGAAGGCGTTAAAAAGTTATTACGACAAATGATGTGCCCCAGTGCGAGAATTAACAAATATGGCATATCATTTCTATACTCTCACCAGCTAGGGTGGAGAGGGCAATAATCGGCCGAGCCACTCGCAACAATACCCAGACCTCGGGGTCCTGTGACGCCAATAAAATGGTACAAACGCACAAAGACGCCCCGCGGCGTCGCTCGGCAGTGGTACATTCTTTATGGTATTAGAACTGTTAATCTCCCAAGCTAGGGTGTCGACTTTATTGCTTTTTAGGTCCTGGCCTGCTAATCTTGTTGAGGACGCTGGATTGTTTGTATGGGCGGATGAGGAATTAGCCAGCTAAATGACTTTCTTTTCTTTCATATGGATTCAAAAGAAATTATAGCAACAAAGGGATTAAGTCGGACTTTACAAAAAATCTATCATTCTTTCCTGAATGTCATTATTTCATGAAACAACGACAGGTTTTCGTAAAGAGAGGCACAATGGTAAGGAAAAACCAGTAAACAAAATCATCCACATTGAAGAGGTATTCTCAGAAACACTTGTCACACATAAGCACGAGTAGCCCTAACTATAAACAGCTAAGTATTTATTAAGTCCCATTTCGCTCATTCTAAACATTTTATTAAAAGTGACAAATTAACCCACGCTTCCACTAAAAATGCAACCAGTCATCGCAAAGGGTTGCCACACTAAGAAGGGGGCATTCCTCTCGAACCATAAACCAAAATTAAAACTTTTCGATACATTACTCTCGCACAATAAAACCATTCCGCTTCTGACTAAATACTCAACATTAAGGTGTCCTTAGTCAAATGACATTGCTTTTCGACACCCTAACTTAATTCGAACTTCATTAGCATTGCAAAACCAACCATACCGACTGCACATAAAGCATTCTTTCGGCAATTCAAAAAGTATCTTTTATGCCGTATGTGTTGCTAGTTAGAATAAAAAATCTTTATGAATGGGGTCGGCGTGTGACGACGTTGCCCTACTTTAATAAATTATTTCAGCAATTCAGCCAATTGTTTTATGATTTTTTCATATCGTTCTTGTTTGCATTTTGGTAACATGTTACAAGATTTTGATTGCTTTGATTAAAACTGTTAGTAAATTGCTGATGAATATTTGACAGATTTCTATTATTTTTCTGATCAAATAACTAAAATTTATCGAAACTTAAGTTTCACAAGAATTTCAAGACTAACAGCTATTTATATAGCCTATTCCAATATCCGGAACGCTTCAACGAAATTCCAAATTTTGGACTGTTCTAGATTCTTCCTCAGTTCGCTATTAGCAAAGTAAACAATGCTTGCCAGAGTAGACACTATTTATTGAGCCTGCCCATTATGATGCTAAAATAGCCCAGTTATCAGAACCTACAGTGCTGGTAGCAAAAGTCAGCCTGCCTAGCCTTTTACCAGTTGGTAAAAGGGTTAATTTTTGTGACCCATCATACGTAGTTACGTATTGATGGGTTGTGGTTGACTTGGGGTGGAGTTGAAACAAATGAGTCTGAATAATAGTATTTTACATAAAGCAACTGCCTG
Source organism: Orthosia gracilis (assembly GCA_947562075.1). Classification (NCBI taxonomy): domain Eukaryota; kingdom Metazoa; phylum Arthropoda; class Insecta; order Lepidoptera; family Noctuidae; genus Orthosia; species Orthosia gracilis. Next base: position 49,505,654 of record OX387270.1, on the reverse strand, counting down.
TCTAACCTGCCCAATTGAGTTTCTGGATACCAAGATATACCTTAGCAAGACTCGTTGACAGACTGTCATGCTTCTGACCGTAATCACAGTAATGACTGTCAAAGATTTACGAATGACAGTCGTAGCTTCAGTACTGACAGAAATATCACAAATATTACTCATCTAACAAAATCCAGTATGAACTTCCCCGCATCCACCCCAGCACAGCATCATTCATAAAATAATAGTGTTCGTCATCAAAAGGGACGTTTAACAAATGATACGACGTACTTCTATTGTTAAATCTTTTGTTGTTTTGCTCGTACTTTCTCGTGCGTGATCGTAGAAAATCGTAAATTCAGATTTCATCACTCCATTCTGCACCTAGAGTTGTAGATCTGAAAGTTTATATTGCAGTGGTGATGTCTGTATAGACTCTATGTTTTATTTTCACATGATTTGTAATACGTACAGCTAATAAGTCACATGTGTATAATTATTATTTTATTGCCCGCGATTCGAATGCAAGTCATGATCGTTTATGTTTGGGTGCACTGTCTCACTTTTTTTCCTTTCGTTTTTACTTTGGATCGTCCCTCATTGTTTTATAGAAGCGTAGGACGTATTATATTGTCAGTTGTGATTTGTGCTGACTGTTTTATGTCTCCGTTTAACTTTACACCTTATTGTGAGGAGATAAGCTATAGTTTTTTATGTTCTTTAATAGTGTTCATTGTCATCGCGTCAACCTTTGCAATTGTAATTACTGGCGTCTCGTTCTCGTATATTTGCGGTGATATGGATTATTCAGGGATGTTATTTATGCGAACGAGCTTTCTCGTCTACTTTTATATAATAATGTAATCTTTTTGTTTTTAACTTGTTCTTTCCTTATATTGGTTTAGAGGTATTTTTATATCGTAGATGATAGATAGATAGATACCTTTTTATACTGTTAAGCGAGCTTTTGTTGTAATACAATTTTAGACTTTTTAGCGGCGATTTTCGACAGTGGTGACGAAACAAAAACATAATAATGTCATCTTTATATTAAATTTTTCGAAGTATTGCCAAGCAACACCTTTCATGGATTATTGACCGAAGCACGTTTAAAGGCTTAGAAAAAAGCAAAACAAAAATGCACCAATCAAAATAATAACCCAGCTTTATTACACAAATTCACATCCACGCCTCCAACAATTAAGAACAGTCCCATAAAGCAATGAGAACCCAATCGTCCTGCCTCACCATAAGTCATCCGCTAATGTTTTACGAACGTTTTGTTTGGATCGTCAGGACCTGGTCCATTGATAGCCATCGACACGTGTCCTTTGTGCTGGTCTCCTTCGTCTCCGGACCCCAGGGCCTGCGGCACGTGCACTTCATTATTTTCGCGCCAAAATGTTCCAACAACGCTTTGTTAGGAGATTAGGCGCGACTCCGCGAGGGGAGGTGTGAGACTCGCTTTTTGTTTTCATTTTGATTCTGGTGATACGTTTTGTTAGAATGTTTTATTAAATGTCCGTTGTCACTGTTGCTTCTGTGATTATTATTAGCCTAGGATGTCCTGAATAAAATAAAACTAAAAATTTAATTAATAGAGAGAGAGGTTCCTTCTAGGCAAGCGTGCTTCGCTATCAACCACATCATCGCTTACCATAATATAGTGGTCAAACGCGGGCCTGTCATCAATATGAAATATATATATATATAAGTATTCAGCTGTATGATTAAGTCGAAACATAGTTGGGTTGGCCCCAACATACTTCGCAAAAGGCTAGGCTGATTGATTGAAACAATCATGAAAGCTGTCTGACACTAAACCATGTTATTTACATTTGTGGGCATCGTGAGAACGACTTCGCAATTATTTCAAATTTATTGGATAATTTGTATCGACACCTCACCGTGTCAAATAGAATGTTCGCATAAGTTACTTCTTTACAGTACCACCGACCAACTCTCTGGAGCTAAGCTGCTTGTCATAAGTTCTCACGAAACTCACGATCATAGCTTCCAATCGATATCCACTTTTGCAAAGAAATAAATTTCATTACAATTCTAAGTAAGCTTTAGGCACTTTAGGCTATTCTTCAAAAACAATGGACAGTAACTGAATGATTCGTAGTAAACAAAAGACATTTTGTAAACCCTAACTTCACAAGTCACTGGAACTATGAACCATGCACAAGACCCAAAATATAGCCAATTCATCACTTATACAATGGCAGAAATAATAAAACACTACACAAGGACGACATCGTAACAATAACCCTAGCCATATCAATAGCGGGCGGTTTATTCCGCTTTTTCGGCCCCTATTCATTAATGGCCCCAATACGAAAATATTGAAACACAACCGGTACTATTACAGCAGACGGCATTGCGCCCGGTGGGCGGTACCAGACCATATTTATTATTTTTGTCACCATTGTACGCGTCGGGATTATAGCCAGTATTTAGATAAGATTGGGGATAAGGTTCGCTAATCTGCGCGTTCACCCTATTGTGCTAATGTGCTATCGATTTTATTTTTTCGTTTGGAGGACAGAATGAGTGTGACCTTAAAACATATCTTGGAAAACATTCTATACGTATATAAAATCTGCCCAAAAAGTTGTACTAAGAATATTCTACGTCCTCATAACAATCTTTTGAAACAGAAAGTAAATTTCGCAGAGACATTGTGAAGATCTTGTGGAATGTGAATAAGTTTAGAACTGTCTACTATCGTCTAGTTGACTACTATAGGCAAGTTGGTATTTTTCTTGACTTCTCTGTTACATTTTGCGTAAAATGTTGTAAAACTTTGTGAATTATAAAAGATTATAAAGTGTTTTTCTGTGATTTTATCGCCCCATGTCTCCTATTTATCATTGATCCAAATATTCACAGTTTGTAACACTATGAGTCAAGGTGTACTTACTCGTACTTCTTATACCATCTCGAGATATTATTATGAACATTGGAAAACAGTGCCTCAACTTAATAACAAGAATCAGTTTATAGGGTAAACTGATTCTTCATTCTTCATCAGTTTATAGGGTAACAACAAACATAACAAACTCAATACTCACACTACAGCCATCGCTGTAGCTGTACAAACCAGGCGTGGGCGCAAATCTTGTGTTACTTTACGACTCGGTTTACTACCCCAAGATAATCGTTCACACAGCATTATTACGCTATTGTCAATTCACGGCTGTATACGACTTGTGTGTGAATAAGACCATTGCACGGCTGGACCATTCCAGATCAACACGGATCGATGAATTTTACATTTAAAGATGTTATTTCTTCCTCTATTTGAGCATGATTTGCTTCTCTGACTTGGGATTTATTCAGTTGATTTTCAAATCACAAACGCTGGTCATCTGACATCAGTCTTTCCAAGGGGTATCGTGTTAACCAGTTACTGGGTTGTGGTGGTCAGATAGCCAGTCGCTCAATGGAAAGTCCTGGTACTCAGCTGAATCGAGTTGGACTGGAAGCTGACTTCATTATAGTTGAGTAAAGGCTAGGCAGTTTCAGATGCACGATGCAAACATGTAGGTTTGCAGATTTTAGTAATATGTTTGTGCCATCTATGCTCAATGAATGTATGCAATATTGGCTCCATATGAATCTGATTTACAGACATGAGATATTATGTGATTAGCTTTCCATTCTTTTCCAGTTTTGAAACTTCATACTGTGAGCTCCTAAATAAACTTTAAATGGTAAGTTAATATTTTCTTTCACCAGCAATAAATTCGTCCTCAACGTAATAACATTTCAAAATTCAATTGGATCAGCAATTGGGGCCAATTTATATCAGGATATATAATCTCAAGATAGTTGGTACTTTCGTAGTTTGGCAGCGTCCCCGGTCACGTAGTACATTAGCACTACACTATGCAGTGTCGTATAACCCTTGAAATGCCGCCTCGGGTCAAAGCGACCCCTTCACTTCACAATATCAGATCAAGGAATGTCTTTGAGAAAATTTACAACGACGCTTTAGATGGCGCAACTTTGAATAACTTATTCTATTCCCTACATACTGGAGCTTGTATTTAAAGGACGCACAAAATGCGGTCGTTGTAAAACATGCACATGGGTCTTGTAAGTTTACGAGCTATTTGTTTACTTGAAGTTTGAAATACTAAGTGAATATTGAGTGCAGTGATCAAATTATAATGATGAGTTTGTATGGTAGGTGCTCTTGAGTAAACATCTAAAAGTCAAGTTGTAAGTAAACAAAAGTAAATGATATAACTAAGTTGTATAATTAGTCGTTGCCCATAATTCTATTGGAAGGCTAAGTGATTTAGAAAAGGAAACCTACCGCTTCTTACAACTAGGATGTAGGTAAATTATCTTGAAAGGCCAGAATTCGCAAAAATAAGGTGCCCAGTGAGACCCCATAAAGTACCCAAATGATATCTCACAAGGATAGAACATTCCGGCTAGCAGGACCGAACTGATAACTGAACTTACTTATCTTGTGATTATGACCAAATTACTTTCGAGATTTAACTTTGTAGCTTTAACCGCAAGCTACACAAGTATATTTTTGTAGCGAAATGAGTAGAAAGTGGAAAACTTACTAAAAACAACTTTCACTGTGTATTCCTAGTCTTACTTAAATATTGTAAAACCTATCTAAATACTATCTGCCCAATTCTTACAATTCTAAAAATCCTAATCGAATCCAATTCCAATCGTCCAAAAATGATTTTCGAAACCCACTTATCTAAACGGTCTACGGCACGTCTTGGGCATCAAAAACAGAACTGAGTACGGGAAAAATCATTACTTGTCCGTATTGTTTTGAAAAAGGCCGCCATCCCGCCATCCCGCCCTACGAGTGCCGGGCAGGATCGCGGGCGCGGCGGGCAATGGCGGGCAATCAATACGCCCGGGCACCCGAGCTGCATACTAAGTGGGCCAGGTGCTGCTGCGTCTGCCACGTGGTGCAGCTCCCCTCGAGCTGTAGCTCACATCGATATTCAGAAGACGTGTTTTCGTACTAATTTTTGGATTAGGAAGTGCAGTTGTTAAGTGTTAGGAGTGTTGTAATTTAGGTCTGAGGAAAATTTTTACTAACTTAGAGTAATTAAAATTTTGGAAAAATTATGACGGTGGTAAATTTGGAACAACTAGGAAAAGATTCTTAGAATTAATAAATTGTACAAGATCTTCATCTTGTTGTACGAAATTTACTGCCAGCCTATGGTTTGGCTTTAGAATTGAAATTCATGAGCGAAGAGACGCTCTATAGACAGGGTCTGTTTACGTTTAGCCATCTAGCTATCTAGACAGTCAACAGCTAAAAGAGACGGAACATCTAAACCCAATGTTAAAACGAACAGATAACCCGTCCAAGACAAACAATGAGTCAAACAATGAAGCTCTCATCTCGAGAGCCAATCCAATCATCTCAAACAGTAACCGTCTGAGATAACAATACTCCTACAACCCTTGAGAATACGAGCAAATCAACTTAGCTTACTTACTACGCGCACATTCAGCGCCCTTGTTGACTTTTGACGTTTCTCTATATTGGCTATGTTATCTTAGTTTACTTAATCAGCGTTGTGCGCAACCGATTCGGTGTGTGGTCTCCGGGGGACCGTAACCGGTTAACCGGTCCCTCCGTGGGCCTCGTCCCGCACAGAAGGGGTTTTTCCTCGGAAAGGAAAATATTCCTTATCTTTTTAATTATGGCGCAGCGTCGACTGTTCCGTTAGACCGTTAGATCATCTGTTTTAATTTTCTCGCTGTCCTTGGGGAGAGGATAATGTTATATGTGAATAGCTGGATTAATATCGTCGTTTATTATTGTGATGGAGACGTATCGGATGCTGATTGTTTCCTTAATAGCAAATAAGAAGTCGTGAGATATCACGTGGGATTTTAATGAGGTGATTTATAAACATGGTAATGTGTTGGTGAGACGTAATCATGTTGTTTCCTAGGAGCATTATATTCTAGTCAAGATTACACCAACTGACGTACATACCTACTTACAAATGGCTAATTTATGCCGACTTCGTCGTTGCAAGAACAAACTCCTAAACCATTTCAATACCACATTGAAATCACAACATTAATTTACAATTTCGCAGTAGTAGAACCATTCGACCGACTGCCAAGTAACCCTCAAATCTGGTGTCAAACTACATCCCATCTGTCACTGCTAGCCGCCATAAAAACTTAATAAGCGATCCGTCACCATAAAATAACCATTAAAAAGCTGTCGGACGCTTTTAAAAATGCATCAAGAAACGAAATTGGTAGTTAATTACCAAGAGAATTCGCGGATCGGATTTCAGTGGGGTGAGTGTTACTTATCACGCGAAATCTGACGAAATATGATATTTTGCTACCCCATGCTTCACTACATGACACTTAAATACGACCAGAAATAAGTAAAAATCTTTTTTTTTATCATACTTTTTGAACCGAAAGGTATCCACTAAATGTAATACCAGTTGCACAATACACATCCAATGAGCCCAAACACGCTAGTACTATCGTCTCTGGTTGAGGAGTTGCTATGGCTACCTTCAGGCACCATTATGAAACCAGCTACACAGTACCATATTATTTCAATGTTTCCATAGATTCATCAGCACGCCAAGTTTGAGCTTAATCAGATGCCAGGAATTACTTGAAAATGGATCACTAGTTGCCGCACACATACGAAAGCAATATATCTAATATAACGCTTTAATAATAAAACCGGCCAAGCGCGAGTTGGACTCGCGCACTCGCGTTCCGTTCAAACAGCTATAGTCACCAACAGTTCAAACACCTCAAAAAAGGCGACTTTATAAAAAAAACTTAATCAAATAGAACCCTATGAAATAAAATGCCTCGACGAGCTACCTCATCAAAAACCTCACGTCAATACAATTCATCTTTACACCGTGAAACCCTAAGCACTCCACATTGATATGTATGCAAATATTTACTATCACAGCACATAACAGGTACGCATGTACCCGACCCTGTTCACGAATGAACGCTTCACTGACTCCTAACGAATCATTCGCCCTCTGTAGGCACCGTAGGTATTAGGCACCGTAGGATATGAACGGATCTCAATTTGAAATTTGCACGGGGTCTGTGAGACCCGTGCGTCCAATGGAGGCCTCCTAAAGGGAGGGTAGCGCGCTAGTGTTAATTGCGTTTCTGACGGTTTATGATTTACGTTTGTACTTTTGTGATTGTTAATTGATTTTTGGGGGTCGTTAATTGGCGTTTGTTTTAGGTGGTTATGACGTTTAGTTAAGTATTGTCTATGCAGAATCAAAAAGAGTTAAGAAACTTGTCTTGTTCTTGGTCGTGTGAAAATGAGCTATTTTAAATTATTTTATTATCAAAATTACCACGTACTTTTCTAGTACAATATCAAATAGAATCAAAGGTTTATTCTAAATACATCCTTTCCAAAATGTACACGACATAAGCACACACCAGGTAAACAACAGCGTAAAACAGCAATTTTAAAATAACCCAATAAACTATCGAGTAACAAAGTAAAACGAGAAAAATAATCAAATACGCATCTCATTATCGGTCGCTTTAAAGAACCAAATTATCCCTTTGCATTGACAAATAACAGGCTGGCAACTTCCTTGTTAACTATCCATGTGTGGGGCAACACTACAAACTTACACTTACCAATGATAAAGCTCAGATTTGTTTACTTGGGAAAATTGTCACATAAATTTCGGGATTATGTAAAAGAGAACTTTAGATACGAAACTTTAAAGTTCAATTCAGGTTGTGCAACAAAGTTGTAAGGTCTTGGTAGTACAAATGTTTTGCGGTAGACCGTCATGAGGCCGCTGCGAGGCGTCAGCTTGTGTGATAGGATTTGTGTATGGAAGTATGAACTAATCTCCCTCCGTGGCGTTTGATAACTCAATAACCTCGCATAATGAGTACGGCCTTTGATGATCCCAGTCCCTCAGCAGCTCAGCTAGGGGAGGTGACAAAATCCTAATTGTAGATAAAAAGATAAATTCAGCGAGGATTACTTTGTGCTCTGTGCAACGTGCATTGGCTCCGAGGCTTATTTACATAAGCTTGTTTACCTATGTGTGTACTTAATGGGTTTTGCTTCGTTTTTGGTTAATACGATCTTGGTAAAAGGAACGGAATTGCTGCATAAAGAAGGGTTTTTAGTTGGAAATGTAGGTAGCCAATTAACTGTCGGTGCAATAGATATAGCAGTAGCATTGGACCATAACCATGCCCTAAGAAATTTCAAAGAGCATATCTTTTTTTTTCAATAGGCTCGCGCTTGACCACTATCTCACCTGATAGTAAGCGATGATGTGGTCGACGATGAAGCACGCTTGCCTAGAAGTAACAGATCTAATTATGCCCGCGGTATTTTTTTAAATTCCAGGATGTAACAGCTCATATTATGATAACTCAGTAATTAATTACTGTTTGGCCAGTATTCCAAGTCAGTTAGAAAGACCTCCATTGGACTCAGTCGCCATGACAACGGAAAATCTACTAAAATAATGTCAATAGAGAACAAGCTGTAGTTACTAATTTGATGATTCGAGACAGAGTCGTATTCGAAGACATGACCCGGAATATGGGCTTGATTGGCGTGGATGTCTATAGAATTAAAAAATAAATTATCGGGTATTCACTCTTCGGACAGAATAATCAATTTATATAGTGGAATAATCGAATTGCATGAACTAATTCCTTCTAGCCCGTTCCATCATCGGACTACAAGACATACGGCAATGCGCCATTGGTACATGGTGGACATCCCACCCATACGCACTAAACGTTTTGGGAATACTTTTATTACGAGTACAGCAAAGGAGTGGAACTACCTGCCGGAGTCTGTATTTCCTGATACTCGTCGCTACAACCTGACAGTCTTTAAGTCAAGAGTGAATAGATTTCTTATAGGCAAGCGTGCTTCACCGTCGACCATATCCACGCTTACCATTAGGTGAGATAGTTGTTAGGCGCCAGCCTAACAATAATAATAAAAAAGATCTCCTAAATCTCGAAAAGCTATCCCAAAATTGCACATTTTTGCACAATACGCAAACACTTAACAACTTTTCAAAACTATTTCCTAATTCTCCAATTCACATCCTTGTGTTGATCAGTGATCAGTGATCACCCAAACGTTGTGAATCCCCGACACCTCAATTTCACACCCCTGCACAATAGACAACTCTATTCTGTCTTATCTTAAAATAAAATCTACATACGTCACAGCATCCATCTGTCCGTTTGTCTGTCCCAGGCCGCAGGGGTGTCAGTGCAACAAATTGCGAAATTAAAAGTCCCTTGATAATATCTCTGGTGAAATGTGGGGCGACTTAAAACTCTCCTGTAGAACATACATGCGTAATATTATACTATTGTCCCAGGGGGATAAGCTGAAAAAACTGAAATGTGCTACGCTACTTGCTAACCTCTGATAGTTTTTGAAGGTCTTTTGTCTGTGTTTTTAAGCTGATGCCGGCAATGAAACTGCTGCATTTAAAAGTCTAGTTATACAGTTCGGTGAATCAAAATCAAATACATTTTCCGTAGTTTGCCAATTTTTATTTCATACTTCACACTACACTATGTTTTGAAGATTGTGGAAATATAAGTGCGAAAGTAACTCTGTTTGTCTGTCTACTTATTTATTACCTTACGCATCTTTATAGTATACCTGATTTGGATGAAACTTGAAACACAGGACCATGTCCTGGACTTAGCATACTTTGTATCCCGAGAATATGTTCCCTTGGGTTGATTTCCAACTTGAGCGAAGGAGGTGGCAGACACAACATTTTACGTAAAACTTGAAAATAGACCTTAAAACAAATCTTTCTTTTTTTAAAAACCTTGTCCCGCACTATGAATGTCTTCCTGTACCGTGTATATGTAACATTTAAAATCACATACACAAGACACCCAGAATTATTATCTGTAAGCCATACAAATATTTGTTCAGTGCGCCAATCTAAGAACATCAACAAATAACACACGTTTCTCACTCAACTTCATCCCCATCATTTTATCATTAATCACGAAATTCTTCGACAAAAAACCGCCACAGCTAAAGAATACCTATAAGAGTCCTTCAGACGAGAGTCGATAGCTTACAGGCACACTTGAGATCCGTTCCGGTAATAAAACACACGCTCGTATGTAAAAAAGTGTCGCGTCTAGCATGGAGGAGCGAGGTCTGTGTTATCTACACTGAAGTGTTATCTACATTGAAGTGTTATCTACATTGAAGTAGTTTTTGGTAAATAGAGGCAGTAGATTCCTTATATATTAATGTGAGAGATGGCTGTTATCTCTAAGGACTACGAATAAAGATATATAATTAAGTGTTTGTTTAAATGAAAACTTCATTTAAATAAAAAAAAATGTTTTGTAAATAAAATTGACCATATTCAAAATAAAAATAAATCTCTTAAGTTTTCCCAACCAGAGACCATTTATGTACCCATGTATTCCTTATTAACTAGTAAAAGTGAAAATGTATTAATAAATTTAAACATTTAAAAAAGATCTGACACATTTTACTTCATGCATTTTAAACTACATAATTTATCTGGTAGCAGACACGCTTCGATCGTAATTATGACACGATATCATGCGCAGATACCCCGATTCAAACAATAAAACGCCCATCAAACATAGCTAAGAACACTCTTGATAAAGTCACCTGTCAAACAAAAAACTAAATCAAAATCGGTTAATTCGGTTAAGCTATGATGCCACAGACAGATACACAAATACACAAACACACAACAGGTACACACATCAAACTTATCAACAACACCCCTCCTTTTTCGTCGGGTATTAAAAAGTGAGTTTTCTAATGGAATTAATGACTGTCAATGCAAAAAATCTCCAGAGGAGTTTTTCCAACCAGAGACCACGAATGCAATATAGTGATATGTTTATATCACTTTCTATGATCTGTGTGTAAACTCGTATAGATATTTCTTATCACCGAGAGAAATAAAAAATCTATTAATAAAAGATTTCTAATGAAATTGACCAATTCCAAATCAAAAAACCTTTTAAGAAGTTTTCCCAACCAGACAGCACCAATAAAAGTATAAACTTATGTATTCCTTATAAACGAGTAAAATGAAAAAACCTATAAAAAATATTTTTTTAATCAAATTGACCCACTACCTTTAAAGAAAAAAAATCTTAAAGCATTTTCTCAAATATTTGTATCAAAGTTACAATATAAAACTAAGGTTGAATAAGCACTGAAGTTTATTTTAACTAAAACCAAAAACATAGTACAAAAAGAAACCCTTTTAAAAACCTAAAAAACTAGACCTAATTAAAATGTAACAAATTATTATGATTTACTAAACAAAGTTTGTTTAGCGTGTTGAAACAATTTAATATTTTTTTTATCCAAACTTTAGCTATTCGTTAGTGTAAATATAACACAATAATTAGTACGTACTAAGTGGCTACAGTCGTCACGACAGCTCAGTAATGTGTTAAAATATTTGGCTGATTGTATCGCCACACAATTAGCTTTTGGTTATAAAATACCTACTGCTATGTATAATTAATTGCAATTAAATAGATGTTTTATTCATGAGACGAATTGATTTAGAAACCCAATAACTAGGACCAGGCTGTGAAAATATTTCAAAAAATTCCATGTGGTCGATTTTGTCTAGATAAACGGTGGTCTTAATTTCCTACGACAAGAAATACCAAGGTCCTAGAAAAAATTCAGGAAATTATACTTAACACTAGTTATATAAGCGTAACAAGGCTATTACACAATAGCCTTCATTGTAATTAGGCAATAAGATTACATTACGAGTAACTTCCTGGTACTGCGATAACAGGAAGCATTAAGATTATAATAACCCTTTGTTTATGTACTCTACTTCTAAGATTTGATTATTAAATAAAGTTAGTCTTGAGCTGCTCTTCAAGCGGAACACACCTATCGTTCCTTTTTAAAAAGCCTTTCGCCTCAGCCCACAACCTAACTGGCGCAGTCGGTACGTCGCGTTCTATCGGTTCCAGTGGAAGATTTCCGTAAACCTTGATTCCGTGGCGTGATCAAAGAACCTACCGTGGGCAACCAGCAGAAGCGGCAGGCAGCAGAAAAATCCAGCAGCAGCAGCGTGAAGAAGAGGAAGACTCATCTATCATCGAACAGCCTCTCATCGGCTATGCTCGTGGGGTAAGCATTGAATCTGATTATTCCCGAGACACCCTCCATTCTATTCCTGACACAGTAATAATAAGCAACTTTTGTGCGTTTCTAGTGTCTAGGTATCAGTATTTTCATTAATACAACTTATTTTCGCTGTTTTTCAATTCTTTGATGCTATCTGACTCACTTAGATAAACATGGCTAATGATAGGAAAGCACTAGATGAAAAACCTATTACTGAGGAAACAATTCCCACTGATTATTCAACGTTTTCGAAACTGTTACCCTGTTACGATGGGAACAAGAGAACGTTGGCATTCTATATCGAAGGTGTAGAAAATGCCCTAAAATTAATTACTAACAAAGACGACGGATGTATAGCGTGTCTTATTCGAAACAAACTGACAGGTAAGGCTGTCGAAGCGCTGTCAGAAAACCCAGGTACCAAAACTTGGGAAGATATTAAAGGTGTTCTTCAAAAAAAATTTGGAGAATTCAGAACCGAAATTCAGTTAGTTCAGGAACTAATGCTAATTAAAAGAGAAAATAACACCATAGATGCATTCGGTGACAAAATTAGATCTTTATTGTGTACGCTTATTTCAGCTAACCCTGAAAAACGTGACTATTACGAACAAATGGCTCTGGAAACGTTTTTAGATAAATTAAACCCCATTACAGCCATCTTAATTAAACTTAAACATGTAGAAAACCTAGACCAGGCCATCACAGTAGCCAAACAAGAAGAAATTAAACTTAGGGCTAGGCGCAATGATCAAAGTAAACCAAACACGTACAAAACAGCTAACCCAAATAATAAACCGAACAAACCGGGTCCATTCCAAAAGAAGTTTCAAAACAAAACTCCTAACAGTATGGAACAGTCAAAAAAAATACATTTCCAAAACGAAGTCGATGAAGGTGAGGGAAATGACGAAACATCGGAACAGAAAACGGAGGAAGTCTCCGAGGTAGTAGAGGACGAAAATTTTCTGACGGACATAGAAAATCAACTCGCAATATAGTTTTTATGAATAACATCCAAAACTACAACCGCCTTCCATATATTTACATTAGCGAATTAGGTGGTAGATTCTTATTAGATACAGGTGCCTCACAATCTCTCATCAACCCGCGAATTTTACAAAACTCAAAAGATATCGACATATCTATAAAGAACGAAACACACTTCATTAAAACAGCTCATGCAACCTCCAAACATAAGCAGGTAGCATATATTAAACTTCCAGAAAAATTATTCAATGAAGACATAACTCACAAGTTCCTAATTTTTGACTTCGACTCAGACTTCGTAGGACTACTAGGTTTAGATTTACTAGTCCCACTTAAATGCAAAATAGATATCAAAAATATGGTACTCCGTACAGAAAAAGCTGTAATACCAATTAGAGACGACATAAAATCACACAGTAAAATAGGACCTAAATGCGAGCAGGTAATAAATCTATTATGTAACTATAAGGAAGGAGAATACTTTTCAGAAAAGAAAACAACAAAAAGCGGATTGATATTCCCACCGGCATTGGTCACAGTAAAAAACGGAAACGCACTGATGACAGTAATAAACACATCCAATAAAACCATAAAATTAAAAAACAGTTGTATCTTAAATTTTCAACGAATAAACATAAAAGATAAAAACTTGCAGCAAAAACAAGTAAACAATACTAAAGAACTCGATAAAACCATAGACAAATTGCAGAAACAAAATTTAGAAAGATTACGAACCAGTCACATGAATCCGGAGGAAAATCGAGAAATAAAGAAATTATGTTACAATTACAGAGACATTTTCCATTGCGAAGAAATCCCATTAACATTTACTCACGAAATCAAACATCAACTAAGATTAACAGACAACAAACCTATTTTCGTACGTAATTATAGACAGGCTCCGAAGCAAAAAGAGGAGATTAAAAAACAGATTAACCAACTCCTGGAAAATAACATCATACAGGAAAGCAACTCTCCTTGGTCATGTCCAGTACACATAGTACCAAAGAAAGTGGATGCTTCAGGAGAACAAAAATATAGATTAGTCATAGATTATAGGAAACTAAATGATAAAACCATAGAAGATAAGTATCCTCTTCCTAACATAGATGATATTTTAGATAAGTTAGGACGTGAGTTAGGTTGTGGGCTGAGGCGAAAGGCTTTTTAAAAAGGAACGATAGGTGTGTTCCGCTTGAAGAGCAGCTCAAGACTAACTTTATTTAATAATCAAATCTTAGAAGTAGAGTACATAAACAAAGGGTTATTATAATCTTAATGCTTCCTGTTATCGCAGTACCAGGAAGTTACTCGTAATGTAATCTTATTGCCTAATTACAATGAAGGCTATTGTGTAATAGCCTTGTTACGCTTATATAACTCCTCCCCCCTTAAGATGGAGGCGCGCCGAAGGCTGCGACTGAAGTTGGAGTGTAACAGCTTCAGGTTGTTGCTGTACTAAGGTGTGCGCCGACCTGGGTATCCACCAGAGTTTGTAGACTGCTACGCCAATTCCTGTTGCTAGTACTATGATGTACAGGGATATCGATGACCAACTGGGTGTGCTTGATATGGTTACTGGATCTAATATTGAAGACTCAACCTCTTCTGATTGCTGCATGGCTTTCTTCAAATTATCTAGCTCTATGTCTTCTAGCTTTATCTTGATAGGTAGGACTTTTGGTGTCACATGCGCGCGTGGTAGTGGTATGGTTTCCTTGATATTGATGTATCTCTGATGCGTCGTTAATGTTCTGTCCATAACTTGTACCTTGCAGTTATTGTCCGTTGTAATCAGGAAAAAACCTTTGTTGCGTTGGTATTGTACGTTATTGCCGCAGATGGTCTTGATGACTTCTTCCTGCTTCATTATGACTATCCAGCTGTTGTCCTTGATCTGCTGAATGATGTTATTCTCGAACGTTGCAGTTGCATAAGTGCAGTTGTGTGGTTCTTGATGTTGGATTAGTTGTGCTATGCAGTCATTTGAATGTAGTAAAGTGGTCCATTCTAGGTGTTTGCAGATGACTTCATTTTCTGCTATGCTGGTGCATGGCTCGTGGGGATAGGCGAACTCATTATTTCCCAAGATCAGGAAGGGATTTTTAGGTATAAGGATTGTGTTATTATCATTGGGAATGGAATATAGGTGTAAAAGGTTATAGGGTTGTTCTGCAACTATTGGTATGTCTAGTATGAAGTTAATCGTTTGGTTGGTACTATTGCTTTTACTGTAATAGCTTTCTCCCATAATTGAATGTTATTTAGGTTTGGGTTGAAGGCTAAATTTCCACTTATTTCATTCTGGATGCCATCTAGTTCCTCTATTAGATATGAAGGGTCAATTATGCTAGGGTGCATTTTTTCGAGATGTGCGAATGTTAATGCGTTTTCTAGCGCATCCAATCTGTCGTAAAGCTGTTGAAGCGAGTTCTCAATGTTATTAAAGATGTTCGTTGTTAAGTAGCTGGTTTCGAATTCAGATTCTTTAGTTGAGTATCTATCTATTGCTCTATATATTTCTATTTGGTTATGTTTGATGTTCCTCAGATTATTTTCATATTCTTTCATAAATTCTTGCATAATACTTATCGTCTTTTTCTGATTGACTCTATTATTGTTTAGTGATGATTGGATTGATCTAATTTCGTTTTCAAATTTCGTAGCGTCGTTCTGGTCTAAGTTACCTGTGATGGCTTTTACTACAGTGCCTAAGCCATCTATAAGGCCACGTCTATATCTATATTTTAACCTAAAGCCTATGGTTTCTAAACCTAAATAAAGTAGCTTACTTTCTATCGTATCTATGCGGTAGTCTATTTGTTTAGTAATAGCCGTGATGTCTGCGGAGCTATTTTGTTTTAACTTAAATGTGTAATAGTTACTGCAAATATCTAGGAAAACTTCTTTTAATTTAGTAGTGTTGTAAATTACTGCTAGGTGGTATGTGTCTACTTGGTATTGAGCTTTGGCTTCTGTTAATACCAGAATCCCATTGTGGTTATCTATTGGCTGAATGACCGCTGTGGCAGCGACGAGCTGGAGCACTGCGGCGCAGGCGATGGCGTTCCTGGAACATTTTCAGGACGCCTTAGTAAGCGGAAGTGAACTCTTATTGTTTTTGCGTTCACGTGTTTGCCTACTATTTCGGCTATTTGTTCCGGGTGTAAGCGAACTATTGTATATGGACCTATATATTTGGGTTCTAATTTGTTGCTCCTGGCCGTTTTTGCTACTTGTTTGTAGACGGTATCTCCTACTTTAAATTGCGCCGTTTCTTTATGTCTATTGTATCTTTCTATTGTTTGTTGCTTATCGTTTACAAGTTTATTGTTTATCAGTTTTTGTGTATTTTCCATTATTTGTCTGTGTTTAACCACGTACTCCTGATAGAATTCTTTAGGACAGTGTAATTCTAGAGGGTTTCTACTGTCAGTGTGTCCATAGAGTAATTCAAAGGGTGTGAAGCCCGTTGAAGAGTGAATTGTATTGTTATAAGCTATCATGGCGTACTTCATTAGATTTGTAGGGTCGTCTTTGTCCGTTATTCTCTGTACGCTAATGATTTCAGCTAAGGTTGAATGCAATCTTTCTATTGGGGAGTTTGAGTTGGGGTTGTATGGTGTAGTGAAATGTATGTGTATGTTATGCATTGCACATATTTCCATAATTACTTCGTTGTCAAATTTTGTATCGGAGTCTGTTGTAAGTTTCTTAGGTACTCCTACTACTGAAAATAAGCTGAGTAGAGCTTCGGCAATGTGTATGCTAGTTGAAGCGTTAAGTGGTATTGCTTGTGCATATTTTGTGAAGTTATCTATTACTGTTAGAAAGGTTATACCTCCACTGCTGTACAGATCCATGAACATGTGTTCCATTGGTCTATGTGGTGTGTCAGTTAAAGACAGAGGTAGCTTTAAGGGATTGCGTTCGTATTTGCTTTTGAGGCAGCTGTCACATTTGTTGATGAACTTTTGTATTGACGCTAGCATATTAGGCCAATGGTAATTTCTGTGTATGTGTTTGTAAGTTTCTTGGATGCCTCTATGTATGGTTTTACCTTCATGATATTTCCTTATTAAGTCTGTTTGTTCAGAAATATTTTCTATGAGTGTTACTCTATTCATGCATCGAATTAATTTAGGTCCACGATTGCTGAATATTGATTTGAATACTTCGCAAAACAGTGGGTAATATTCTTCGTGATGGAAAAAACAATGAAAAATTCTATCTGGGATTGTGTGTTCTTTCAAAAATTGTACGATTTGTTCTTTTGTGTTATTAATTGGGATCCAGACATCTTTGATTATTGTTTTACCTTTCGACCTATCGTCTACTCTGTAGGTATCTCCTGGTGTTTTTCTGATGTGAAATTGTTTTAATTGTCTATCGATTGCATCGTCTATTTCTGGTATTTTGTCTGATGTTGTATTTGTTTGAGTACTATCTATGATTGGGTCTGTTTCAGTTTCTCTTTGCGTGTTATCTAAAATCTGGGGTGTTAGTGTTGTTTGTTCTTGATTATCTTGTGATTGGTTAATGTTATCAGGGGTAATAGGTATGCCTAATAGCGTTCGAATATCTACGTCTGTAAAGTCTACATTGTCGTTTGATGTACTGGGCTGGGGGTTTTCACTAACTTCGTTATGATGTATTATTTGGACTCTTGAGAGTGCGTCTGCGTTTGTATTGGCTTTTCCTTTTTTATATTGTACATCATAGTTGTATTCCGCTAACCTTAGGCGCCAGCGTGTGAGTTTAGAATTCGGATCTTTAATAGACATTATCCAAGTAAGCGGACGATGATCTGTGTAGATCGTGAATCGTTTACCATATAGGTAGGGGCGGAAGTATTTAATGGCCCATACGATGCTTAATAGTTCTTTTTCTATCGTGGAGTATCTTTGTTCTGTGTCTGAAAGTGTCCGTGAGGCGTACGCTACTGGTTTATCCGAGCCTATTTGTCCTTGAGATAATACTGCGCCTATTGCTACGTCTGATGCGTCCGTAGTGAGGATAAAAGGTTTTTCGAAATCTGGATATTGAAGTATTGGTGCATTAATAAGTACGTCTTTGCATTTTTCGAATGCTTGTGTGTACTCGGGTGTTAACATTATTTTACTGCCCTTTTTTAGACATTTTGTTAGAGGTTTTGTTAACTTTGCGAAATCTTGGATGAACTTCCTATAGTAACCTACTAGTCCTAAAAAAGATTTTATTTCTTTCTGTGTTTTCGGTAGAGGGAATTTTTTTACAGCTGCAATTTTATCTTCGTTTGGCTGAAGGCCTTTATCTGTCAACGTGTGTCCTAAAAACTTGACCTGTTTCTGTAAGAATTCTGATTTATTTAATTGAATCTTGAGATTGTGTGACCTGAATCTGTCAAAAACTTGTTTGCATTTATCTAGGTGTTCCTGCAAAGATGTGGAATATATAATTACATCGTCTAGGTATGTTAATACATTGTCTAGTCCTCGTAATACTGAATCCATTAATCTCTGAAAGGTGCTTGGTGCGTTTTTTAAACCGAATGGCATTCTGAGAAATTCATAATGTCCGCGATCTATAGAAAATGCAGTTTTTTCGACATCATCTGGGTGCATTTCCACTTGATGGTAGCCCGAGACTAAATCTAATGTAGTAAAATATTGGGCACGTCCTGACTTATCTAAAATATCATCTATGTTAGGAAGAGGATACTTATCTTCTATGGTTTTATCATTTAGTTTCCTATAATCTATGACTAATCTATATTTTTGTTCTCCTGAAGCATCCACTTTCTTTGGTACTATGTGTACTGGACATGACCAAGGAGAGTTGCTTTCCTGTATGATGTTATTTTCCAGGAGTTGGTTAATCTGTTTTTTAATCTCCTCTTTTTGCTTCGGAGCCTGTCTATAATTACGTACGAAAATAGGTTTGTTGTCTGTTAATCTTAGTTGATGTTTGATTTCGTGAGTAAATGTTAATGGGATTTCTTCGCAATGGAAAATGTCTCTGTAATTGTAACATAATTTCTTTATTTCGCGATTTTCCTCCGGATTCATGTGACTGGTTCGTAATCTTTCTAAATTTTGTTTCTGCAATTTGTCTATGGTTTTATCGAGTTCTTTAGTATTGTTTACTTGTTTTTTCTGCGAGTTTTTATCTTTTATGTTTATTCGTTGAAAATTTAAGATACAACTGTTTTTTAATTTTATGGTTTTATTGGATGTGTTTATTACTGTCATCAGTGCGTTTCCGTTTTTTACTGTGACCAATGCCGGTGGGAATATCAATCCGCTTTTTGTTGTTTTCTTTTCTGAAAAGTATTCTCCTTCTTTATAGTTACATAATAGATTTATTACCTGCTCGCATTTAGGTCCTATTTTACTGTGTGATTTTATGTCGTCTCTAATTGGTATTACAGCTTTTTCTGTACGGAGTACCATATTTTTAATATCTATTTTGCATTTAAGTGGGACTAGTAAATCTAAACCTAGTAGTCCTACGAAGTCTGAGTCGAAGTCAAAAATTAGGAACTTGTGAGTTATGTCTTCATTGAATAATTTTTCTGGAAGTTTAATATATGCTACCTGCTTATGTTTGGAGGTTGCATGAGCTGTTTTAATGAAGTGTGTTTCGTTCTTTATAGATATGTCGATATCTTTTGAGTTTTGTAAAATTCGCGGGTTGATGAGAGATTGTGAGGCACCTGTATCTAATAAGAATCTGCCACCTAATTCGCTAATGTAAATATATGGAAGGCGGTTGTAGTTTTGGATGTTATTCATAAAAACTATATTGCGAGTTGATTTTCTATGTCCGTCAGAAAATTTTCGTCCTCTACTACCTCGGAGACTTCCTCCGTTTCCTGTTCCGATGTTTCGTCATTTCCCTCACCTTCATCGACTTCGTTTTGGAAATGTATTTTTTTTGACTGTTCCATACTGTTAGGAGTTTTGTTTTGAAACTTCTTTTGGAATGGACCCGGTTTGTTCGGTTTATTATTTGGGTTAGCTGTTTTGTACGTGTTTGGTTTACTTTGATCATTGCGCCTAGCCCTAAGTTTAATTTCTTCTTGTTTGGCTACTGTGATGGCCTGGTCTAGGTTTTCTACATGTTTAAGTTTAATTAAGATGGCTGTAATGGGGTTTAATTTATCTAAAAACGTTTCCAGAGCCATTTGTTCGTAATAGTCACGTTTTTCAGGGTTAGCTGAAATAAGCGTACACAATAAAGATCTAATTTTGTCACCGAATGCATCTATGGTGTTATTTTCTCTTTTAATTAGCATTAGTTCCTGAACTAACTGAATTTCGGTTCTGAATTCTCCAAATTTTTTTTGAAGAACACCTTTAATATCTTCCCAAGTTTTGGTACCTGGGTTTTCTGACAGCGCTTCGACAGCCTTACCTGTCAGTTTGTTTCGAATAAGACACGCTATACATCCGTCGTCTTTGTTAGTAATTAATTTTAGGGCATTTTCTACACCTTCGATATAGAATGCCAACGTTCTCTTGTTCCCATCGTAACAGGGTAACAGTTTCGAAAACGTTGAATAATCAGTGGGAATTGTTTCCTCAGTAATAGGTTTTTCATCTAGTGCTTTCCTATCATTAGCCATGTTTATCTAAGTGAGTCAGATAGCATCAAAGAATTGAAAAACAGCGAAAATAAGTTGTATTAATGAAAATACTGATACCTAGACACTAGAAACGCACAAAAGTTGCTTATTATTACTGTGTCAGGAATAGAATGGAGGGTGTCTCGGGAATAATCAGATTCAATGCTTACCCCACGAGCATAGCCGATGAGAGGCTGTTCGATGATAGATGAGTCTTCCTCTTCTTCACGCTGCTGCTGCTGGATTTTTCTGCTGCCTGCCGCTTCTGCTGGTTGCCCACGGTAGGTTCTTTGATCACGCCACGGAATCAAGGTTTACGGAAATCTTCCACTGGAACCGATAGAACGCGACGTACCGACTGCGCCAGTTAGGTTGTGGGCTGAGGCGAAAGGCTTTTTAAAAAGGAACGATAGGTGTGTTCCGCTTGAAGAGCAGCTCAAGACTAACTTTATTTAATAATCAAATCTTAGAAGTAGAGTACATAAACAAAGGGTTATTATAATCTTAATGCTTCCTGTTATCGCAGTACCAGGAAGTTACTCGTAATGTAATCTTATTGCCTAATTACAATGAAGGCTATTGTGTAATAGCCTTGTTACGCTTATATAACTCGTGCCCAATATTTTACTACATTAGATTTAGCCTCGGGCTACCATCAAGTGGAAATGCACCCAGATGATGTCGAAAAAACTGCATTTTCTATAGATCGCGGACATTATGAATTTCTCAGAATGCCATTCGGTTTAAAAAACGCACCAAGCACCTTTCAGAGATTAATGGATTCAGTATTACGAGGACTAGACAATGTATTAACATACCTAGACGATGTAATTATATATTCCACATCTTTGCAGGAACACCTAGATAAATGCAAACAAGTATTTGACAGATTCAGGTCACACAATCTCAAGATTCAATTAAATAAATCAGAATTCCTACAGAAATAGGTCAAGTTTTTAGGACATACGTTGACAGATAAAGGCCTTCAACCAAATGAAGATAAAATTGCAGCTGTAAAAAAATTCCCTCTACCGAAAACACAGAAAGAAATAAAATCTTTTTTAGGACTAGTAGGTTACTATAGGAAGTTCATCCAAGATTTCGCAAAGTTAACAAAACCTCTAACAAAATGTCTAAAAAAGGGCAGTAAAATAATGTTAACACCCGAGTACACACAAGCATTCGAAAAATGCAAAGACGTACTTATTAATGCACCAATACTTCAATATCCAGATTTCGAAAAACCTTTTATCCTCACTACGGACGCATCAGACGTAGCAATAGGCGCAGTATTATCTCAAGGACAAATAGGCTCGGATAAACCAGTAGCGTACGCCTCACGGACACTTTCAGACACAGAACAAAGATACTCCACGATAGAAAAAGAACTATTAAGCATCGTATGGGCCATTAAATACTTCCGCCCCTACCTATATGGTAAACGATTCACGATCTACACAGATCATCGTCCGCTTACTTGGATAATGTCTATTAAAGATCCGAATTCTAAACTCACACGCTGGCGCCTAAGGTTAGCGGAATACAACTATGATGTACAATATAAAAAAGGAAAAGCCAATACAAACGCAGACGCACTCTCAAGAGTCCAAATAATACATCATAACGAAGTTAGTGAAAACCCCCAGCCCAGTACATCAAACGACAATGTAGACTTTACAGACGTAGATATTCGAACGCTATTAGGCATACCTATTACCCCTGATAACATTAACCAATCACAAGATAATCAAGAACAAACAACACTAACACCCCAGATTTTAGATAACACGCAAAGAGAAACTGAAACAGACCCAATCATAGATAGTACTCAAACAAATACAACATCAGACAAAATACCAGAAATAGACGATGCAATCGATAGACAATTAAAACAATTTCACATCAGAAAAACACCAGGAGATACCTACAGAGTAGACGATAGGTCGAAAGGTAAAACAATAATCAAAGATGTCTGGATCCCAATTAATAACACAAAAGAACAAATCGTACAATTTTTGAAAGAACACACAATCCCAGATAGAATTTTTCATTGTTTTTTCCATCACGAAGAATATTACCCACTGTTTTGCGAAGTATTCAAATCAATATTCAGCAATCGTGGACCTAAATTAATTCGATGCATGAATAGAGTAACACTCATAGAAAATATTTCTGAACAAACAGACTTAATAAGGAAATATCATGAAGGTAAAACCATACATAGAGGCATCCAAGAAACTTACAAACACATACACAGAAATTACCATTGGCCTAATATGCTAGCGTCAATACAAAAGTTCATCAACAAATGTGACAGCTGCCTCAAAAGCAAATACGAACGCAATCCCTTAAAGCTACCTCTGTCTTTAACTGACACACCACATAGACCAATGGAACACATGTTCATGGATCTGTACAGCAGTGGAGGTATAACCTTTCTAACAGTAATAGATAACTTCACAAAATATGCACAAGCAATACCACTTAACGCTTCAACTAGCATACACATTGCCGAAGCTCTACTCAGCTTATTTTCAGTAGTAGGAGTACCTAAGAAACTTACAACAGACTCCGATACAAAATTTGACAACGAAGTAATTATGGAAATATGTGCAATGCATAACATACACATACATTTCACTACACCATACAACCCCAACTCAAACTCCCCAATAGAAAGATTGCATTCAACCTTAGCTGAAATCATTAGAGTACAGAGAATAACGGACAAAGACGACCCTACAAATCTAATGAAGTACGCCATGATAGCTTATAACAATACAATTCACTCTTCAACGGGCTTCACACCCTTTGAATTACTCTATGGACACACTGACAGTAGAAACCCTCTAGAATTACACTGTCCTAAAGAATTCTATCAGGAGTACGTGGTTAAACACAGACAAATAATGGAAAATACACAAAAACTGATAAACAATAAACTTGTAAACGATAAGCAACAAACAATAGAAAGATACAATAGACATAAAGAAACGGCGCAATTTAAAGTAGGAGATACCGTCTACAAACAAGTAGCAAAAACGGCCAGGAGCAACAAATTAGAACCCAAATATATAGGTCCATATACAATAGTTCGCTTACACCCGGAACAAATAGCCGAAATAGTAGGCAAACACGTGAACGCAAAAACAATAAGAGTTCACTTCCGCTTACTAAGGCGTCCTGAAAATGTTCCAGGAACGCCATCGCCTGCGCCGCAGTGCTCCAGCTCGTCGCTGCCACAGCGGTCATTCAGCCAATAGATAACCACAATGGGATTCTGGTATTAACAGAAGCTAAAGCTCAATACCAAGTAGACACATACCACCTAGCAGTAATTTACAACACTACTAAATTAAAAGAAGTTTTCCTAGATATTTGCAGTAACTATTACACATTTAAGTTAAAACAAAATAGCTCCGCAGACATCACGGCTATTACTAAACAAATAGACTACCGCATAGATACGATAGAAAGTAAGCTACTTTATTTAGGTTTAGAAACCATAGGCTTTAGGTTAAAATATAGATATAGACGTGGCCTTATAGATGGCTTAGGCACTGTAGTAAAAGCCATCACAGGTAACTTAGACCAGAACGACGCTACGAAATTTGAAAACGAAATTAGATCAATCCAATCATCACTAAACAATAATAGAGTCAATCAGAAAAAGACGATAAGTATTATGCAAGAATTTATGAAAGAATATGAAAATAATCTGAGGAACATCAAACATAACCAAATAGAAATATATAGAGCAATAGATAGATACTCAACTAAAGAATCTGAATTCGAAACCAGCTACTTAACAACGAACATCTTTAATAACATTGAGAACTCGCTTCAACAGCTTTACGACAGATTGGATGCGCTAGAAAACGCATTAACATTCGCACATCTCGAAAAAATGCACCCTAGCATAATTGACCCTTCATATCTAATAGAGGAACTAGATAGCATCCAGAATGAAATAAGTGGAAATTTAGCTTTCAACCCAAACCTAAATAACATTCAATTATGGGAGAAAGCTATTACAGTAAAAGCATATAGTACCAACCAAACGATTAACTTCATACTAGACATACCAATAGTTGCAGAACAACCCTATAACCTTTTACACCTATATTCCATTCCCAATGATAATAACACAATCATTATACCTAAAAATCCCTTCCTGATCTTGGGAAATAATGAGTTCGCCTATCCCCACGAGCCATGCACCAGCATAGCAGAAAATGAAGTCATCTGCAAACACCTAGAATGGACCACTTTACTACATTCAAATGACTGCATAGCACAACTAATCCAACATCAAGAACCACACAACTGCACTTATGCAACTGCAACGTTCGAGAATAACATCATTCAGCAGATCAAGGACAACAGCTGGATAGTCATAATGAAGCAGGAAGAAGTCATCAAGACCATCTGCGGCAATGACGTACAATACCAACGCAACAAAGGTGTTTTCCTGATTACAACGGACAATAACTGCAAGGTACAAGTTATGGACAGAACATTAACGACGCATCAGAGATACATCAATATCAAGGAAACCATACCACTACCACGCGCGCATGTGACACCAAAAGTCCTACCTATCAAGATAAAGCTAGAAGACATAGAGCTAGATAATTTGAAGAAAGCCATGCAGCAATCAGAAGAGGTTGAGTCTTCAATATTAGATCCAGTAACCATATCAAGCACACCCAGTTGGTCATCGATATCCCTGTACATCATAGTACTAGCAACAGGAATTGGAGTAGCAGTCTACAAACTCTGGTGGATACCCAGGTCGGCGCACACCTTAGTACAGCAACAACCTGAAGCTGTTACACTCCAACTTCAGTCGCAGCCTTCGGCGCGCCTCCATCTTAAGGGGGGAGGAGTTATATAAGCGTAACAAGGCTATTACACAATAGCCTTCATTGTAATTAGGCAATAAGATTACATTACGAGTAACTTCCTGGTACTGCGATAACAGGAAGCATTAAGATTATAATAACCCTTTGTTTATGTACTCTACTTCTAAGATTTGATTATTAAATAAAGTTAGTCTTGAGCTGCTCTTCAAGCGGAACACACCTATCGTTCCTTTTTAAAAAGCCTTTCGCCTCAGCCCACAACCTAACTCACTCCTTTTGCTTTTATGTTCCATCATACATCATACATCTGGTCATACAAGAACGGCGTTTGTGAGTAAAGCCTTTTTGA
Organism: Orthosia gracilis; assembly: GCA_947562075.1. Lineage (NCBI taxonomy): Eukaryota > Metazoa > Arthropoda > Insecta > Lepidoptera > Noctuidae > Orthosia > Orthosia gracilis. Next base: position 49,479,660 of record OX387270.1, on the reverse strand, counting down.
AAAACATCATCAATAATGATAGAGAAGAAGAGTTACCTTAATCATAAACATATTATAATAATTCCGAATCAAAGATGTGTCTGTACTCCAAAAGCCGAAAACATGCCCGAGTCGCATACCATGATACACGTAAATGATGGCTCGGCAATTCGTCCCCAGAGCACCATCGCGGTTCGAATCTAATGCCTTATTCATACTCGCACGCGTATCAGCGCTGCTTACCACCCGTGTGCTCCTGACCTACTGCTAAATCGGATACAGGATGAAAAAATCATTTAGAATTTGAAAATAGAATCTGTGCAACAAGAGAATGAATTGAATACTCGTAAGATGAACTTATCTGTGTCATAAAGTTGAAAGTAGAACTTTTGTTGGAAACTTGGAGCAAAGAAAAAGCGCTGCTTGTCTTGTGTGGCTTACGCTATGTGTTTTGGATATGCTATATAAGCTTTGATATGGTATTTAAACCCTAAATTATTATTATAGATAATCATGGTGGAAATCTAAATATGAATAGGTAGGTATATCAGTGTTTGCCCGAAGTAAGTCTCCTCCGTGCCTCGAAAAGCTCCGTAAGCCATTGATTCCGGCTGCCATTGGATTGTTTTTTTTTCCGAAATATATATTCCTAAAGAAGCAGATAAGACGAAGTTGAGATGTCTTATATTCTAGCTTAGCAACAGAGAAAGGTCAACCCACATCAAGTGGAGGCCTATATCACAGCAGTGAGAATTTTATAGACAGATTACCTGCTCGAAACACTTGTTTAAACAAGCTTTTCACCAGGATTCTACTAGAAAATGGTTAAGGCAAGTATTCTTAAGTTACTTAAAGATTGGACTTATACATAACTAGTGAAATATAGTAGTACTCTGCCTAACCCTTTGAGGAGTACAAGTGATTATACATATGATAATGCTATGCTTAAGGAAAACTTGAAAGAAGGAACTATCACTCTGGAAAAGGTGTCTGATGAACAGTTTATACACAAACCAGCACCGTTCGCCTCAGTGAGTGCAAACCCGGCAGCCAAAGCCCGGAGAAGTTAAGATCTAATGCGTTATTCATACACGCTCGCGATATCAACAGTTCTTACTGCGTGCTCCTGACCTAGTACTGAGGAGAACAAACCCTTGAAGAGATTGTCTCTGGAAATGATTGAGCAGGATTTTAACATAAAAATACCTACTAAATTGTTTGTTTAAAAGTTTTTTATGAAATGCATAGTTCCAGCGATTATAATACATACTAGGGTAGGTCAAGCTCAGACTCATCCTGGATGAAAATCACTCGCACAATCACACTGATCCCACACCACGCCACTGACGTCAACTCATTACAAAGCCCGCCCCAACGAATCAGGCGAACAATAATTCAAAAAACGAATCTCCGCTAAAAACGTTGCTTTTATTGCGGGCGTGTTATCATACGTGTCCCGTCCGGGCCGGCCACGCAAAAACACGCGGAACAACACGAATCGGGCTCATGTTAATATTTGAGGTATTTTTATTTGAAATTTCCATTTACACGCGGCCGCCCCCCTCCCTGTCCTCCCGGCGACCCTCTCCCCCTCATACATATTCATCGGATGCACCCACCCTCCGGTACACTTTCTCCGTGCACAGTCGTTTACGTAGGAGCGATATTTGTGCGATCTGTGTACTGAAACCTCAGCAACTAGCGCCGCTTCATAACTACTTGATTTATGTATTAATATTTTAGATTTCCTCGGAGTTGGTGGGTATCCCACCATTTTGTGGCGTAACCTAACGTTGTCGAATATTGATGTTCTATTAATTTTGATACACATCTTGGTAGCATTGCATACCATGTTTATATTTATTATTTGATGTGTCATCAGATATTATGTCGGCATCATGTCCCATCGTCGCGTCTCTTCCGTCTTATCATTCCCTGGGGTGAGATAAGCTTCAGTCGGAGACACTCGTGCATGAACGCTAGTCTAAGATATTTTTATGAATAAAAACGTACTTTATAGTAATTAAATCACTCAAGAACAAGAAGGGACGGAGGTTTGCTTTTGTAAAAATCTGATTCTGTAAACTACATGTGATAAAGTTGGAGGAATTTCTAATGTTTGATAAATAAACACTTCCAAACGTGGTGTAAAAACTTAGTATTGTAGATTTTGAATGAATTTAAGGCCAGCCCTTGGGTCACCCTAAATTCATGGTTACCGTTCAGAGTGAAATACCAATATTCAATATTCATTGTGCCCAATATTTTGGGCACAATACCAGTGGACATCGATATGGAGATATTTTTCAACGCCATATATGTTAAATTAGATTATTTTTAGGCTTGGTTAGTTAGCAAAGAAATGCTTTATATAATTTATAAAAATATAAAGTGCATCTATTGAAAGATCCTGAAATTGCAGGACCAAACTTGTCACATATTTCAGTCCGTTTTTCCACCTACATTATCCACCACCAAAAGAACCAAACTATTATTTAAAACAAGACTAACAGATACATTCCAAAACGGAATTTCGTACCATCCAAAACCATCAGATCAATCTCAAAGAGAGCCACCCGGTTGCCCAATTCCGGCAGTTTTTACGGCAGGTATTGGGTTAGTTCGGAACTCCGTGCGAGCAATAAATGTTCGTTCGTGTAAAGTTGTGTTCGAAGAGAGGTGGGTTACAAAACTGTATGTTTGTGTTGGTATACTGATGTTGTTTTGTTGAGATAGGTTTTAATTGTTGTTTGAATTGAGCCTTCCTGTATGAGGCCTTTGCCCTGCAGTGGGTCAGTAACAGGCTCGTACTATAATTTTATTTGTTATTATTTATTTATTTCAATCAACTTTGGATCATACAATTAAACTAAATTAAAAAGAAATATATCAATCACATTAAATTCAGAACAACACTGAGATTAAATCTATACATTATCTTACTTATAAAAAATTAAAACAATATCTTAACATTAGTCAGTATGTGAACCATGCAGCAATGGTTCACATACTGACAGTCGAATCGTTCCACAAAAGCGTTCAGGATACTTTTGCGGCTGGCCCGCACCCTACACACCAGGGATGTGCACCGCTTGCGCATGATTGTGTAGAAACAATCCACACGCGCCTCCGCAAACATCCCCGACGCGCTACAGAAGCGAGGCAGCCTCAAGAGCACCCTGAACGCGTTGTTTTATTGGACGCGTAGAGCGCTGTACTGTTTCTGCGTGTAATCGGCCCACAGACTGGCAGTATAAAAGGACGTACAAAATGCCCTAAATAGGGCTATTTTGACGCCCCTCGAACACCTAGCAAATCTGCGAGCTATCATATTCGCACGAACAGACAGCGCCCTACGCTCCCTTTCAATGTCCGCATCATCTTCCAGGCCAGAGGTTAATAAATGTCCAGGATACTAAAATCCGTTGAGTTTAATAATACTAATTAATATTTAATAATAATAATTAGTTAAATAATACTAGTATTATTATTTATTATTGCAAATTGATTTTGTCAAAGTTAACTAGATTTTTTTTCACATTGGTTGATACCAACGTACACACACACATAATCGCACGCCTTTTTACCAATTGGATCGACAGAAACTACAGAACGCCGCCTGATACGATCCTTACATACTCCTTTTGCTACATTTTCTATGAATTTATCGTTAACTACCTGACCCCCACGGCTTCGCTCCCGTCAGCTGGCTACCTACCCTACCCAACCTACCCTACCTATCCCACCCTAAATACCCTACCCTACCTACCCTACCCTACCCAACCTACCCTACCTATCCCACCCTAAATACCCTACCCTACCTACCCTACCCTACCTTCCGTACCCTACCTACCCTACCCTACCTACCCTACCCTACCTACCCTACCTACCTACCCTACCCTACCTACCCTACCCTACCTACCCTACCTACCCTACCCTACCTACCCTACCCTACCTACCCTACCCTACCTACCCTACCCTACCTACCCTACCCTACCTACCCTACCCTACCTACCCTACCCTACCTACCCTACCTACCCTACCTACCCTACCTACCCTACCTACCCTACCTACCCTACCTACCCTACCTACCCTACCTACCCTACCTACCCTACCTACCCTACCTACCCTACCTACCCTACCTACCCTACCTACCCTACCTACCCTACCTACCCTACCTACCCTACCTACCCTACCTACCCTACCTACCCTACCTACCCTACCTACCCTACCTACCCTACCTACCCTACCTACCCTACCTACCCTACCTACCCTACCCTACCTACCCTACCCTACCTACCCTACCATACCTACCCTAACCTACCTACCCTAAAGACAGTCAGACGTCAGATCACATGAAAATGTCAGTTTAGTTAGAAAACGTTTGTATGGGAAAAAGAAAAGGGCTATTTTTAGGGTTTTCCCGGAAATTATTCGAATTTTTCTCGCCGTAAAAACCATCCTTGGACTTTAACGAACATTAAAAAAAAAAGAATTGGTAAAATTGGTCCAGGCGTTGTTGAGTTATGCGCTTACCAACACATTTTGCGATTCATTTTTATATTATAGACTAGCAAGTAATACTTTTTTTAGCAGTGGTGGCCCAGTGGTAACAGCCGCGACTTACGTGTCGTGCGTCGTGAGTTCAAACCCAGGCAGGCGCTTTACTTTGTGTAAATTACTTCATCACCACTCACTCAAAACGGTGAAGGAAAACATCGTGCGGAAACCGGCTTGTCTTAGAACCAAAAATTCGAAGACAGGTGACATCCAACAACCCGCACTGGGCCCGCGTGGTGGTAGGTAACCTCACACAGAGAGGATGCCTGTGTCCCAGCAGTGGGAACATTATGGGGCTGATGATGAAAGAAAGAGAGGAGGCCTAAGTCCCAGCAGTGGCAAAGTAATAAATACTGATTGAATTATGTTATGTTAAGTTAATTTCTGGCAGTCTTGGATCTTCGGACACAGGATACTCATGAGAAGACTCGACATTTTTAAATAACTTTACTTCTAGTCTGCTTCCCTCTTTTGACAATCGTAGCGTTAGTATGTATAGTGGCACGTACGCCACCATATTAGTCACATAAGAAATAAGGTTATCTTTCGAAAAATCCTGAAACTCAGCCTGTTATTTACAGCTACTTGCGGCGGAAGTGCGTAACACGCGCACCGGCAGTGACGTCACGGCGGCGAGGACACCGGAAGCGGACCGTGGCGCCGCGCCGGAACCGGACGTCGCCACAACGCACGATACGCCTTGCAGGGTAATGACCGATGATATTATTGAGCTATTATATTAAGGTACCTTCATATTTAGCTATGTAGTTTTCCCACACAGCAAATTTTCTTTCTCCCATAAATCTTTGAAAAAAATGTTATGTAATGTTTATAAGTACGTGGATAGAGATTAACAAAAATCAGAACACATAGATTAATCACAGTCAGACCTAACCTGCGGTCCAATCAATAGTTCTAGCTTTACTTCGCCTCTCGTGCTTAGGGTCGTAGGGTCAAATCCGGCCAAGTATCAATGTGACTTTTTCTATTAATTTGTACTCTCTACGTTTAACTTCGTGTTAGAGACTGGGGCTAGTTCAGGGGACATCGCTTCACGGATCGCCAAAGCCCGAGCTATCTTCGCGCAGCTGAGACCTGTTTGGCAATCGCGGAAACTGACCCGAAGGATTAAACTCAAAATCTTCGGGTCAAATGCCAAACCCGTGCTGCTTTACGGGTGCGAAACGTGGAAGGTCACAAAAGACATCTCAGGCCAAACTCAAGTCGTCGTCAACCGCTGTCTTCGTCGCATTCTCTTAATCACGATTATCTTAGACATCGCTAAAATCGGTGAAGAAAAAAAGTAAGGCAGCATGCACTTATATAATTAATAGTAACTGAACGAATGACCTCTGCTCAGGTGAAAATAGAGAAAACGACGTTTTCTAAAAATGAAATCTAGCTAGATCGATTTATTGCCCAAACTAAACTAAACATTCTAAATTTCATGAAAATCTTTTACATATTTACAAGAATTGCTCGTTTAGAGGTATTAGATAGATAAGTTTGTAATCACCAACACACCTTTAGCAAGCGTGGTGAGTAACACTCATGCTTTCTCCGTATGGGAAGAGGCCTTCGGCCTGCAGTGCGACAGTAACAGGCTGGTATTATGGTCAGCTTTACAATTCCCCAGGAGAGAGCCATTCATTACGACTATTCTCGAAACATTCTCACATCTCAATTCTCACTGAGTGTACCACAGCCGCTGTCTGGTCTGTTTATGTTAGCATGCTCGCAATTTGTATTGCAGCCAACTCCTAGTACGCAGACGGAACACTGCTTCATTTCAATCCGGACGAAGTATCTACTTTGACTGGTTTATTGAGTCAGGACATTTTCATTTCAATTGTGTAATATTGGGTATACATCTTTTTTTTTCTTTGAAACTTGATGCAATACTATTTCATTCGTTCAGGGCTTCGCATTCTTCCTACATTCTAATCTGTATCAACCATTCAATGTCATCTTAACTTCAGAAGTTCATAAGTATGTCGAAAAAGAACCATGTTATGTACATCGTACATGAGCAGCATGTGTTCACAGCAATCACCTAAACTCGCTCCTAAATATAAATAAACAAGCCCCTCATGTATTACTGCCGACAAAACAGCAATATATTGAAACATATCGAGCATATAAACTCGATCACGTCGCCGCTATAACACTGCTTAATGCCCGAGTCAACAAGCGTAGGCATCGAGCATTCCACAGATATTTCATAGACAAAAAAAAACAAAAATAAAGAAAATAAAGCGCTGCAAACTTGTCATAAATATCCACCTCCAAAATCCCCTTTGTCGAGGATGTAATAAAAACCGCCGATATCTCGACAAGACAAGGAAAATCCCCCGGAGCTCGCACAATGGTACAAAATGAAAGCAAAACTTAGTGTAATTAATTTCGAGTACCTACTCAACGCTTTTGTAATAAATCGTTTCATCCGCGAATAAATTTTATCCGGAGACGCGTCTGTTCGGCTGAACTTCAGCAGTGTTTCTATCTCGTTCGCACTCGCCGGCAATTTGCATAATATCACGTCACCTGTCCCTTTCGGAAATTTACAAATGATTTCCCAGTTTCCCGCTTTTCGTTAATCACGTGTCTCGAAAGCTGCGTGATTTCCAATGTAAATTAAGCTTTATGATTGTATGTGTTAAGATGAATTTGGTGTGTTGAGTGGTGGTGTCCTGCCAGGGGTGTTCAACCGTTAGGTAGTTTGTCGAAATAATTTCACTCAGATATCGGGTGCGAGTTGCGTTGTGAGGCAGAGCGCGCGAATAGCCGACGACTCGTCGACTCACGACAGATAAGAGGTAATAATTCTTAATCTCAGTGTAGAGGGAAGTCCGGGTCGTGGTCGGAGAGTCATTGTTTTAGAACAACGATAATTTTCATAGTCTGCGAGTTGAAAGAAGTTAGGAATCGTGGACATAAATAATATTAAGAGAGGAACTGTTACAAGTAGAGTTGGTTGAAACAACCAAGTCGATGGACCTATTCATTATTATTGTTTGTTATTACGAAACAAACATACAAGTTTTCAGGTTTATAACAGGGAAGCACGAAGTTTTCAAACATAATTCACTGATACTCACGGAGATCTATGTAGTTTGCTGAGTTCAGAGTATTTCCTTACTTTCCGCAACAATAACAATGTTCAAGTCTTGATTTTATTGCTATTGCCCAATTCTGTATTCACTGATAACTATTCACGGAATCTTTGTTTTTTTTATCCTTGTATCTTTCGCTTGCATTGTCAGAACGTTTACAAACATTTAAAATTATATACACAAACAGCCAGACCTTTAGGCCATAAAAATTACTGTTCCGTGCGGGAATCGATCCCGCAACATGCAGCGCAGAAGTCAAACGCTCAGCCACTGCGCCAACCATACCTTGAAATGGAAAGTTTCATATTTTAGTACATTTAGTACATTCGTAGGTAGCTTTGTCTAGCCTTGGTAGTAATCCAACTATTTCATCGACACCACAACCTGTCTCAACATGACATATCTCGCCACCTATCCCTCATGTCCATAACGACGATCCTGTACTGAATCAGAGCAACAACCACACCATAATGTGAACGACACCTTACCCTCGAAACGAAACTCCTGAGCCAGCGCTACCCAAGGGTGAGTGCAAATAACTGGTGCCCTTCGAGAGGACCTCCCTGCACCTCTCTGCTGGGTACACATCAGAGTGCGCGTGAGTGTTTGCTTTACCGCTCGTGTTTCACGTTAACGACAGATGGATCACCTGGCTGTTTGCTGCTGCTTTGAATATCGCTTTAAAATGGTGTTTACTTATTTGTTAATGCTAAATTTGAGGGTATTGCAATGGGTTTTAATTTTAGTTGAGATAGTCAGCGAGAACGGATCTGGGTGTTTTGTGTATGTGAGTTTAAATGTTCGTAAACGCACTCATGATACAGGAAGAAATATGTAGTGTCTGGAAAAGTTAAAAAAAATATATGAAAGCGGTGATACACTAACAGTCGTCTAAACTTTATACTATTAGGAGGTAAAACTGTTTGTTTGTTTTTATAATTACTGGTTCTGTAAGAACTAATCCGATTATGAGAATTCTGATAGAAAGCAAGACTATCGCTGAATTATTCATAATATGCTATTTTTAATAATACCAGCCTGTAACTGTCCCACTGCAAGACAAATACCTCGAAGGCACGAGCATTTTAGAGACTTGTATTAACTACAAGTCCAGGTTTCCTCACGACGTTTTCCTTCACCTTGGTCTGTGATGTCTAAACTAAGAAAGTACATATGAATTTGAAAAAATCACATTGGGTTGCCAGGATCTGAATTCACGACCTCAAAGCACGAGAGACGAAGGGAAAAATTCACGGTTCCTGTAGGATAGGCCACGAGACATGTTATAACATAGCATCTTGCTTGCATGTATGTATTTCAAAACCAGGAATCTACATAAACTTCGCCAGCAATTGCTATATAGCTTTGATTGTGTTGCATAATAAAATGACAGAAAATTATATACCGCTCCGGTAGACGCAATTAAAACTTTATTGTCCCAAAATACTACAATATTTTCACTAAAAACTTGCGCCATATTCCCAAAAACACAGCATATTTGAGCACAACTGTTAGTTCATGTAAAAACAACATGTTAGCACAAACTAAACGCTGTAACGTGGCATAACATTCCTGTTTACTGAAGAAACATACTATTTCCACATCTACCGTACTAGCAGGAACAATATACTATTTAACTTTACAAATATAACAAGAGAGAAAATAGGAAGCGATGACAGAAATTACAGCAGGAAGAAGAGAAATTCAGTATAATGAAATCCTGGATTTTAGAACAGCATCAATGACAACAACGGATGTAAAATCTGCAATTAGAAAGAAGCCTTGTTTCTAGCATCCTTATACATTCAAGACATACTCGTAAGCTGACAATAAACTGTTTTTTAACGTGAATATTATAGCTACAACTCTTTGACTATCTGACCAACGCCTTGTGATCCGATTCAAAAGTGCTTGAATAGTTTGTTTTAGATATTAACAGAAAGACATCACACGAAGCCCACATCTAACTCATATTTACTTGTCATCTGGTAAACTCAAGTTAGAAACAACTGGCAACTGAAACAACCCACAACGCACCACATCGCACGCAACATACGCAATCCGCAGCGCCACACCGACGTCTTAATTGCTGTATTTATGGTTACATGCTAGTGGGAATAATTAACGGAGCAGCAGGGATTACGAGGCAGAAGAACAGTTGAAGAAACAAAGTGGGTTACACACACATAATGCGAAAACTGTTGCTATACAACGAGTCGGGTGGTAACTGTTATATCTTTCGAGTAGGTTGCACCAGTTGTTATCGACTTTTAAAAAAGGAGGTAACCAATTCGACACGTATGTATGTAATATTGTTGGAATTACACAATAATCAAATATGTCTAAGTAAGCTTCTACAAACGTGTGGTAAATTTCGTAAGTGTATGTATGTATGTATGTATGTAAACAAACATATCTCCGAAATCGAAATCGATCGAAATCGTGATCATTCTTTTTGTAATGGATTAGGTATTTCTCAACTTAAGGAACAGTAAAAGTTTCATCAAAATCAGATAAGCAGTTTTCAAGATATGGAACATATAACTAAACTCCTTAACGAAAAACAGCACGTATTTGTAAATTGGGTTATTATGGGTATTTTTTCAATCCTTTATGTACCTTACTATAGAACTTGCTCACTTTTTAGTGATGGAGAGCGAAAAAAGAAAAGAAAATTAAAATCTTTTTCAGAAAAAAATAACCGACTTCCAAAGCAAAACACTAAAAAGAGCAAAATAATTACTTTCGTTTCGGAAGTCGGTTTCTTTATTGTTTTTAGTATTATTGATAGGCTCGCGCTTGACCACTATATGTGATGGGTAGACGATGAAGCACGCTTGCATAGATGAAGCCTAATCACTCATGATTTAAAGACTCCAGGTTGTAGCTATCAGGAAACACAGATTCTGAGGATTTGATTGAAAAGCGATCCCGGTTCAATACTGAAGACTTAAAAATAGTGTAAGAAACTTCGTACATGAAAATACTTGTACAATACCTTGGTACATGATTGATTAACCTGGCTATAAAATACTTCCTTCAACATAGGCCTCCCCCAGGCGTCGCCACATGTACCGGCAGTCCCCTGCGTCTCAAACAACACAACTTAGCACAGTAATTGACTTTTAGACAGCAAGAGTTTTTCTTGATCTTTTCAACCCGTTCTTTCAATTATGATTACAATTCCTTGTTTGGGATAAAAAGTTTTACTGAAATCAAACGAAAAGAAGGTTATGAAAATATTGTCCTGTGGTGACATTGTACCTTACAGCGTGTAAATGACTTTTCAGTTGCATATTTTATTGCTATTTGCCTACAGGTAATAAACACAGCATTGAAATCATCTTCACTACAGTCGCAAAGTCGGAACCCTCATTCGCCATTAACTGGTATAGTGTGCACACAGCATACCTGTACCAGTGTATATGTAGGTAGTTTAGGTACATTGAATCTCCTGTCGAGGACGCTGATCAGATAGAGATGGATAAGTAAGCGAGAGGACGCTCCTCCGGGACCGTCTACACAACCGGGAGCATAGTGAAGTGAGTGGAGTCGAATTCACTGTTAATTTGTTATCAAAAGATTGTTTACTGCTGATTAGTCTGCTTGGTTCTTTAAACATGTAATACTTTTAGATTGTCTTCATAAGCATATATTATAGATAGGTAGAATATATTTTATTGTACAACAAAATAATGACACAATTCATCACTAATTTATAATTTGTGCATGAGATAGATTAGAGGGAAGATATAACTTCATATTTTAAAGATAGAGTATAGAGTCTCATATAAAGGTTTATCTTTTAAAGATGCCGTAGTAGTAGATTGTAGACAATGACATTTTAGATATAACATCATTGGTTCTACATTCAATTAATCCATTAGAAAGTATAAGAAATGTTGCCCATAGGCGCGGTCCCAAAATACAAGCCCAGGCCTAGTTCCAGACTAAGCATCAGTACGGTAATGTCTCTACTTTTCAAGCGTTATTAAAACGTTGAGTACCAAATAGCTCTGTTTTCGGTTTTAGGGTTCCGTAGTTAACAAGGAACCCTTATAATTACACCATGTCGGTCTGTCCGTTCGTCCGCAGCTTAGCTCAGAGACACTTAAGTACTAGTAAGCTATAATTTGGCATGGATATACATATTAATCACGCCAACGAAGTGGTAAAATAAAATCATGAAAAAGTTTTATTTTTATAATACCTCCTGTACATAACACTTAAAGTGGCGATGACCTTTTTTGTAGGTTTTCCCATGATTTTGTACCGTTGGATTGGTCATTCAAAAATATTATGGTTCAAACCGGGTGAAAACCATTTTTCGATTCAGGGATCCGTTTGCGTAAAATTAAGCTTTAAATTGCTAAATTATGTTACGAGTCAAGGGTAACCCCCTTCCCCTCCCTGCCAGCTAAATGGTTGCTTTTGGGTTTGTGAAAAAATTCGCGTCGGTAGTACATATAACGAAATTAAAAGGAAAAATATTACAGCTAAGTAGGCTTTACAAGATTACGAGTAATAGTCGACCAACATATTATTGACAAAGTAAAAAAGTCTTTTCGTCAGAGCAATGTTCGGTGCTTTTATTGCTTATGAACTTTAGTATTTTTACCTAATTATGTTAGTGAATGTAGGTGTTTGTATGGAACCCTCAATGTGCGAGTCCGACTCGCATTTGGCTGGTATTTTTAAATGCTGTCAGAGTGTCACCAGCTGTGTTACACACACAGCTTTTTATAAAACTTTTCTAGCCACAACACAACTCCACCGCACTCAAAAGTCCAAGAGACAACATCAAAGCCTTGCTACTAAATTAGACGTTTTGCAGATACTAAAAGATATTTAGCCGTCCCTTGCCTCCCCTCCCGTGCTCCACGCTTTTCTCCCCCGCGAACCCCTCTGACAGTAAACTATTTAAAAGGGTTGTTTACACCCTGAGATATCACTGAGCCTTATATACTTACGTCTGGAGTACGTACCAAGGTTGATACCCAATATAAGTTGGTAGGTACATAGCCATTCGAAGATCGTGCGTATTTCTTGGGCTGATATTTTGAGGGTTGAAAAGGTAATGGATGAAAAATATTGATGAATGATGATAAGGGATGTTGGTTGGCAGCAGTTTAATTAGGTCCTGAAAATACAATTTAATTGTTGCATTAATAAGAGGAACTATTCGAAGTTAAAGTGAACGGGCTTCTTCTGGGAAAGCTCACTCCATCCTCGACTCTGTCGCATATTTGACCTAGACTAGAGTTAAGAGCAAACCTAAACTAAATAAAAAAAACAAAAAATGGAGACCTACGCGAACAAGTAGAGCGTGATTGAATAATTTCAACAAAGTAATCATCATGAAGTAAGATACTTTCTTTGATTCTGTTGTCTGTTTCTACTAATTTGCAAATGTTTGGAACCTTAAGTTATGGAAAATTATTTATAAGAAGTTTGCTGACAGTCTATTGAAATCTGTAATGCAATTCCAATTTCATTTAAAGCTGTCTTTTATTGAGCAGATCAGTCACGATAACATCTTTGCATAAAAATCCCGTCCATCCCCGATCTATTTAAAAACAGAACGCATTAACACTCCGCCCCAACCTTTGCGTTCGACACACAACATACATAATGTATGAAGACAAAAAAAATCGTTACAAAATTAAAAATACATCCGAGATCGACGAGCCAACATCAAACGTCGATCCCTAAAATATTCCATTTGACAAGTGACACCAACATAGCCTTTGATCTGTTGAGGCGGACGAAATTGCAACCAATCACAGGCCGTTCACATTCTGATTGCTTGAGGGACTCTTAATTACCCGATGACCTTTCGTCCTGTCTCGCAAAGGCGTGTCGCAAGCCCTTAACACTTGGATGAGTGCCAATTTGCTTTGGGACCGCTTCGCAGAAATAGCGTGCAAAGACGTTGGGACCAATGTTTGGGACTATTTGCCAGGACTGTTAATTGGACTGTGTTTAGTTATTTATGCTGATGAAGGTGGATTTGGTGGCCTTTCATATTTTGGTACAGGTTGTGATGAAATTTTGTCAATATGAGATTCATGGTCCAGTAAGCGATAAGCCGAACCGAAAAGCCTTTGAAATTGTGTTGAATCTTGTTTTGAACTTGTCATAATGTCAGAATTAGATTTAGAACTCAACAAAAATTATCATCAGAAAACGTCACCTTTATGCCCCACTAGCTTCTGCCCGCGGCTTCGCCCGCGAAAAAAGTGTTTCATCATCCCAAGGGAATAGAAACTATCCTATGTAGTTCCCAGGGTCCCAAACTATCTCCATACCAAATTTCATCTCAATCGGTTCAGTAGATCCAGAGATTACCCCCTACAACCTCACAAACTTTACCTCTTTATAATATTATAGCCGTTCAGGACCCGTTTTCGGGATAAAAATAGCCTATGTCACTCAGGAATAATGTAGCTTTCCATTGGTGAAATTTTTTTAAAATCGGTCCAGTAGTTTCGGATCCTATTCGGTACAAACAAAAAAACAAACAAAATCTTTCCTCTTTATAATATTACTAGCTGACCCGGCAACTTCGTTCCGCCTAACAAATTTCTAAAATAAAAGATTTTTTCTAAAATAAACGTAGCCTAAGTTACTCCTTATTACATCAGCTACCTGTCAATAATAGTCCCGTCAAAATCGGTCCAGCCATTTCAGAGGTTAGCCGGAACAAACAGACAGACAGACAGACAAAAATTGTAAAAAATGTTATTTTGTTGTATGTACCGTATATATATCTATTCATATACATGTAGTAAAAAACGGTTATTTCAATATTAAAAACAGACACTCCAATTTTATTTATATGTATGTATAGGTGTATGGTGTACGGACCCCCTTGACTTCGCTACCATCAACTGGCTATCTACCTATCTACCACTACCTACCACGACCTACCTACTCTACCTACCCTACCTATTTTACCTACCCTGCAAACAAACAAACTCTTCAGCTTTATAATATTAGTATAGATGTTGATAAATCTCCTTCGCAAATGAACAAATTTGATTACCATAAAAAAAGTGTACAGTGAGTCAATCTTAAAAGTTAGACATATGCTGTCGCGGACTTTTATTAGAACTTTTAAAGAGGAATAATTCCATCATACATAATTTTTGCGTAACTGAAACCGTTTACGCAGCGCAAACAATGGAAGCTTTCAAAAAGGAATAATGTAGCCCGTTTTTGCAACATTTTTCATTTATGCTCCGCTCCTATTGGTCGTAGCGTGATGTTATATAGCCTATAACCTTCCTCGATAAACGGAATATTCAACACAAAAAGAATTTTTTAATTCCAACTAGTAGTTCCTGAGATTAGCGCGTTCAAACAAACAAACAAACTCTTCAGCTTTATAATATTATATATATAGTATAGATGACTTTAAATTTTGCTGTGTAGTAAAGTGTGATAATAGACTATAACACTATACAAAATCCATCATGCAATATTGTATCCCAACCACTCATTAAGGAAGCCCACTAAAAGGACACTCACTTCAAATACTCCACATTTATCCCCATATATAAATAAATACCTGTTTCCAATCACACTCGCTGATTGCTCAGGGAGGCCCCATGCCCCAGTAGCCGCTGACCTTAGTAAACGATGCCCTACAGGACTCCGGGGATCCTCAAATAGACGTACGATACATTATGCCGGTATAAATACTCCGAAGAGATGTGCTATTACCGTGAAGGAGGAAGTGTGGAGTCATGTTTGTGGAGGATCTGACCTTAGGATTAGTATTTGATGAAGGATAGGGAACGTGTATGTTGTTGAGAGTAGGTGTATCTTTGCGTAATTAAAATAGAGGGTGATTTTATTTGAAGACAACGTGAGCAGGACGAAAAAAAGACGTAAACGTAAATACGCCTAGAGTTAAACAAAAAACCAAAAATAGAATAAGTAACTTATGACCAATCCCAACTGCTCACTCTTTATGAAGGGAACCGATTGATCCAACACATGGCACTCATCAGAGAGACATTTGTGAGAGCATGACATAATACTATACTTGGTCTATACCTATATACTTATACATAACTGGCGAAATGTGAGTACTACAAGTGCATCGCTTCCTAACCGTTCGGGGAATACAGGCGGTTTTATGATATGTTATGTTATACCTATGATCACACAGTCTTAGCGCTCCGACATTGTTAGGATGTTGACCCTTAATTCATCCATCCCACACAAAACTCTTAAGTTAGTATTGGCTAGACTGACTGAGGGCCACCGGCCAGTGTTTCCGACAATTCCGAATATATGTACGGTGGCTACTAGCTCTACTCGCAGCTCGCAGCCCGTCGCTCGGTATCGACTCTGGCGCAGTCGCATCAGCGCCAGCGACAGGATGTGTTAGTTATGTTCCACCGATACCATTAAGCTGACTGGCTCGCGTGATCCCGTGCCGGTATACAGGGTGGTGTGGACTGCTTGATATATGAGAGTCTATTTCTTAACTAACTCTTTTTTGATAATGTACCGTGCGGGAAGTTAGTTTTAATAGTGAGTGAGCCTTTTAATTAACCTTTAAATTATTAATTAACAGCCCCAAGTTTACCGTTTGATGTTTAAATCTTTCCATCCATAGATTCAGAGCAATTTAGTCGGTAAACAATTCGGTTCCCTTCATGATGGTTGAGCTGAGTGGTGCCGATCCATGTGTCATGTTCGTGAACGGGCGCTATCAGTTTGAGTTGGTCATAACTTAGCTGCTTCGGCCTGTTTTTAATTAACTATTTACTGTATTTTTAATTGTTTGTTTTACTCTAGACGCTTTTACGTGAAAATCTTTTTGAATCGTTCTCACATATATATGTATTTTTTTCAACAAGATGATGAATGATGTAACCAAACACTTGTAAAATACTTTTTTTTAAAGAGTAAGCGTGGAGTTTCTTGTCCGTTCTTCTCCATTACAAGCTTCTTTTCCGAATGGACGGTAGAATCAATTAATATTTTAAATATTTTATGTTCTAAAGTGCCGCTTAATGGCCTAATTGAATAAAGAAATTTTAATTCCGTACCCAAAGGGTAAAAACGGGACCCTATTACTAAGATTTCACTGTCTGTATGTCTGTCTATCTGTCTGACTGTCACTAGGCTGTATCACATGAACCGTGATAGCTAGACAGTAAAATTATTCACAGATGATGTATTTCTATTGCCGCTAAAAACAAAATACTAAAAACAGAATAAAATAAATATTTAAGTACTCCCATACAACAAACGTGATTTTTTTGCCATTGTTTGCAAGAATGGTACGGAACTCTTCGTGCGCGAGTCCGACTCGCATTTGGTCGGTTTTTTTTTTATTTTGAATAACAGAACAAACATTTATCAACCTGTAAAAAAAACCTCACACGAATTTTCAAATATTGCCACTATTGGATCTAAACCTTTCTGGCCGTGGTGGTACCTGTTTATTTAAATAAAATTCAGCACAATGTACCTATATTGTGCCGAAATAAATTCTACTGAAACCTACAAACGCTCCTGAAATGCAAATTATTTAACATTTATGTAATCATCCGTCAAAACTTTGAAAGTCACAACATTCAAGAATAACAAACGTTTCAAACGAATTATTTTATATACGGCAATTAAAATAATCACCTCATCTTGAAATGAACTAATTCTGCCTTTAATAAACACATTAATAACACAAATATTTACTCGCTTATTTTTGCAGTGTGGTGATAACAGAGTCAAGAAGGTTATGGTCTTCGATTTCTAAAAGGATTTTAGAATTTCTTTACCGTCCAACATCGGGGCAAAAGCTTCTTCTCATACAGACAAGCATTAATCACCACGCTTGTTCAAGTCGGGTTAGCGATTTCAAGGTTACATTATTTATAAGTCCAGGTTTCCTCACGATGTTTTTCTTCACCGACGTCAACGTTGTCCAAGATAAACTTAGAAAGTGGAACATTACCGACTTAAGACATCGCATTAACAAAATACAAGGACCAACGTTAATCCCTCGCAAACACAGCACCCTGTACTTGGTTCGAGACGCCTAGACAGACAGCTGATGTCTAAGATCAATCCTCGCTCGGCCGGCCAGTCGGGTCCACTCCACTCCTACATATAGCACGATACACTCGCTTTTATTTATTTGCTCAGGTCTCAATAAATTCCTAACTCGCCACCGATTGTTCGATGCACTGAAAAAAGGCCAAGCAAGAAACCAGCCAGTAACTGTCTCGTGGCACCAACCAATTTTTTTTCTTGGTCTAAATTATATTGAAGTTTTCGTGACAAGCTTGGCTGAATATAAATTGCAACTAATAGCAATTTCTTGTATTCATATTGAAGTTTTTAACTTTTTTTGGTATCGAACCCGGTGATCCGCTGGAATGATGGTTGAAGTTTATTTATTAGATGTTTGAGACTAATAAATCTTGGAGTTTGTTGTTTAACTGGCTTAATTACGGGGCGTAGATTCTACTTTTAATTTTTATGACTATTAACTACTAATAAATTATGACCTCGTCAAAGGTTTATAGAATAGTTTAGTACAGGCTGATTTTAGGTAGTTAGTTCAAAAGACAGCTACCATACCGGAAGCCTATCTTTGGAAACTTGTCACATTAAGACAAACATTTAAAAAAATAACGGTATAAATACCCGTTCACATGTCTCTTTAAAAACCACTAAATTCAAATAAACCATTAAATCCATTTCATTACCAAAACATTTCAAAACAAAAGCCTTTTATAAAATAAAGCCATCCGCATCTGTGGTCCGTACAATATACTAAATCTCCGGCAAACATTTCCAAAACTCATTAACGAAATAATATAATTAATTGAAATTCCTTAGATTACGCCAACATCTCACACTAAAAGCAACTCGGTGTAGTTGCAACGCGCGCGGGCCCCCTCCCCCGAAAGGGGCGCCACTGGGCTGTGATTAACGCGGCGGCGCGCGCGCATGTTTGCGTTAATTAGCCCCCAGACATGCGCTGTTCACACCCCCCTCCCTAAAAAGGAGATCTCAGTTAGCCTTAAGTAGACGACAGACCCGAACGTTCGTTTTGTTGGTACAATGTTGGTATTTAATGTAGCTCACACCGCGGCGTATTGTTTACAAGCGCGCTAAATGTGTAATTAAACTTTATTTGGTGCTACTCCTTATTTATGTGTTGGTAAAAAGAAACAGCGCCTTGTAAAATAGGGTTCGCAAAGGTTGATGTCATTTCTTAGCTGCAAGTTAGAAGTCAAAATGAACCCAAAACCAGCAATATTGAGGAGCAATAGGTCACAAATATGTAAATACCAAATAGTCTTACATACATTCAATCTCTCAAAACTCTCAACACACAAGTTCACAAACGCAGGAAACGAAACATCTGACAGCTTCATCTCGCAGTTCATAATGGTATCAAGTGCATCATCACCAAATGTTCCCAATGCTGAACAAGAACACAAATGAAAATGACAAATTATCGCACATCCGCCGTTTCAATCATACCAACTCAAATTGGAACGCAGAAATAATTACATACACATTCAAGATCATATCACATGGCTCACGTTACATAACACACATAGAATAAAACCTGCTGCAAAGCAAAAACTTGACGTGGCATTGAGGAAAAATAAAAAAAATAAAGAGACACAAATACACAATACCGAGGAGTCTTGGGTAGTATTACTCCATTCCGTTCGAAGCTTCTGTACGGCTGCGAGCATGCGAACAAAAACTATAAGAACGTTGCAATGCGGCCAACGGTAGCGAAATAATAAGATCGCACAACAAAATAAAGAAATGCCCTCGAAACAAAAGGAAGGCTAGTGAAATAAGGCGAAGAGGTTTACGGAGTGACGCGGTGTGGCCCGCTCATTGTCTTCCAAATACATGCGCCGACTGCACGTGGATGTGGCACTACAGCCACAAGCGTGCATTTCTTCCTCCATTAAACTATTCCAAATCCGATAAAACAAACGGTTACTTTATCCTTGTGGTGAGTCTCAACAGTTCTCCAAACACGTAAATATTTCCCTTATGACTTTATGCTTTGCTACATCCAGCTCATACCATGCATGGTAGTCATACAACTCATACACAAACACCTCCAATTATAGTAGCATCACATGAAATACATACATGTCAAAACTTTGCCCAAACAACAACTACGTCATCTATCAAATTCATCGACCACGGAAATCTCAATTTGGGTGCAACGTGAGACCACAGCAAAATTCGTATGGCATCCTTATTGTCCCTTTAAAGGCACAGACCAGGTAAGTTCAGGAACCCAACACCTCTGAATCTCAATGAGGTTGCCAAAATTGACAAGGTTGTTGCATATATTATTGCAATATTATATCAATGATGGATTTATGGTCTTTATAGTCAAATTAAAATTCATATATCGGATAAATAAATTTCACGCATATTAGACAGTTGTCAAAATTAATTAGTGACTTACTGAGTTTCGCAAATAATAAATTATAGATTTGGTATTTTAATTCGATTAGGTGTGGTTATGGGTCTGATATGTGTGGTGATGACGTATTTAGGATTGAAAGTAAAACTTGATTTATAACAGCTGATTATCATCAATGGGTGTGGAGAAGCTCTCACTTCCCTTGGAAACCATCAAGTAAATCTGGATTCCATTATGCCAAAAACATAGCTTACGGACCAATCAAATAATGAAGACCGTCGAGAATGAAAGACTTTGCTTCTGCATACGAGTTCATACATAAACTCACGTCTTTTTCCTATGAGGGTAGGCAGAAACTTCAGAACACCACCTGCTGCGATCATAACATACTGTTTTTGTTACATTTACGTTCATACACCTAGTATTAAATGCACTATACCCGACTTTGCTTCAAATTCTTGAAAATAAAGTTACACTAAAATTCGAATCATGGAGAAAAATTATAATTAACAAATGAAAATGACTACAGTTACATATTTCATGAGCAGTATCATTGAATCTGTTAAAAACATTGCCTGATCCACTTTGCCTCTTACTTCTCCGTAACTCTCAGAGGATACTGGTTAAAAAAACCCTTCGCAATCGGACTGGTTGAGGTACATCATTGTTGGCCGAGATACCTGTCTGCGCCTGCCTTGTAACAACACGACACTTTACTACCACGCTAATATAGCCTTTAAGCTCATAAATATAGTCGTTGATTTTGTGTGAAGGAACCAGTCGTGATTGTGGCTAGGCACAAAAATTGGTTCGTTATTTCTCGTTGATTGATCGGGTCAGAGATTAATTAGAATAGTCTTAGTCAGAAGTTGATTAAGCTTGGTGAAGATTTTTTATTTGTGTCAATGTTTAACATTAAAATGACTTGTTATCCCAATATTTATAAGTCGCGTTAAAATATAAAATACAATAGGTTAAGTGATCGATATTAATGTGATAAAATCAGTAAATATTAATGGACATGTGTATATGTATGTATGATGACTTCTTAAGCATAAGAAGTCAACAAACATAGACAGGGAAGGAAAATAAACTGAAAACCGTAACGAATTAATGTCATTTATGATCAGCCACCGTGACCTGATAAGAGGTCACGACCATGGTATAATAGTATACTCCGTATACTTCGCCCGGTATTCTCTTTACAGGATGGCCTAAGACTACGTCACGATAAGTGTTACCATTGATTGTCCTTTTCAGAAAATTTAGGTACTTTCTCATGTAGTTAATTAAAATAAAATAAATTACTAACTCGCTTAACTATTTAGTAACTCATGTGATTCATCTATTTAGTATTAAATTAATTGATATTTAATTATTAGTTCATAATTGCTTTGTAAAGTTAAAATTGCATTTTGCTCGGGTAATTTAATCACACACAGTGGCAACACATCGAATTGACAAGTGTCATACTGACAACTCGCCATTTAATTGATATCGTCGTGTCGCTCACACCTATAGCGTTGTTTTGCTCAGTGAGCAAAATACTCTGGCTCCCAAACATTTGTGGTGAACCCGTATACTGTGAAAGATACACAAGAAAAATTGTTAATTGTTCCGTACTAAACTGTAAAAACAGAAGTATAAATGGCGGTGTTATAAGGTTTTTTTCTTTTCCCATCGAAGATACACTAGCATACACGTGGCTTCAATATTATAACTAACTTCAACAAAAGGAACTGGTATATACCTTTAAACATATTATTTAATTTATCAACAATACGGCTGTACGTCCGAACTTAACCTAATTAGTTTTTGACTTGTTTTAGTCAAGTCAAGTTTTGTGGGTTTTCGTCCTGAACTAAATTAAGTTGGTCCATTTTATCACGTTCATACAGACAGACAGACGCGGCGTGTGACTTTTACAACATTTTTTTTTTTTGTCAGGGACATTGTATACCTAGACCTCAGATCAAATAAAAAATCAAGATGGAACGTTGCAAACAACAAGGTGACCCCGGTTAAAACTACGCCATGCCGTATACATACTCAATTACACGTAAAACGAAACTACGCCTTAGCTTGTCAGTCGAGGTCTCAGATCAAATAAAAAACTCGACAAACAAGCTAAGGCGTAGTTTCGTTCCGTGTCTTAGTAGCTGTGGCTTGGTCACCCACGGTGAAGCGAAGAGGAACCCGAGGAGAGGCTGCTCGCAAGGGCTTTTGCCGACTAAGCCGACGACGTATCGGCCAACAAGCGTGCCGCTTGGCAACAGGCGACATCGCATCTGAGGCGAGTCGCAATGTCTTATGGATCCATAAGCGGCACAGGAGTACACCGTGGAGTTTTAGTGGGTAGGACTCCTACATAACTGCGCTATCTTCCCGTGGTAGCAAAGCATGCATGAGCATTTCCCCAGGCTAAAAATAAATAAATTATAAAGGTATCGGTGCTTGTTACTGTGTTTTTTTTTTGTGTCGTGCAAATAACTGATATACCCTTGCAAAGAATTGATCAGGATTGCTGACATAAAGGAGAAATAATTTAATAAATACCACAGTCAAATTTTGCACAATGAAAAATTCATTTTCACAAATTCGACTCGGATTGTTTATGATGCCACAAAGGACTTATATCCTGAAATTCATCATGAGGTAGTACTCTGTTTAGTTCGAACGAGAACCTATTTACGAGTCATCATAATCTTCCTGCTCTTGTCCTATGTCACTTGGTGTCGGCACAACACGTTTTTTTAACCGACTTCGCAAAAAGAAGGAGGTTTTCAATTCGACTGTATTTTTTTTTTTTTATGTTTGTTACCTCAGAACTTTTTATTGGGCGAACCGATTTTGATGATTCTTTTTTAATTTGAAAGCGGGTGCTTGTCATGTGGTCCCATTTAATTTTCATCAAGATCTGACGAAGAACTTCGGAGAAATACATCAGAACTCTTCAATAAATGACGGCAAATCACTCTGGATAGATCCAATCGCATGTCTGTTTATTGTTTACACCAT
The DNA here is from genome assembly GCA_947562075.1 of Orthosia gracilis. Taxonomy (NCBI): domain Eukaryota; kingdom Metazoa; phylum Arthropoda; class Insecta; order Lepidoptera; family Noctuidae; genus Orthosia; species Orthosia gracilis. Next base: position 49,456,557 of record OX387270.1, on the reverse strand, counting down.
TTCATAACATAACATCACACTGGTACGTTCTTAAGGGGTACGCAGGTGTGAACAGTTCACCCTGGTATACTCTCATTGCACTGGTTTCGTTTAAGTTTCATGTTATTGGGTTAATCTATTCTAGCTTCACTTTGGGCACTATACGCGTAGGTACCTAGCCTATAGAACTGGTCCATTATGTACCACAACTAAAAAGTGAAAAATAAAAAACTTTTTTACAAAAATTACAACCGACTTCCAAACAAAAACACTACAAAGTGAAAAATAACTTCAATTTCGGAAGTCGGTGTCAAAAAATGAAGAAACGTAAACAGGAACACCGACTTCCGAAATTGAAGTTATTTTTCACTTTGTAGTGTTTTTGTTTGGAAGTCGGTTGTAATTTTTGTAAAAAAGTTTTTTATTCTTCCATACCGTCATGTCCTCCGTCACGCCATCACTGACTCCCTTTTCTTTCATATCACTCCTCACACAGTCCATCCATCTTTTACTTTGGCCGTCCCCTGCCCCTCCATTAATCCACATTTATATTCATAACTCTTTTAGTAAAATGCGTTTCATCCCTCCTCATCACATGACCATACCATGACAATACACTCATTTCTCACTTTATCCATTCTCGTCACTTCGCACATCCATCTGAACATTCTCATCCGCAACACAATTGATGACGTAGTCTTAGGCCTTTCACGTGACCCAGCTGTCACGGGAGGAGAATACCATGTGTTATTATACTATGGTCACGACAGTCTACTGGATTCAAAAAGTACAGGACCGAACGGACCTGCCTCTGTTTAGCGATAGTGGATTACGAGAAAGCTTCGATTCGCTCGAGACTTGGGATGTACTGCAGTATCTCATGAAAATTGACTACCGGTACAACGAGGTGTTGAAGAGTTTGTACAAAAACGCCACCATGTTAGTCCAACTTCAGGATCCGACCTCAAAACCTATTCTTCTGCAGTGAGGTGTGAGATAGGATGACGTTATATCGCTGAAACTCTTCTCTGCTGCACTGGAGGATGTCTTCAAGGTTCTGGACTGGAGAGGGCTAGGCATCAACGTCAATGGCGAGTACATCACTCAACTTCAAGTTGCCGACGATATAGTAGTCATGGCTGAGACCATGGAGGAACTCAGTACAATGCCCGATGACCTCAGTAGTTTTCGAAAAAGGGGGCCTTAAAATGAACATGGACAAAACCAAGGTCATGTTGAATGCCCACGTAATACCCACTCCTATCAAGGTCAGAGACTCTACACTTGAAGTTGTAGACGATTATGTCTACCTAGGACAAACGGTCTAGTTAGGTAGGTCTAACTTCGAGAAAGAGGTCAATCGTCGAATCCGACTCAGCTGGGCAGCGTTCGGGAAGTTGCGCGGTATCTTCTCGTCCAACTTACCGCACTGTCTCAAGACGAATGTCTATGACCAGTGTGTGTTGTCTATGATCACATACGGGACCGAAACGTGGTCGCTTACAATGGGCCTCATCAGAAGTCTTAATTAAAGTCACCCAAATGGCAACTGAGAGGGCTATGCCGAATCTTGCGTGATCAAATCAGAAATGAAGACATCCGCAAGACAACCAATGTTACCTACATAGCCCTAAGAATTGCCAAACTTAAGTGGCAGGGCACATTGCACTCAGAACCGAAAGACTTTGCATTGGAAGGCCTCCCACTTGATTGACCGATGACCTGGTGAAGGTTGCTGGGATCCGCTGGAAGTGAGACGCACTGCGACTGAAATGATGATGATGCTAAGCAACTAAGCAAAAAAACTTAGCAGTGGATGGCTGCCAATGATGATAATGACGTAGCTAAGCCTAAAATTGGTAGAGTTTTTCGGCAAGTTTATTGGCCGGTTTCTGATATAAGTACTTGATATTAAGAACGTGGAAAACCCTAATTACGTGGCAAAATATGCCAGGTTTTCAGGCTAAAGTATAGTTTGACAAATACTCAATTCGTTCTTAAACTCAAATAATCAATTCAGAAATCGGCCCTATATATCGAAACCCAAATAACATGTCAGTCCAACAAGGCATTCGGATCTTTATCAAAGATCTGTTTCAGCTCCCTTCTAATTGTTTCAAGCTCTGAAAACCTGCCTACCCTACATCAAATTACAGTCACCAGTTACACAACATCCAAAAATCTCAAACCTTGCTATCTCCAGCGCGTACATCCCGTAAACGCAAACGTAACGTAAACGTAACGTGAACGTCAGGGGTACGTGACGTCAGCACCGCGACACGGAGTTAGTTCGGAATCCGGCCCGGTTTTACATTACAATTGTCGCTCCAACCTGCGCTGAGCTGCAATATGATAAATCAGTCGATGTGCGTACTTGTGTGGAGACAAGTGGTTTTTTTAGGAAGATAATCTTTTGCACTAGTATCTACTCAGATTATGAGCTTTTGACCATTTATGTGTCAAAAGACGGTAATAAGGTCTATGGAATTAGAGAGTTCCAGGAGCATGTTGGGTAGACTAATGATAACATCATTGTCATAATATGGCTTTCTTAGTCATCAGAGAGCTAATGAAAGTGAATAAAATTAGTCTGGCCCGCTGTCGCCAAATGTCGCCTTGTGATGAAGACTTCTATATTTTTGCCAATTCTGTCATTGGTAACAATATTGGGAACACCTGGATCTGTGTGACGCACAGAGTCATGACCCTCAACTGTGATGAAACCTGAATCAGGTGTTTAACAATAGAAAATCAATTGTTTCCTAATTACCACATAACACAGTATAAACATAGACCAAAAAATAAAACAGGCCTTACCCTAGAGGGATGTTGCCTGTGAAGAAAAATGATAATTCTATTTAGTCCGTCAGTGAGATTATCAAATAATATTGGAACCGTAATTTTGGCTTTATCAAATAGATAAAATTGACAAAAAAAGCGCATCAAAATCCAGGAGTGGGGCTTGTGACGTCACTTTGTCAGTATAAAGTGTAGCACACCGTGACGTCACGCACGTATCGTCGTAATTTTTTGTTTACGTTGCAAAAGAAAAAATACATGTCCAATATTTTTAAGTTGTCTAACTGACGCAAACGTAGACGACAGCTTCTCTAAGGAAACCAACAAGCAATTTTCAATTCAGAGTATACAAACAAATTCCATAAAACACTGCCGTCGCGCCTGTACCAGGTGGAGATTTACACAGGCGGCGGCGGGTACAGAGCTCATATCTGTAGAAATCCAGTAAGTTTAACACACTCTGTAGCCGCTGTCTGCTGGCTATATACAGGTTGCGCCCATTCCTATATCTCCCACTGAAATAAAGTTTTAGCTATGTGCGAGTGAAATATTGAATAGGTATTGACTTACAGAAAAGATTATAATTCTCTGTTTCTATCTTAAAGTGGCAAATAGGTGGCTTAAGTATTATGTTTGTAAGTAGCAGTCATGGCGGTAAGTAGGTAGCACCAAATGGTGGGTTTGCCCGACTGTGGGATGATTCAGGCTGACTAACTAAAATGGAAGCAGCGTCAAACTGTCTGGCAAGAGTGATCCCTTAACTGGTAATAGGGAACCAGCTGAAACATGGTTTAGATTCAGTTATTATTTTCAAAGATTATAAAAGCTTTCAGCGACTTGTAGACCAAGAGCTAAGTTAAGCATGACTAGCACAGCTGATGTAATGTTTCATACTTGTGTGCAGACCGCAAAACTATTTAACAAGTATGGAAAAACAAACCTTATCTATGCGAACTAAGCTAAACTAACTTAACTTTGGGTTTGCGACCGGGATAACGATAATTTTGCTAGAGATAACCCTGCAGTATTGACTTGCAGTAATGAGGACCAAAGAATTAAACACACAGAGGGATATGCCAAGTGTAGAAGCAAAAGACATCAGTCATAAGAAATCAAATGCACAAACAAACACTGAGTCTCGCTAATCTATTTATTTTATTGTGTGGCAACAAAACCACGTGCTACCGGCGCGGGCGCAGCCTTCGAGGAAGGCGCCTAATGAAGATCTTAATTGGGTGCGCGCGTGTGTCCCGGTCTTATCGCCACGTTCCATACTATATTTTAGTGTTTATATGATTGAAGAAATGGCCTGTCAGCTCATAACGTTTTACTAAAATAATTGTATTTATAAAATCTTGAACTGAACTTTCGGTTCTCGGACTTGTGGTTGGAGAGAATTAAGAATAAGAATGGATAATAAATACTTATAAAATATGATGATATGCAAATTCTCAAATCCTGATATTTTTAGCAAAAGAAACATTAACTCTTCAAAACATGAAAGAGCTACACACAACGTCAATTACCGAAAGATTTAAGATAGAACCTCTGAATCAAAACTCCGTACCGCTGAAAAAAATCAACAAAACAAAATATGACAAACAAAAACGTCAAAAAAGCTCACGCGATACCACCATTACAAAATAACTCGGTCGTGTAGCCAGTGATTCGATTTAACTGAACGCAAATGTGAGATGCGACCGACATAAAATCAATCGGCGGGCACGCGAAGCTTAACACCGAAATAATGTAAATTATTGCTCGTAAAAGTGTCATTTTCGACGTACACGTGACGTCACTGGCACGACGTAACGACGCACGTACAAACAACACGCACACCGAAACAATCTCTAAATACGTACAAGTAAAACATAAACTCGCGTAAACAGCAAACGACCTGTCAGACTAAACGTATTTGAAAATTGTTTATGCTCAAACTGCCCCCGCTTTGTTATCTTTGTCATCAGTTAGTGAACATTTGCATGTCTGCCGTGCTCCTCCACCAGGAGACGGGACTGCGGGACTGCGGAGCCAGGACTGTACACTACTACTGTTTACAATATCCAAATCATACGCGTAAATAACAAAGAAAAGAGCAGCGGATCTATGAAGGACGTCGGGACGCATCCAATCTGAAATTCGTATTTAAAATAGGACAAAAGCTGTCAGGGCAGTAAACCTCAAACAGCGAGTTTATCGGCGTGTCTGTGTAGCAGGCGTGTTGTTACAGACGCGCACACTGCTGCAAGGAGACGTTCATTTACATACGGCGAGGGTGCGGGGTGGAGGGGTGGCGGGACGCCGGGGGCGCCGCGACGCCGTGCCGCGCGCTAGACAGAGACCACTATATTATTATCCTGAGCTAAAAAAACGAAAAGTGGGCGGGGGATTACATTATAGTAGCGAAAGTAATCGATATTCTGTTTTAGTACGAGGTTGTTAGAGCTGCACCGCTGCAGCCTAAATACGTAGCAGTTAGGTCACGGAGGGCAGCAGCCAGGTGGAGTGCGCTTTACTTTTATGCGGGACCCGCTAAGAGGATTGCGGCCATGAAAGGGGTGGCGGCCGTAACGTTCCTGAAGCCTTCAAATATATCATAAACACGGATGGCTTTTATCACTTACGGAGCGAAGGATTCTCCGAGCTTTAATGACTTGAGTGCACAGATTGAAGGCTCTAGTTTGATTTTGAACGAGTCTCTTGGATCCATGAATATTTTGAGCTTACCCTTCAGAATTATAGTTCGGTGGCGATATTCGTCCCTTATATTTGTCTTCAAAGGCATATTTCTGCACATAGCTGGACTAAAATTTAGGCTGGTTGGTGTGCCTCCTCTGCATGTAGGCATCGTTCGTGTCATTTATCCTTTACGTGACAAGCTGGGTTTTATTATATCGTTCGGATTTTCTTTTAGAGGATGCTGGAATTGCCTAAACCTTATTACTAACTGCTTGAAAATCTGTCTAAGTTTATCTTCGGCAGTATATTATGTCAGTGCAATGGTAATTTTTGATCAAGATTCGACCTTTTGATGTTTGTGACCGTAATTTTTTACCGTTTTTTTTAATCCTCAGCTGAAACAGACCAATTATAATTTTATTGCGTGCGTTAATTTATTTGATTCAGAGTATCAGCTTCTTGTCTTCTCAGACTTGTTCTTCAAAGGCCGTTACCTCAATTTGGTCTTTCGAGACTCAAACCAAAAATTCCTTAACAAAAATTTCCCGGCATCCTGGAGGGTATTATTAACACAATTTGCCAAGGAGACCCTTACATCAAAGATGCAGCGTTTAGACCAAATGAGCCGTGGGCCATTCGCGCATAATTTAGGCCCGAGTCCGTCGTAACCGGTGACCGGCCGGACCTTGCAATATCAACCGTTTGGCTTTATAGATCCGGTGTAGGTTTTCTATTGACCGATGGCGGTAAATGAAATATAAGTTACGTTCAATGGTTTCAGCCTGCTGCTCCAAATTATGGGGTTGAACGAACTTGTCGAGTTTCTTGTTTGTGTTTTGGCAGCGGAAACAGCTAGGAGGAGAAAACGTTGACGGGATATTATTATGACTGTTTAAAAATTATAACAAAAAGAAATTAAATTATTCTAGTGCTTAAATTAGTGTTAAGTACTTGTTCCCACGTGTAAGATTACTTAATTATAGTTGGCAAGGTTTTAATAGGTATCTGATGTTGTAGAATAACTTTCATTCAGCCAACTTGTTATTTTTACGTCCCCAGAATAAGAAATAAGCAGATTCTAACGAAACCCTAAAAAATTAAAGGCCCTTAGATATACATAGAAGAGAAAGCCTCCCGATAGAAGCATATAGCTACATTAAATACCCGTACATGGCACCCTTTTCCCGCACATTACCCGAGCAAACTCGACATAAAAACATTGTTATAGTAAAAATCACGTAGTATCAACATACTTATAGGAAAATCCACGGTGACGGGACATAGCTTAGCGTAGTAACGTACAGATAGGGGGATATTTATATAGTGATAAAATCCATTTACGACGAGCCCGGTACAATGCGGAGCGAACAAACTTTATTTCCATTGCTTTCATATCTAGGGAGGTAGGGATGGGAAAATGTCGATGCTTTATGGCGTAGTCAGGTTGTCGTTTTAATGGTTTTAAATTGGGGCGTAGTTTTTCATGAATGAAAACGCTTGAGACTATAGTAGGTACAATTAGTGTAAATCGATGGCATTGATGGCGATGATCGAAATGCTAAAATGTAAGGGATTGATCACGTGACATTTCGATAGCGTTTGACATTCCTATACATATTTGACATATTTTATCCAATCGCTATCGCCACGCTTTCGATGATAGAAGTTAATTTGTCTTGGACCTCAGGTTAGTGTTAGACCATTTTAGTCAGCAACACACATAGTTTAACTACGATATTCTTGACTCCTCAAAACTTAAAGTTTTGTCTAGTCACAGATTCGCATACGCACCTACTAATAGAAAAGTTTAGTAAATTTTCAATGAGTCAAGTCTTTTAAAGAGCCTTTCATTCAGAAATCTTACTGTTAATAAAACTTTCCTTGTAAACAGACTTTATAAATTATTCAGTCAATCTTGCGAGCCTTTTCTCAGCTAAATTGTAGACGGCTTCCAGTATATAACATGGAGTGACTGACTATCTGACCTCCATAACCCAGTAACTGGATAACTTTATCAATTTCTTAATCAACTATCGAAATTAATCGACCGTACCCCAGCACTACCAAAGCCACCCTCAGTTTTTCCTTCAATTTTCCTTTTGCTACGATCTCCACTTAATTGACGAAGAATTTTGATTGGTCCGTACCTACGCCATATTCTATGCATTCGTCGCGTCGGGAATTTTCTTCTTCTTTTTCCATTCTTTTTTTTTAATTTCAGCACAGCTTCATTTATTATTCCGCCTCTTATTTTAATGGCTAGCTTCGTTATTGTTCGTCGAGTTCTCGATATTATTTTCGATTTTAATTGCTGGCTGGTTCTCTCGTCTGTTTTTGCGAAGCCTTGTTGATTGAAGTGTTTCCAGTGTTTTTGTTCAACTTGTATATTTAAGCGTTTGTTTTCAATGGTAGGTATTCTCATTATGTATTTTAATTTTTACTATCTTTGTACGAAGCCGATATTTGGTGGTATTTCTTCTCAAGAAAACGATTTTTGTTTTCTTCACCTGCATTTTTTTCACTTCAAGTGATAGTTGTGAAGTGATGACAGCCACAGACAATTTAACTATATTCAAAAACAACAAAGCTTCTGTAAATTGCCGAAGCATCCAGTTGCCGCCGTTCCAAATCATCTGCATACCGACTCGCATTAAACACATAAAAAGCTCTGCAATACTCAGGAATAACATTTCAATCGGTGGAAGCAATTACTCGTCAAAGGCGGTACAGTTGAATGCAGAACTGATTAAACGGTACAATCGCGGACAGTATTGACAAAACTGCGCGCGCGTCGATGCGCCAGCGTCGAGTATTGAACAAATTTCCAGTATGGCCGCCCATTCAAACGTCAGCGCGTACCCATTGTATGCTCATCTTAGCGATAGTTGGAAGAATAGAATAATCGGTATTATTGGGATTTTTAAGCGTTTTTAAGAGACGGCAACTAGCCTCGTTTGTTAATCTGTGGCTCGCTTTGCTTGCCTGACACATACACGAGATGTAGATTTGGTCTTAAAACTGCTTTTATTTCTGAGCTTTTAAAATGTCACGTGATGAGTAGAGAAAAATTGGCTTGGCTGATAAAGACGTCCAATGGAAAATTGGTAATTCAAACTGCGGGATATCTGCTCAAAATGTACTCTATTAGGTATCCTCTAGAATACCTATCATGCAGATGTATTTCAGATCTTCAGTAGCCAAAGTAACTATGACTATCTTTTCCTACGTTTCTGTCTTCAGACATGAACGACCGAATGCACAGAAAGTGCAAAGTAGCCATTACAAGGAAACACCTGCAACTCTCATTGCATCACTCGGGAACCAAACCCGGTGCGTCGATTAGTGCACATTTGGACTGACGGGGATTCTTCCACACAATGTCTGATTAATGGGCATTAAGATTCAGTCCGCGCGCGCCGTGGCGCCGACCCGGTGATGGTAACTGCGAATTGTGCACCCATAGGACACAGGATAGATGTGGATGTCTGATGATTTAACGGGACCAATTGTGTAAGGAGGATCTTTTCCTCAAGAATATTTATTTATTGGCCTATCTACAATTGTTACACTGTTTATTCTAATAATACAAGCAATATGATACAAGCATAATATACAACATGATGCGATAGACACAGCATGAAAAAAAAAAGGTATGTAAAGTAAGACTCAATTGGAATAGTGATGAAGTAAGAGATAATAGTTGAGGATAATCACAATACCATGAAAACATGTTTTCATATCTTTAACACATAATATCACGGCTGTATTCCCCAAAGTGAGGGGTGCTGCTGTACTACACTCACATTTGGCAGTTATTTTCTAGTTCCATGCAATGGTTAATTGTTTGCAATATTCATCAATCCAAGATGATAGTCTAGCATGCTAAAATCTAGCATGGTAACAAAATTAATTGCATGAAGATAAAATTATTCACACATTCTCCACATTATTCTCTAAAAAAACAACACTTTTATGTCTGTATCTGATCTAAAATTCTCTCTCAAGCTTAGCTCTCAAGGTTCCACAATTCGCAAGCCGCATCACAGTTGAGCTGCAATTTTTCCTATTCGACTTAGACACATTTATAGGCCATGTTGGAATTTAGGAGAGATTTTATTGACTCCGTTTTATGTTAATTGGATTTCCTTTAATTCCTTACAGAAAATATTCCTATTCGTAATTGGACAAAATTGTAATTCTTGAACTTTGCCTCTTGTATGGACACAGTATATCTACACTGGAATACTGGCATAAGTTAATTCTTGATTTGTGAAACTTTAACACTAAGTACTTAACCAGCCTGTCTTGTACCAGTGCAGGGCAAAAGCATCTCTGTCCACTGTTTTTCCACACCTCGCCATTTAAAACTGATAAGGATCACTTTCAATTGAACTAGTCCAATTTTTCACTTTATTTCAACTTTCATTAGTCACGTGAAAAAATATGATGGCATGTCTAGGCTCCGAATTTATCCTACAGTCACGTTAATAAACTGTCGGAGTGCACTAAGTTTACCGAATCACGACTTCTACATAATATTCATCCGGTACGAGACCACGGTAGATTTAAACCGCACATGACCTCCCCACGGTCTGTCTGATCTTACCATCATTTTGGCTTTGAGAACCATGTCTAGACTGCCAGTTACAAGTATGTTAGTGACAGCTTCGGCGGGCTTATTAACGTAAGGAACAGCAAGCAGCAATAATTGTACAATTATTGCGCGATCAATTTAATGACCTGGCTACTGAGGCCTTTAAGTCAAGTGATTTTTTTTGACAGTCACTTTTAACAGAAGCTATTATACCTATCCAATGATTTATAAAATTTATTGTTTAGTTAAGTAACTAGCTTATGAAAACGAAATACTTCGTGGACACTGTTTTTTTTACAATATTTAATTGATTAATATTTAGCCACAATATTCCGATAAATTAATATTTGCAGATGTAAGGTATTTGTGTAACAGTAAAATGTCAGTGAATATTGGCTATTTTCATTTTATTTACATAATATAATAATTAATTTGAAAATTTATTGAAACTATTTGATAAATTGGATGGATGACTAAAATGCTAAATGTGTAAAATCGATTAATTTTTCTCGATTAATAGTCGGTTGTTATAAGAAATCGAATCGATAACGCATTAGAACATCATTAAATGGACATCATCATCTCGTATTTGAGCTATGAAACGTAAAATAGATCGTTGAACACACTTGTTTTCCAATTTACTCTAGACATTGGCAGAATAGTCGACATCGGTGCATGCCATATAAAAATAAGAATAAAAACAATATAAGATACTTATTGCGGACATAACACATTCTAATATGTTATATTTGGCAGTAAACATACCTAGTGTTCCAACCTCTTTGGTAATTTCTCCTCCACTTTACCGAGATCACGTCTGTTTCAATGATTCAACAAATTGTCCAGTTGCGTAGAAATTTAGACACAAATCGACAACAATTTGTCATTACTAGGAATTAATTTGCGGATAATTAAAATAGCCACAAAAAAACACAGAAAAAATTGCCGCCAAAAACTCAAAAAAATCTGTACCTACTCAGCCATTAGCGAGCGATTGGCAATCGACCAACAACAAGGGAAAAAATTATCGCAATTTGACAGCTATATTTGTTCACCGATGGCTCTCGCTCTGCTGTAAAAAACTATGCGTAATACAAAATGATCGCGATCACCTTGCGATAAATGCACATTTTGATTAGCAGATTTTTATTGTTAGCAGTGCTGTCTTAGATTATTATGGTGTGGCTATCGCTCATACATAAAGCGGATTCACGATATAAGAGCAATTATTTCACAAAAATAAGCATGCCTAATTTTTGACGTTAAGCGATAATCGCGCGATGATTGTGCAAACTCTGCGCAATTATTGCTAATTGCTATTTCATAGCCAGTAAAACCAATAAGTATTGTTTTTATGTATTTTCCGCGATCACTCAAAGACGCCTAGACCGATTTGGAAAATTCTTCTTTCGTTTGAAAGTGTAATCAGATCAGGATCTGATGATAGGATCTTGGAGAAATAGAGGGAACTCCTCAAATATTCCAGGCATACATATAGAGATTTTGGTATTTTATCAACAATGCAATCATTTGCACTCAGAAAGTATCATTTGGTGAAGTGGAACTGATGAAGATCACATATGGCCACGGGAACTCATTAATGCTAAGTAATTCAAGGGTATGTTAAATCGAATAGTTAACCGACTATGATGAAGCAAATACTTATAAACAAATGGTACTGGTGAAAATGGTACAATCGAACTGATCCGATGATGAAGCCGGAATGTAGGCACTGAAACTCCGAATTAAACAATGTTCCTAGCCGTGTTTGGGCTTATTGGAATCGTCATGAGATGCACTTTGGCTATAAATGATTTTCATGGTAATTGGAGATACCTACCAAAACAATCAAACCGTCTTCTAAAACAAAACACTACAAAACGAAAAATAACTTTCTTTTCCGAAGTCGGTTTGATTTTTGTGTTTAAGTTTTTTTTTGTTTATCTGTTCAGTGATATCTTTGCTAATGGTTATGGTCCTGTTTTCGTTTCTTCGTCTTATAACAACGAGTTCCGAAGTTTGAAGTTTCTTTTCACTTTGTAGTGTTTTTGGACGTCAGTTGAATTTTTTTGTAAAAAGATTTTTACAAAAGCTACTAGTCACACACGCCCGGTTATCGCCGGTGTCAGAATATACCAGCACAGTGTGACTACTTACCTAGTTCCTCCCACTCTGCCAACAAAGGCCCCAAGTTACATTACAGCTGCATCAGCAAATTCAGAATCTTTGGGCACACAAACACCGCGAGGCTTTCATTTCAGCGCTGAACTAATATTATTGCGAAATGTCCGCCGAGTTGCATCCCTGCGGGTTCATTAACCGTGCCCCCCTCAGCCCCCCTCCATGTGCCTCTGCCGGCCGCACCCCCCACTCCCTCGCACATCCAGCTACCCCGAGGAACTAGTATGACTAGATTATTAAATGGGAGATTCATGTATGAAATAAATAGGGGTTGTCTATGTTTTGTGGCGGTCAAACTGCAGTTGTATGTAAAAATAGAAACGCGATGCAGATGTAGCTGATGCTTGGAAAACGCTGTGTGGTGTTTAGGTAAAATAGATAAAATCTACTTATTTTTATGGGCATTCGCCTCTAGACAAATCTGTTTAAGAATAACAAGTCTGCCTGTGTACTTTTATGTTGCATGAAGTTTTAATAAATAAACAATCCTGTTAATAACAGCGCTCACTAGAAGAACGAACATGGGCAGTTTTTTGCCTGAAATAATACTAAAGGCTGATGACAATCTTTTTACTTAAAAGATAGAGATTAGATTGTTATATTCTAAATATTAAGGAAAATTTTCATCGTTCGTTTCTGATATCTTAACTTGATTTGATGATGCCGTCTAGCCGATTTCAGCCACAACAACCGCATTCTTTGACTCCTCATTGCGAAACCTTAATTACTAAATCTCTGAAGTTAAACGTATAAAAAACAGATCATACCTTATAAAACTTCTTTCCACAAGTCCAACCACTTCTGAATCAATTACAACCCCTACAGTCTACAGCACAGCCCGTATCTCGACCGTGGCAAAATGTTTGCTACTCAAGCACCCAAACAAAAATATTTAAAATATGCAAACGGCTGTTGACGCTTCGCCCACTTCAAGACTTCATTACAGTGCTAAAACAGTACCCGTTGACATAATGCATGCGGTTTGGAGCAGGCGTGTTTGATTGGTAGAGAGAATCGTAATAACCAGCTTTTATTGTCAACCTGATGCTTATAATGCTTCCTAATCACGAAGGAGATCATCTAATTTCTTAACTTACAGAAACTTACCATTTTATTAGCCCAAGTGCTTAATAGTAGTTTATGCAAAAATCATATAACAGGGGTTATTAAAACTCGAGCGTCAGTTTTAATTTTAATTTTACCTATCCACGAATATAAAGTACGTGTTTATACATTATTTTTTAATTCATATTTGGAACATTACGTGGTGATGTAGATAAAGAATTTTTTTTTTGTGCTGCCAGTCACCAATGCAAAAGCAAGTTCTCGAATTAATTAATTGCGCGAATCACAACTTTCCTGATTACAACGCCATTCTAACAGTCCCTAAACGCTAGGATGTCATAAGGTAACATCATCAAACACAGGCATGATTAGTAGTTGATGGTTTTGATTGAATTGAAGTTCTATATGAGAAGAAAATCCACGAGTTGACATTCGCTGTTTTTCAACCTCAATCTCTTTTCACAAACTGAAACATTCGTCCAAACGTAATACATACATTGAAATATCTCCGTTGCTAGTCACCAATCTTAATTTCCGTCGCTGGCACTCCTCCAGATCGTTTGTCTCTGCTAAGTGACGCTCGGACAATGCTACGGGTACATATGTATTCGTTATGTACCGCTAAAAGGTACCAGACACATTACTTAGTCTATAGTGGTCTTAAGAAAATGAAAGTTTTAAGGGCAAAGTTGGTGGTTCGTCATGAGATTCTGTATGGTATAAGGATAGTTTTTCAAACTGGTGGTCACTATGCAGTCAATCTCTTTCATATATCCCAAAGTATTTGGAGTTTGCTTTGTCTTTTTCTTCCATACTCACCAAATAGTCTTTAATTCAGTAATCATCCTTTCCAGCCATATTCGATCACGATTTTGAGGTAAAACCTTAAGGTTTTCAGCTAAGCTTGTCCCTAATAGCCCAACACTCAGCATCTGTGTCAATACCATCCAAAACATCTCCACTTTTTTCACCTTTTCACTTGACAACAAACTTGCATTACATAATTCATGGACGATACCTTGCACGCATCTACACGCACACAGACACACCCAGTGACATGTGTTTACAAACAACTAATTAGAAGGACTCCGGTGTAGTGTGCGTGTTTTGTTCCCCTGACAATAGCCGCGCGTGCGCGAGTGTGCGTGGCCGTGCCTGTGTGTAGGCAAGGTAAGGGGCCTGATGGCTGGCACAGCTCATGTAAAATGCATAAGATACGCTTTCATACAGGCTCGGGTCGCGTCTCGCGTTTGTCTCACTACGCACAGATGTTTGGTGAAAGCTGGTTTTTTGCGTGGCCGTGAAACTTAGCTGAAAGACAAGAAATATTTTTGTGAAAATTACTCTTTTCGTTCGGTTTTGGGTAATCCGTTAGGGGCTGTGGCGTTCTGTTTGGTCAAAGTCTAATGTATTTATTTCAACTAGGCCATTAAGCGGCACTTTCGAACGTTAACAGTTAAAATTAAGAAGTAATAAAAATTGATTCTACCGTTCATTCGGAAAAATAGCTTGTTATGGAGCAGAACGCACAAGAAACTCCATATTTACTCTTTTTAAAAAAAATAAGTTTTTTACAGTATTAAAGTACATACATTAATAAATTCATATACGTGAGGACGATGCACCTTGGGACACTTTGGGACACAGATATAAGTAGAATTTATCTTTTGGGTACATTTCGTTGTAACTTTATTCAGAAAATGTTGCCTTTAGGATAACTTACCTAAATGACTCTCATAATTGCAATGAAACGAGTAAGTTGGATTGCAATGATAAACAGGTAGAAATAACTTGTAGTCTATAAATTAATGATATAATAATTCTACGTCCCTAAGTAACCTTAATTTATTGATGAAGCAAACCAAAACTGTTTCTCCAATAATTTGTAGCAGAGAATTATTTGCTAACACCTACACACTAAATAATGCAATTAAAGCGTAATAGATTTATCGCCACCATTGACAGCCAAATATCTAGTAACCTACAAATAAATATAATCTTGCGATCTTGTTGATGTTAAGTTTACACAATACTGGATCTAGAAGATGTAGGTGGATTATTTATTTGAGCAACAAAATATAAGTCGGCCAAGTACCACTCCTCTTTTAAATTCCGCAGATTTAAAGCTTCTTAAGAAACTGTTATGAGTATCCTTGAACAGCAATCATATGTTCCACCTAACCCATATATCCTGGAGACTGAATACCGTGACCTTATTCAGGCAGCGACAAAAGTATAGCGCGTGTTGCGCATTGCAATAGCAAGGTCGACGTCCCGGCTAAAGGGGGAGAGAACACAGGAGAGGGGGTACGCCCACGGTACACCCCCAAGTATTGTTCTCACCTCAGACACAACACTGCTCCTGAAATATAAGAATTAAAGTTCAGATGGTGGAAATTGTTTTGGCTGGAGGTCGCAGTACGGAGTGGAAGTGTTGTGTCGAGGGAGACGACTATGTTGTCATGTCTGAACGGAAAAATTGTGACGTTAATTTTTGTTGGCGATCTTTACTAAAGAAAGATGCATCATGATTCGTGAGAGTATGGTAAAGACTATGACAGCACTAACAGAATCCTTGACAAATCTTGTCATCAGCTTCAGTTACATAATCACTGAAAAAAATAGTGAAACAATGAAAAAAAATTAAAATTAATAATGAAACCCAACGGTAGACGACCGATTACAACTCGGTAGTCAATGACGTAAAACAATGCTGAAACGAACTTGGATGATTTAGTTTTCAATTATATAAAACGCGTCTTACCTGTGTATCATACTCCCATATAATCGTCGGCAACGGTATATACGATGCAAATACAGCATTTTTCTTTTTCTTTTCAGGTAAACCATCGCCCACGAAAATTCGCAAAGCACCTGAAACCTAGATTCAAGATCTGTTCCAAATTATCTTCTATCCCTTAAGTCTAAAACTTGCATTCAGGGTAGCAGCCGTTTTAATCCTCAGTAATGGCGCAAGGCTAACGGGTGGCGGCTAAAAAGGCAATATCAAGAGATAACATCGATAGCCGTCGGAACAGTTCGGCTGTTCGGCACGTAAGTAGGCTGTGAAAATGGCGGCCGTTACGCTGTGCGTGTACACACTACGGCGAGAGATGAAGGTATGGATGGTGAAGAATCGTATATTTATGTGTATAAGCGCGAGCCTATAGTGAATAAAATTAAAGTAAATAATACAAAATATAGTAAATTTAATGAAACATACGGGTACATAGGTGGACACTTATGCCTAAGGTTTAATTATATAAAGTTAATACAGATAGTATTTTGATGCTCTTATTAAAAAGGCTAGTAATGAATATTGGCGTAAAATAGACTATTGGTGTCCAGTGTAAAACTGAAGAACTCCAAACAAAAGATAAATTAGAAAAACCTGATAAACCAGATACAATGAAATAGTAAATACATAATTTCAAATCCAAAATAGATCATATCCATGAGAAAATACACACAAAACGCCATACAATAAGACAACAACAGTTCACAGTTTCGATAAATTTTAAGAGCGTCTCTTCAAATTGTATACGAAACAAAAACATACAACTAATAAACATTTCCATCACAAAATGGAAGAGCTAACTTAGGGAAATGACTCATTAAGGCTTTCTTAACTCTACAACGTTTGTTAGTGCTTGGTTTTCGAGCTATTACATTATAGCCGCAACCAAACACTATTAAACCTAGGTGTGCGTGGATTCCATTCAAGAGTTTAGTTGGCTCGTAAACCTCAACTTCTTAGATTTCTTCGTTGAAACTGGTAATCAGTCCCTTCTTTGTGGAAAATGCCGCTTTGTCCACGTTTTTCAGGTCATAAACCGTAATTTTACATAGTAGTCTATAGCAAAGTTTGAGGTTATTAAACTTTGAAGGGTCAAATCAAGTGTAAGTCTTGAATAACCAAATATTTTGTTCACCAGGCTCATTAGGCCCATAGTTATAATTATAAATAGCCTTCATCAGACATTCCATTATGATTGCAAACATTCGATTTAGTAAAACTTACTGAAACGTCCTAAATCGATAGCTTGTCTAACAACATACATAATACTATCATATACCTAACATAATACTATCATATACCTAACATCCAGTGCCCTAACTCATGTTCCTATATAGTGTATTTCCAGTAAACCTAAGACTATCGAAAGTTAATCTCCTCTTGGGGTACCAAGCACACGCAGCTTAAACACCACAAAATGCCACTTACCACAGCCATTTACTTGAAAACACAAGTCCAAACTTATTTACATACACATTTTTCCCGTGTCCCCTGTGCCTGACACTGTGTCTGTACAGTCACTAATGTGGAGCGGGTGTGTGCAGGACATCTGCTAGTGTGTGACGGTGCCGGCATAGTAATAGGCCTCTTGTGACAATCGCCCGACTTTCCATCCACATTACGTATTCGACGGATGCCTTAGGAGCAACAATAACCCGCCTCGCACCGGACACTGGTATTGCCTCCCGCTGTTTTTATTAAAAGCTATCTTTTTTTGATTTCCAGGTTGTGGTGTTATGGCGGATCGGTGTGGTGGAATTCTATTGAGGAAAGGGACATTGAATGGGACTGTAATGATGTTAAACGTGTAAATCTTTGCCAGATCTTTATAAATAGGTAGAGTTAAAACTATGAATTTAAAATCTGAAACTGTACTAACGAATCTGAATGGTACGGTAGTACCTACTTAGTTGAATTCTCTTCAGGAAATATGATTCCTATAAGTAAGTATAGTAAACGAAAAAACATTTTGTGTTCTTCAAACGTCAATACATTATTTGTATGATCCCTAAAACATAAAATTAATAAAAGATTCTTATCTTTTCAAATAAAACTGCATTGTTCCAAAATATATTTTGATAAACAAGAAATTACTTTGCGCAACAACATATTCACATATTGTACCTAACATAAAAAGTAAGTCAAAAACTGTAATAAAGAAAAGTTGTATAAAATTATTTTTCAAACATGGTAACGCAAATGAATGTAAAAATTATGTCATTTTATAAAACAGACCTGCAAATAAATTATGAAAGCGCTGATAATTTCAAAATTCCTATAGATAATGTAAATGAATAAAAGATAAGTAAGTATAAATAGTATCTGTAAATGTTGATTTTGCTACTGTTTGTAAGACTCTTGATAGCACTGACGAAGTAAAAGAGGAAAATAAAGAAGAAGAAGAAAAACATTTTGTAGCAACACTATTTGATCTACACGCACCTAAAATATGAATAGATCCAACCAAACTAATTGTAAAGTCCGAGCTAATAAATTCCTAACCATAACATTGTCGGACGGCTGTCAGCACTAAAACTAATACAGTTAGTGTTACTAAACTAATTGTTGAGCTTTAACGTGACCAAACGGTAGACCTTGAGACCAATACACTTTTGTTTTTAGCAATTGTTGAAATAGTTAGAACTGGTAAGGTTGTAAAAAGCGGTTTCCAAAAATTCTGCGTGTCTAATGTTCTGAACAATAAGTTTGAATACAAGAGAAATATTACAGCACTACACATTCCGAAAATTTTAATAACACTATTAGACATTTTTAGCAGAAAAAGTTAAAAAAAAATACTGGTAAATGTAGTCAGACAATCACCAAACTGGTATAACATTGCAGTGGATAACGATGTTGATGCACTTTTCTTTTGACGCAATTTGATATTGACGCAGAAGTGATTTTACCAATACAATAAGCACCACCACTCGGAAGAAGACTTATCAATCAATTACTTTCCAAACACGACTTTAAAATGCATACGAACTTCCTTTAATAGGCATTTAACAGGCCTTTAATAGTCTGCTTGTATAACGTCAATGAACAACCATGAACCTCTTACCATACCACAAGTTTTATATAAAATCCACCATTTACCCAAACAAACGCCGTGAGCATTAATACTGCTTATGTCAAGAGGTCAAGGTCAGAATTAAAATATTCAAGGACTTGCTGCGTTAGGTCGTATAAAAGCAGCTGCTAAATTATGCAATACAAAAACGAAACAGCGACAAAAGCTAAGTCTATCAATGATGGTAATGATCATCATTATGAGGATGGTATCAGGTTTTGTAGTAACAACCTTTTGCTTCAGAATCTTCAAGTAAATACTGATGATTTCGACGATTGAGCTTAGGTACACCATCCGTCTGACGAGGCAAGGCTCCATCTTTATCTTGTCAAGCTCTAACAGACGAACTGCTGACAGCTGTGGTTCCAATTCCGCGAAGCACCCACACCAATACAATCCCGAAACAAAATTGCTAAAACTTAAGGGGCCGACGACACCGCGTCCCGAACTGCGCCGCTCCAAATGTATTCAAATATATGCGCGATTAATTCAGGCTGCATAGCCAACGGGACGGTGTTAGTAGTGGCAGCCAGTCTCACTTTCTACACCGGATCGATGGGGCCGTGACCTTCAGTGCCTCTTATTTGGTTCCTGAATCGATTTTTTCAGGAGTCTTTGGGAACTGGATCGATTTTTTTGAGGAGATGCTAGCGTGGCTTCTCCTAGCTGCAAAATGACGACTAGCCTTCTTTTCTGCGAAGGGCAGTGGTCATGACCTTCATTTAGTAGCTGTAATGTAGGTAATTCCTGAATCGATAATTTTGCTAAAACTTTCAGGTATAACTTTGATGTTTTTGAAAATTTTTTGCTGCGTATTCGAGCTGGATTAGCATTTAAACTTAATGGTCACTGCTGTGAGATTTCTGAAACCTATATTACGGTTATTCTTGTTTTATAAACGGTAGGTGATGGTTCTGAGAACTTAAGCGTTTTCAGAACTTTTCAGAAATAATTTAATGTGGCCGTGAACTTCTCTCTGATTCTATGAAACCTAAATATTTTTAATATGCGAAATTCTGGATTAATTTTCCAAAGTTTTCCAGTGATGAGATCAAACTACTTAAAAAGTGCTATCACTTTATCCGATCAATGCTGCTGATGGTTCTTATAAATCACGAACCTTCTTAAAATGGCATGCCTACATACCTGTGCGCAAAAAAAAACGAGAAACCACGCAATGTCGTTTGGTGGGAAAATATTCTTATCAACACGAAAATGACTTTCATGTTTTTTTATTGCTAAAAGATGACTACATATCATACTATATTGACATTTACCATTGAATTTCTGTCGGCTCTAAGTTTATTTTTCTGGCAATTTCCATGACATAAAGATTATGGAGCCGATAGCCTTCGCACTTTAAAATCTGCATACCCAGATAATCTTAGACGCCGTCTGTATCTTAAGTAAACAACTGTTCATAGCACCTACCTAATATTGAAAAGTGGCTCCGTTTTGAATAATGGAACCAGATTTTCTGGAATATTAATACGGAGACTGGGTCAAGGCTGCCGTTGTACCTAACATTCCGCTTATTGACTATCACAACTAAAATATTCAAGCAAAAAACTTCTTGCCTCAAGCCGGCACTTTAAATAAAGTACGCACTTAAGCTATAAACCAACTATATGTATATTTTTATCTTTACGATTACGGGAAATCCCGCGAGATATCAACTACAAAGGAACCACTAACTATCAATACATCCCTTTATAACGGTTAAGAGCCCCCGTTTTACAGCCAAAGGTTCGCGTTCAAAAGAAAAAGGCGCCCTTGTAAAATTCCTTTTCAGGTCTCGAAGGAGTTTTCGAGTTGAAGTAAAGAGTGTTGGAAGTACAAACATAGTTGTAGATATAGTAGGTGGTGCGGGGCGGTGTTCGTACACCAGTGTGCGCGTGTCACGTCCCACGCACACTGCTGCGCGTGGAGCTGTGTGTGTGTGCGTGGAATGCGGTACACGGGAATACGCGGTATGATGTGTTCGCGATAAAATGAAAAGCTGGTGACGTCACAGGATGTTTACGAAATGCGTGTGTAAGTATTAATTTAATTGGAAAGTATTATAATGATATTATTACATAATGAGACATTATAAGAACAAGCACAGAATCTACCATATCTAACGATACTCTACAGGCTCTGAACGATGAAAAGATGTTATGATTGAGAAATTTTCTTAGCCGTTCCAAATGAGCTGAGGCTAATATCCTCCTAAAAATAAAACCTGAAGCAAAAAGCTTAACAGCTACGAACTAAATCTGAATTAGCAACTAAACTCCAGGCTAAATAGGTACATCTACAAAACTGATCTGACTAAATCAAATATAGAAATTCTACTTGTTTAGCTATTATTAAATACGATCCGTCGATCGTTGTATGCTCGCGTCCGTACACTCCGCACGCACACACACGAGTGACTACGTGCCGTCGTCTTGGTAACGAGACGCATGCGCGGCGCCGCCCATCGCCCCCCTCCCCCCTCCCTAGACCAGACTTAGCACTACTAAGTGTATGGAAGTGAATCTATTCTGTATGATTGGTCATTGAAGATAAGTCGTTTCGCACCGAACACGGTTTCAGCTTTTTTCTTTAATAGGTGTCGCTAAGTGCGGGTTCCCTTTTACAGTTTTATATCTCATTCTGTCAGTTTCTGGTTTAATTTTGTTTGGTTCTCTATAGGTGATGATTTTATTAGAGTTTTCGATACTAATTAGGTTATTTTTATACTAAATTTTTAGTGACTCAATGTAAACTTTGTTGATGATAAGTTTATGTTTGCTAACAATGTAAATGTAAACAGAATAAATGATTAAGATTTACATAGCAACATAAGTGATGCATAATAAGCACATTACGTTATGAATATAATTGGAAAACTTACTGACAGCTACTCGCTTTACGCGATAATGAGTGGGCAGTATCTTACATCGATTTAAACCAACAAACAGATAATTAATTATAATAAATTCAACATTATTTTAATCTGAGCTCATTGAATACATCTACGTTAACAGTCTGATTGGCCACTTTGATAAATGTTCAATTATCTGATCACACACCGATATTTATTACTCATAATTTTATTGTCCAACCATATTTATTTATGTATAAACTAAATGGAAATTGTCATAATTGCAGCTTATCAACGAATTAATTGTTGGCCCGTTTTAATTAATTAATGGAGCATTGATAACGTTTGTAGGTGATGATGATAGTAAAATATACATCTAATTGTTTTTTTTTTATGTTACTTTTGCAATACTTTTGCCTTTACAGGAAAATAATCTCAAATTTATAAGTAAACAATACGTGCTAAGTTTACAAAATACTTCAATCTTATCAAAGTCTTTATCGATTATATGGCAAATTAGTGTTTTACCGACCCAAATTCAGTTACCCATATAACATTCAAAACATCATCATTAATAAACTCGGAACAGAACATCGTAGGAACGAACTCAATCAATAAAACTGTAAAACCAACCAATCATTTAGAACTACGTAAATCAGATACAAGCAATAAATATTTACAAAAACCAAAGACTAAACATACAATAATGGACCGGCGAACACGGGACAACATAACTATAGACGGGGAAAGAACCAGAGACATAGGAAAAAGAGAGAAAGAGGATCACACACACACAGGAAAATCGAACAGTATAGAGATGGGAAATCGCACACACAAGTCCGATGTTCCATCGTGTGTGCGTTCACCTTTGTGTGTGCTGTAAGTTCAAATGTGTGTGTTACGGGAAATGCTCGTAGCATGAATGTAGGTACTCGGTTGATAGCGTTTGTCATGCAAGATATGAATCCACTGTCTTTCCAAGGGTTGTTAATACTTTATTTTTAACGACAGAATTTCGGTTCAAGATTACGAGAAAAACGGCCGTACCGAGTTTTCCTTTTGATGTACAGTAAAATGGAAATTAGGAGGTTTAGTTCGAGCAAGTCCGAGGTGTAAATAATGTTGTTTTGTTCCAGTTTGTAAACTTTAAACCTGAATTAAATTACTTTTAAAAGTTTCTGGAGTTTCATTTTGATTTCCTGAATCCTTGCTTGTGTTTTTGTGATTATTTTTTCGACAACATTTTTTTGAAATTCTGTAAGTAAGTGGTTATCTACCTGCCTAGTTTCTGGGGCATTTCAAATAGTCGCCACAGATAAAATACTGACATTCAGCAGCATCTGTGTAGACTGGGAACCCGAACCTAATACAGTTGAAAAATCTAGGCAGATTGATCAGTTATCTACCTGCCTGTTAAATGGATCAGATTGTAAATTAAATAATGTATAAATAAATAACTAACCTAACTAATAACTGCCTCGTTGGTCTAGTGGTCGCAAGCGTTACTGTTGGACATAAGGTCCTGGGTTCGATTCCCAGGTGGGGCTTAATGTTTTTGGGTTTTTCCATAGAATTGCCCAATATCAGCCCGGTGTCTGAAATCGCATCTGGTTAATGGCAACAGGCTCATCGTTATTACATGGGACTTTAATTATAATTGGATAAATGTAGGTGTTACAGTGAGTGCAACTCTGCTCAACTCTTCGGGGAATAAACGCATGATGTTATGTTTTGTTATAAATAACCTATTATAAATCCCTACTCCATATAAATAAGCGGTAATGGAACAACTTACATAATTAATTAAGTCATCTATAAGCAGCAGATAATTTGCTGTTATTCGAAGTTCGGGAGCCGCGGATTGTTTTGTCAGTTCTAATTGATGGGGAGGCTTGAAGACTGGAGTGATTTCACGGATCAGTACTAACTGCGTTAATAAAGGTATTATTTTATTGAAATTAAACATACGGAAGTTATGATGGGCCTTAGAGCTAACAGCGATCGTTAGGTGATCTATCTTACAAAAAAAATAATGAATAAAATATAAGTTAAAACACACATTAACATATTTTACTGTCTTATCTTTGAATCCAAGATAAGACAGTAACTAAACACATGGCTTAGTAAAAACTTGAGTCTAAAAGTAGTTTTAATAATCTTATCTTAGTTAAAACTCAATGTACATTCTACAGCATAAAGCACTCATTTGTTAAAGACCTTGCATTACTACGGCACTTATTGAAATATTATGATCTTCCACGTTTTTACGGGGCGTGAATAAAAGCTAAAAAGAGAACTCAAAAGCAGTTTACAGAACATTACAAGTTTACGACAAAATAATCGATCGTAATATGCGACGCCGTCCAAATAAATATAAAGCCGTCTCGCGAACACTCCCGTGCCGATTCATTCACAATAAACGAATGCATTATAATTATTTAAATTTAAAACTTTCGTAAGTCTGCGAGCCAGACAAGCGCCAGCCTAAAATAAACACGAAACAAACTTTTATTAAAACGTCTACGAGCCGCTTTACGTGTTCGGCGTAAAAACGAGCGCCCAACTGCCGAACTTCCTTGTCCCAACATTGATACTACCAACGCCATCTATTACCGAGTAGCGGAACTGTTGTGGTTCGCATAAAACTCGAGTGGGGCAATAACGGTAAATACGTAAAATAAAACATTTTATTAAATGAAACACGTTACTACGATTACGTAACAATGTTAGTGTGAAAGCGTACGTCTGCATTACCGAAGGAAATGAATTCAAATGACCTTGGTTCATTAATGCGGACTGCCATAAATAATACATGAGGCACATTATCATTGTTTGAAGTTTTAACAGCTTTTTCATTGGTGCTAGTGCTGATGTTCCCACAGTTGCATGCTTAGCCTTTCATTCATACGCGGTAATTATTCTAAATGCTTGATTAATATCATTTATCTTGATGATAGACTAATATATTTACAAATTACACGATGCAAGCAGTTTTTGTTTAAGCATTTATTTGTTCATAGTTTATTTGCGTTGAATTCAATTATTGTAATACTTTCATCGTTATTATCACTTAATAACGTTGGATTGTAATCAATCATTGGTATTGTGTGAGTACACAAACAACATTTGTTTTCATTGCATTTAACCGTCTCGTTTCATTAACATTCATTATTTTTAGTGTACAAATACACTATCACTATTTGTGTTTATCACTTGTCATTATGATCATTCTGAAAACAAAACTGACGGTTTTCTTTTTGTTGATACTTAAATTTGCTAAACAAAAGAGAATTTTAAAGCGATTGCTATTTTAAAGAAAATCTCTGAGAAAAAAAACGTTGCTTAACCATATCTTAAAGTTACTCATTATATGTATGTATGGTCGTAAATTCTACTTACCTGTTCAGCGAGAGATCCGACTGGTGCTTACTTAAATACTATTTAACTTAGTCATTTTACTTGAGCGCTGAAACTTCACCTGTTTCTGGAGTTCCTTCCCGCTAACATGTATAAGTATATCACCTGCTTGAGAAGTTTTATATAAATGCTTTATCCTCAACAGCTTAGATCTTTGCTTTCTTTTCGAATGCTTATTTATTTAACAATTTACATACTTATACACTTCCATAAATAGACAAGAAGAAGGAACAGAAAACTAAGTACAAAGGAATTGCTTGTCTAAAGAAATATCTATTCCAGCATGTTGCAATGTTGTTTTTACGATACCTTATTTCTTCAAAAAATAACTAGTCCCTGAGTATAACAAATTTACTTTATTAATAAATAAGGATTTTAAACTGAGCTGAAATAAAAAGTATTGAAGTTTATTCTCAAAGAATTTCACTGAAACATAAAATAAATGACTCAATTAAAGTAAAATGACCTATGTAACACATTAACATAAAGTTTTTCACAATTTTTCATATTACAGCGGAAGTCATTTTAAATCTGAGTAGGTACACTTATATAATTTTAATATATTCTCGATTATCTTATAATGTAACGTCACAGCATATTATTTTGTGTTTTATTGTTCATAAGTTACTACTGCAATCAGAGTAAAGAAAACAACAGAAAATGCTTTGGCATTAAAGTTTTCACTTCGAAAAACACTTTTACAATGCGAATACTGAATTTAATATTACATAATTTGGCCCTATAAAAAAACTGTTGCCTTAAAAAGTTTATATTTTAATATTGTGCCTTGAAATTGTAATGCGTGCCTACTAACCGATATTGTACTTTACAACAAATAAATAAGCTGAAAACAACGGAAGCACCAACAACCGAAAATTACACGACGGAAATTCCATGTGCTTTAAATGAATTACGTTACCGATGAAGTCGCGACGTAATTTTAGATGTTCGTAAAGACACGGCAATTTTCAAAGTGTTATAGGCGTTTATAATTCGTACTTTCCATACGAAATATGTCGCGAGACTCAAGTCCAGTTACCAACACCTTTTATTACGCGTTTTCTGCAAGCAACGCAAGCAAGAAAATGCTAGAAAAAATAGTTACCGTGTAGTCTAATTCGCCATGCGTTATGATTTTGAGAAATAGTGGAATAACTCGATTATTTCAGTTTTTGTGTAATGCCAAGTGAGCCGGTGAATTTCTAGATGTGGTTTTATGTTGTTTGCTAGAGTGGTTATCGATTCTTTTTTGTATCATTACGGTTAGGTGTTTTTATTATTAGGTGTTAACCGGTTTCAGGACAGACAGATACTTAACTAAGTTTATTAATTTGTATAAGTGCAATTTTTTCAATAGTCAGACAAATTGTAACTGAAGGCGGTAAAACATAAAAGCTATCAAACTAACATTTTAAATCCTAAATTGTCTGACTTATGTAGAATCGGCCCCAAGTAGATTTAGGCCCACTTGCACTAAATTTATTTTAAACATAATCGTGACAGAAATAGCACAAAGATGTAAATTCGTGCTAAATTATTTGTGTTGCAAATGGGCTTTAGTAGTTTTAAGACGTTATGTAGGTTTATGGCAGGGCGATGTCCAGCAGTGGACGTCTTTCGGCTGAAATGATGATGTTTATTAAACTGACTTTTTAGACAGAGAAGCCATAAAACTAGGATTGATTTAACTGGCAAGTAAACTACGGACAACGAACGAAACGCAAATAAGTAATTACAACCGCCACAGTAAAATGCCGACAAAATTCCCATGTCCACCATAATATCGAACCTAATTCATCGTCATAACCCCATTGTATATGACAGGAAGTTACGTCACTCGGCCGGCCAATCAGCGGCCGCGGAGACCGGAAGTGGCGTACCAGGGTGGTGTCACGATCTGATTGTGACCCCAGAACCCCAGGGGTGGAACGATATGGTTGGCTAGTAAGTGATTTTGGCAATTAGAACGAAAGTATTTTTATTAATTAAATTGTATTGCTAGTAGCAAAAGGCCCACGACGGCGATCAGCTTAACTTCCTTTGTGTACAATTTGTAGCAGAATTAGTTTGGTGGACCATCAAATTATAGAAATTAAAATACAAAAGTATGTTTTCATTGCGCCTAAACACGCGTGCCTCACATAATGTATGTGGTAAATAAAAACAATAATGTTTCCTTTTTACGAATGTGGTATTTACGATACAAACACGGTTACCAAATATTTATGATTTTAGATATTAAATCTCGTGTCATTAATATGTTTGATTACAAATGAAAATAGTTGACTACTGAAACATAAAGTGACATAGTCTTATGTACCAATCAAAGCTTTACAAGACACAAATGTAGTTAATTTCATGGCTCAGAGATCTGAGACTTGCATTTCTAGTCAATTTGGAAATGTCATAACTTCATGGAGCCCTTTCTAAGCACGTACTAAGGTCTGAAATTGTCAATACCCGGTTAGGAAATGTACCTAATGATCTCGAAATCAACTTTAGAATCATCAAGGACTCGGTGAGGTAGAAAGATAAAGCTAGGTGCATGTTTGATCTCGATGGAGAAGATCATGAAAGTAATCCAATACTATCTACCTTACAACCTTACCTTGGTTCTTCTGTCAAAACACATTGATGAAAAGCCACAAAAGTACCTGTAAGCGAGTACCAACATATAATAACAGTGAGGCACAAAAACAATAGTATGCGCCGGGTCGTGCTATCGGCGGCGTGTTATTTCACGGCGGGGTGTGCAAATAGTCGAGCAACCACAATTATACGTACTCATACCAGAGATTAATTTCGTTACAGATGTGGCAGTGACAGGTGGGCAAGGATTTTCGTGTTATAGGTTAACGAAAAGACCGACGAATTGTTTTTGCAGAAGCCTTTGTGCTGCTGCGATGATATTAGATGTTCGCCTATGAAAGTGCCATTTTATGAAACGGATCACTTTGGACTGTGGTATCTACGGTTTGACTTGCAATTATAAATTCAAATAAACTTAATATATGTATAAGGCATGATATTCCTTTTTAAATAAATATTTTATTTATTTCTTTGGATTTTAAGACCTAATAATATGTTTTTGGAGATTCATCAAAATGATAAGAACATATTTATCATGGGCCTATATTTTAACTGCACTACAACATTGACTAACCCAGAGGAATGCTGCTGGACACTGAAATAAGAAGAGTTGCAGAAAAGAGTTATCCGATTGAGTTCTATCATGAAGAAAGCAGTGAACCAAACCCATATGCAAGGTCTAATAAAGGTTGGTTGAGCAATTGCTTGCAATGCTTAGAAAGGCCATGACAAAATTACAAATAAAATGTACCTATCACAGTAAAACAGTGCTAGTAAAAAACCAAAGAGCAAAGAATTGTCATACTCGCGTTCGTCACTGCGTCACCTGATGCTAAGCAATGATGTGGTCGACGGTGAAGCGCGCTTGCCTAGAAGCAATCTATTCACTCTTGAATTAAACCCCAAGGTAAAATAAAGGAAATCAGCTATTATATCACTTATCGTTGTCTCATCTACAAACCAGCATATTCTTTGCGTATAGTTGGCGCAGGTCGGTTCGGTATGATTCGGGAGGCTTCATGCGATTACGGCGACACCTGCCGACGTTCCCACGGAATTTATAATTTCGTCGGCGATGCAGCACGGATTGGTCGGGATCGTTTTAATTGTATTCCCCGAAACACCCGGATTTATGACTGACATACTTATATTATAGCTATGGCTGCAAAATAATCGTATTCCGCTTTTAAACGTGAAGGTTTGATTTGCATTGTTTTCGTTGGTATTTAGACGAAGGGGTGTCGGGTTTCAGGGGTTCAGGTGTTGGTTTTATTTGGGGAAATAAGTTGAGCTATTGCTTTTATAGGGACCTTCAGTGGTAGGTAAGCCTGTAAAATTCAAATTAAAGA
The DNA here is from genome assembly GCA_947562075.1 of Orthosia gracilis. NCBI lineage: Eukaryota > Metazoa > Arthropoda > Insecta > Lepidoptera > Noctuidae > Orthosia > Orthosia gracilis. The sequence goes on along the minus strand of OX387270.1, from coordinate 49,427,184 downwards.
TACACACGTACTAAATAATCATCATCAACGAATAATCCACAAACAAAAAACATGTTCAGACGGATGTGCGGAGTGAGGAGACTGGATAAAGTGAGAAATAATTATAGAGGAAATTTGAAAGTGGCGCCAGTGACAGAAAAGTTGAAAGGAAACCGTTTGTCATGGTATGGTCATGTGATGAGGAGGAATGAAACGCGTTTTACTAAAATAGTTATGACTATAAATGCGGATGGATGGAGAGTGAGGGGAAGGCCAAAGAAAAGATGGATGTAATGTGTGAGGAGTGATATGAAAGGAAAGGGAGTCACTAATAGCGTAACAGTGGAGTGGAGATAGGGCGGTATGAAAGAAGAAAACGTGTTGCGCCGACCCCAAGTCACAAAGGACAAGGGCATAAAGATGATGATGATGATGACCGAATCATCCACAACCAGACTTCGCCTACTATTGGGTTTAAGCTTCTTTTTTCTTGAGACAATCTCTAGGCTTTTGTATCGAGATTGATATCCAGGTTCTCCTCACGATGTCAACAACGTCGTATAATAAATAATATCTAGTTCCAAAGTACTATGTTAGTCTTATTTAATACTTTTCTACGGTAACTATGTTTTATTTGCCAGGCGTTATAATAATCAAAACACAGTACGCTAATGTTGTTCAACAAACATACTCGTATTTACGATTCAGCATTCCCAACAGTTCTTAGCCACAAAGAACTGAAATAATCTCTATACGATCAGAAGCAACCTTATAATATTGAGTAATTTGATGTAATTCCCTATAATCACGCCCTCTTCTCATTGAGGCAGGGCAGGACAGTGCGCCGTCGGCCGAGAAGACGCCATCTTCTCATTTCACGCATCGGCTTACCAACAAACGACACTGCATAGAATTGCATACGCTCGTACGAGTTTATGAGGACAGTAGTGCAGTTCATTGTACATTGTCGAGAAGTGAGTAGTGAGGTTCTGACTTGGGAGTGTTTGGAGTCAAAACATCGGAAAAAAAGCACTTTTTGCATCATAAATACATCATAATCAGCCTAAAGTGTTCCCACTATTGGGAATGGGCCATAATCTACCAGCCAAGTACATATTATAGAGAAGACAGTAACTAATATGTAGCATACAATTAAAATAAAAACTTACCATAAAAATTGAGCAAATGGAAAAGTAGTAAATTTATGATGTTGTCATGCTTTGCCCTATGAGGTATTGAAATAATTAAACGAACTTATGTAAGTATGTTATAATCCTTCAGATATTCACCTAATTAAAAGTTTTATAGTAGTTTACCTGATAGTTCCCTATATATTTTAAATAGTTACATAATGTAAACCGAAAGATAAGAAAACCATAAAAATTAGCGAACAACCATCAAAAAAGCCCACCAATAATGTCACAGCTCTATGTAGTTAATAGCAATAGTACATAAGTACAGTGTGGGTACATAAATAGCGCCACACGACTGTGCGTACGGTGGTTATTTTCGTTCATTACACGCATGGCGACGCACGCAAATCGATGAGAACAATGCACGCCTGTGTATATGTGTACACTCATTAAATATGGAACTATTTTTGATAGTTATTTAGCGAAGCTAGTTAATATGGATATGGAACAGTGTCAATTATAATATTTTATAGCCATAACTGGATAAGGAAGCAGAAAGCCATTGAAAACAGAGTATAAGAATTTAATGACGTAGTTAAAGTATTCTTTAACTTTAAGTACTTATATACCGACTTACCTAGTACCACCAGTCTACTACTCGTGTATATAATAGGTTTATGTAAGGCTTTCGGCAAACTCTTGTAATCTCTTAAAATTAAATGCAGTTGTATAGTTACTTGTTTTTGCAAAAGTTCTAGGCTCAGTTCAAAAAAATCTTCCGATTGTGCCTGGCATTCATTAGCAAATATTATTCACTGAAAAACTCTGAAATTAAAACAGAACACTAACAGTAAAAACAGCATTTGTAATCCAGTAAAAACTAGCTTGAACAAAAAAATACAAATAAACGTAGAAACTATAATTTAGCCAATATCATCAATATTAATGCGAGTGCGTTTTACGACACAAACAGTGTTGCTATATTAATGAGACAGCTAATCGACGGCAACACTTACGCATGGCAACATTGGAAGAACTCTTCCGTTGCGTTTGGTAATGTACGCAGGTTTGATGCGTTTTCATTACCGTCTTCGTGTTTCCTAAAACAGTAAAATAAAAAAATCGATTGCTTTATTTTAGTGCATTAGAAGATTCGAAAAACCAAATAGTTTTTAGTTAACTGTTTTAGGAAATTTGAAACCGGTAAAGTATGCGCAACATTTCTTTTTTTTATCTGCTGGCTAGTGCTTGACCACTACCTCACCTGATGGTAAGCGATGATGTGGTCGACGGTGAAGCACGCTTGCCTAGAAGTAACCTATTCACTCTTGACTTGAAGTCCGTACATCCTATTTTACAGTAATTAAATTACACTACCAAGGAAAGTTATTTTATTAATTTATTTAAATTAAGTACAGCCACATTACATAAATAATACATGTTAGGAACAAACCTGATAACTAATGCACTTGAAAATTAAGACGTTCATAAGTTTGCTGAAAATAATCTTTTTTGGTAAAACATTCGTATTTGGATCTGGATGTTATGGCTATGGCAAAATATATTATCATCATGGACTAGAAAAATACAAGTCGTTGCAGGTGTCAGAAGCCTGAAATCTGACACCAGTAAGGGGCCGTGTTACCCAGTTACTGGGTTGTGGCAGTCAATCCATGTAAAACTCTAGTACTCAGCTGAATCCGGTTAGACTGGAAGCCTACTCCAATCTGGACGAGAAAAGAACAAGTTCAGAGCAGTAACTTGAACAGAATCATTTGTGGCTATCTAGATTACCTACAAACGAATTCAGCCTACCACAGTCATTGCTAAACAAGAGGCCAACCATTTTAAGAAGGCAGATCCCCACGCTAGTAACACGTCAAAAGTAACATACCTGCACAGTCCAAGTGGTCACATCAAACGGTAAACTCCTTAGGTGAACCCACATGTTGATAACAAATTCAAGACATGCGTGGTGTCCTGAGAATGATGCTACGGCGCCATCTTGGTTATGTGCGCCTACGCAGCGTGGGGGAGCATGTTAAGTGTTTGTTATGTCTATTTTCAGTCAGTAATCGTGTTGGAAGTGTCATTATTAAATAAGAGATTCTAACACTGATATTCTATGTTCGTTTGATTTAAATGGCTCGACTCATACCAACTGGACTGCGTGGGCTCAAAAACAACCTCCAAATCTAATATCTATCTTTTTCGTTTTGCCAGACATCATAGCGAAGGTAGAACTGGAAAATTAAATAACTTGGTTTTCCGTACGAACAAATCATCTACGAAAATTCTAGATATCGGAAAAGTCCATCCTTGACGGTTTCGACTACATTTGTAGCAGTGGGAATATTGCCTTTTTTCTAAAAAAACTCTTTTTGAATACTCGTACAGTCTAAGTGAAACAAGCAACTTCAACACTACTGTAGTATGAATTGAAATGTTATGGAAATTTCAATCAGAAGATCTTATATTTTTTTTTTTTGTAATATAGGCTCGCGTTTGACCACTATCTCGCCTGATGTTAAGCGATGATGTGGTCGACGGTGAAGAACGCTTGCTTAGAAAAACCCTATTCACTCTTGACTTAAAGATCCCAAGGTTGTGCTATCAGATAACAAAGACCCCAAAAGGGAGTTCCACTCCTTAGTTGTTTGATATAATATGATGAAAGTATTAGCAAAACGCTTTGTGCGTATGGTAGGGATGTCCACCATGTACCGATGGCGCATGGCCGTACGTCTTGTAGTCCGATGATGGAAAGGCCTAGGTGGAATCAAGTTGTTCATCGCACACTCCCTGAAATGTAACCGATAAAAAACGGACAGCCTCGACCAGTGCATCGTTGCCAATAAGCCTTTAGGCACGTTTTTCAATCGACTCAAGTGCATCAAGCTGGTATTTGGCAGATCCATCCCAGAGGTGAGAGCAGTACTCCATGCATGACCGAACTTTATACTTCCTGTGGAACTCAATAAGGGTGGTACTAGCTCATCAAAAGGTCTGGGGTTTACTGATTATTATGATGCATTTACGGTAACCAAAAATTTACAATTGATAAGGTATCTCATATTTTTCCTGAGTGGTTCGCTGGGGGCACAAAACAGTCTTGAATTTGTTCTACTCTCAACAATTATTGCTGTCAAAATGAGTTCATGGCCTACCGTAACCGTTTCGAAAGACAGTCGGTTAAAAATATCAAAAGCTGTGGGCGCTTAGCCGGTAGTTATGTAAATGCATGCAAATGCATGTATCGCTCGATCGCGGGGGACGCACTTCCTTCCGACGCGTATCCATTATGCGTACGCGCCGTGTATGTGACGCCTGTCGCAACGATAGCACTGATAGTAACACTGCACTTACTGTGACAACGATATTTTTAACAATGGTGAAACTAGAAACGGATGTCAGCAGGGAACCTATATATCCAGGGGTTTATCGCCTTAGATGGAGAAATTTGCGGCTGTTGCCTGATCTTCAAATTATTTTGTAAAGGAGAGGGAACCATCACAGATGGGTAAAGATCTAGGGCTAGGCAAGTGAGTTTTTCAGGCATTCAGAATACCAGTCTCTAAACTTAAGTTAAAAGAAAGAAATCGTCTTACCATAACTTTATATTTAGGAACTAAATTAATCGAAGCTACAGCTGGTAGGCATTATAGAACCCACCGTTGTAGCAGAAGCAGACAAACACAGACTATGTCCAAACCTTTATGCATAAACTTTATGTCACCTTTAAATCTTAAACACTACAAAACCAAAACATAACATCACACATGTATTGGCGGAGGTATTCATATAGCATACTGACATTTCGTTAGTTATGTTTAAGTGCCATGATATAGATGGCAAATCTATAACTCTACAACTATGTAATTGAGAGATTGGACTATTCTGCCTTATACTTAAGACAAAATACATACTAACTATATAAGTCGCCAGTATCGCCTATTACCCCAAAGAATTAGAAGACACGACAATATAAAACCGAGTCTTCCGATGTTCCCCTTCAGATTCGTATCACGTTCCTACTTAATATACATGGAACTAATTACGACAAATTCTCATAAAACTATGTGTGATAAGATAACAGATATACTGCGGATTAGATGCCATTCGGAAAGTTACATGGAAATTGTATTACTTTGATTAGGTAAGGCTCAATGTGATGGTGGAGGAACAAGCAAGCATATAATGAAAGTTATCTTGAAGGGTACAAAACTTAGCAAAAACTCATAGGCCCTAGTAACCTTAGTCAGCTGGTACCTAAGTATAAAATATCATTTAATCATCCTTTCGTCATCCATACTAATATAATAAATGCGAAAGTAACCCTGTCTGTCTGTCTGTTACCTTTTCACGCTTAAACCGCTGAACCAATTAAAATTAAATGTGGTATGGTGATTGTTTTGGACCCTGGAAAGGACATAGGATAGTTTTTATGCCGGAAATCATCCTTAACCACAGGGGGATAACATTTTGTGAACTAATAATTTCTCAAGTAAGGCGTCCCACACACCTATAATATTATGGCGTGATAAAAAAATGGCTATTCGAAGTAGGTAATAATGCTACGCAGACGAAGTAGCGGGCAATGGCTAGTAAACTATAATCGTGACAATCTAAGAGGTCCAATGACGTTTCTTATTTTACATGCTGTGATAAATTTATACGTAAGATTGAAATAAACCTTTTTACAAAAAAATACTAGCGACTTCAAAATAAAAAAACTACAAAGTGAAAAATAACTTTATTTTTGGAAGTCGGTGTCTTTCGTAGGTAACAAGTTTTGGCGTTATGGACACCGACTTCCAAAAACAAAGAAATTTTTCACTTTGTATTTTTTTTTATTTGGAAGTCGGCAGTACTTTTTTGTAAAATATATTTTTCCTTTTCACTTTTTAGTTGTACCTACCTGATAGGCAAGTTGTTCAATAAGGTAACTATAAAGCCAGAATAGATTACCCGAATATCATGAAACTTGAACATAACCGGTGAAATGAGAGATTTGCGTACCCCTTAAGAGCATACTGGCGTGATGTTATTTAATGAAATGGTATAAACAATAAACAGACATGCGATAGCAGCAATCCCGAGAGATTTGCCGTTATTTATTGAAGAGTTCTGTTGTATATCTTCGAAGATCTTCATCAGATCTTCACCAAATTAAAATGGGACCAATTTCGGAACATAATTTCTCAAAAAAAAACTAAATCGGTCCACAATTGACGGAGATATCACTGAACATACATAAAAAAAAAAAACAAACATAAAGTCGAACATAGAACCTCCTCCTTTTTGAAAAAGTCGGTTAAAAATCAAATTCGTAATTCTAATTAATTACTATGTTATGCATATACTATAAGGAGTATTATTTGTAAGCAGCAAATTTAATTATTAATTAGCATTTTATAGCGGTCAAATCCGACTTTTTAAATTGTCGCGACTAACTATCCACAAAGGTATGTTTGATTTTATATTTAGCACTGTAGTAACCATGTTAACATGGTCATATAGAAACAAACATAGCAATCTCCATTCAGGGTAATTTTGGGAAAATCATTTAAAATGGGGTTGCATAATTCTACGTATAGTTTATCATACAAATTCTATTGGACTGTATTAAGGATATATTTATACACATGTGGCAATGAAGAGAAATTAATAAAAATGAACAATAACGTTGAAATATTGAAAAATATATTGTATATTGCTGTTTTTGTTCTTAACAATAGGATGTTGCTGTATTTGAATCTGCTACTCGGGGATATTGCTGTTATTGCCACTAACGACGCCATTTTTAAAACTGTGTATACTAAATGTATCAATGTTGATACTTTACGAGATATAATATTAAGAACTCACCACTAGGTAGGTAGTATTTTTTTTGCTACTCTGAAAAGAAAGAAGGAGTGGTATAATTAATAAAATGATTTCTGAGACCAAACTTTAAAAATAAACTTTTATTCAAGAAAATTTTACATTTAAGCTTACCTTAAGGTTCACATTTATTATAAGATTCAACCAAAACTGTTAATCCTTATACAAAAATAATAAAACAAAATTCTTATAATTTTTCTTTAAACTAAAACTAAAACTAAAAATGATGAAATTTTGAATATATTTTTATGAGAAGCAATCAAAAGTAGGTATTATATTCCATAATAATAACAAAATAAACTTGTATTTTTTTCTACAAAATTTAAACGTATCATAAATTTACTTTGTTAGGCTGTGCAATCAAAATATTCAATATCACTTAATAAAAATCTATTTTTTAATGATCAGAAGAAAAATAAGTAATGTGTTGTGAATATCATGAAATCATTCTTCATGGAACATGTTTTTAAATTAACAAGCTTGAAATCTCTTCCTGATATTCACACATTACTTCTTAGTAAACTATAATCTAGGCTAGTAAACTATAATCGTGACAATCTAAGAGGTCCAATGACGTTTCTTATTTTACATGCTGTGATAAATTTATACGTAAGATTGAAATAAACCTTTTTACAAAAAAATACTAGCGACTTCAAAATAAAAAAACTACAAAGTGAAAAATAACTTTATTTTTGGAAGTCGGTGTCTTTCGTAGGTAACAAGTTTTGGCGTTATGGACACCGACTTCCAAAAACAAAGAAATTTTTCACTTTGTATTTTTTTTTATTTGGAAGTCGGCAGTACTTTTTTGTAAAATATATTTTTCCTTTTCACTTTTTAGTTGTACCTACCTGATAGGCAAGTTGTTCAATAAGGTAACTATAAAGCCAGAATAGATTACCCGAATATCATGAAACTTGAACATAACCGGTGAAATGAGAGATTTGCGTACCCCTTAAGAGCATACTGGCGTGATGTTATTTAATGAAATGGTATAAACAATAAACAGACATGCGATAGCAGCAATCCCGAGAGATTTGCCGTTATTTATTGAAGAGTTCTGTTGTATATCTTCGAAGATCTTCATCAGATCTTCACCAAATTAAAATGGGACCAATTTCGGAACATAATTTCTCAAAAAAAAACTAAATCGGTCCACAATTGACGGAGATATCACTGAACATACATAAAAAAAAAAAACAAACATAAAGTCGAACATAGAACCTCCTCCTTTTTGAAAAAGTCGGTTAAAAATCAAATTCGTAATTCTAATTAATTACTATGTTATGCATATACTATAAGGAGTATTATTTGTAAGCAGCAAATTTAATTATTAATTAGCATTTTATAGCGGTCAAATCCGACTTTTTAAATTGTCGCGACTAACTATCCACAAAGGTATGTTTGATTTTATATTTAGCACTGTAGTAACCATGTTAACATGGTCATATAGAAACAAACATAGCAATCTCCATTCAGGGTAATTTTGGGAAAATCATTTAAAATGGGGTTGCATAATTCTACGTATAGTTTATCATACAAATTCTATTGGACTGTATTAAGGATATATTTATACACATGTGGCAATGAAGAGAAATTAATAAAAATGAACAATAACGTTGAAATATTGAAAAATATATTGTATATTGCTGTTTTTGTTCTTAACAATAGGATGTTGCTGTATTTGAATCTGCTACTCGGGGATATTGCTGTTATTGCCACTAACGACGCCATTTTTAAAACTGTGTATACTAAATGTATCAATGTTGATACTTTACGAGATATAATATTAAGAACTCACCACTAGGTAGGTAGTATTTTTTTTGCTACTCTGAAAAGAAAGAAGGAGTGGTATAATTAATAAAATGATTTCTGAGACCAAACTTTAAAAATAAACTTTTATTCAAGAAAATTTTACATTTAAGCTTACCTTAAGGTTCACATTTATTATAAGATTCAACCAAAACTGTTAATCCTTATACAAAAATAATAAAACAAAATTCTTATAATTTTTCTTTAAACTAAAACTAAAACTAAAAATGATGAAATTTTGAATATATTTTTATGAGAAGCAATCAAAAGTAGGTATTATATTCCATAATAATAACAAAATAAACTTGTATTTTTTTCTACAAAATTTAAACGTATCATAAATTTACTTTGTTAGGCTGTGCAATCAAAATATTCAATATCACTTAATAAAAATCTATTTTTTAATGATCAGAAGAAAAATAAGTAATGTGTTGTGAATATCATGAAATCATTCTTCATGGAACATGTTTTTAAATTAACAAGCTTGAAATCTCTTCCTGATATTCACACATTACTTCTTAGTAAACTATAATCTAGGCTAGTAAACTATAATCGTGACAATCTAAGAGGTCCAATGACGTTTCTTATTTTACATGCTGTGATAAATTTATACGTAAGATTGAAATAAACCTTTTTACAAAAAAATACTAGCGACTTCAAAATAAAAAAACTACAAAGTGAAAAATAACTTTATTTTTGGAAGTCGGTGTCTTTCGTAGGTAACAAGTTTTGGCGTTATGGACACCGACTTCCAAAAACAAAGAAATTTTTCACTTTGTATTTTTTTTTATTTGGAAGTCGGCAGTACTTTTTTGTAAAATATATTTTTCCTTTTCACTTTTTAGTTGTACCTACCTGATAGGCAAGTTGTTCAATAAGGTAACTATAAAGCCAGAATAGATTACCCGAATATCATGAAACTTGAACATAACCGGTGAAATGAGAGATTTGCGTACCCCTTAAGAGCATACTGGCGTGATGTTATTTAATGAAATGGTATAAACAATAAACAGACATGCGATAGCAGCAATCCCGAGAGATTTGCCGTTATTTATTGAAGAGTTCTGTTGTATATCTTCGAAGATCTTCATCAGATCTTCACCAAATTAAAATGGGACCAATTTCGGAACATAATTTCTCAAAAAAAAACTAAATCGGTCCACAATTGACGGAGATATCACTGAACATACATAAAAAAAAAAAACAAACATAAAGTCGAACATAGAACCTCCTCCTTTTTGAAAAAGTCGGTTAAAAATCAAATTCGTAATTCTAATTAATTACTATGTTATGCATATACTATAAGGAGTATTATTTGTAAGCAGCAAATTTAATTATTAATTAGCATTTTATAGCGGTCAAATCCGACTTTTTAAATTGTCGCGACTAACTATCCACAAAGGTATGTTTGATTTTATATTTAGCACTGTAGTAACCATGTTAACATGGTCATATAGAAACAAACATAGCAATCTCCATTCAGGGTAATTTTGGGAAAATCATTTAAAATGGGGTTGCATAATTCTACGTATAGTTTATCATACAAATTCTATTGGACTGTATTAAGGATATATTTATACACATGTGGCAATGAAGAGAAATTAATAAAAATGAACAATAACGTTGAAATATTGAAAAATATATTGTATATTGCTGTTTTTGTTCTTAACAATAGGATGTTGCTGTATTTGAATCTGCTACTCGGGGATATTGCTGTTATTGCCACTAACGACGCCATTTTTAAAACTGTGTATACTAAATGTATCAATGTTGATACTTTACGAGATATAATATTAAGAACTCACCACTAGGTAGGTAGTATTTTTTTTGCTACTCTGAAAAGAAAGAAGGAGTGGTATAATTAATAAAATGATTTCTGAGACCAAACTTTAAAAATAAACTTTTATTCAAGAAAATTTTACATTTAAGCTTACCTTAAGGTTCACATTTATTATAAGATTCAACCAAAACTGTTAATCCTTATACAAAAATAATAAAACAAAATTCTTATAATTTTTCTTTAAACTAAAACTAAAACTAAAAATGATGAAATTTTGAATATATTTTTATGAGAAGCAATCAAAAGTAGGTATTATATTCCATAATAATAACAAAATAAACTTGTATTTTTTTCTACAAAATTTAAACGTATCATAAATTTACTTTGTTAGGCTGTGCAATCAAAATATTCAATATCACTTAATAAAAATCTATTTTTTAATGATCAGAAGAAAAATAAGTAATGTGTTGTGAATATCATGAAATCATTCTTCATGGAACATGTTTTTAAATTAACAAGCTTGAAATCTCTTCCTGATATTCACACATTACTTCTTCTTCTTCTTCTGTATTTTCAGTATCCATTACCGGCAGTTCGTCGTTTGCAGTAGAAATTAAAGGAATAAAAAAAATTAGGCTCTCTATATTCTGCCAATTATCACCATAATGATTGATCAAAAGTTTACGAACATCAGACGCTTTGGAGTCACTAATTTTATTTGTAGGCAGAATTTCCAATGGCTGTAAATTAATAGACAGTTTCCCTGGAAGGTTGACGCTCTTGAAAACTCCATCGTCATGCTTATAATGAACATTTCCTTTAATGAGAACATTTCCTTCTTTTTTAGAACGTTTCAGTATATATCGTTTAGCATTTTTAAATTGGAAGTGCCACCTTCCTACAGGCTTCATTATCTTCGATGCATCATCCTTCCAATTAAATACCTTACAGTCCGTTCCTAAAATTATTACTTGTCCAAAATCTTTAATAATGTTATAATATTCATGAGGATTTGCTATTATTTCTCGTTTGCGTATTTCTTTTTCTATTTGGGCAAAAACCCTGTCCGGGGGTATAAAGGAGTGCCCAATTACAGGAAAAATTAGTTCCACAGTCTTTACATGGCGAGGAGCTTCAGCCAGCCACTTGGTGCACATAGCTAAAACAGTTGTATTCTTGTTTTGGCCGGCACAGCCATCAGCGATCAATCGCACAGTCTTTATTCCGGCTAAATCTGTTTTTTTTAAGTCTATGATAAACCGCTGAGGCAATTTCATTTGATGCTTTAGGAAATGAATCCTCAACCCAGCAATAAGAATAAAACATTAGATGGATCCAGTTTACTTTTTGATGATCCCTGAACTATGGTGAAATTGAACATATTTATTTGGCGTGAGTAATAGGCAGATTGATCGGGGGTCTTCGGTAAGCATAATTTTTTCTGGCAGTCAAATGATAAAGTAAGTAAATCAGATTGTTCTTCTTTGACATACCCAAAAAATGCACCTGCTTTTAATTTGTGTACTCTCTGATTTATTAACAATTTGTTACGAAGATTCAAATCCTTTTCAGTTTTTATTTTTTCGCTAAACGGCAAGCATGTGGAGCATACATCACTTCGAGGTGAACCAAATCCCAAATTAAAATTCTGGTTAAATACATCACGGAAGTAGGACTTTTTTACCTTTAAATTGTCAGCCTGTGAACTATTATTGTACATCTTCCACAGTTTATTGATACTGAGTTCTGCAGGTAGGTAATATCTTTTAGATTTTCCGCGGCAATAATGCGGTTCCCCACACTTTAATTTACCTATAAAATCCATTATCGTTCTTTTTTTGTCAGAATACTTATGCGAAACGTGATCGCCGCCTCTCTTTTCTTTAAGTAAAGTACCAGTTTTAAAATATTCAGTCATCACAGACTGTACTCTATATTTTGTTATTTGTAAGAGAATCAAAAAGAATTTCTGGCCTACCTGTAATCGTTTTTTTTAAAGTCAGACTATACACAAAATATGATATTTGAGAACTTTTTGTTTTATGGGTACCAGTAGTAGGACGATGACGCTGAGTCGCTTTAACTGCACAGTGCTTTAAAATGAAAGCATCTTGATCGCTCTTGTTTTTATATTTATAAAAATTATCATGAAACGATTTAATATCTTTCATTGAGAGAGTTAAGCATTCAAATTTCTTTTTATGTTTGCTTAAGGGTCTCATAGGCAAAGTTTTTAGTGAATATCTGAAACAAAGTAGAATTACGTTTAAAATTCATAACCCGACTATATAAAAAAATATATAAACTGTATCACCGACAACATTATTACAAAACGTTTCAAAGATTCACTACTGTAACAAGTATATTTTAAAAAAATCAAACCGACTTCAATATCTCAAAAACTACTGAACCGATTTTGATGAAACCAGTGTTCCCTAAGTTGAAAAGAACCTAGTTCAACAAAAAAAATAATAATTCAAATCGGACTTATAATTTCGCAGATATGCGTGGACAAACATATAAACATAGGTTTAGAAGCTTATATAGACTAACATATCCAAAAACTGGGCATTTCTGAAAATATTACATACATACGGATCGAATTGATAACCTCCTTTTTTGAAGTCGGTTAAAAAGTACCTTAAAAATAGCCAAAATACTAATTAAACCTAAATGGGCTCAGAAGTTTAGGTAGGTAGCATAAAATATACTGTATAAATCTCAATCACACGTTATCACAATTCATCAATAATTTACCATAAGATCGGTAACCTGAAAAGTACCAAGATTATTAATGCTATCATAAAAAAAAACAAGAATTTACCTCTTGACTTTGGCAATGTACCGTTTCCATGTTTCGGGATTCCGCTTACGTTTTCTGGCAGAATTATCAGTTACAGGAGTAGGGAAGCAATCCATCTTCACAATAAAATCAATCCAAAACTCGTTAAATTATAAACTAAATTAATAAAATTGGGAGCACCTCTTAGACCGTGTAACCGTTTTCGCCATACTGAATGAAGTTCTGTGATTGGCTAGTTAGGATATTGCTGTTTTTGACTTTGACAGGCAAGGATTTTGCTATTTTTGCTCTGTTCATGAAGTTTTGAACTCATTTTTCTATGGGATGTTGCTGTTATAGGTGCACTTTTACTTAAAAAGAAACGTTTTTAATTTTATCAAGAAGGTGGCGCTATCTATAGGTCAATTTGAAAAAAAGTGGATTTTTCTGTATTTGCTTCTATACGACAATTGTATTACCTCTGTTAAATAAGTCGGATTGCTAATATATTTAATTATTATACTACTTAACACAATACAACAACACAATTAAACACATTTTCTTTCTTTATTTTACTCGAGAATATTCTTACTTATTAATATTAAACAGAATGTTTTGAACTGAGGATTGTACTTTCATACTTTAAAAAGTTAATGTTACATTACTTAAGCTCTACACTGAGCACTGCGTTAACCTACTGTTAAATAGGTAGGGCATGTGATACAGAACAATGCGGAATATGTCGTGATTTTTTTAAGTGGCAATAAGAGAAGGTTACCAAAGAAACAATGGATGAAGTGACGACAGGTGACGAGGTCAACAAATACATAATAAGAAGATAATCAGGTAGCGGAACCCTAATAAATTGGGATAAGATGTGATGATGGAGATGATGATGATCTTCCTTGGACAAAATTTTATGCTTCAACATTTTGTCATCCAATACTGGTACGAGTAGTTTAACCCTTTGCCAATAAAACGCCACTATCTCTAAATGCTCTCACACACCCTCCAATACTTTTCATCTTTCCAATTAGCATATAAATAAACTATCAAAGCTAACTAATAGCTTTGAAGCTGATATTTATAGCTGAGCCCCTGACAGATGACAAGCGGCTTTGCAGTAAGAAAACTGGTGGGTTTTCAACCTGTTCCGAAGTGGTCGCAGTTGTTCGTACGAGATACAGAGCACGGAGAAGACTCGGTAGCAACTGCATGAGACGGCATCGTCAAAAAAAAATTGGACAAATCAAGATTGTCAGTGAATATCACCGTTCCAATCAATCAAATTCAGCTTTTCCATGCTATATTGTGGTCGGCTCCCAGTCGAAGCTGTCTGAATACTTGTATTTTACATGGAACGACTGGCTATCTGGCCTCCACCACCCAGTAACACGATACCACTTGGCAAGACTGGAGTTGCAGCTTAACGTAAAGCATGTTGCAAGGCACGGATGAGTCTTGGCATGTTATCCATTGTGACCTAATCACGGCACAACGCGCGTTGCTTCATTTAAAGACCGTCACTCCTGGACTCCTGATGTTAATAATTAGCCACGAGCTGTCTGAATGCCAGCATTTACTCAAACAAATTGACGGCCCGTGACCAGTCTGACTGTGGCTATGAGATCCTTTTTTTTTTTTTTTTTTAGCGTGGAGAAATGCTCATGCATACTGCGCTACCACGGGGAGATAGTGCAGTTATGTGGGACTCTAACCCACTAAAACTCCACGGTGTCCTCCTGTGCCGCTTATGGCGGGAACACGGGAACGCGTTAGCATACAACCGCGAACCCGCCGCGGCTGTCCGTCTCCGGACCCTCCTCTGGGGTTTAACCCCCATCACCGGCGCACCAGAACACACTGTACGCCGTGACCACCCCAGGGACCAAACCAGCACATGGGCGCCAGACGACCCCGTGTATGGTACCCTTGGTCCCCCTGTGACGGGTCAGGACAGTGGCCCCGCCACCTACCACTTTTCGGCCGCAGGGGACAGGGGAGCGGCCAACGCTATACCGACACTCCTCCTCCCCTGCGGCCCCACCGCGTCCGCCATCAGACGGTGGCGACCCCGCGCAGGCCGCGGTGGGTAGGGCGAGCGGCGCTCCGTAATACCGGCACTCCTCTCCCACCGCGGCCTCCAACCCTCAGCCGCGAAGCCTACTATACCACATCGCGGCCCGCCTCAGTTGCGATGGTGCCCATACGCCACCGCAACCTACTTATTGGCCGCTACGTCGTCGGCTTGTCGGCAAAAGCCCTGACGTGCGGCCCCTCCTCGGGTTCCTCTTCGCTTCACCGTGGTTGTCCAAGCCACGGTTACTGAGCCCCCCCGCCTCGACAATGCGGGAACCCACCGGGGGGGATACCGCATGGGGGAGATCCTAAGGCAACGTATTACCGGGATGAACCTACCATTATGTCATATTTCATCCAAATTGATTAACAAACAATCAAACATCCAGACTTACGTTTTTAATATTTTGAGACCTACTGACTCTTGCGAATTTGCAATTAGAGTCACTTATTTTTTTTGTTTACGTTTCAAAAGTAAGATTTATTTGAAATAAACTATTTTGATTTTGAATATTTTTATGTAACAGTAATAGTAGGAATAGTGGGCAAATAGGAAAGTATCCAGATGGACTGAGATCGTGAGGTGAGCTAAGACTACACCCGCTATTGGACCCAAATCATGGAGACCACGACCGCTCTGTCTATAGCGAAGCGAACCAGAAGAAGAAGAATAGTAGAAAATAGGAAAAATAGTAATACATAATAAGAAAGTAAGAAGATGTCTGCAGCCGTTCCCAGTGCAGCGATTCCGGATTCTATGGTACTAGGAGTGTCTGTTAAATGCAGTGTGATTTGTGTTATATGAATATTTACTCTGTATCGTTAATATTTGGATAGATTATATTGCTAATGTTATTATTCAATGGATACTTTAGTAATGTGTTCGCTTATTAAACTATTTTGCATAACTATTTATTTGTTTAAACGTTTTATGAGGAAGAAACATCATTCGTAATAAATTGTGTCCTATGTGATATATATAAGTGTTTTCTTCATAGTTTTTTGAAGTTCTAAATAATTAAATTTAACAGTAAATACATTTTGAAGTGTCTCCGTGTCTATTCGTACTATAGCTACTATAACTTTTTTGTCTAAAGATTTAATACATAGGTACTTAATAAGATCTTAGTTTCACCTTGAATCATTATAAGATTATAGACGAAGGATTCAATCCTGCTAATACCATTCTTTCCACAAAATCAAAACTGTATAAACGCCAACCCAGTTAACCGGTCACATAATTAATAAAAACTACAACATTATTCCGCGCCGTCACGGAAAACCGTCATTCGATATTAAGTTAATAGCGTCCAGTTAAATACGAACGTAATACTGAAGGTATATTACTGAAACATTGGCCGAATTTGTAATACTTGCGACCAAGCGTAAAACCGTATTCAAATTAGAACTAAGTAAAGTGTTCTGATTCATAGGCCTTTGTAGGAATTTTGTTTATTTATTTAAGCTTAAAACTTAACAGACGGCATGTGGGTGTCAATACTGTCAATATAGGTGCATGTCTGCTTAACCCTTCGGACACTACAGGCATTATATTATGTGTTACGTGTGTTATTTTAGGTTTATGTACAGTCAAGGGTCAAAAGTGCAGTCACACTCTACCAAAACTCAAATGGCTAGTTTTTGTAGAAGAAGTTAAATTATCCACAACTGATTTAATATTTTGTATAAAAATTAAAGTACGGTATAGATTATTCCTACTAACCGCGACAAGTTGAAATTCTGCTGCCTACAAAAAAAATGCCTTTTCTGTTTTGGTAGAGTGTGACTGCAATTATGATCCTTATAGTACAATAGTATAGATCTACATAGGTAGACTTAATAAAACAAGAAATTCTTTACCAGAGAAGAAATCACCTGTGACACCTTGTTTCCCAGTTATTGGATTGTGGGAGCCAGATACGCAACCTGAACCCGTAAGATGAACTTAAGATAATTTGGAAATGATGATGTTAAGATGATCTCTCGTCATCGTCCTCATCATATCAGCCGAAAGACGTCCACTGCTGGACATTGGTCTGCCCTAAGCGCCGCCACATTGACCGGTCCCGTGCGTCCCGCATCAGGCGGATCCCCGCAAACTTCACCAGGTCATCGTTTCACCTGGTGGGAGCTTTCCAACGCAACGACTGCCGATTCGCGGTCGCCACTCCAGAATTATTCTGCCCCATCGGCCATCCGTTCTGCGAGTAATGTGCCCTGCCCACTGCCATTTAAGTTTGGCAATTCTTCGGGATATGTGGGTAACCCTGATTCTCTTGCGGATTTCTACATTTCTGATCGGATCATGCAAGAAAACGCCGAGCATAACCCTCTCCATTGCCCTTTCGGTGACTGTAAGCTTTTTGATGAGGCCCTTTGTGAGCGAATACGTCTCTGAGGTCATCTCTCATCGGTAGCAACTTCGCTGCTATTCTTTTAAACTTTGTGCTTTTATTCTTTGAAATTTCTTTACACGTTCGATTATCAAGATACAAGAGTAATAAACTAGACTTTGGAAGAACCAACTGAAAATTCCTGTAAAATATGAAACAGTTTGCTAACGAAATGTTACTTCTTGATAACGAGTCATTAGTTTGGAATTCTAAGTTGCCCAAAAAAATTACATCTTTTGACGTTTTCAGGTAACTAAAATTACCCCCCCAGTAAAACTCCACCTTAGTCAAAAACCGCAATTTCATACATCTCATTTCAGGCCCTCGGGTGCCCTAGTTAGAACAAAAGTCGGTAATTAAACGGCGTGACGTGTGCGATATACTCTATGGTACCGTAATGGCGGCTAATCACCGTGTTTGCCGCCGCCGTAGCCATACTATGCTTTATGGGTCACTTATAATACTACGGTTATTATGTACGCCATAGGTTTTCGGTTATGTATTTTTGACTGTATTTTGCATTTAAAACATTTCAATTCTTTTCAAACTACCACAACCTATTTAAGGTTGCAGTAGTTAAGTATTTTATTATAGTGTGTAATTGTTCCAAATTGTTATACACCAGTGGCAGTGCAAGCATTTTAAAATAATGCAAGATTTACCTCAGTAATAATGTCACCTTTTAAAGAATTCTATAGATTTCTTTTGATATGAATTCAAACTCCAGTTTTATTTGAACCATTTACAGGTACTTTTGATATGCTGTCATTGTATGTGGTGTGCTGGGATTAGTTAAAATGAACCTTTCGAGAATGTTGAAATAATATGAAAAGATATAGGTAAGATTAAATCTGTTACATCCGGCACATTACATATCTTGATATAATGTTGAGGATCTTACAGATTTGACAGATTTTTTTTGACCTATGAACTCAAACCCTTCCAACTGAAAACGAAACTCCAAATGAAGGCATTTTCTAAGTAACGGAAACAAGTTCAGAGGAACCAGACAATATAGATTATCTTGTAGGTTTAGGTTATTGTTGAGTATTTCGCTGAAGCTGCCGATATAATCACGTAAATCTCTAGCTTTACAGATAATCTGTTGACCCATATACTCGTACCTACGACTTTATGTCATCGTCAAGGTCTTTCCATTCAGTGGAACTACGCTTTGTCTACAAATCTGAGTCTGTTGTTAAAAATATCTTTTGTGACCTACTGCTCTTATTAGATACAATAGTTACTCATTTATTGTACCTTCTATATTGACAAAGCATTACGTTCTATATGTCTATTTTGGTAGATTGTGGAAAAATACTCTTTCCATAATTTCTGGGAGACGCCGATTCCACAGCCTTCTTCAACCACACCAGACTGGCGCTTGAACTGAGAAACTGTCCTTACCTACGGTATGTTTATTCCGTGTTTTTTAACATACCCGATCGTCATAAAGTAAAGGATCTTTTATGTTAATTTGTTTATAAAAAAACCGGCCAAGTGCGTGTCGGGCCACGCGCATTAATAGGGTTCCGTAGTTGCATAATTATGCGGACTAAGAAGAGGGTTTTTTGTTGTTACATGAACATTAAAACGGTTTCACCGGCTCACAACATCTAAAAACTGGCGCACATAGGACGATGGTAACTGAAAAAGGAGTTATAAAATCTTATCTGTTTCAGTAACACCGCGAGTAGAGGCAAGCGTTTGTAATAAAGATTTATAACCAGCGTCACTTAATAATTTGAATACTGCAGTATTGCCGTAACGGAGGTAGTCTTCATTAAATTATCCAAATATTTACAAACCGAAAACAAATATTTTAGTATGAGTATTATCAAACAACCTACTCAACTACCAAAAAGTAAAACCAAATTATTCAATGATAGGAACAAACAACCAACGTAAATAAGCTGCAATAAATAATCTATATGAAATCTTCTTCTTCTGCCTAGCCTTTTCCCAACTATATTGGGGTCGGCTTCCAGTCTTACTGGATTCAGCTGAGTACCAGTGTTTTACATGGAGCGACTGCCTATCTAACCTCCACAACCCAGTAACTGGGTAACACGGTACCCCTTGGCAAGACTGGTGTCAGATCTCAGGCTTCTGACTACCCGTAACGACTGTCAAAGATCTTCATATGACAGCCGGGACCAACGGCTTAACGTGCTTTCCGAGGCACGGAGGAAACTCGGTATGTTGAAAATGGTCACCCATCTACGGACCGACCTCGTCAGGCATTGCTTAACCTTGAAGTTCGATCCGTGCGGCTGTAATTATTTAGCCACGAGCTCCTCCATTGAAATAATAATAATAATTTTCAATGGCATTTGTACAAAATTTTTACTGTTCCAAGTACATTTTATAAGTTGGTCGACTATTACACGTAAACTTGTAAAGCCTACTTAGCTGTGATAGTTTTCCTTTTAATTTCGTTATATATACTACTGCCGTGATTTTTTTCACATAGCCAAAAGCAACCATTTCGCTGGCAGGGAGGGAGAGACACTTGACCCCAACAAAAATTTTCAATTTAAAGCTTAATTTTTCGCAAACGGATCTCTGAATCGAAAATGGTTTTAATAGACCCGTAATATTTTTAAATGGTACCCAACGATACCCCCACCATGAGATAGACGAGAAAAAAAATCATCCCCACTTTACGTCTATAGAAGGTAACCGAAACAAAAATTTTATCATGATTTTATTTTACCACATTGTCGGGATTATTAATATTTGTATCCATGCTAAATTATAGTTTTCTATTATTAAGAGTCTCTGAGCTAGGCTGGGGACGGACAGACGGACATAGCGAAACTATAAGGGTTCCTTGTTGACTTCGGAACCTTAAAAAGCGATTTCTCCTTAGGTACTGTCACCAGACGGCGCTTATCCAGTTTCATTACAAATTGACGTTTATGTTAACGCGAATGAGCGCGAGGAAAAACTTATACTAAGCACACTGCTACTAAATTATGAGCTGTCAAAGTCAAATTGTTAGCACGAACACATCATGGTTACATCTAGGTAGATGATTTAATTACAGGAATTTGAGCAGCCAACCAGAGTGACTGTGAACTCCTGTAATTAGCCCTTATCTAGGACAGATATATATTCACTAAAAGAAATTCTTACTGATCATTTACAAAACGAACCGAATCTCCCCAAGAAATTTCGCCAGCGTAATATCCCAACCGAAAGATCGCAATCACAGCATACTCACAGATATCGATATCGTTCGCGAATCAACACAAGCTAACGCGCGTTCGTTTGTCCGTTCGTTACGTTATCGAGTCGAGGGGTCGCCACAGAGTATAAATATGCATGAGGAAACGAAATGCCCATATGCTGTGGTCGAACTGTCGATGGGTATTTTTCTGGAGTCACCGTGACTAGACATTGTGGACTCTTAGTGGTGGCTTGCTGATTGCGAGAGTAGATTAGTTCAATGGAGCGAATACTGTTAAGAGACTCGGAGAGTCGGAGTACTTACGGCCAAGTTATGTCGAAAGTTGTGAGGGTTGAGCAGACTTTGAAATAGTATTGTTGGGAATGTGATTTCGATAGTAGACCAGTCTTAACTAATAAAAAAATATTGTTGTGTAATAGCCCTAAATAAAACAGGTTTCTCTGTAACAAGATTACTACAAAATATGAGAGGATAATTAGGCATACCTCTTGCTTGACAATATCAATACTATTACTTTATTTCCGGAAAATTAAGTTTCTTATCTGGATTCTTCATAATCTTCTTACTTACTAATCCTTATTTATTTCGGGTCTACACATAGATATAGTATGTACGTAGCAAAAAAATTCTAAATCTATGGGTCTACACAACATGTCTTCTTCCATACCTATCTAGGTTTTTACAAATTCGACACCATTCCAGTAGTAATTTATGTTATCTCTTTCTAGGCATACCACGATCCATCCATTGATTCTTTGGTCTTCTTCTACCTCTATATCCTATCTCAGTTATAAAACAAAATTGCCTAAAGAATTGATTAACCCCTTGAGTGACCGAAACACATTGGCTTTCCTATTATTTCGGTAATTACGGCCATTCAACCGGTAACACAAGCACAACTTGTCGCAGTATATCTTTACGACCTCTCTTCCTTAAGGCCTTACCCAAACCAATAGCAACAATGACAAGCCTAGCATAGACCACAAGCTCCGAAGCTCAACAATGGCGACGTATAAGAATTTCTCAAGATTAATTATACATTCTGTGTGTAGTATGACGAATAAATTTGCTTGTATTAGCTGGGAGTGTTAAACATTGTGTTTGTGGGGTATTTGTTTAAGTACACGCGATCGTGACGTCACAGTGACGTGGGATACATGGTTTCTGAGGAATGTGACGGAGATGTATGCGGAAGAGGTGATTTCTTTCATTCTTTATTTTTTTATAGATAGGTTCGCGCTTGACCACTACCTTACCTGATGGTAAGCGTTGATGCGGTCGACGATGAAGCACGCTTGCCTATAAGTAACCTATTCACTCTTTACTTAAACACCCCTAGGTTGTAGCTATCGGGAATGACAAACTCAGGGTTTTGTTCTTGTTAACGTTGACTGCAAACTTGTATGTGAGATCTTGTATTGATGTGTTTGAATTTGTTGATTATGGAAGTTAATACTTATAAGAACTTTTTGGGCAATGCTCGCCGCACTGCTCCCAGCCACTGTAACTCTACTCACTGTAACTGAAAGCTAAGCTAAATTTAACGGAGGCGACCAACAGAAAAGCACTGAGTCAATGAAGCTCGACGTCTCCCGGAGAAGTTTCAACTGTCGACAGTGTCTGAAGTAGTTATACATTTGTAAAAGCCTAATTAACAATATCAATGAATTTAGGTTATCAATTGTAAAATCCTAATTAACAATATCAATGAATTGGAGTACCCTACCGCAGTCCCACCTAGGATTTTATTCTTTCATCGCAGTGCTAGTATTTACCAACCACCTAATTATACAGTCTAGAAGAAAAGTAGACACTTAGATCAGCACATTAAATTTAAATCAACTTTCCAGAAAACATCTGTGAAATATTTTAACGTGCCTATGGTGTTTGAGAAAAATGGAAATGAAAATTATTCATGCATAAATTAAGTTAAGCGCCATCTATCGTCGAATAGCAACAATATTAAACTATTTATTAAAGGTTCAATAAAATTAAAATAAAAACTAAATAAATACTATTTTCTTTGAATAGGTATTAATTTTATAATCATAGGTATTCAAGCTTTTCTGTAAGGTTCATTATTGGTCAACGACTGCCATATCAATTATTTCTAAGAGTTGTTTGATTCCATCTCTAAAAAGCCACTTAGATGAGCAGCAAGCGAATGAGTACGCTCTGTTTTGCATATAGTACAACAAATAGCTATAAGTAGGATATTGGGTAGGGACGTCGATACCCGAAATTAGACTTAATCGCACAAAAAGAAAAATAATTTCTAAAATAGTGTTCAAACAAAAACTGAAACACAAGCGACCGTTGAAAAGCGAAAAAGATACGAAAAAAAGTAAAAACAAGGGTTTTAAAAAAGCTCGCCATATGCGTCTAATTTTATTCCCCTGCTCACTGGATATGAAATCATATGCAAATGTATGCGCCGCGCGAACGGCCGGTGTGAGCGCGGGTGCGCGGGTGCCCGGCTTGTGTGGGACCGGCCATAGATTGACAATTGAATGTTATGATGTTTGTGAAAAATAAGAGAAATTAAGAAGGGTTCATAGTCAGGTGAACTGTTTAATTAACTTCAAATAGGCTGAAGTTTGCCCACTATCTCACAAGATATCAGATGATGATACAGCCGACGCATTCACTGTTTGAATAGTAGAAGAGAAGAACATCATCTTTGTTTTTGTGGATTGAAGCTTTGACCTGTGGCTCTTCGCACCCTAAATTAGGTGAAGAAAGAGCATTATTAATATTCTTAAATAGGTAGGTACCAATTCAAGCCTTGGGTCAGTCTAATAATGGAGATATAATAATGACGTAGCTATCGTTATTTTTTATTGTTGTTGCCCATTTCACCCAATGATTAACAATGATGTGGTTGACGGTAAAGCAGGTCTGCCTAGAAGTAACTTCTTCACTCTGGGCTTGAAAATCTCCAGGTTGTAGCTAGCAGGAAACACAGACAGATTTAAGTAAAGATAACTGCACGTTGTTAAGGCAACAAAGAACCAGAAGGAAGCTTTATAAAAGCTTGAACAAACGCAGTCCCTTTGTATCGATAATGCACCAACCCAATGTGACAGTTCAAAACTCCTAATCACAGTTATTCTGGACACAAGCGGAGGTATTCCAAAAAAGTTTTCCTGTGCTTTCTAGGATTGAAGACTCGGAGAACGGAATTGCTGTTGTGAATGGTAGGCCATCTAATATCAAACTAAAGAAGCTCTGATATATTGGGCTACATACCCTTAAACAGAACAGACCCTATTCTAATAAATATAGCGTTGGTTACAACGATTGAGAAGTAAGTAGTAAGCTTCAAGCCTTACTGATCACCATGGACATATTTAAAAAAAACGGGCTCCAAATGAAATTAATTGGTTACCCCTGTACTAGAGTGTAAAAGTCAATATCGCCCAAAATGTCGCTTAGTAAATATTGCCTTCAAACTGATATATTGGCCTTCATACCCTTAAACAGAACATATGCTATAATAATATTACCCCTTAAATATTTATAGGGTCAGTCTTAAAGATTAAGGCGTAAATAGTAGCTAATATTGAAAGTATCTATTTATCTACGTACAATCTTAAAGGGAAAGATATCTGCAAGCTGTTAAGGCAACAAAGAACAAGAAGGCAGCTTTTAAAAACTTTAACAAACGCAATACCTTTGTATCAATAACGCACCAACCCAATGGTACAGTTCAAAGCGCACTAATCACAGTAATTCTGGACACAAGCGAAGGTATTCCAAACAATAGCGCCCGATTGCACGGTAAACGGTTAAGTATTCTTAATCTACGGTTATGGCCATCCAGTTTAGTGGTCGCACTCGCCGTGAATATAAAGTAGACGGTTTGGTTTCGACTGTCCGTTAGTACGGACATGCTCCGCTGAATTTACGTCTTATGTCTGCTAACTGGCATGTTTTTTGAACAGCTGATTTTGGGTTTTGATTTTATCAGAAACTAGTGAATCTCTTTTCAAGTCAATATACTTACCTAAGAATATAAGTCGTACTTTAAATCGCCATAAAAGAGACGGGTTCCCTCAAATCTGGCAGAATCTTGATGCTCCGAAATTTATTTGGCATAACATACTTGGCATGATCTTCTTTTAACGAATATTTTTAAGGCATAAAAATGATCTAATATAATTATTGTTTCGCCGAATGTTTATATTATGTCTTAATTTACAATGGCCTACTTTTAAGATAGCAGAATTTTATTTGGTATAATTTCACTTGGTACATTGTGAAGATGGCAGAAATTCATTTGGAATAATTTTATGCGACAATATCATTTGATCTTCTAAAATCTAATTGATCTTTTGTTAATGAGCACTTTTAAAAATAAATGATGTAGTTTTTTATGTTTAATCTTTATATTAATTATTGCGTCTATATTAGTTGATCTCATTCAAGGTAACATGGTAATTATGTATATAACCAAACCATAATTACCATATGGTATACAAAAATAATATTTAATCCTCTTTTTTATTTATTACGTAACAGTTGATCACTTTGATAATTATGGTCAATGAATCAGTCAAAGAGCGAGCGAAGCGAGCTCGGAAGCTTAGGACACCCCGACCCTGATAAGTTAGGTTCGAAGTAGAACTCCTTCATGTTAGGTTACTCAAGACCCTGCAGGCAGATATAGGAGCCCCGCGCAGCGGGACTCCGTCGACTTTGTTGCTTAAATACTAATCGTACTTACCTATTCTATATTAAAACCAATGTCAACATTAAAATAATTAAAAAAACACCGGCCAAGTGCGAGTCGGACTCGTGCACCGAGGGTTCCGTACAAACCTCAGCTTAAAGGTATTATAGAATTGAGTATTTCATATGAATTTCAATTTAATACCTCTACGCGTTCATGAGGAAAGGAAGTTTAAAATTATTAAAAGTATTTTTATTACATGATGTTACAAGAAATTCACGATTTTCGCAATTTTTCCTTTATTATTATATATTAGACGTTGCTTCTTACCAAATTTCAAGATTCTGAGTTCACGGAAAGTACCCTGTAGATTTTGATTCCTTTGCGAGTGTCGAAAATTTGCGGCATAAACGGCTGTATCTTTTGATTGCGTTGGCTTAGAAGTTTGATTTGTTCACAGCTTTAAGGACAGTAGACCTGAGTATTTAATATAAATTTCAGCTTGATACCTCCTCGCGTTCCTGAGAAAAAGGGTCTTGACGGACAGACGGACAACAAAGTGATCCTATAAGGGTTCCGTTTTTTCCTTTCGAGGTACGGAACCCTAAAAACACATATTTTTATTACCTGGCCCAATATGTGATAGGCATTATTTAGAAAGCCCGGTCAATTTAATTATTTCAATAGCTTTTATCATATTGCCTACTCATATTGATGAAAGCACAATAATTTATCAATAAAATTATAAATAGAAGATAAATCGAATTATGTAAAAAAATATCGAAATGTTAGACATTTAATGCTCATTTCTCTTAGTTTTTGGCCCCAATAAGAAACTATCAGACGTTATTTCTACATCTCTATATTTTTTGCGTAGTTCTAAACAGATTAAAATGTAGATTAATCATTAAATAAAAAAATCTTAAAAAAATAACAAAACACCCGACTGCTTACAAAGCGAACTAAAAAGACGTAGACAAGAAGAAAATCATGCTGTGCAGTCGGAGGATACATATTCGCGAGCTGGCTGACCAAAACTAGATGTATCCTCCGACTGCACAGCATGATTTTCTTCTTGTTTGCTTTCTGTCAATTGATTCGTCTTAACCCTGCGAGTGTCACTGGCTACATTAAAATTTGAAAAGGGAAAAATGGCGGATTTTGGCCGCCATATTGTGGGGGCCCAATATTTTTTTCTTCCAAGCCCATCGTGTGGGGTATTTAGAATTAGGTATATTTAAACTTATAAGTGTTTTATATTTTTGTAATCACCTCTTAAAACCCTTTATTTTGATACACCACAAGATGGGTTTGGAAGAAAAAAAAATTGGGCCCCCACCATGTGCCGCCCAAAATCCGCCATTTTTTCCTTTTCCAATTTAATGTAGTCAGTGACACTCGCAGGGTTAAGACGAATCGATTGACGTAAGAATCATCAAAATCGGCCAACGCGTTTGGTCTCTAGAACGCCGCATAGGAACAAACATACATACATAGGTAGTCTGATAAACACATTACCCTCCTTCAGCAGTCGGGTAAAAAGATAACCGTTAAGATTTATTTGCTGTTTTTGCAAAATTAAAACAATCGTTTAAATACACATGCCTAATGTTATTAGGCATTTCTTTAAAATATATATTTTTGAATGAACTATGATTATTTTGTAATGTGATTGATGAGTATTTAAATTATTATGGATATTAAATCTATGCCACAAGGCGATTCTGACTGTGAACTTTCTGCGATATGATGGTTTTGCCTTTTAATGAATTTTGATATGAAATTTATGTTTAAAGATGATTCTGACTTACACAATTATGAGTTTTGAATGTATGATAAATGGGTGTATGCCAAACGATTTTCTGCGAAATGAAGTTTATGCTATCCTTGTTATGCAAAATAATATTATGACATAAAAAGTTCTGCTATAAAAGGTAAACCCAAAAGAGACATACTTGCGAAAGATGTCTATTCTAGTCAGAATAGGAGGTTGAGAAACTCTCCCTAGTTCTTCATCGCGGATTGAGATTTTAAACGCCTCGAACTCAATTTTAACGCCTGCACCTTTATTAGATAGAATAGTTTCCAGGACATATTATATTCCAGCTAAGAGTCGCTGATTGCTGGGTGTTTAAATTCTAATTCAGGCTTTCTTCTACCTAGTTATAATATAGGTAAGTACTAATTGCATTTTCTTTGACATTTTTCAGAAAATTTACAATGATGGCACCGATCTTAAAATGCAAATATGCAAAAACATCAACACCAGAAGAAACTGCATTATTAATTTAAATACAAAATATACCATTTTAATTTAAAACCTCAATATTACTCAAACTCCAGTCCTGATTGGCGGCCGTCGTTTCAAGCCGCCATTTTTTTAATTTTTCGAATATATTAGAGTATTTTTTTAAAAAGTTTCTGTTTGTCCATCCCTCAGGTTGGTTCATTTTTAATTTTCCCATTTATTAATTTCCATCTTGACGGCTCCGTAATATATTCTGTAACGTTCCAAAATTGAAAAGTTACGGCGCGCGAATTGATACGTATTCCTAATTTGAATAATGGCCGAAATAATTAAAAGTAAAATGTGGTGTCTAATGTGTTTGTCTATAGCTGTTGCGGTATAGGCTGTTGCGGTGTTTAGGGTTTCGTTAGATAGGTACTTTTTTCTTTTCTTTTGCGACGTGAAAAGTCGACAGTTTAATATTTTCTTGGTATTCCTTGAATATTTAAAGAGCTACATTTCGCATATTTTTATTTCATTTATTTGTTAAAACCGCTACAAATACAAAACGTTAACAGTATAGATATGAATTACGTGTAATTATACGATGTAAACTAATTAAATCAAACCAAAGCACTTAAGTAGCAAAAAGCATTAGAACACAATCTTTTAAATCACAAACAGCATAAATTAATGCAATCCTTTATAATCTGGCGGGAAACAAATCAAGGAGCATTAATAGTTCGTCTACTTGCTAAGAGAGGGCGCTGTTCATTACCATATCAACGTCGCGCCCCACCGCAATTAGCACTGCTTGCTTCCGCCAAATGCAAGCTTTTTTTGTTAAATCCTCTTAATTTGTTGCAGGGTTACCCACGAAAGGAATGGATTTACCTGCCTTTCTTTTCAGAATGAATGTGTTATTTCGTACGGTAATATTTTATTGATTAAAGTTAACAACACAATCTTCTTCTTTTTGTGTGGCAGAGTTAATTAGGTGTCAGAGCCGCCTCTGGAAACCCCACAGGCCTCTGACTTGGCTATTTCAGACTTACATTAACTAAATAAGTCCAGGTTTCCTCACGATGTTTTCTTCCACAGTTGCCTGCGATATCCAAAATAAACTTAGAAAGTATATATGAATTTGAAAAATTCACATTGGTACTTTCCCGGATTTTTAACCCACTACCTCAAGCACGAGAGGCGAGGTCTTAGCCATTGGGCCACCACGACATAACAACACAACGAGGAAAAGCAAAAGCTAAACTTACCTAACACAATCATTATATTACCAAACTTTACTTTTTGGCTAAGTTATATTAAAGCCCGAGTTTATCGGATCCAGACATATCTTTGATGAGATATCATAAAATTAACGTCTCTAAACTGCAACGTACCTTCACTGCTGTCAACCCATTAGTGTGAGACAACCACCAATATGACAATGAACATTAAATGATGAAAATTATCTACACATTCATATTCCAAAGTACCCCATATCCAAGGTAATACCCAAACTCTAGCAACACCACACACAACCTTAAATTTTCTACAGCCTTTTACAAGTAACGGAATGCAAATGGTAAGACATTAGCGTGTAAAAGATAAGGAATAGGATTAGTACACTGTCGTGGCTCGTGGCTCGGGGCTCGGTAGCTCGCGGCTCGCCAGGGGAACGAGGTGGCTGTTAATTGGTGGTAATTAACTGGCTGTCAATACTTGCCGTGGGTGGCTTATATTGCACTGAGGTGTTATTTACGTCTGGGAGGCGTAAAGCTTGGGATTTAGTTAGCAAATAAACTTTAGAACAACTTTAATTATATTATTCACAATATCCAATAGTTCTCTCAGCGAGCAATAGAGTGCAGTGTTCTTGGACCCAGACTAACATACTGTATATATACATATGTAGATATACAGTGCGATGCTCAAAAGCACTCAGCATCAGCGATGTCACTCACACGTCAACACGTTTGTCGCTTGTTGAACAATTCATAGGCTAAATCTATCGCAAGGTGGGTCCCTAAAAAAGTACAGCGACGTTGCGGCTGACCCTGGCGATGATAACGGTACGAACTTGTCTCATACACAGGACTGATCTAAACTTGCCCAAAACCGGGCAAAATAAAACTGTAGGTGAAAAGTGAAGGGCCTTAAGTCACATTTTATAAATATCTTAATGTCTTTTACCATTTGATCAATTCAGGTATTCTGAATAAAAATCATTTAAAACACAAAAATGTCAAAATATGGACTTAAGGTCCTTTAGCTTTCACCTACAGAAAATAAGAAAGGCCTTTGTACTGCAGTGGGATAAATCAGGTTAAAAACTTAAATAAATAATAATGGCGGTGAAGCACTGGTCAAGACAAAGCTCCAGAGCCTTGAACACGTCGCCGAGTTGCCAGCTTGTCGGTTTTTTATCGGTTACATTTCGGCGAGTGTGCGTTGGAATTGCATGATCCAATTCCATATAGCCCGTTTCATCATCGGACTACCAGACGTACGGTGATGCGCCATCGGTACATGGTGGACATCCCACCCATACGCACAAAACGTTTTGGGGCACTGTTATTATGCGTCACACTTAAAGGCAAAAAACAAAACAAGTTTTAATAATAACTAATTAACTACACAATTTCTTGACAGATAACAAGCGACTGGCATTGGTGGCCGCATACTAGTCAACATCTAACGCAGACGATGAAACCTTCACCGCCGAGTCTTGAGAGTTGCCTCATAGGTAAGCACTAAAGGGTGGAATTCCCTGCCGGAGTCTGTGTTTCCCGACAGCTACAATCTAGAGGTCTGTAAGTCAAGAGTGAATAGGTTTTCTCTAGGCAAGCGCGATTCACCGTCGACCACATCATCTCTCACCATCAGGTGAGATAGTGGTCAAGCGCGAGCCTATAGTGTATACAAAAAAAAATGGTTATCAATCATTTTAGAACAATACCTGTTGTCAGGCTGCCCGTTGTTGTAACTTCTGAAAGCCAACAATTTTTAGATAAAATCCAACACCACATTTTATTTCACCAGTTCCGTCGGAAAAAAAAAAACAATGTCCCTTTTTCCTAATCTCGTTAAGTAAGCACCTTTATATCTAAAAGCAATATTTCACGACTACCGAAACAATACATCCACTTCAAATAATCCATGCAAATGAAACACATTCCAACCCTTTTATATTCCCAGAATAGACGCCTCATCCCCTGGCGAGTTTTATCAATAAAAGGCCGAAGGAAAAATTGATAAAATAAAAAGAATAAGGTAATAACAATAAAATATAACGGTTGGTATAAATTTTCCTTTATTTCTTTACCCTGGCCGGTGGCCAGTGCCAGGGTGCATACGTAACGTAGGGGACTGAGTGTTTCTCTAATTCGGAAACAAGATGGATTGGCTCTGGGCTTTGGTCATAGCGGGCATTCGAGTAATTTATCAAGTATTGACTCGTATTGTTGTGGTTTTGTTTATTCTGGTTATTTGGGATGTTTTAGGGGAAGTCAGGGAAAATAAATTATGTTTTGGGTAACATATGTATGCTAACGGTTAATGTACCTAGCGCTAAATCCTGAGCGTTCACATTTGTATGGTGTTCATTATTAAGGTTATTCCAAATTAATGGATACTTAAGCTCTAAATGAGACATGCCGGATTGCCACAGGCTGCCTCAAACCGACTCCTGTATGAATGCTGTATCCACTTATTGGCATCGCGCCGCCGGAAATTCGCAGGACTATACCAAGTCGCATAAAGAGGGCGAAACTAGAAAACGACCCACGCCACCCAATGCACAATTACAGCTCAGTGCCCCAGCGCCTTAAAAGCCGGAAAAGTTTTCTGAGATGCGTAGGTCTATGTGATGGCATCTCCTCTTCGGCGAGATGCGACCTTTGGCGAGAGAAACTCAAGCCTCCTGAAAATTTCATCAGGCCATCGGAAAGCCTTCCTGGGCACATTCTGCCATGGTCGACCTGGAAAACCCTAAATAAACTCAGCACTCAGGTTGGCCGCAGCATGGACAACCTCCACAGGTGGGGGTTCTCTGATGGAACTAGTCTTCAGAGCTTGTGCAGCATCTCTCCGCAAACCATGGCCCATCTAACGGAGTGCGCAGCACGGCCTATCACCTGTACTTGCGAGGACCTTATGACTGCGTCACCGAATGGTATTGCCGTGGCTGAATTCTGAGCCAAACACAATATTTAAATTTTTATATTTGCCATCGACACGCTAAGAAGATTATTAAGGAGTTTCAATAAGTAAGTTTTTTATAATAACTGCTTGCCATTACTACTGTTATGTAGAACAATCCACAAACCTATAACATCCTGCAATTACTAACAGGCTAGAAATTATCAAAGAAATTGAATTAGTTTGTTTACCTTTAACGCATCATATATTGGGTGAGGCCATGTTGATCTTCACCGTCAGCCAGTGGTGTATAGGGCTATATACAACGTAGAAAAAAACTGTGTGTGTGTTTAGACTCGCGACTTAGCAAGACAAGTGGCTTTTAGGTACTATCAAAAGAATATCCACACATAACAAACTTACATCAATTTACAGCCTTCAATATATACCGACACAGCAAGCGTAAACTATTTTAAATTCCTCTTTAGCCCCCACTGTTTTCTTTGCACCATTCCACTTGCTCGAGCGTCATTACCATTTAAAAGTAAAAAGATCCGTATAAAATTGATATCGGTGCAATACTTTGAGCTGTATCTATTGACGTGTAAATATTTTTGTTTTTTTATTTATGGCCACCCCGTGTCCAGCCAAGTGTTTGCTCTGGCAACATCCCCTGCCGTTTGTCAAAGAGACAGTGTTAACGCTTGAGCGATAATGATGTTTTGTTATTTACATTTTTATAGGATACGTCGGGCGTTTATTTTCTTATGACATGTTTCTAAGAGACGAATATTTTTGGCAAAATCGATTAATATTTCGATTAGAAATTTTTCGTCAACTACGAAATTGCTTTTGAAGGCGAGCTTTTCAGTAAATTCTTGGTAAAGAGATTTAAAAACACTCCCAAAATACGCCAAGATGATGTATCAAGTTCCTACAGGAAGCATTCCAGTACAAAAATATCAGCCAGTTGCGCTTTAAATGCAAAAACCTCACAAATCTCAAGCTACCCTCAACCGCCAAGCAAATTAAAACGTAAAACTTAATCACCAACAAAACCATTTCACAGAAAACCATCCGTTCTTATCAAGCCATTCTTTCGCTTAATCTAACAAACTTGTGTTGCCAAATTTTCTTTAGGAAAACCTCTGGATTATAGCCTGGGCCTCATTACCGCGGGTCATCAGTATGCATAATAAATTAGGTAGAACGCCATCTAGCGGCGAACGGCGGAACTAAATAATGGTTGGGCAAAATGTACGGTGAAATTGGAGATGGATTACACCACGGCTGTGACGAATGGTCTCGAGCTGTGATTCCGGTTTCGTTTATTTGATATTAATATTATACTGATCGGAATCGTAATCAGTTAGGATCGGATTCGTTCGTGTATTGTTTTCGGAGTTCGAAAAAACTTGTGCATCCATTTTAGGAGAAAGTTTAATATTGATAGTAGGAATATTGGCAGATTTTATTTCATAATTAGTGTTTTAATTAGTTTTTATTCTAAGTAATTTTGAAGTTCTCTCATTTAGAAGACCACAAAAATATTGTTTTAACCATATTAGATGATAAGATTTATTAAAAATCGCTATTACTTTTTTGCTGACCACAGGAGGTAAGACCGCTTTAACAAATTTTGACTGTCGGTTTTCTGATGGAAGAGTAAATTCATTCTTAACATACAAGGGAAGGTTTGGCCATTAAACAATAATATTGGTTTAAAATTGTAGTCTCATTATCAATATTTTTCAGGAGGGTTGTACACAAAATGAACCCTTTTTGTTCAAACTTGTAACTCCAAGCAAGGCTCTTGTTTCCTAAGTGTAACTAAGAACAAGCATAAGCCAAAGATCTTACTAACAGACTTAATTAAATACTGTATTTATCATAACGATGACATAACCACGGCCATTACTGCAGATTCACCACAGGATCACCCTTGAAGTAGCACATTTTACCAACCACCCTTACCTCTCGCAAAGTCAGCACCCAACCTAAAATATTCCACACTAAGTTCAAATTCGTTTGTCGTGAATTTCTCGGTAGGAATTATTAGGTTGGTAGCACAGTGTAAGGGACAATAAGTAACAGGCGCGAGATGGCGCTGCTGTCGATTTATCATGGAGTTAGTTTATGACAAGTGGCCTGTCCCCGGCAGACGCCTGAAGATGCTTTTTACTGAGTTGTGAGCACCTACGAGAAAGGAGGTATATAACAAGGAGTTTGGAGGTGACATTGGTTACAATGGCTTTTAGGAAAAAACAGTTGGCTGTTTATTTTTTTCTATGAATTACCATACCTAGTAGTTTCCATTACTCTGGCTAACTTCGGGAAGGGTGTCCGATATTTCAAAGAGGTTTAAAATAAAATTACTAAATGAATGAGTCCATAGGGGTGGGGAGCTCATGGTTTGTTATAGCCTGTCAGACACCACCTCACACATGGAGTGTCAACATATCTAAGTAAGTGTATTTAGAAACTGTAATTTCAAATGTCTTTTGTGAGGAGAAGTCATAATCATTTCAAGATAAAAATCGGTTACATCAGTGTTTACACATCAGCTGAATCTAGGTACTTAATTGGCATAATTCACGAAATTTGTAACTAGATTGATGCGAAACTTCCTGACTCCCGTACTACGGTGGAAGAAAGCAGTATATTATTACTAGTAATATTGATCTCATCAAAATGACAGTTTCACCCCTGTTACGATCACCGAAATATTGCTATTTACCTCAAAAACCAATCCAAGCGAAAAGATTTAAGAAAACTTTATATTTTAAATTACGATATTTTGCAATTTTCTTCAAAGTCTTGCTTCTAACATCCCTCGCGAAGTTGCCACAGACTATGGTAATGAGGAGGGCCTGGGGTTTTTGCTACTTTCATCTCGTGTACTTCATCCCCCGTATTTTCATCCCCATTTGAATAGCGTGTTCAGCTGCGAATGTCGACCACGCGGAATAGTTTGTGATTTTTAGAAGGATTGATGTGTTGTGCGAACTACGCTGTTTACTCTGGAAAAAGAATAAAAAGTTTAGGAAGAAAATTTTCAAATGTGGCATTTGCTTTTTTCCGTATGTACAAAGTGTGGCCGAGTTGGCACAGATTGCCCATGCTCATAGATAAGTTATAAATCGACAGCCATTCACAAGATTACAATGTTTCTGAATAATTCTAAATTTTAGAAAACCATATCATATGAAAGCAAAATTACCAACAGGAATGCTATCCCAAGATAACCCCTTTACTATGTTTAATGTACGTTTCTTTCGGTAAACATCGTGAGGAAATCTGGGCTCATTTAATTAATGTAAGTCTGAAATAGCCAAGTCAGTGGCCTGTGGGATTCCCAGAGGCGGATTAATGAACCCTGACCAGAGGTGGCCAAATCCTCACACGAAAAGAAGAAGAACGAAAACCAAAAAAAGTTTCATAAAATTTATAACCTGCCTACTTAATACAAGTTAAATAAAACCTAATAAAACCTACAAAAACAAAAAAAAACCCTCACCATTTTCATTCCTTGACAAAAATCAAATATCGCAGTTCACCGTCGCCTGGCAGCTATTTCTGGTTCCACCGTCAAGTTAAAATAAACGTTGGCTCGGGACTCGACTCTCCGTAATGAAACGCCGCGGTTTTTCCATGAATAGTCATGACACTTAGCCGCTGACTTACCTACCAGCGCTGTACTCGTTGGAAACACTACTCACTTGGAGAAGAACGTGGTATAGGACAATTTTGGAAAGGGGTTCATTGGAACAAGTTTTTACTATGTATATATTTCTTAAAAGAGTTAATGAGTATGGATCCGTCGGGAAGAGCCAGGTGGGTGCGAATGACTTACAAAGGTTCGCATGTAAGATACATAAAATGTCACAGAGCAAAGCGAGAGAAGGCAGCAGCGTGTGATGCACCGCTGTCAATGATGATGTCGAAGACGTGGATGTGGGAATATAGATAGAAAATAAAACTCTACGTAGAAAACAGACGATACATCATTCCTATCCTCCTATCCATTTAAATATCTGATAGACAATTAGTACGAAATCGTTCTTAGTTTATTGCAATACTGATTTATTGGCTTACAGTTTCCCTTTTTAACCAACTTCCCAAAAAGGAGGAGGTTATCGATTCGACTGTATTTTTTTTATGTGTGGTACCTCAGAACTTTTTACAAGGTGAACCGATTTTGATGTTTTTTTTTTTTAATTTGAAAGCTGGTGCTTGTGATGTGGTCACATTTAAATTACATCATGATCTGATAAAGGACTTCGGAGATATATGTCAGAACTTTCAATAAATGACGGCAAATCACTCGGGATAGCTGCAATCGCATGTCTGTTTATTGTTTACAGCATTTCATAACATAACATCACACTGGTACGTTCTAAAGGGGTACGCAGGTGTGAACAGTTCACCCTGGTACACTCTCATTTCACCGGTTTTGTTTAAGTTTTATGTTACTGAGTTAATCTATTCTGGCATCACTTTGGGCATCATTTGGCCCAGCCTATAGAATTAGTCCATTATGTACCACAACTAAAAAGTCAAAATAAAAAATCTTTTTTACAAAAAAAATACAACCGACTTCCAAATAAAAACACTATAAAGTGAATAACTTCAATTTCGGCAGTCGTTGTCAAAAAACGACGAAACGAAAACAAGAGCACCGACTTCCGAAATAGAAGTTATTTTCTCTTTGAAGTGTTTTTATTTGGAAGTCGGCTGTAGTTTTTTGTAAAAATGTTTTTCTTGCCGAAGACCTTCACAAAATGGTTTCCAGACAGATTTTCAATCGCAATTCAAAACGTTCTCACATTAAACTTAAAATAATATCCTGTAACCAGAACACCATATACCGCATTCCTCTCTCGCCACCCCATCTCATTGAGATGCGGTGACCTCTCGAAAATCAGAGACTCCACCCACGTTATCATTCCACTTTTATATCGGCCGTTAATGTAATTGGCTGGTCAGTATAGCCGTGTGGAGGACTGTGGTTTGAGTACTCCGGAGGACAAGTGGACTCTAGTTAATTAATTTTATGCCCTCAAGTTGTTGTTGTGCTTAATGTTGCTGAAACATTATGTTACATTGTGGTTGGTAAGTGGATGTTTAATTTTAGTAATGTTGGGAGCAGTCATAAAAATTATGTAAATAAAGTACTTGGATCTATTAGATAGATAAAGGGTGTACCTCTATGGGGTGTATGTTTTTAACCGACTTTCCAAAAAAGAGGAGGTTGTATGTTCGACTTTATGAATGTTTTTTTCTGTTCGTTTATTTTCACCGATTTCTCCGTCAATTGTTTACCGATTTTGAAAATTCTTTTTTTGTTTGAAAAAGTATGTGCCGGTTGGTCTCATTTTAATTTGGTGAAGATCTGATTAAGAACTTCGGCAATATACAACATAACTCTTCATTAAATAAAGGAAAATCTTTCGGGATTGCTGCAATCGCATGTCTGTTTATGATTTATATCATTTCATAACATAACATCACGCCAGTATGCTCTAAAGGGTACGCAGATGTGTACCCTTGGTAAAAGTCAAAGTCAAATATATTTATTCAACTAGACAAAAAAGCGGCACTTTTGAACGTCAAAGAATTAAAATTAAAATTAACTAGTTATAAAAATTGATTCTACCGTGCATTCCAGCCCGTCGCTCGGTATCGACTCCGGCGCAGTTGCATCAGCGCCAGCGACAGGATGTGTGAGTTATGTTCCGCCGATACCCGTGCCGGTATTCAGGGTGGTGTGGATTTCTTGATATATGAAGGTCTATTTCTTAACAAACTCTTTTTTGATAATGAACCGTGCGGGAAGTTAGTTTTAACAGTGAGTGAGCCCTCTAATTAACCTTTAAATTATTAACTGCCCCAAGTTTACCCTATGATGTTTGAATCTCTCTACATCCATAGATTCAGAGACTAAATACACAATTCGGTTCCCTTCATGATGGTTGAGCTGAGTTGTGCCGATCCATATGACATGTTCGTGAACGGGCGCCATCATTTTGGATTGGTCATAACTTAGCTGCTTCGCCTGTTTTTAATTAACTATTTACTGTATTTTTTAATTGTTTGTTTTATTCTAGACGCTTTTACGTGCATATCTTTTTACATCGTTCTCACATATATATGTAAGAAATCGTATTCGCGATCCGTGAGTGATACTGTGAACCGCCCGTGCCTTTGTTTGTGTAGATATTTCTCGCGCGGCGAAGTATTTTTGTCGGGAACGAGTTTAGCTGTCTGCCATCTCTGTCCAGACCACGTAGGTTTTCCCTTATTATTATATATATTTTCCCCAAATAACCCTCGACCGGCCACGACATTGGACATGAGACCAGGGACCACCATGAGGACTAAGATAAGTTATACCATCGTACCATTTTCCACCTGGTTGACGGGAACGGTATCTCAAAAGACAAACCCCTAGCAGTCGCTGCCGCGTATCGGGGTTTCGCGGGTATAGACCTGCTAAGTTCCAAGAGTCGCAGCATTGCTCATGGGCCCCAGCGTTATCCCTTGACTGTGGTCCAAAGGCCTGTATTCAACGGGTAAGTAGGTACAACTAAAATATGAAAAATAAAAATAGTCGGTAGTATTTTCTTGTACAAAAGTTTTTATTTTTTTCAACATCGACTCAACATAACTGACCCGAATGGTAATTTCAGTATTTTTGTGGAAAGTTCGCAATTGCATCGCAGTTGCAAACCTTAGAAAATATCTCTGATTTCCCTACATTTTAACATTTTTTTAGCAGCTTTAATTTGAACATCGATTAAGGATTAGAGTCCTTCTGGAGGGCTACAAAAATAATTATTATATCGATACTCCTAAAAAATGGACTCCATGGTTGATTGGTAGAGAATGCCTAAGGCTTTAAGTCCGCCTTTGTACCTTTTATGCATGAAGTAAATAAATTAATAAAAAATGTATTCGGAAAAAACCCACTGCCAAATAAAAGTAAAAACTATTATGACAAAAAATCTTGTATTTATTTCTATGATACGAGTATGCAGATATCTTATGTAAGAGTTTACATAGTCATTCAATAATCCCTGAACATTTCCAGGCAGGTAGTACATTACAAAGTATATAAACAACAAAACAAACTAACAGAAAGCTATTCCACCTCCTTAGTTCCGACTTAAATTTTAACTGTCTCGCTGTATACAATGGCTCTTACTTTAAACTTCTAAGTTTAAGTTCTTAGTTACTACATAGAAGCTTTAAGTTACGTCTCGTACAGGGCTGCCATGACTGGGCTTAGTTTGTTGAATTTAGTTAGCTACTTGTTCATGATTTTTAAACAGCATTGTATAGAGTGGACAAGTTGAAGCTACAGGCGTCACCAGCGATTTCAGGACATATATATACAATATGTATTTCAACTGTTATCAAAATTATGATCGCTATTGGTCATGTTGCCTGAAAATCTATTAAGTATTATATCATCCTATCTTTGGTGTTTGCCTAATATCTAAGCAGTTCTTCTGAAATCGCAGATGCACTATCATTACGGGTTAGAATAAAACCAGCATCATCAGTAAGATAAAAACTTGTAAATTGACACAATTTTACGTAAATGGTTTTATTTCCTGAAGTGTTTTCTTAAATTTCAGGACACGATCATTCAGACAGTGTTCCAACGTTTTATAAGAGGTCGTTAGTAAGTAAGATTTCAACGACGTTCTTGGCTCGTCGCGATATCTCCCCAACGATTTAGAGCAGTCGAGTACCTAAGAGGTGCCAAGTAAAGGCATTTTGCAGAGATTCTACTTTGTCTTAGGCTACAAAAGTTATGTTTTAAAAGATCTCACGTTTTGTGGGTGCTTAATCAAATTCTTCAGGATGTGTTAATTATGAGCAAATAATACAAAGGTAGTTTTTTATATTAATTGCAAATCGGCTGGGTTCAATTCTATCTTCAAGACAACTGAATGGTGAATCAAATGTATCTATAGTAATAAGTATAGTATAAAACATATACTTATGTTACTCATATACGTATAGAATACGTAAGTAATAAACTTTATACGACAACGCACCTTCAATTCCAACAAGTAATATACTCTCAAAAACCCTTAAATACAACCCCAGATTGCAGCCACTAAAATTAAATCGGTAAACCACATTGAAATAAACTCCTGACGCAACATAATCCGGGATGACCGCGCCTTAAAGACATCCGGGCGGGTCGCTGGATCCGACACCTCCCTCCTCATCCAGTTGCCATCCACCATCCTCCCCCGAATGTTGTAAAAGAAGGAAAAACGCCCCTCTGCCCCCCTACCCCCCACAACCCAAGAACACTCGAGATAGCGATTGTTCATGTATGAATTCACCACATTACGAGTCAAGTAGGATAAAAACAGAATGTGAGGAGAA
Source organism: Orthosia gracilis (assembly GCA_947562075.1). Taxonomy (NCBI): domain Eukaryota; kingdom Metazoa; phylum Arthropoda; class Insecta; order Lepidoptera; family Noctuidae; genus Orthosia; species Orthosia gracilis. The sequence continues at coordinate 49,386,708 of OX387270.1, read as the reverse complement.
GCTTTGAAAAATATAGCGAGCATTGAGTGATATTCTTTCGACCTTAAGTGGTCCGTTTTTATTCGAGCCCTCGTTTTAGGTATGTCGAGTAAAAATATACAGACAGATGTTTTTCGATCTTTGAGATAAGGTTTCTTAGTAACCGTTGACGGCGAATGGGAATTGTCAAGCTTGAGCGAAACAATTAGAATGATCTCCCGGGAGGTACCATTCTGTGTTAATCAGCGATCGATGATAAAGATTCTGAATGGGGAAAATTAAATAAATGCTACTGCTATGATATTTTTTCTAAAGAAACAAAAAATGCTTTTTAACTGGCTACAATAAAGGATAAACGATATCATAATTTTTGAAACGAAGCGTTAATAATTCTGACACACGGTTGGCTATTTTGAAACATATCAGATAGCACAGCCTATGTTCAGTAACTATAACAAGTTTATTTAATAAATGATCCGTTCATTAGGCTGAAGGACACAAATCATCGGCTCTCCTGAAATCAGAACACATCAAAATAAAGGTCATATAGATAATTTGACTGCTATAAGCTTAAACTGAAGCTTATCAACATCTTAAGGACCTTTCTTCCTGGCATCGATCACCCAACACACACATCATTCACAACCCACTAAAGAAAGGATTACTACCCACATGAAACTTGAGTAAGAATGGTAAGCAATGGTAACCGGCAAGTAATCGAACCGGTAATATTAACATACAAGTCCACACGCGCCAAGAAAGAGTTATTACTGTTCTTAAACATAACTAGATATTGAAAGTCATTATTTAGAATTCAGTTTTGTTAAAATAACAAGTTTCAACTCATTGTAACTTGTGCTTTTTTTTAATTTATCATCATCATCATAATTTCAGCCGAAACACGTCCACTCCTGGACATAGATCTCCCCAAGCGTCGCCACACTGATCGGTCCTATGCATTTGGCATCCACCGGACTCCCGCAGCCTTGACCAGGTCGTCGCAAATTTATAGGTCCCGTCGGTTCCTAGGCTCAATTCAAAGCTCATTGAAAACGTTCATTAAACAGCAGTGTTCTTACTAACTTACTCCAGTATTCAGCTGGAGTATCGAGGTAGGACAATTACGTTTAACTGATGATTGATTAATCACTTTTGCCCGCACCTTTGGTCCCATGATAGGTATATTCTACGGGAACCGAGTATTTTTTCGGGGTAAAAAGTCCATGCCATTCCGCGAAAGCTACATTAGCTTTCTATAACTGAAAGAGTTCTAATCGGATCAGAGCTGCCAGAGATTTCAAACAGTTTTATGATTAATTTTTGTTGAACGAGCTTTTTCAAACAGATTTTCCCTTGTTCGTGCTAAATATTATTCACGTATCTACTCACTTTAATTGTATACAAAAGAGGTGTAGATATTAAGGTTTTATGGTCGGCCAACGGTTTATGTCTCTCTCTATGTAGGCTATGGGAATGTGATGGCGTGCAAATGGATGGAAATAGAATATATAAATGCGGGATGAAGCAATTGATATTTTAGTATAGAGATGGGGAAAATATAGGCTTTTTTCTGTGAGTTCGTTTTGGGTCAAGTAATGTGTTTTTGATTTTTTTTTCTTAAAAAGTACATAATGGTTAACCATACAAACGGAAAACTAAATAACAAAACTAGAGTTAGAGAGATAAGATAAATTGATTTTAAAGGCAAAGTCGATTCTTTTTTTCTTTTTCAAGACACCACATTAAAAGGCATCTTTGAATGTCGCGATTTACAATTAAAAATATTAATAAGTGATTCTATGTGTTTCGCATTAGATTCTTATGGAGAAGAATGAACAAGAAACTCAATAGTTTCGTAATCTTTAATAATGAAGTTTTACAATATTTGGTATACATGAATTAATACTTTATGACGACTCGATGAACCTACATACTTTTCTTAATTATTTGAATTATTTTTGCGAGAAATACAGGCGTAAAGTTTTCTTTTTAACACGCTTTTATTAGCTTGGTATGTATCTATGTAACGGAATCTTTGAACGTGATTTCCACCCCCTTCAAAACGTCGGATTAATTTGAAACTTTGCACACTTATCAAGGACCCAAGACAATGTAATAATTTAAAAAGTTTGTCCCATTATCCTTACCAGGATCATCAGGGATAGCGATTAAACTAAAAATGAAAAATAAATAATAGTTTAAAAAAACACGCTTTAATAGAAAACCAAACTAAAAAGTAGAAAATAATTTTCAATACATTTATTACCTCTGTCGAGTATGTTTACGATAGCATGTGTGAATCCGGGAAGCTTTTTAAATCCCAATTGAAGTGCTGTCAAAAGATCAATATGGACATTATTGCATACAGACCGCCACTTTAAGAAGGTTTTCAAAGGTTTCTGGAAAAAGACAAATAAGTTGAATCTGAAGCCTGGACATCCTGTGAGTGTTGCTGGCGTGCATTAACCACAGAAAATTGCGAATCTGTTCCAAAAGCTTTTTAAGGTTGAGTGGCCATTGGGTACGGCATCGAGAACGCTTAATGTTGACTGTGGAGCCGGAGATCTTAAAGTCAGGTTTTCAGCCAAAGATGTGGCAAAAATTATCAAAGGCATGGTAAGAGGTAAATCTCCTCGTCACGACAGCCTCAGCATCGAGAATTTGCAAAATGCAGGCTGTCACTTACCGCAGGTTCTGGCTATGTTTTTTAATTTATGTGTTAGCCATTCTTACCTGCCAGATGAATTGATGCGCACGGTTGTTGTGCCAATATCTAAAATTAAAACCGGAGATACTGCCGATGTATTAAATTACAGACCGATTTCGTTAGCCACTGTTATAGCGAAAGTACTGGACAGTCTGCTTGACCAACAGCTGGCAAAGCATATCAAGCTCCATGACGCGCAATTTGGCTTTAGATGTGGTTTGTCCACGGAGAGTGCCATCATTTGCCTCAAGCAGACTGTCCAATATTACAGTGATCGGAAAACTCCTGTATTGCTTGCTTTCTGGATCTTTATATAAGCTATGGGAGAAGCTGGAAACTGAGACAGATTGCAACCTGGAAGCTATTTCTGCTATTAAGTATTGGTACAACAACCAGAAAAATTGTGTACGATGGGCAAACTCGTTCTCGGAATTGAATAGGTTGCAATGCGGGGTGAGACAGGGTGGCCTAACCTCCCCTAAGCTATTCAATCTTTACATTAACCGGCTTGTCGATGAACTTAGTAGTACCAATGTCGGGTGCCACATTGACGAAATCTGTGTGAACAACATAAGTTACGCAGGTGACATGGTACTGCTGAGTCCATCGATTGGAAGGTTGCGTAGGTTGGTACGTGTCTGTGAGTCTTATGCCGAGGCCCATGGGCTCAGATACAATGCTAAGAAAATTGAGCTGTTAGTGTTTAAGGGGCGTGGCAAAAGCTACGAGACATTGTAGCCTCAGTCAAATGTGCAGGAACCGCCTTAAACAGAGTGTCACATATGCAAGGAATATGATTTGGGTCCGTTCACAATCAGTGTGAATTCGGCCAGAAGGTGCTTAAGCCTCAAATTTTTCAAGTAGCAGTAGGTTATATTGTTTGTTTCTGTTTTATTCGTTTATTATTTTCTTTGTCATCAGTCATTTAATTGCAAACTAAGTTACTTTAATTAAAGCGGTGAGTTCTTTCTTTTTGTGCTCACACCATAAATTATTATTGTAAGTCTATACGTGAGGATTTGTAATTGGCTTTCTGTTGACTATGGTTTCTTTTTTTGTCTGTATGTAATAAAATAAATAAATAAACGTAGTCATTTTAGAAAATACCTAAAAAGCACCCCACGCTTTTCTACAATATTTTTTTTTGTTAATCACACTGTTCTTAATTTAAATTTATTGAAAATTATGTTTTACTTTTTAGTTTGTTTTTCTATTAAAGCGTGTTTTTTAGTGTTTTTTACTATTTTTTTTCGGTAGTGCCTATTTCTGATTTTTCACGAACATTATCCTTCTCAAAAACTACATATTCCTGAAAATAACCTCACAAAGTAAACGAAATCATAACCACACGTACCCTTACCGCAGCTCAAAAGAATCCGCCACACTTTCAAGTTCCGCCAAAAGAATGCTTCCCTGCTCCGCTCAGCAAATCGCAAAGGTATGTAAATAGGGTGAAAAACCCTTAGTTCTTAACGAACCTCGCGAACATGAATATGGACGAACTGAAGAAAAGAGAGGTGTTAATCTTGAAGCTGAGGGATCTACTTTTAATTAATACAATCAAAACAAACTGAGGGCCGCTCAACGGCTTAATTTGCAGAGATGGATTTGAAGATGGCTGTAGAGACTGATTTTCGTTTTGTGTTTTGAAGTTTGATACAAGCCAATTTTTTAATTGGAATTACATCAATTATTTTAATACTTATTTGTGTTTATTTTAATTCAATGGGCAGCTATTTAAAATTAAAGATTGGAGAACCGTAAATGAACCAAAATAAGTATGCATGGAAGAAGTATGCGTAGCAGGTGCCAGTTTCCGGACCCCCATAGGTAACATTAAGTTACACCTTACCTACTTATAATATATTATAAAATAATAAATAGGTAAATTAAAAGGACAAAAATAGGAAGGATTGTTTTTTTCTAAATAAGTCTCTTATGTCTTCCTTTGAGAACACAATAAATATGTATTTTTATTAATAAAGGTGCACTATTTAAATCCGTGCCTGTCCCTTTGGTCGGCAGACCGACCCTTCCGTGTTTCATAAACCGCTTGGTATTAATAAAAAGCTCACCTATTAATCTCAACTGTAAACTCATTTTCATATTCCTCTTAGTTCTATTTATTTTTATCGTTTATTTCTTTTTATATACCACGTAAATGATTGGATGAATACAATCATTTCTTTAGCCACGTTAAGGTGATTCGACGAAAATTCGTACGTTTATTGTAGGCACGTAAAGCAAGTATGTTGATGTAATGACAGTTTAAAATATGTGTCCATATGCTTAATTTCTTGATATAAGAATTGTTAAATAACTGAGCTACGTTAAGAAGTTGCCACTGTAGAGTTCTCTAACCAACTGCCCAAAACTTTCAGAATCATATAGTTTTATTTATGAATGAATGAAAATGAATGAATGAATGGATATGTTATGGATTTTCACTGTCATTTTTCGTAGGTAATATCTTTTTATTTGTGAATTTAATTAATCATCTATTTTATCAATATGTTTGAATTATGCTTGTAGTGTTGTGGTTGTATTGTTTAATTGAATTTATTAGTTTTATATTACTTTTTGCATGCCTTAGTTAAGGTAGAAAGTATATGGTTCCCCTAATATTGTAACATCTGTGATTGTACCTACTTTCTGTGCAAATAAGCGATTCTATTCTATTCTATTCTATTTTTATTTGCGAGTTACATCAATCATTACGAATAGCGATAAATTTATAGATTGTTTTTTTCAAGATTGACGAAAATATTGTCATTAGCGTTATTTCTCAGTTGTCTGCCATTTTCACATGATTATGTAAACTTTGTGTGTAAAGCTAGCCCCTTAATACAAAATAAAAAAGATTAAAGTAAACTCACAAAAACACACAAGGAAGTCGCATTAACCCCAATATTAAACTAAGAGCCGTCTATGAATACCAAATTCGCAGACAGACAGAACAACTCCTAAAATATTGCCCGTTGAACGACTGAAAATTTACATGAAACATTTTAATATCAGCCCTCTAGGCCTCCATATTCACCTGCCCTTTTTTCTCACGCCATAAAAGTAAGAAAATAACTTTTTATACCACCCTTAAACCCTTCACTTTAATAAGAGAAAAATAACGTGATATAAAACCTCTTTGATTTACGAGGAACACTGGCCGAGATGTGACAAACTTTTCTTTTTTGTGCGCGTTCCGAATTCGAACAAACGTCAATCAAGTTGGGAGAACGTGTCCTTTGAGCTCTGTTGTTTATCGACTGACTCTTGATTAGGCAGGTAAACTTTGGTATATAAATTCATGAATTTAGTTAGTAGAAAGAAAAGCATTTGAATGGCAGGTTTTTGAGATCATATTGATGTAAAAATTAAAGTAAATCAGGATTTTTTTTTAAAGCACGGATTATCAGTACCTAAGTTTCGATGACGACTCAGGAATAATTATACCGAACGATAAACGCTGAATAAAAGGAGCTGAGGTAGACATACCCTATACGTTTTATTTTCCTTAGACAAGAAGTAATGTAATAAGTTAAAACAATTGTTTTTAAAGAATAGCCGCCGCGCGCCGCCACAATAGACAGCAAGTAAGTAAACAGAAAAAGCGTTACTCCTCCTAAGTCATAAACACCACGAAAACAAAATAAAAAAGTAATAAATCGCATCTTGCAACACTCTCGAGAACGTCAGACGAAAGCCCTTAACGTCACAAAGGTGGCGGGGTTGCCATGTCACAACTCTCCACGAAATTTATGCACATAGCTTACGTCACGAGGGCACTCCGTCACACGCGGGACGAGGGATAATGTGGCAACACTGATACGTAGAACTGAAAAAAGATGACATAGTTTTTTGTTCCTTTGTCTTTCAAGGTTTTTTTGGAGAGTAAATTCTTAACCTAAATTGAAACTTTGCATCAGCTTTTACGATTACACGCAGTTCAGCATCCATCTGTGAACTTTGACCTAATCGACTAGCTGGAGGTACTTACGTTACAAAACTATGGGTTCATGAGCAGAAGAAAAAACGAAGAATCCATCAAAATATTACATTCATCATCAGAACAGTAAATTGTTTTATTATTTCTTCTCTATCTTTATTGGTTACTCTGTGACTTGAGACGATAAAGAAAGGAAACCGTGTCACGAACAAGAGCCTGAAGTGTCGGCTTTGTAGATACATGTTATTTACTGGGTATCATATTATACATAGGCACAGCTACTTCTTTCGCAAAGAAAACTTATATTTATTCTACTTGGTTGATCAATCGGGTTTATTTTGTTATATTCAGCCACAGTGCAAATAATACATACAGTCTATTTAAAACAGACTGCCATACAGATGGCTTATGATAGAAATACCAATTTGCACATCATCATCATCATGATTACAGTCGAAAGACGTCTACTGCTTAAAATAGGCCTCCCCCAGGCGTCGCCGCATTGACCGATCCCGTGCGTCTCGCATCCAGCGCCTTCCTCACAACCTTAACCAGGTCATCGTTCCATCTAGTAGGAGGCCTTCCAACGCATCGTCTTCCGGTTCGCGGTATTTGCACATGCCAAAACTTAACTAAAAATACTCTTAGGTCCATATAGAATACCTATCCACAATTCGAGCAGCCATGCAGCTTTAAATCAGCATTTGGTTGCTTACATCTCGAATTTCTCAGTAGGAGTCTAGACTTGTGCCCGGTTGTTGGTAATAAGCTCGCTCTCTATTACATGGTACTTACACATATCTCGTGAGATGCAGGTATAATGTAGGAGCACTTCTGTCTAATCCTTCGGGGAACACAGGCGTGATGATAATATGTGTGTCTAATATCAGATTCCTATTTCATAGCGCAGGTATCCAGCTGAAAACAAAACAAACTCACATGAAACATTCAATTGCCCCACTTAATTATAATCTTTTATCCTGACCAGACCTGAAAAAAACTGAACGAGGCCGCAGGTGCAAGTTGATGAAAACCATCCCTTTTAAAAAAGAATATTTTCCCGAATTAATAAACAACCCTTCATGCCAAGGTATAATAGATTCAAAGTGGGCTCGGTTTTATTAAGTTACTGTTTTATTTCAGATAAATAAAAGAGTATTTCCGGCTTTTGTGAATTCAAAGACTTTTGTTTGTTTAACTTTAAATTGATTTTTACCGTAGGTAATTGTGTGTCGTACCTTACAAGAAAATTTATATGAAAAATAGGCAATCAAGGGGACTGCCGACAGAAGTGAAAACTTAAATCTTTAGAATTTACACGTTACATTAGCATGTCAATGACGTTGTCACATCCATCACATCGTTGCTCCTACCTACATCGCTCAACTCGGCTAAAGAAGGTTTCACTTGAAATCTTTGCGTATAAAGATTGTAGTAGTATGGTCTCTGTATGTGTACCTAAATGTCTAGGTATAGTTCAGATGGTAATTTGTTCATATTGTTTGAAACAAACATAAAAACACCATTATTTTTCAAACCATATTTCAGGCAGTCTTTTTACGCATTTAAAAAATACAATGGCCGAAATTCTCGATAACCAAACACCGCGTAAATTATACAGTTTTGAAACAAGAAAGCGCGGGAAACAAAACAAGCTAGGTGGGTAGTGGGCGCATTCATTTGAATAATTTTCGCGCGTATTTTCTGACGTATACATCGTTTTTGCGGTGCGTTCGTATCGCAGATGGCGCTCGTTAGCCTGAAAAATAAATTAGGCAAGAATATTATTTTTTTCAGACGACGAGATTGCGATTACCTATTTAGGCACCTAATTTATTAATTAAGTGAAAATAGCAGTGTTTAGATATCCTTCTAAATTTTTTAGTCAGAGAGTGAATTAAATATGAGTGTATTACCCACATTTAATAAATGATAGAACCTACAGCTACGGAGTGGAATGCCTGATTCCGGAATTCTACGAAATTAAAACTAAATAGTTTTGAGCGTTTTAATAAATCAAATCAACAAAATAATTTGATTTTAATAAAATTCTTCTCTCAAATCAAATCAAATTTATTAAACAAATTTTATATTAACAAATAAGGATCTATTGTGTATACGCACTGTCTAGTAAGTATTTGAAGGAAAAGGTGACTTTATAAAATAAATCTTTAGACACCTCACTGAAAGAGTACTACTTAAATATATCACAAAATGAAACCATATAATATCATACTATTTCCACCAATACATAGCCCCAAATACTGCTTGTATTGTGTATTTCCTTCCAGTAGATTAAGCCACAATATTTTCCTGGAACATCCATCATTTCCCCGCCAAAATAACGGTCCGGGGGATTCTGGCCCTGTTATCGGCTGGCGATAATCAATTCCAGCGAGCCACCTACTTATGAGTGTTTTTCTTACCTTGTCCACTTGTTTACCCAATGAGGGGAACCTTATAGAAGGTAGATAGGCATATAAAAGATACGCTTCATCTTCAAATTGTCAGCTGAAATATGCTTTGTAATAACGTCATCGTTAAAGACCGGATTACATGCATTTGTATATGAAATTGCATATTGACCCAATTATCAGCGGCAATTGCATATAATATAAAATTTCGCCCATATATATATACTTACAATTATCGCTTATAAAAATATTTAGACCATACAATTAGAACACCTTTCTGCCTGATTTACTGCATCGTTTTAGTGTATTATTATCGTCTAAAAAGTTGTTAATTTTGGTATTGATAATTTATGATTGAATTATTCACTAATTGTCTGCTGATTTATAAATAACAAAATTAAACCCTACCACTTTATTCCTTTTTCTCGTTTTCTGAAACTTAATGTAGCATATTTTACAAATTTTCATAAAAGTCAAAGTAAAAGATTTATTTGCAGATAAATATGGTTACAAAAGTTCTTACAATGGTAGTATAACAGTAGCTTAACATATTTAATCATAGCATAATGACATGCAAATTTTAGATAAGTATACAATTAGGTCATTTAAATTTAAACTGAAGGAATTATTTTAAAGTATAGAAAGAATTCTCTATTAACCACTTGCGCAAAGACCTTCTGAAGCGGACCATTGGAAGTTCTTTAATTTCGTTCGGAATTTTGTTATAAATCTGAATACACATATGATAGCAACTTCGCCTATATAGCTCCGTTTTCATTCTTGTAATAATTAATCTACTAGGATGTCTAGTTCTGAATTTACAATTATTTCCCAGTTTTTCAAACATCTCAGGGTGAGATTTGGTAAATTAACATATTTCCTCAATATAAATACCAGTCAAAGTAAGTATTCTAAGTTTCCTAAACAGTGGTTTACAGGATGTAAGTGGGTCTACATTACAAATCGCAGGTATACACCTCTTCTGCGCGATAAAAGCTCTTTCGAGATGCATCGAGTTTCCCCATACCAGTATACCATAACGCAGTATTGAACCAACATATTATGCATGATAAGCCAGTAATTTGGCTTGTCTACTTATAAGGTTAAATATACGCCATAGAACATAAGCAAACTTACTGAGTTTCCCACATATCTTATCAATATGATTAATCCAGGAACACCTCTCGTCTAAATCTATCACAAGAAAAGTCATAGTATCTGATTTCCGTATTTGTTTATCTTTATAAGTAATGTTTAAATCGATTTTATTCCAGTTTTTGTTATGAAATTGTAATAATTTGGTTTTATCTATGTTAGGTTTAAGGTTATTCTTTTCCATCCAAGTTATTACTTTGTTTACGGTACTATTTATTTCCTCATTATAGTTTTCTTTATTTTTAGGTATAATTACGGCCACATCGTCTGCAAAGAGTATGCAGGCATGATCAGTCACTTCTGTCAGGTCATTGATATAAATCAGGAAAAGTGGGGGGCCTAAAATGCTGCCCTGTGGAACGCCTGTGCTATTGTAGCCTTATTTGGATTTAAATGTCAGTTATCAGTGCCACATCATCGCTTAACAGGTGAGATAGTGGTCAAACGCGAGCCCATCAATAATAATATAAATGCTATTCCCCTCACAACTAAACATAGGTGGCAAAATATTTTAACCAAATAAATATAACGAACTTCATAATGAAAGAGGTCTACTCAACCTCTGAATCAACATCCTTCAAGTGCAGTATCAGCAGAAATGTAGCAAAATAGTGAGTTGTCTGCTCGCTATTAATTCACTTCCCCTCAGAATATATTAAGCGCTATTTGTTTTTGCTACATTAACATTTTTATGACTAAACTGAGAGAAATCACTTACTCTAAGTGTACCAACTCAATTGGACCACACTCCCTAAAAACCTCATCTTTAATCCAACTACCCAAGCGTTATAATCCCTTGGCATTAAGATTGATGGTACCAAGTGATTTTGTTAGAGAATTGTAATGAGTGCTCAAAAAGTCAAAATAATTGTGTCTGCGAACAACCGTTTGTTTTGATTCTGATGCTTGATTTAATTTTACAGCGTGAAGAAATACTTTTAATAACTATGCATTTTTTATTTTACAGCTTATAGTTGAGGGGAAATCTTTTGACTGAGCAGAAAAAGAAACGAAGCGAATAAAAGTACGTACTTGCATCATTCTAAAAAAAATAGGATTTCTGATTGTACCTATCAATTATTATTATCACCTATTCTAAACTTTTATTGAACATTTTGTTGTTATTACAAAAGCACAAAAAGTTTAGCAAAATAAAAACAAAACACAGACACGGCAGACCACTTGTCACTTGTAGACGACGGTTGAAAAAGATCTGAATGAAGTACAATTGGGACGCCAGCACAGCTCAAAACCGTACACGGTGAAGGATAAGCTCGCGACTGAAGAAGAAAAAGTGTGTACTTACACACTTTTTACTTACACACTTTTTCTTCTACACAACACACAACATCACCAAATATCCTTTTGTTTATCAAAGGTACACATTACATAGTCCGTCAAGTCCGCGATATTAAATTAAAAAGATGAAGTTTCCTTCAATTCCATTCCACTCTCCAAAAGAGAGTTTCTTTCACTTTCAGCTCTCCACAAAACATTTACCAGACGACGCATTTTCTCGGTACTTTAATTTATTTACTCAAATAATAAAATGTAGGTCTTAACGAACGGTTCAAAACCCCAACTAAAATTCAGCGAAGCATATTTATAATGTGGGGGGGCCGCGACGCAAACTCGCCCGGACCAAACTTAATTCCGCCCGTCGTCGCGACCGCAAAGAAAACTTTGCTTCAAAATTAATATTTCTTTCATTAAAATGCTGTAATATTTTCGCTTGCTGCATGCATAAGTAATGTCTATGAATAAGAAACGTGGAAAAATTTAGCGAAGTCTCATTGATTGAGCCAGATATCGGCGACGGTGTGTGGAACATTATGTGGGGCTTGCTGGAAGATCAAATAAAATTTAGGGAACATAAACCTGTTTTGAAATCGCTAAAGGTAATCAGAAATGCGAAAGAAAACTTTTTCTATAAAACTGTTTAGGAGTTTCGTCTGCCTTTTTACTTCGCATGTGATGGTTTGCTGTAGTTAAGGCAAATTATGGTGCAATGAAGTAACTTAACGCAATGTTAAATATTTCTGAAGTTGACTGACGCCTAGTGGCCTGTAGCTGAAAATTACAACGGTCTTTGACACACATGTCTTGTTCTACTTAAAAAATACCGGTGCCTTAAAATTACGTTGTTATTTAAACTATATAGTATAACCAATTGATAAAAGGATCAGATTACGATAATTCTCTATAACTTTGTATCATTTGCTACTTCTATTCCCGGAAAATGCACTTTTCCTGTAGAATAGATCACAGTTGCGATGCCGCGGAAAAACTAATCACGAATAATTCTGCAGTTTTTTAAAAGTCTAAGAACAAAAGCAGCTTAAAAGGTTGAAATTTTCTTTGTAGATATCCATCGATTTTCTTTCCATCCAATATCTTACCTCTCCGGTAAGTACACTGTCGTTTCTTTAACTCCATAGGTTCAGTTGTTTGTCTTGCAGATTTGAGAGTGCCTCAAAAAGTCAAGCATTGACAGAAGCGGGGGACCGTTGTATTTCAAATGAGGGTAGGTTTGTTTTTGAATAATTTCATTTGCTTCACTTCTTTCTTTCTTTTAATTACATTGATTTTGTTGGCAGGTTTTCAAAATGTTATCAGAATTTGAAACATTTCTACAAATGCACTTGTTTTTATTATGTACAGCAAATGCACAGTATATACAGGTATTACAATCAAGAGCTACGGATTGTTGTAGTGTTTCTTTCGTGAGAGCAGTGGCGCGTAATACCCAAAGATTTAACAAATTAAATTAGAGGCCACAATAAATTGAAAGATAAACTTTAAGTTTTCCTAATAAATTAACATATGTAATGTTAACTTTATCTAGTTATCTCCATGTGCCATCTCTCTTGTATTCCAATCTATCAAACATCAATTTTCCTGAAAATCTCGCGGCTTTTTTTTTCGAGGCATAAAATGAAACAAAAGAAGCACACCATCAACAATAACACTAGAATAAATAATAACATAACATTCACGTTATCTCGTAGCATCATTAAGCTATCTCGGGGACCGGGGTGAGTAGAACTCTCCCCACTGAATATAATTTACATGAAGTCCTAGGGTGAAGGAAAAACAACACGTTTCATCGTTTAATTTGAAAAATTGGTTCTGTAGTCGTTTGTAGATGATGTGTTATGGCTGCATTATGAATTTATGTTGTCAATGTGTTGTTGAATTATTTTGGGTATTTATACTAAAAATTGTGGAAAGAAATTACTCGTAACAAAGTTTTCAGAAAGTGACAAAGTTTTATTGATTGAAGAAAATAAGCTTTAAATAGAAATACATAAATACAAGTCTTTAAGTGAAATTTAATATTTCGTTACCGAATAACATTTATAAAAGGTAGGTATTAGTCATAGTCACATGGTAATCAATTGCCAGGGCTAGGTGTATCCAGTTAGCATAGTCCCACTTATTATAATATATATAATAAGGTCTTTGGCTCCAAAAAATACCCCTAAGTACCTATATACTAACAAACATTACAACATTCACCTATCTCAAACACAGCCTCATATTTTTTGTCATAACACAGCCACAACAAACGGTCCATTTTCAACGATACTTAACCCAAAAAGTAAGTTTGCTTAGCATCTGCGAAATACAGTTTCAGTTCATTTAGCGAACAAAATGTATATAAAAAGTCAAGGCGCTTCCCTCTTCAACTGTTCTTAAGACTTACTTTGAATAAAGCTCCCTGTTCGCACTGCAATTATAGCGTTCAAACACTGCAATCCGGCGATTTCAGTCGCAGAGAGTGTAGGCGTATGCAAACAAACATTTAAGATATTCTTTCTCGATAAATCCTAGTACTATCTGTCTTAAAGGGAGATTTGCATCATTACTTTCTGATTACTTACATTAACTCCTTTAAAAATTGAAGTCACAAACTGAAACAATACCAGAGGATCGGATTAACCTTTAAGAAACGAAAAGGTAAGTACTGAAAAATGGTTAAATCTTTTTGTAAAACATGAACGTCAGAAAAGCAATACCAGCGAAAACTTGTTCAAGTGGCACAAGATTACCTACTCTAATCTTCTAACTCAACTTTTCGACGACTATCCTCGCTTTGTTCAAAGCCAAGTCATTTTGCTACTTTGCGACTTCGCACAAAGAAGTCGCACCCTGAATAGCGTTCTCCACCAAGTTTTTTCTTCTGAATAATGCGAGTGTTATGGCTCGAAATATGCTTCATTTGGCGCGAGGCAACTTCTGTAAAGTGCGTAAGGATATCATATTCATATTTTTTCCGCTTCAACTGTTCGCGACGCGGAATTTGAATAAAATATGGCGAGTTTTCTTTTTTCTGTTAGATTACTTTGACTGTTGCTGTCTGAAGTTGTTGGAGCTGGTGAGAGCACTTATGAGTTTGGAGAACGACGGACTGAAAACGAGGATTCATGAGAGTTTTTATTAAATTTATGGGTACCCTTATTAATTTTTAGCAATTCAACTGAGTTTAAAATGAATTGAATTTCCAAGACACACCACACCAAGTATTAGCGACACCGAATCAACGGATCTGTTTCTGAGATCTCAAAATAAATGACAAACTGTAATACAATAACACTCTGATACTTTAGATATCACCCAGCATCATCAAATTATTTGCTCTGAGTCAAAATTTAACATGTACGGACTACAAACCCATTATTAAATTCCATTTAATAACAATTCTTTGCTTTTAATGTTATTTTTATTTTATTACCAAACCCCGTCAAGACACTAAACTTCGTTCTAAAATATATAACACCTCAAACATCCAATTACGAAGTGCACTTTGTCACACAAGCCTCATCCAATCCTTCCACACTTTGCAAGTTTAAACGCAATAATTTACAACAACTTTATTCATAAAGGGATTCTTGCATAAACACATTTTGCGACTAAAAAGCCGAGTGCCCACAAAATTAAGTTTGAAAACCATTTAAGTCCGACCAAAAATCGCGTTACGAACTTTCGGGGTTCCAATCTTCTCGCATACATTAACGAGAGGTGTGAGTACGGACTAAAACAAAATCATTATTCAAATCCTCTGAATAATGTTTTCAGACATCGGGACTGAGTTCCGTGCGTCGTTTTTGAATTTTAATACGGACCTCTAACAAGTTTTCAGTCAAAGGAAATCGGTAGAACTCGCCGGGCGATGTACTGGAGAATACAACGGACATCTTCTGAATACAGCTCGGGATCGACAAGTTAACTTTTCCAAAGTGAGATTCTATGAATGGTCCTGTAAAAAACGAAATTAAGTAACAGTTATAATTAGTACTATGGCACTTTAATTGACAATACAAGTAATGCCAAAATACACTTGCTCATACACACACAAAACACAAAACTGCGAATTGACACGATGCGAATTCGCAACACAGATAACAGCTAAACGACAACAAGCAACAAACTCGTAGATTTTACGATGTGACGCCGCACCGCAGTTTTGTGTTTGGGCCTAAGTAAGATAGTTGCTATACGTTAACAAATTCAGACCGCATTTATTATTTACCAAATCCAATGTCCGCTTCACTCTTAAGCGGCGTACCTTTATGTAGTGTCGCCGGCCGATCAAAGGCTGGTGATCAAAGGACGCCGGTGTCCGGCCGAGGACGAGGTAATTAGCCACCTTCACGCCGTCGCCGTCTGGGGGCGGCACGTGCCTGAGCCACGAGTAGCAAAGTTATAGAGGAAATGGAAAAGTTTCATTAAAATCTCAAGGAAATAATAATTGATTTATGGGGTTACATAACGGTGTTTTCAACACAGATTGACCAAGTGATACGTGGTTTTACAGGTCGTTAGTATGTTTGTATTATAACTATGGCAGAAGCATTAGAAAAATCTGTAATTTCCTGCGCCAAATGGTTTTATTCCACCCGTATTTGATTAAATGTTGGGATTTGGAACTACCGCACCATATAGCAAACGGGATGGAAATAATGCCGACTGCATAGGGGACTTTTAAAGTAAAGGTACGAGAAATGTTTCTTGTAAGCTGCCTCTAATGTATGTTAAACCAAGACAGAATTCAAGAACTTCAGAACTTCGATGTTTTAAAGAACATGCTTTTACGAATGCGAAACTTTAGAAGTATTTCCCAATACAATAAGATTTCTTACAACGTAAAGTTGAGACAGTCAATGACTCGTTGATATTACTGTATATCACCACATCTGGTATAATGACCAGCATGGGGGGATCTCCTAGTCGCGGGGGCATAATGCGCTATCTAAGATGGCGACTCGTCTCGGCGATCGGCGGTCACTCGGTCATTACTGCCCTCGCTACATCTATGAAATATTTATGACGACTGCCATAATAACGCCGGCGACGATATCATTATACTTTGTGATGGGGGTGTCGGGCGGGGCGGAATTTCTGAACGCTCCTTACCATTGCAAAGTCGCAATCGCGGGCGCTTCAAAACGCACGCGGATGCTCCAGACAACTTTTAAACATTTTCTGCGCAGGTGAATTTAAATTTTCGTGTATTCCGAAATCACAAAGGCTTCTCGCTATTCGAATGAACCTGAATTTGACTTCGACATTCAAATTCGTAAATCCAGAATGGTTCCCAGGCGGTGTGCGCAGACGCGGCGGCCCCGGATCGCCCATATTAACTTGTTAATTAGGTCCATAATACGACTTGCAGATGAGCTACAGAGTTGTGAAGTTGAATACATAAAAAGCCCTTTTTCAGCGATCGCATGCATTGTTGGTGGTGTGTGCGGCGCCGGTGGCCGGCACTCAGGGGAGGCGAGCCTATAACGTATTTCGTACGTCCCACCAGCCACCAGAAGTTTGCCTGTTCATAAATAAACGCGAACGGTATTCAACAGCCCTTGGTGCTGTATGCATAACGAATTTGAAGGAGGCAAACTTGGAGGCTCTGCTGACTGGGATGGAGTATAAAATTCAGTAACAACATGGTGGAGGTTTTCATTCGACGATCCGCTGCCGGGGAAGGCATAGCTCCGTCATCGTAATTAGTGATATGTCACTTGATTGGACATGCGTTCTGATTGTGATCCGGACTGTGCATGAGCCGGGCTGATAGTGAGGTCGCGGTCGGTCGGCGCCAGTGTTCCACGAAGTGTTCAAAGTGTTGATGTTTATTGGTGCATGTGGTGGAATGCAGTTTATGGTTGCATTGTGGTATGCAGTGGAGTCTTGCCGCGCTTTCCGCGGCCGCCATCTTGGGGATGCTGTCAAACGTGTGAGTACCGAGCCACCGCCAGGCGGCGTGCGTGTCGCATTGTGTTTCAAGTAATATGGCGGCCCTAACTCACTGCTTTGAATATTTTTGCATGGAATCGGCAAAATATTTTATTATTTTACGATTGTTTTGTTGCGTTTTATGACAGTTTTCTAAGGAAACAAACGTTTTGGTTCTGAATTAGTCTATTTGGTGTCTTATTTTCTACGTTACTATGTAATGTGCTAAGAAAGGATTGCCAGGCGCGGCATTAGATAAAATTTTGACTTTTTTGTCATTGGAGAGCTGAAACCCCAGAATTATTATTCTGGCTATTCACATAATTTATTTTTTATTTTTTGTAAGAAATTAATATACATAACAAAGTCGAGTCGGCTTCCGCCTGTCTGCGCTTAAATTTTACGAAGTATAACATTGATTTTGATGTGGTTTTCACCATCATTCCAGATTTATTTTTATTTTTGGAAATAAATGTGTCATCGAAGGTTCTGAAACGATACAATTACTCAAAAACAATACGAATTGCTAGTGGCTTCACTTGCTTTTTGCAATGATTGAGTTGCAGGCCGGTGGCAGCTTCGATTTAGATTTAGATAGATTCGGAAAATATAATTTGATACCTAAATGCGACGTTTTTAATTAGGTGACGACTAGTATACTCTTTAAATAAACGTGACTTACTTTTAGCACTAAGTATACAAACCTCTTGCACTTATGTAGCATTATTAACGTTCCCCGATTATACAGCAAGAGAACCTAGACAATGGATTCTAAATACAAACATTGTGCATTAGCGTTGTTGTTTAGCGATTTGGCTACGCCTATGCCAAAGTGTGGACATCTTTGAGCTGAAATGATGACAATGCGTATAACGAGCTGTCATACCAAATACGAAATAGCCAATAGAAATCCCGAATTCAAATATCCACTCGTTCTGAATTCAAATTTTACAACAGACAGACCAAAAAGTATTAATAAAAATGCTAAAAGCTAATACCTCTCGTGTCAGCATCGAGGTGTTAATATGACGTCACTCGGCAGCACAGTGCGAACACGGTGACACGTCATTTTCCGCACTAGTGCATCAACATTTGGATATGTCAGGCGCAAATATAGGGTTATGCTGAACCAACTTTACCTTACACCTCCCTCATTCACCTCAAATCTGTATAACGAGGTGTTAAGGTGCATTTCCGAATTGGTTGCTGTTTCGTCCATAGTGTTATGTTTGTCAGACTGGATGTCAGGTCATGGCGTGGTGTCCAATCTGTGTGATACACGCATGTTGGTTTTGTATTGAAAGCTTCGTAAATAGTTGTGCTATGGATAATATTAAAATATGGGTACCTATTGGTAACTGAATGGGATTTTCTCTGAATAAGTGAAAACTGAAAAATAATCTCATGCAAAAGCAAGTCGTAAGTACGTAGAGATATTCATAGAAATCCTTTTCGAGCTTTTTGTCAAAGCTTGAAAGAATGGCAGAACTTATGTATGGTTTATTTATGTAAACTATTCGGAACAAGTGAACAGATAGTTTTTTATAGACATTTGGTACTTTTTAGACCAGCTTTGGTATCATCCAGGCCTTATTTCCAAAGGCAATCAGTTTGTTAAAGTGTTATCTCTTGGAACAAAAGTATGACAACTTTTGTTCCAAGAGACAACACTTTAACAAACTGATTGCCTTTGGAAAGTACGTAAATAAGTACTCACTTTTACAGGCCATTGTTTCAAACTAGTAGGACGAGGTTTTGGATCAGAAATATGAGTAAAAAGTTTAAAGTTACTTTGAAAGTCCTGAATTATTTGACTTTATGGGATAAAAACTGAAACAAATGCAGGTTTTACCTGCAATCCCTTATATTTGAAACTTTGACAAAAACATGACGAACAGCGGTATTCACACGAATATCGTGTTAATGGCTTTAGGTTTTAACAATAATTAATGTTTGGGGTACACGAACGTCACTTATTAGTGAACTTGTTTTAAGCAATGTGGCTAATTAAGAACCACAGAATCGGGTATATAACTAAAGTAATTTAGCTATTTTGTGTTCCTTGCTGAAGTACATGTCGATATACTTTAATGTTTTGTTGGTTTTTACATATCGTATGTATATGGTCGGTTGTCAATAGATACAACATTCCTTATCTCTATCTCTAAGGCAGTGTTTTGATCCGTAGTTAACTCTATCAATGCAATAGTTAAATATACCTAGTAAGCAATGGTTTGAATTTTTTTGTCTAACAAATGCTCAAATAATTATCCTCTTCAACTTATTTGATCATTCAAGAGGCTAACAATTTGATGAAAAACGTATTAAACCGAAATTTGAAACCATTGATTACCGCATTTAACCATTGGATGAGTTTAAAAAACTGGGCGTTAGACTAAGGGGTTCCCTACTTGAAATCGAATGACGTAAGATCGAATAACACTTGCTCGAAAACGTTTACTCGATGGTACTTGAAATCGATAAATTATGAGCGCGACAGTTCAATACCTCGATGCATCAAAATCTCGAATAACTAGGGTAGGTAAGGTAGGTAGGGTAGGTAGGGTTGGTAGGGTAGGTAGGGTAGGTAGGGTAGGTAGGGTAGGTAGAGTAGGTAGGGTAGGTAGGGTAGGTAGGGTAGGTAGGGTAGGTAGGGTAGGTAGGGTAGGTAGGGTAGGTAGTGTAGGTAGGGTAGGGTAGGTAGGTTGATAGGTAGGGCAGCCGCGGGGGACAATTAATAGGATATGAAATTAATAACAACTTCTCAAAGTACTCAATTTTCTTTTTTCCTACCTAGCAACACTAACGACATAGGTAATAAGTGATGTCATAATTCAAGTCAAATTACAATTCCTTGTTGAAACGGCGTCGGTCACGAACGCTGTACGTAGACGAAGAGAAATGGTTGGCTCATTACTTTACCTGTTATGTTATGATGCTATAAGAAATAAGGGCATTAACCAGTAATGTATTGTGTGACAGTTAGTCATTCTTCTTATCTCGTGTCTAGATTAGATAGCAATTAGTAGCGGTCTGCCTAGGTGGGCTAGACCATAGACATTATGAACATTTATATCGTCTCTTGGGTGGCCTAATGGTGGTTTCCGGAACAAGAAAAGAAAATAAATCATTTTAAGTAGCCTTTTTTGAAAATATATTGGTCCAATCTCAGATGCTACTGCTTACCATGGAATATATTATTAAATACTACATGGCTGACAAATATGAGACAAGAGTTAAAAAGAGAAACCGGCCAAGTGCGTGTCGGGCCAAGTACAGTAATATGGTTCTGTAGTTGCATAATAATGCGGACTACGAAGAGGGTTTTTTGTTGGTACATGAACATTAAAACGGTTTAAGCGGCTCACAGCTTCTAAAAACGGGCCCACATAGGACGATGGTAACTGAAGAAGGAGTTATAAAATCCTACTTCACAAGTGAAGTTAGAAAAATATATTATCTATGTGAGTACTACCGCGGGTAGAGGCAAGCGTTTGTAATAAAGATTTATAGCTAGCGTCACTTAATAAGTAATTTAATATTTCAATAAGCTAATTTATAAAGAGGCCCGCCCTCCTCAATGAGCGTAATTAAATGAGTATATAATTTCAAATTGATTAAATTAAAAAAAAAACCATTTCTTATTTTTTTCGAATTAAGAAATCGGGTATCTATTGATATCGAAAATGTTTAGTCTCGACGGGTGTTTCCGCAACTCCACGACTAAGCGCGTATTTTGCGCAATGCAATGTGTTATACTGCACTGATGTGACCTTGGTTGAGTAGTATTAAATATCGACCTATGACACGAATGTCAACCTTACGGCAAACGCAATTAAATTTATAATTGCGACCACTGAGAATACCGCCATCTATGGTCGGGTATCGGCATTTGATTGGCAATCAAATCTAGCTTGACTTTTGACTACAAAACGTCGATATTACTTCTGCACTAACACAAAATTGATTCCTCCGCGCGCATGCGCCGTACGGATCGGTACTGCCAACGACCACTCCCGCCACTCCGCCCACTCCAATGCGTTATTAGAGCTCAAACATTATTAATTTAGAAATAATTATTATTAAGGATGTTAATTGATTTTATTTTTGTATATTTTTACATGGTTCATAAGCATATATTTACTATCTGTTTGACACAGCTAACAACGTTATTTAAGTAATTTTTAAATGGTATTTGTACAAATTTTTACTGTTCCAAGTACATTTTATAAGTTGGTCGACTATTACTCGTAAACTTGTAAAGCCTACTTAACTGTGATAGATTTCTTCTAATTTCGTTATATATACTACAGCCGTGATTATTTTCACATACCCAAAAGCAACCATTTTGCGTGCAAAAAAAATTTGCAATTTAAAGCTTAATTTTACGCAAACGGATCTCTGAATCGAAAAATTGTTTTAACAGACCCGTAATATTTTTGAATGGCCTATCCAACGATACCCCACACCATGGAAAAGGCGAGAAAAAAAAACATCCTCACTTTACATCTATAGAAGAAATCCGATTTTTTTTTCATGATTTTACCACTTTTTCGGAATTATTAATATGTATATCCATGCCAAATTATAGCTTTCTAGCACTAAGAGTCTCTGAGCTAAGCTGCGGACGGACAGACGGACATAGCGAAACTATAAGGGTTCCTTGTTGACTTCGGAATCCTAAAAAGAAGATCTTTTGTAAATAAATAAAGAAGTAAGACGCAAAGAGTTTAGGAATGTTGATAAGTTAGACCGTATCTATCTAGAGCGCAGAAACAAAAATTTCTAATTGAAGCTTTTTGCTTAGGTATATGAATTAGATTTAACTTCTCCAAAATCTATGAACCCTAGTATAACTTATCGGCAAGAGAAATAAAACTCTTGAAATCAGCATCCTGCCACTTTACTGAAGTTGGTTTTGTTTACTTGCAGTTATTACACTGCACAGTCAGAAAAACACCTTTTCTCTGAGTACCTTATCATCGATTAAGATCAGTTCCTCAGGTATATTATATATTAAGATTAGCTACCTCTACACAGATTGGAGTGAGCAGTGAGTTGAGCGTGGCCCGACCTCTGACCGATGTAAGCACACCAATTCTGATGATTCACATAGCTTCAGTATTTGCGCACGTAGGGCTGGCCAAATAAGATGCAGAGTCATTGAATTTGTCGAAACAAAGGACTATGATGTCGGTATCCAATTGATCTAGACTTAGTTGCATTCCATACTAATATAATAAATGCGAAAGTTACTTACTCTGTTTGTCCATGTCCGTTACCTTTTCACGCTTAAACTACTGAACCGATTTAGTTTGAGATCCTGGGAAGGACATAGGATAGTTTTTATCCCGGAAATCATCATTAAAGGCGTGGAAAGCGGGCTGAGGTTTGTATGGTGATTCAATTATTTTTTAAGTATGCGGCCCGCACCTACAATATTATTACGCAATACAATTGAATTCAGGGGGTTAGAGGGGGAGGAGGAGTACCTCTTTATTTACATTTTCACGTCAAACCCAATGATCACTTTTCTTAAATGATTTAAATAGTACGGCAATTAATAAAAGCTCGGCGAAAAATATAGGCTATTCGTAGTGCTGATGCCAAGCAGACGAAGACGTCGGCAAAAGCTAGTCTAGAATAAAACCAAACTCAGTTGAACCATGTACAGTTCTGAAATCTAACTTGCGCTAAAACCGATTATAGAAATCAACGGTTCAGTTTCGTTCTACAGAACGACGATTCGACGTTGGGCCGTAGTCTATTTGTTGAATAAAATTCAAAAGTTGAAACTAGAAATAAGACAATCGTTGTAAATATTCAGACACACTGCAAATTGTTATTGAATTAATTAAATGAAATAAATCAGTTAGCAAGAAGAAGTTATCGTGCAAGTGGATCCGACCGTCTCATCAAACTCTCCAAAGAATTGTTAGCTTTTATTATTTTTGCGCCTGCCTCGATTTACTAAGCAACTCTTACTTAGCCACTTTCAGACTTATTAATAACGCCCAACTTCACCTTCATATTTAGGTGCATGGTTTTACTTTATATCCCAAACATCTAAAAGACCTAGGTAATCAATAGCTAACTTGAATCTAGTGCATAACAGCTGAGGTAGCCCTATGGTGGAATCTAAGCGGCTCCAGTGAGAGCTGGCACCTAATGGAAGGTTGTGAGCAGCGCCCGAGGCGTCCGCCCGTCGCACGCGCAGCCAGCGATCCCACGCTCTTTTACTTATAGGACGAGGTTTTTTGGGCACTTTTCTGATTCTGTTGAAATTATTATGCAACTCATAGTTCAATTATATACTTCAGTTTCAGGGCTGTACACATATCCTGTGATTGTGTGATTGGGAATCGTTTCCCAAGGACCTAAAAAATAATCAGGTACTACTTTTAATAGAACTTTGTACTAAAATTGGGGCTACTAATGTCGGATTGCTCCGACTTAATGATCAATTTGCTTATTAAAAATTAACAAGGCATTATTTATATATCTGATCAACCCATAATTTATCTGTTAGGTCTCAGGGACTCCGCGCAAAGTATCAAAGTGGTCTAAAAACTTAAATATCGCAGTATTGTTTTCGTGCGTCCTAGAATTTTCCTGAAGTAACGTGCCAGACACGGGCATTATGTATCGGTGAGTAATTATGTCCAAGGAGTCTACTGATCTTATAGGTTTTATGTGACAAATATTTTGCTTTGTTAATTTGTAATTTTATCATATTAGTTTCAGTTTTCTTTGTTTTTTAGAGTACAAAATGGCTTCTAATAGTTGGTTAGTCAATTCACTATTCACAGTTGCGACAAAATGCTGAAACTGTTGTACAAGACTGGCTCTGATGTTATGATAAGTAATCCAACGATGAAGATCGAGTGCAACAAGGTAGATCACAACACGTAATAGTGCCAAACGAATTCTGAAGGTTGGAGCATACCTGCTGATCATGATTCAGAGTGGGTGCCTTACTCAAACCACGTGGAAGCACAGGATTTAAGTGAGCACGCAAACAGTTCTTGTGTGAATGCAGAATTGTGTATGAAGATAAGGAGTAGTTAATCGCTGCACGTTTTTTTATTTTTATATGAAATTATATCATTACAATTAGTTAAAAAAAGTTAATTATATAAAAGAGACAAAAAATAGTTGAAAATAATTTATAATTATATTTTAGTTAGCACCTAGAAGTTAACGTTTTATTTTTATTTTTTAAATTGTTAACAAGACGATTACGTAAATAAAACGAAATTTAATATATGAGCCTGTTAGTACAATGTTACTTAGAAAAATATAATATATGAGCCTGTTAGTACAATGTTACTTAGAAAAATTTAATATATGAGCCTGTTAGTACAATGTTACTTAGAAAAATTTAATATATGAGCCTGTTAGTACAATGTTACTTAAAAAAATAAACATTCTTAAGTAAGTGTTTTCTGTTATTTTAAACAAAATCAATGATTAGTAAGAAATGAGTCCCGTGGGCTCAATGAGGTGAATTGTGTCATTTGGGTTAGTCAGATAAACTAAGGGTTTATGTAACTTTCGCACCTAGACAAAGCATTTCTTGTGTTTAATAACTTTAATACGTTGCGTTTTGAGTCACCACGAAGTAGGCTTTCATATTTATTGAGTTTCGATGTTTCTCTGTCGGACCTGATAAATTCCCTGTTCTTTCAAATTCGATTATGTTTAATGAACTATAATCAATACACACATAGTTTCGTAGCGGAATGCCTACGTTGCGCGACATAGCAATAGGCCTACAAAGAAACTTAAGTTATTTACCGCACTGCTCACGAAAATATCAATGCCAATTGCCAGTGCAACTGGTCTGGCAACAACTTCTATGAAACTTGAAAAACTGCTTTAGAAACAGCAAATCTAAACATTTACTGGTATTCCTAACTTGGGTTGTATATACAAGTCCGACGGGAATCCTTTCAATAAAATAAAATAAATGAGTCCTCATTCTTAAACAATCTTTGAATCTTCTTATTCTTCGTATCGATGATTCCATGTTTAATTCCGATTATAAGTAAATATTTAATAATTATAAGTACGTTACTAAATTAATAGTCATAAGTAAGTTAGTAATTTAATATTTCTGTTGTGCTTCGACCAGAACTCAGCTACGACGACAGCTGAGAGAGATAAATCTTAAAGACGAAAATTTCTTTGGCTCAAACACTTATTCAGACGATTAGAGATTATGCCGATGCCTGCTACCTGGATGCTACAGAGGAGCTATTAAACAGGCTTAAGCGCCTGCAAACTTATGCATTCGCTTTGTTTATGGTCTACGTAAGTATGATCATGTTTCTCACCTTCGCAAGGAACTGAAATGGCTCCCAATCCGTCTTCGCAGGAACACTCAGATTTGATGTCTCCTATTCAAAGTCTTGACCTTCCTACCTGCGTGAGCGATTTTCTTACGCCCGCCCTAGAGATACATTATGTAGGTCACATCTTAGATCCCTACTTAAATCCATCCTCATAAAACCAGCTATTATTCCTATTCCTTATCTTTCCATGCTGTAAGATTGTGGAATCCGCTTCCGCCTAGCATCAGAGATCTAGATACTATCTCGCTTTTTAAAAATCGATTATCTTTCCTCTCAAATCTGATCTTTATAAGCATATGTATATTTATTTAGTATCAATATATTTTAGAATTTGTATTTAATTAAGTATATATCACTTACACTATATGTGTATATTTTTAAATCTTAGGTTAGTCGTTCACTTTCCTTCACTTGCTGTTTTCACACACTATTTGTCTAATTCATTTCTCCTTTTCGCGGGTCTGCTGGTAGAAATTTCATAAGAAATAATCAGTACCTTTGTACTCTATTGTCGTGATGTGTTTTCTGTATGTATTATACTGTGTGGAAAGCAATAATAAATAAAAACGTGTGAAACCCACTGATGAAGTTCTGAATACATAGTTCAAATCAAAATGATTTATTTGCGTTAAGCAAGGTATAAGGTGTTACAAGAATTTTTAATTGTGGAGCTACAAAACCGTTTATTAGCGTCGGGTTGTAGAAAACAAAGGAAACCTAGAAGATTAATTTTCTAAAATCAAAAACACCTTAAATTAAGAACAACCGTTCATAAAACCAGGAAACCTATGATTTGTGACATAACATAGAATTAAGATGATATTTTCAAGAACAAAAACAAAACGTTTGCTATTAAATAACTTAGTAACAGGCATTTATCAAAGTGGATCATCATCATGATGTTCTCAAGGGCATGGTTTAATTACTCTTTCATACAAACTTACACAAGATCAAGATCTCGTAACAACAGACATCAACCTGTATAACAATCGATTGCAAAAATTCGTGAACATGAAAGCGACTGTTTGCTCAGTGCGCGCGATTATCGAGTAGCGATCGGTAAAGATCGGCGATCACGACGCGAGCCGAAGTGCAGATGATAGACAATAATCGGAAACCATGCCATAACCACCTCTACAGTGCAGTTATGTGCAAGTAACGTTTTAGAAGTGTTTATTATACGGTTCTCTTTTATTTTTAAGGTCCGTACAGTGGATAAGCATAATGCGCATACTATGTTCCCATTACAGCTGGGACACAAACCTTCACTAAGTGAAAAGGAGTGGATCGTAATCCACCACAAGGGCCCATTTTAGATTTATGTAAGTCACATCACATGGCTTTGATTTTTGGCCCTAGGACATACCGGTTTTGAGCGATTTTGATCATTTTTTTTCGGTTTGAAAGCGTATGTTCCCAAATTGATCCCAGTTGAAGTTGGTGAAGATCTGATAAAGAACTTCGGAGATATACAACAGAACTCTTCAATAAATGACAGCAAACCTCTCGGGATTGCTGCAATTGTATGTCTGTTTATTGTTTAGACCATCTCATAACATAACATCACGCCAGTACACTCTAAAGGGGTATGTAGATGTGTACAGTTCACCTTGGTACACTCTTATTTTACCGGTTATGTTCAAGTTTCATGATGTTCGGGTAAACTATTCTGGCATTATAGGTACCATACAATTAAAAAGTGTAAAATAATAGTATATTTCATTACGAGTGCGGAAAGCCTGTCATTGCAAAGAGTTCCGACAAATGTCTACCCGAGCCGAGGCGCAGCCGAAGGTGAGGGTTGACCGTCGGAACAATTTGCAATGACGGTTGCGCAGGTGTACTGAACAACTATTTTTAATACAGTTGCGAAAAAATGAAGCAATTTAATAAAATAATTAAAACACAATAAACTCAACTAACTAATCATTTATTTCTTATAAAAGTTATTATATAAAATTGGATATTTCTACTCACTTCGTTTAGTAACGTTGTAAATTATCTCTGCTTTGCAAGAGAGGTAGGTAACAGTGTTTTCGGATTGTATCGATGTGTATGATGGATGGATAGACCATCACAATTAACCATATGGTATGGACAAAACCAAGAGCTTGAAATATTATGGCCTTGTAAATAAAAAACCTCAACGGTGTTTAACAATTGCTTGTAGTATGAGATCCATCAAAAATGTATAGGGGTATGTTTTTGATGTAACTTGATTTTATGAATGATTCTTGATTGTAGAATAAAATACTGCAGGGTTGCTTGGCGGCAAGCATTTTTTTTTATCATACTCTACGAATTTCTCCTGTATCCTGGGTGCTTATGTTACATCATCTAGCTCTCAGTTTAGCAGAAAAACTGGCAACCCTCAGGTTGCGTTTAACTAAGCAACCTTATTTTTTCCTATTCTCGGCAACACTTTCTTTCACATGACGTTGGTTAAACAGGGTCGTAGCTACCGGAGTGCTAGACGGTGCCGTGGTAGCAAAAATTCTCTCATCTTCGGAATCTAAAAAAAATAGGTTGTATGAAATAGGTGGTAGGTAATACAGGAGGATTCCCAACGAGATTAGAACTTCTGTTCGAAACTTGAGGTAAATGAATGAATGCCATTTTGCCAGCATTTGTGTGTAATCACAGATCTTTTTAGTACGTTGCAAGATTTGTAATTTTTTAAAAATTCGAATGCGAAAGGCGAATCGAAACGACCCCAAGTAGATGTAATAAGGTCACAACAGAAGAAAAAGAAAAAAAAGAAGACTGACGAATCGGACAGCATTTAAAAATCTAAATCCGAATTGATGGTCCAGAAAGATCAATCTGCAATTAAACTTAATTTTTAGATATAATCAAAGCATTATAACATTTCTCAAGAGTGTAGTAAAGATGAGCGTAGTCAAGCAGAAATTATTTAAAACAAAAACGTTAAATTTCGATTTACGAATTCATGCACATATTCACACTCTCTCAGAGAGTAATTTAAGGAGATTAATGTAATGACTGTGCCTTCTCAGTATATTTATGAAAATCTTTTATATGCCCATAAATATATGAAATTGACTAAAAAATACAGTGATATCCATAACATAAATACTAGGAATAAACACAAATTTGTAGTACCTACGACAAGGCTCAAGAAAATAGGCTCGTTTAAATGTCAATGTGTACGCTTTTATAATAATCTTCCAAGCCACGTACAAGATCTTAATAAATTCAAATCATTCGTTTAATTCTAAGTCGAGCTGCTCGGTTATTGACAAATGCGTGCACTGACTGGACAGGTCCACTCAATCTGGCTGGTTCTTTCCTCAAAAGACCATTTCAGATATCAGTCTACACGGTCTTCACATGATCTAACCAAGATTTTGTCTGGACTTTAAAAGAGACTGTGACCTCTGAGTTTGTTTCGGCCTTTCTTCTCAGCGTAGTCAGATAAGAAACGCCAACCTCATCTAGTTTAAAAAAATATAATCGACATGTAAAAGTGTTTGTACAAACCACCTTACAGAAATAATATCATTATCATGCACCGTGTGTTGAATGACGTCAATTATGCGTCTAAAACTTTACAAAAATGCGATATTTGAGATACTCGTACATCCATACTGATTAACATAAAAATAAATTGTAACTATCCGATGCGAGTTGTTATAATTTTCTGTTGCTTTAATGCTGAAGTCGACAGCTACGAGTATATCTGTCGGTATGAAAAGAAAAAGGTTGGTATAAATGAAAATATTAACTATCCAAGGTGATGTTCTTAAATTTTTAAGACCGCTTAGTTTTTAACCGATTTCTCAAAAAGGAGGAGGTTTCTCAATTCGACCGTAAATATATATATATATATATATATTTGTTTTATGTGTGCTCGCGGATAACTTCGCGGATAACTCAGCATTTGCACTCAGAAAGCATCATTTGGTGAAGTGGAACTGATGAAGAAGACCACAATGGTCACTGGAACTCCAAAATAAAACAGTGTATCCCAGTTGTGAGGGCTTATTGGAATCTTCATGAGATGTACTTTGGCTATAAATGGTTTTCATGTTAATTAGAGGTACCCTACCAAAACTAAAAAGAGAGAAATAAAAGAACTTTTTAAAAATTACAAGGCGAACTAAAAAGACGTAAACAAGAACAAAATCATTCCGTGCAGTCGGAGGATACATAATGCGCGAGCTGTCTGACCAAAACCACCCATTTATACATACATAAACTGATAAACACATTACCCTCCTTCGGCAGTCGGGTAAAATATCAAACCGACTTCCAAAAAGAAACACTACAAAGCGAAAAATAACTTTCTTTTCCGAAGTCGGTGTCGAATAATAGAAAACAATGGGTACAAAATCGGTTTGATTTTTTATTAAAAAGTTCTTTTTTAGTACCTCTAATTAAAAGTTTTCTGCAAAAGTCGGCAACGTATCTTCGGTGGTCAAAACTCTATATCGAATCCTTGCTGATGATACAGTAGCTATGCACCCATAAAGTATTTATATTTTGACTTGATCAAACCTCAACAGTTCAGCTAGGGCCCCAGTTATTTTGCACCTGGACTTTTGGCTACCTAGCTACGCCTCTGTGGCTAACTATCAAATATAAATTTCAATTTATTTGATTAAAGTAATTGCGGCTAGATATTTCCAGGCAACCCTGCAGAAATATAATGTACTATCAAGTATCATTTATGACAATTTATTTAATAAAAAACACTGATGCCTGCAGATTTCTGCTGTTGGATCTTAGGCTATTAACAGATGTTAAATTCATGTTTTATATACCAACAAGAATTAAGAATCTTATTGCTAAACACCGCACAGAATTTTTTATAAATAACGATGCAAGTTTCTTAGCTACTGACGTCGATATTTATGTGTTACGGACCAAGTAATTATCAGGGCACTTTGTATAATGCCCGAGCATTATGAATCTAGTCAAGTCAAATCGGGCAATATTATGAATACTGATTGAAACTGCTATATCTATCACATTGTCTGGTCATTATGACTATTGCTACGTAACGATTGGGCAATTCGATAATTATGGTCAAAGAATTAGCTCAAGAGCGAGCGGAGCGAGGTTGGGTTATTACCCCGACACGGATAAGTTAGATTCGAAGAAGATGACGGGAGCTGAAGTGAGCGAGCAAAGCGAGCGAAGCGAACTCAGCTCCCGTCATCTCCTTCATGTTAGTTTACTTTACCTGACCCTACAGACAGAAATAGGCCGTCGACTTTGTTGCTTTAATAGTAATCGTGCTTACCTATTCTATATTAAAACCAATTTCAACATTAAAATAATTAAAGAAACAGATCTGTTTATTACCAGGCCCAATAAGTAATGGGCATTATTCAGAAAGCCCGGTCAATTTAATTATTTCAATAGTTTTCATTATATTACCTACTCATATTGGGCATTTTTCAAATTGCCCGGACATTATGAATAATGCCGTATTAGAACGGTCAGATTATATCTCTGAAATGATTAAGACTATTTAAACTACATGTTTTTATCACAAATACTGCTTCAAAAAACTTGGCATTTCAAAGAAAATATGAAAACAAATTTAAATTCAATATAATTCGAATGAAATTCATACCACACACATCTACCTGTAATATCAAAAATAAACCTCCATATTATTTTCAATTACTCCGACATTCCCGCAAACAATACCATACAAATACACTGCCGAGCAAAATTACGAACAATAGCGTTATCTCTAAAATAAAGAGAACGTAGCGACATAAATCTTCAGGACTCGCTTCGTACATTTTAACGGTTAAGGGAGACGCATTTTTATTCAAAATAGGCACTTAGTTAAAAAATATGTGTGTAGCAGAGACAAACAACAGGAAGTGGGTGGAGATGGTCCTTTTTCCCGGAGTTCCTGTGGCCTGTGTGTTACCTTTTTGGTTTTTAAATTGAGCGCCAGATGCGGAGGAACACGCTGGCGGTCAGACAAATGGCTAACCCTTTAAAAATTGTTTTAGATGAAAACCATTTTGTAGATTAAAAAAAAAATATTAACTGTTTAAATTATCGCGTATTGGTGTGGTATAAATTGTTAAATTTATTGTGTCGTTAGAAGTAAATAAATGAATCGTCGACCACATCGTCTGTTACCACCAAGTGAGATAGTGGTCCAGTGCGAGCTTATCAATTATTAAAAAAAAAATCGCTTGCTACAATTTTGTAATTACTAGCTGCCACCCGCGGCTCCACCCATGTATAATTAGTACTTCCCCCAATGTCTTTATAAATTATCGCCTAAATGTTATTCTGATGTGTAAAGTTTCGTCAAAATCCGTTCAGCAGTTTTTGCATGAAAGAGTAACAAAAATCCATCCATCCTCACAAAGTTCACTTTTATAATATTAGTAGGATAATTATACAACAGCTGTGTGGATTTCAGTTGCTACAAGGAGGATTTCACCTCAGCCGTATTTGTAGGTATTATATTCTTTGGAGCAGTGGTGGCCCAGTGGTGACGGTCGTCGGTAAGTCATGACTTACAAGTTGTAGGTCATGGGTTCGAACCGGCAGGCAGGCACTTTACTTTGTATAAAATAAAATATCGTTAGGAAACCGGCATGTCCTAGAAACAAATAAATTGAGAAAAGTGATATCCACCAAACCGCACTGGGCCCGCGTGGTTGATTATAGGCCATTCCCTCTCACAGAGAGGAGGCCTGTTTCCCAGCAGTGGGAATATTAAAAAGCTGATGAAGATGATGATATTCTTTTGATTATAAATTCAAGCTTTATTATGAAAGAAAATTCAATACCTACCTTCTACGGTAAATAGTCATGCATAGGTATAAGATAAACCTCACCATATCTGTAAATTAGATTTTTCAAACAATAATAAATTAAACACCACAAACATAAAAGTAATGTCCGAAACAAGATAACCAGCAAATTTTTCAATTTTTTTACCCATTTTCCGCTGTGCACTTTATTCGCGCCGCAACTGTACAACAAATTCTTTTTGGAAATCGTACCGAAAAATGTTTAGTAGTTGGAAAATTAGCATTTGTGTGGTCCCTTCGTCCCACTCGTCCCAGGACCGGGGAAGTTAGCGGGGCTCATTAATCTGTTGTTTTTCTTTTATTTTTCTCCCTATTTTGGTGCAATTTGGTTAAAGCGAACGTTTTGTTCTGAGTCTGTTAAGAACTCTTTGTGTAGAGTGTGCTAATGGAAATAGTGTAGTTATGCTAATGTAATTAATACGACAAAGTCTTTTTGTTGTCAGTATTTGCGAAAAACATGAACCAAAGCATTGATCATTTTCAAGACAGTGCCTGGAATTTAAAAGAGACCATGGGCCTCTGAGTTCATTTCGATGTTTTTTCTTAGAGTAGAAACTACTCAGTTAAATAGAAAAACACAGATCACATCTTGTTTAAAAAAATATTATTTCCCTGAAGTGTAAAAGTGTTATATGTTCATTGAAACCAATTTAGAGCAATAAATAAGCATTTCACGATAATGGTGACTAGAATAAATACTTGTATGACGAGAACTTTTCTAGACTAGGTAGGTAGATGTTAATTAGTTTATCATAGTTAGAAGTAGGTAGGTAGTTAGAAGCTGTGCTTTGGAATTCATCTTTCTTACAGACGGACTCCGTGATAATTCAAAAGTGCCTGTAAATTGTTTTATTGAAATAAATGCTTTTTACTTGAAGTTTTTTACGTTCAGAATAGAAAAAACTATGATTTTTTATTTTCTTGTGGTATGAGTACTTATCTCTGTAACTTCGGGTTTTTAATTGTTTCAGTAATGACGGCAGCGAAACCTTTTATAATGAAAACCAACAACTAAATATGAAAAAGGTGACCCTTAATTTTTTTTCAAGTTAGTGAACATAAATTCTTTTGAAGTAAGCAGTACCTTTGTGTTCTTCTATCTGATTTTTTTTCGTATTTGTTAGTTTCAATTTTCTTTTTTAAAATATAGGTAGATTACCTACATTATAAGAATGCGACCGATTGAATTTGTGCATTTACAAACCATGAATCAGGAACAAACAGCTTGTCACATTGCTAAAATAATGTGCTTTTTTACATATTATATTCGATTGATTTTTGATCTAAGAAAATCTATATGAAGGTCTCTATTAACAATCTAATTAATCCCATTGATCGGTATTTACGATACCAAGTTTAGGTCCCATCTAGGTTATCATGTCATTGTAGGCGAATCCAATGTCTTGCAAAACAAATTATGTTTGGCTACATCTAAGTCCCTATTTGCAAATCTACGAAGGCGTACCCAATTTCTTTACAAGTACTTGGGTACCTACCCACACAGGTATCTATTGTTGTCATCTACTTACCTAAGTAGATGACAACAAGCTTCACAAACAAACTCATTACTCCATACTATACTCGATACTTCTACACCACTCAGAGAAAATTATTTACCTTCATTTAATAAAACGACCGAATCTTGGACAAAACCAAGGATCCATCCAGGTTTTCTAAGCTCCTCCTACCCAGTAAGGCGTGGTGAGGCCACGCCCCAGGTCCCGCCCACTGGCCGTTTTTTCCTGGAAACTTATGTAATATTTTCCCTCCAGGGTGGTGGGTGGACATTTGTCTTTGCTAAGGACGAACTCCCAGGATTATTAAATTTACCGAAGCAACATGGCCGAAGATTTATGTACATTACATAGCACGCTATGTACTTTGATTTAGTGGTTTACGTAGAAGTTCTTAGAATACATTTTATGTAAAGAATGGGTCTGCGTTACTGAGTTTTATTTGGAGAAGTTTTTCATAAAGTTATTTGGACCCAGACAAAGGTACCATTTGCGTTCTTATTGACCGCATTTTTTTCGTTCTTTCAACTAAAGTTCGTCATAATGAAAAGAATCAAACTTTTTCCTGTTCAACACAAATGTACAATATCATCATTTCATATTTTCGATCTGTTGTAATAACTGAAAATCTATTCTTCCCAGATAAATACCTAAAAGTAACAGATACGTTTTTAAATGAGTCTACTTAAAAGTTAAAAGGTTATTTACGAGTTAGATTGTACAAAAATCATTATATTAATTCTGGTTGATGAGGGTAGTCGAAAAATACGAGGCAAAAATGTACAAGCATTATACTTCCAACATCAAATGTTCTAGATATATTTTTCTGTATTCTGAGGGTACTTTGAGAAAAATAGGTTCATGCTTTCGGCACGTTCGCTAATCACAACTGTGTAGCTACATCTTTTAAACAAACAAACTAATACCTAACCTTAACCTTAAGTATTCGTCAAAAATTTAGTAACGTTTGGTTTTTTAGCATAAAACGAGAAAAGCTTATTGAATTTTTTCAAGTACATGATTAGGGACCTGTTTTTAATCTTTTAAATTTTCTTTTTCAAAATCAAGGACAAGGCAATGTGCACATTTACTTCCGAGTTACCTATGTACAATTATAAAAAAAAAATGTCGATTGAAAAATTACATTAAAAATGTATAAAATTTATTTCAAAAGCCTTTTCTTCGCTTACTACACAATGGCTTGCGTGTTTTCTGCACGATTTATCATAATAACCGACCAAACATCAACCGTCATCGCAAAACAAACATGGCAGCTGTCAACTCTGAAAAACATCAAGTTGACAGCTGCTCATAAAAATGGCTTTCATCTGAAACATTCCATAATTTTTAGGGTCTGTTGGTCAAAGGGTTGGAGCTAAAGTCTTCAATTTCTTTTGCACTATAAGCATCTTGTTGACCCAAAGCCATACAAATAGTCAAAAAATATATATAAATATTTTTGAGGAGGGCTTCCATACACTTAAAGGAGATTTTCATCAAGATTTTTAATAAAAAAAAAACAAAATACTACGAGTGAAAAGTAACTTTCTTTTCCGAAGTCTTTTGTATCTATTGTTTTCCGTTTTTGACAACGACTTCGGAAAAGAAAGTCATTTTTCACTTGTGGTTTTTTGTTTTGGAAGTCGGTTTGATTTTTTGTTAAATAGTTTTTTATTTTTCTCTTTTTTGTTTTGGTAGGTACCTCCAATTGTCATGAAAATGATATGAAATTTATAGCCAAAGTACATCTCATGACGATTCCAATAAGCCTAAACAAGACTAGGATACATTGTTTTATTTAGGAGTTCCAGTCCCTACCTTCCGGCTTCATCATCAAATCAGTTCGATGGAACCATTTGCATCAGTACCATTTATTTAAAAGTATTTGCTTCATCATAGTCTGTTAACTATTCGAGATATCTTCCCGTGATATACTTAGCATTAAGGAGTTGCAGTGACCTTTTCTTGGATTCTTCATCAGTTCCACTTCAGACTTACTGAGTGCAAATGATTGCACTTTTGATAAAAATACCATAATTGCTATATGAATGCCTATAATATTTGAGGAGTTCCCTCGATTTCTCTAGGACCCCATCATCAGATCCTGACCTGGTGACCATGGGACTACCTGTGAAGAAAGTGAAACCCTTTCAAATAAAGAAATTTTTCAAATCGGTTCAGGCATCATTGAGTAATCGGGGAACATAAATAAAAATAAAAAAAGATGCCGACGAATTGAGAACCTCCTCCTTTTTATCCTCCTCCTTGTTTCGGTAATTACGGCAAATCACTCGGATAGATGCAATCGCATGCCTGTTTATTGTTTACGCCATCATCACACTAGTACGCTCTAAAGGGGTACACAGGTGTGAACAGTTCACCCTGGTATACTCTCATTGCACCAGTTTTGTTTAAGTTTCATGTTATTGGGCTAATCTATTTTGGCTTCACTTTGGGCACTATACGTGTAGGTACCTAGCCTATAGAACTGATCCATGATGTACACAATGTTTTTTAAATATTTAAATGTAAAACCAACAAATGATTATTTTTTTTAACAAGAGAACCTTTTTTAAACAAGCTTTTCAGCTTACCGTGCATTGTCATCCTAAGTTACAGACCCGATTGGTCTAATGCAAAATTTCAGCTCAATCGGTTGGGGATAATTGTTATAAAATTCAGTTGCAAGATTTGACCTACACATTTTAACAAACAAACTTACAAGTTAAATAAAACTTGTTAAATAGTAGCCCACCGATATGGGAACATGGCCCAAGATACAGGAGGTATTATCGTTTCTTACTATATTATAAATGCGAAAGTTTGGATGAACTAAGTCGCGGGCAAAAGATAGCTATAACCAAAAATATGCAAAGTTCAGTTACGATGTTATTACTTCCCGTAGTC
Organism: Orthosia gracilis; assembly: GCA_947562075.1. Taxonomy (NCBI): domain Eukaryota; kingdom Metazoa; phylum Arthropoda; class Insecta; order Lepidoptera; family Noctuidae; genus Orthosia; species Orthosia gracilis. The sequence continues at coordinate 49,349,681 of OX387270.1, read as the reverse complement.
ATGTTCCAAACTATAAAAGGCCGCACAAACATGCCCTCTTCGCATTCGGGTGTCTTAGCGGAACGTGAGTATTGCTCAGCTATCTCATTATAACTAGAATAATTAATGTTTTATTTCATTTGTTTTTGCTATTTAGCATAAATCGTGCAACTTTTTCTTTGTCTGTTTCGCGTGCCGATATTTCTGCAAGGGATATTACTATAGGGCGATATATTTTCCTAATATAAGCCACCATTTTCGGATGCGTCTATTCATGTGCTTCCGTGACTGATATTTTCTATTTGCAATGCGTTCATTATTTTTCTTTCTTTCTTCCCATATTTTAATTCGTTTCTTTCTTTTTTTATTTCTTATCATGAATCCATATGCTAAATTCTTCGTTCGACGTATTTTACATCGAAATCATGGAAAAGTGGTCACCACGTGCGTTTTCGGTTATTAATATTTTATTTTTCAATTATAATAAGTACCAATATGGTTTTCAAATAATCATAAATCCTCATTCTACATTTTTCGTTAACCATATTTATAAAAAGCAGCCACGTGCTTTTTCATTTATGGATATATTGTTTTATCAATAAATCTGAATTAGAATCTGAATTAGGATTTGTGATTAATTCAAAACTGTATATTAGTTTTGAATTAATCACAAATCCTAATTCAGATTCTTCGTATTTTTTTTAAGAAAACTTTGAAATTGTTATCCATGTGCTTTTTCAGTGACCAGTTTTCAAATTGATCATAAGTCCTTATTCTGGTATCTACGACTTATTAATATAAAACTTTGAAAAGTGATCACACACTTGATATTTATATATTTGCATTGTAATTCAATGCATGGTTTTCAAATAATCTTAAAAAAATATATTGAAAAGTGGTATCCACGTGGTTTTACCTTTCATTTTCATGTAGAAGCAACGTGATGCCAAGATATTTCAATTAAAATCATATACTGTCGTGACTTTAATAGAAAAATTCGGGAACACGCGGTCATTAAAAGAAGTTTAATTAATATTATTTTATCTTTTATAGTGAGCCAGGGTGCCCGCAGATACCGTGACCTGCAGCAGTATGGTAAGTTGCAATATTTTAAATTCTTTGATTTTCATCTTCGTCTTAATTTTCTTTCATTTCGACGGTTCATTTAATTAAACGGTTTGGGCCCAGTGGGTGGCCAGTATTTTCATAAGTTATTGTATTTTCTTCGTTACTCTATAGCTTTTCTTTGCTGAAAGAAATTAAAACTTACGTAATAAAGTATTTATGTATAAATGTCACTAATTTAGAGGCAAGCAAGCTCAACACGTGCAAAAATCGCTTAGTAACCTTCAAATTTGGTAGCATTTTATCCTAGGTAGCCACATGGTCATCAACTTATCTTGTCAGATACCTAACCTAATCTGTTTGATTTAACCAAATCAAAGCAAATCCTGTATTAGGAATTGGATTGTTATTACAATTTTAATTGCTATTTCCCTATGCCCAAGCCTAGTTTCAAAATAATTATTTCGAGACTGAGTCAGTTGCTTTCAAGCTAAACATATTCATTAAATGCATTCCATGTTGTTTTACAGAAGTTACATAAAGCCTTTTAGCTAAAATAGGTTCCTACCTGACATGTAGTCCCCGAAGTTTTTTGATGTAATTATGTTGCATTCACAGACAAACAAAAGTTTATTCTATCCAAGGGCTGCCAAGGTCAAACAATGTAGCTGCAAAGTCCATTGATATCTTTCTTGTTACTTCAGCCATATGCCTTTAATTCTCAGAATATGATTTCCCACAGTAAAAATTTCGGCTTGCTAGACCCACTCCCTCTCACCGAGAGGAGACTTGTGTCCCAGCAGTGGGATCCTTATAAGCTGATGATACCAAAAAAATATCATATGCCCACAAACGCGTGGGCCTAACCTAGAAGTCAAACCAAACCGACTTTTTTTACCAATATTGATAAAGTTGCTTTTTGCTATTAGACATCACGCATATATGAACTCTACAGAACGCCACCTGCTTCTTCTTCTTTTGGAGACCGTTTGTTCACGACGCGACACGACACCGAAAAATGTGGTCACGATTCGGAGCTCCATATATTTGTATCGACCGTTTGTTCATTGCACGACACCGCACCCCACGCGACACGATTCACATACGGTTTTTCGGCTAAGTCGTCGATGCCGCTATGTCGTCGCGGTTATTTTGCGGTGACGATTTAGCGGCTGAACAAACCTGGTATGCGCTTGTTGACGACACGACACATCGCACCGCACGGCTCACGCGTGGTTCGTCACTCACACCCTTATAAAACAATAGAAGTGCACTGCATTGTCGTTGCAGAATCGTGTCTAGTGAATAAACGAACGGACGACAGACCGTATGCAATGTGTCGTGTGTTAAAATCGTGACCACAAATCGTATCGTGCGGTGCCTCGTGAACAAACGACCTAAAACTCTTCATCTATCTTGGGACCAGCACGCGGCCACACCAGCATCAATGGCGTTCATTAGGTGCTCTAAAGTGAAGGCGTATGGTACTTGAGGCGCTCCAGCATGTATGCCATATTCTGCACAGGGGCACCGCACTCGCTTTGTGTATCGGACTAGTCTATAAAACCCGCTATGAATCCTTGCATACTTTTTTTTTATATGCTTCATTTAGTTATATTCAAACACAAAATTTTTACATTAATTGAAACTTAGCCTCTGGCGAGTCAATGACACCGACCACCTGGTCTATTGGCCCAAATATGAAGAAGGCGTCCTCCATTTCTTTCCACTTCGTTCTGCTTAGCACTCTCCTAGCGCATGTTTTGCCTGTGATTATCTTTATTTCATCTTCTTACCTTCGAAATGGTGTAAATGTTTTTCTTAACTTAATTTTTGTTCCACTTTTGAATGTCATATATTATGGCCAGTCCATTTCCACTTCAGTTTTCTTATACCTCATTCTGCGCGTATCAGCTCAAGACCATTGTGAGCGCTAGAGCTGTCGACGAGGCCGAGTTCTGCTCGAAGCACAACATATAAAAAAACAATGAACATGGAATCGAAAGGAATCGGAATAAATATATTCTAATTATTTTTCTAGGCAGGAGCCGCTAGCAACGGTCCTGGCAACCGCGGCAGGGCTCGGGGCGCCCGGTGCCGCGGTCGCCGGCGTCGCCGCTAGCCGACGTCGCGAGTCCGACGTCGTCGCAGCCTGACGTCGCTGCCCGCCCGCTGGCCCGCGCCACTGCCGCGGCTCTGGATGAGCCTCGAGCAGAACCACGCGCCATCTTTTTTCCTATTTTTTTTTCATTTTACGTTTTTGAACAGGTGAGGTTTTAATATTTTATCCGTTTTATGTCACCTATGGTGTCCCACTGCCGAGGTTCTTGTGGCTAAATAATAACAGCCGCAAGGGTCGACCTTTAAGGTTAAGCAACGCTTGCCGAGGTCAATCCATGGATGGGTGGCCATCTTGATATAGCGAGTTTCCTCTGTGCCTCGGAAAGAACGTTAAGCCGTTGTTCCCGGCTGTCATTTGAAGATCTTGACAGTCGTTACGAGTAATGAAAGCCTGAGATATGACACCTGTCTTGCCAAGGGGTGTCGTGTTACCCAGTCACTGGATTGTAGAGTTCAAATAGCAGTCGCTACGAGTAAAACACTCACACGGGTATTAAAAACACGGGTTGCGTTCTCCGACCAATGGATCGCAAACGCAAAATAAGGTTTTTAAATTGATATTTTACTTCTTTTGTTGGACTTTTGTAATGATAACTCGGTTTCTGGCACGAAATTATCGCCCAAATCAAACGCTAATTATAGTAATTAACTCGCGCTTTGTGGTTTTTCTTAGTGTGACATAAAAAAATTGGCGTATTTTATGGCACTAAGTGCACTGATTTGATAGTAAAATCCTATGAACGATTTCTTGCCGAAAATTTGATCTACGTTGCTAATAAACTTATAAAATGACCAACATCACAGCTCACATTTGCGGCTTACGATAATTATAGAATAATTTCATTGTAATGTGAGTTTCCCTCTTTATATACACTCATATTTATACTAAGTATAAAAACACAATGGTACCTATTTTACAAAAAGACTGAATATTCAATCAATCAATGTCTATGATTCTGTTTTCAAATTAAAACGTTTTGCATTGATTTTCATATCGTGTTTCTTTTGTTTCAGATGTGTTACATATTCGCTTAAAAACAAACTAGTTAAGAAATTCGGTGGTGGTATTCTTATTGATAAGATAGTACGTTGCTATCATCCGTTCCTGTGATAAAGCAGACACAAGAGACACAAACACTTTTCCGTTACTATAAATTTAAAGATATAGTTCCGTCGTGGGATTGACATAATATCTCATGCAAATCGTGTGTATATACAAATAAGTTTTTTTCCTTTCATAGTCAGCAATGTCCATTAAGTATAAAAGAAGTTACTGGTAGAAGAAGTTTATATAGTTTGTAAGTCCTGGTAAAAAGAAGTTTATTTTTATATAAAACAAGTTTAGTATAGTATGTAAGTCACGATAAAAAGAAGTTTTATTTTTGTTAAGTGTTTATAGTTCACGTTAGAACCCATTCATATAGATTTAAGTATAATTTTCGTCATCCGTGTCACTGGCATCTTGTTTTTGACGGAACACTTGACATGTTGTTACAGATTAATAAAGTTGTGATGTGTATTCTTATGCTTTCATTTTTGTGCCTCGATCCTTGCACACACATTAGACAAAAGTCCTATCAACCTAACGTTTGACAATCTCATATATTTTGACATTCTGTCATCGAAAGCGTGGTGATAGCGATTGTCAAAAAGGCAAAATTGTATGGGGTTGACAAGCGATATCGAATAATCACGTGATCGATCCCTCGCATATTGACGTTTCGACTATCGCCTTCGCTGACATCGAATGCCACTTGTTTAGAGACTGATGTTTTCGTTGTTAGATTGTCACTTTTCTCAGGCCACTGGTAAAACAATGGTCAAGATAGGTTTCTCTGTCTAGTACCTACACAGAAAAACTGTCATGCTGGCATTCACTAAAACCAGGTGTTAATAAAATGCATTACCTAAACAAAAACAGTTTTTACACTGTGCAATAGTGCAAGAAGCCGCTTATCTCAATACCCAGTGCAGCACACACCTAGATAGATATCTAGAATAAGTATAGTATAATTTACACCAAAATTATATCACACCACTTTTACAATGTTACTGACTATGGGGACAATGGCGGATCACCCGCTAACAGCGATTTCTACCAGATATTTTTATCACTGCACATGCTTAGATAGAAGAGTTTTTGGTCTTGAATGAGGTTCTTTTTTTTTAAATAATGGGTAACTTTTTCTTTGTTTTCTACAAGCTGAAGGAGTCATACAAACCCACGACCATGGGCTCAAAATGCTACAGCAAAATTATTCTTAAAACCAACAAAGATGGTCTACATCGCTCACTGGCTACTGGCTGAAATATTAAAACCTATAAACGTTATCAAGTACCTACTTAAAACAAACCTTAATCCCAACCCAACCGCGGCCATAACGAGGACTTTATAACCTAAAATAACTTGAACACTTTACAACAACATTATAAAGGGGACAAGACGGCGTTAGCAAAAAGCGTCGCAAGTAACAGATGATCTTCATTTAAATATTTTCTAGGGACATCGGGGGTGTTTCGAGTAGGTACCCAAGGCTGGATCACAGTAGGTGACTCTTTTTCAAAGACGTAGTTAAAGTTTTCATTGTGCAAGCTGAATAAAATCATAAAGGAAAATGAAATAGTATTTTATGTATTTCGAAGATATGTATTTAGTAGCCAAAGCACTCATATTTAAACTGCTAACTTTATTGAAAGAAACAAGAAAATTGAGCAACTTATAACTATTCAAGAAGTGTTCAATAAACTACGTCTTTCTTCCTACGCTTCCTACGCAAGCATCAAATCATGTATTTTCAGAATTGTTCTATTACTGCACAATTTAAATAAGTTGCACCTACAACAAAAACTCAATTTTGCATAGATTGCGATCTTAAAGACTCAATTTTGCATAGATCTAGATATAGAGATCTTGAAAACTAGATTTTACACAATGATTTCATGTGTTTGTCTTCAAAGAGTTGATACATACTGATTTGTAATATTAGGCTTCCCCATTATCCGCTATGAACATTTACCCATAAAATTAACCAAGTACCACACAAAAAGAAAACTCGCCCCGTGCGTAGCGCCAATGAGATGCAGGCGGGAGTCAATATCGCGGGATCAAAGCCGGCCAGCGCGCCACTTAGCGACGATATTAGTGCCTCAACATCCCTGTTTATACTCTTTACTGAGATGGGACAATGTTTCAGTGTTTGAATTGAAGTACTCGTAGAATCATTTGAGATGAGGTTTAATAAGCAATTTAAAATTGCAGATCTTGTCCGTTCTTCTCCAAAGAACGGACAAGAGACTGCAATTTTCTTTTGCGAATGAAGAGTAAAATCAATTTATTATTATTATTTTCCTTTAATTGTTGACATTCACAAAAGTGCCGTTTAATGGCCTAATTGAAATAAATAATTTCACTTAGACTTTTGAATTTGTCAGAAGCTATCAAAGTTGGAGTTTAATATTAGGTAGGGTAAGGGGTTGGGTAGGGTAGGTAGGGTAGGTGTTAGGCGTGTGTAGAGATATGATGTTTATTAAGATCAATTCAAGAAAAGGAGAAAGCATTGCTCGTTTAGGATTTATCTTTAGTAAAATGGCATAGATACATATAAGTGGAAGTTTTTGGTAAAGTGGTATGTATTCTAAGTAAGGTTTATTTTCCTTCGAATATTCATGTGATAAGTACACAATAATTATAGGTCTTCAGTTCCAGTACCTTCGTAACTCTTGACCAAATCATAGGCTGCTTATTTTTATTAGTAAAAGACAATAAACATGATCATAAAAAATCCTGCTCCTTCTTTCAAATTGGAAACCTTAATCATAATACGACCGATTACATCAATCGAAACTCATTCCAATACCTACACAAATTACTCAATTTCAATACAGCAAGTCACAAAAGATGAGTTGCAACGAAACCAATTCGAAATTCCTTTGAGTCCCACTTAAATATAGCAGTAAGTCGCTGCGAGAACACATTAGCATGTATATGACATTAGACAGGTACAAATGTCTTTACAAAGCTATCGGCTTGCCTATAAATTGAAATGAGACTGTGAATTAAAATATAAATCAAAAGAGGATTTTTCCCGACACGTCGACGCGACGAAATTGGAAAAAATCTACAGCGACACGGGAGGGGAAGCGCATACGTTGTCACATACGATACGTGATTGAGAGGGGTGTTTTGACGGAGAAAAGCGGCCATTAGAATTTTTTTCAGTGTAGTTTTACTAAAATCAATTCTCAATCGCTGAAAAGCTTGGCTAAAAATAACTTGACTTCATTTTTCTGGATACTCATAAAAGGAGTTAAAAAAAATAAAATGATCTTGAAGAAAAGTTTATGTCACAAGACTATTTAATTAATTTGCAGCTGTTCTGTCGTTTTTCCATAACCTTTTCTTTTATTGAATCTTTTTAGATATCAGTTTCATCTCGACTTTTGGTCATTAACTCATTACGAATGCCAAGAATTATTTCTAAATGCAAGCAGATGCAAGCAATATGGATGTTTATGATATTAAGCAAACGAATTTAATAGACAATTATACATTTTTGTATGACCCACGAAGAATACTCAAAAGCCGTACCAATAAGATCGAGATAAATAAAACAGAAAGACGTATAACAAGGGCAAACTGCAAAGTACTATCTGAGCCTTTGACTTTGTGCAGCATTATTCCTCGTATGCCGTGAAACAATGAAAACAGTCACCTCGCAAGATAATAAGAGTGTCCCCGTCCATATTAAAGCGAGGTACTCTTACAGACGTTCTGTAATACAAACTCATTTAAATATACATGATGAAATTGAAAGAATTACGCCGGGGAGCGGTTTGTTCCTGAAATTGTGTGATATACTGTCGTACATCGTACGGTGGGAAAATGAAATGTGTTTTTGTCTTAGTTTCTTACTTCCTAGCTTCATTTGTTTTTATTTTTCACTTCATCATTTTTTGAACGGTGTTTGTGTTTGACTTGAATTGTTTTATAATGTCAACGAAGTTACGACTGCGGAAGTCTGTTGGGCATTAGACAACGAAATAGGTTTAGGAAAAAATTACTTTCTGTATTTGAGACCATTTTTACAATGCAATAATGACCCTAATGGAACAAACGCGAAATCTCAAAAGGAAATAATTGTACTCATCATTATGAACAACTTTTACTGTAATACACTGAAATTTTTTTTTTCATAACTCGACAAAATGTTCAGAACAGCAGATTCAGGGTTCTAGTATTAAGTTCCAAAGTTCAAGTTATTCATAACTATGAGAACAAATATCGCCTTGTAGGATTTGTGTTTATTCTTTTAAACGTGAGTATAAATATGAGTTTTTTCTACAGACAGACAAAGATTCAACTAACCATTCCTATCGGACAACTGTCCATCCCTGGTTGATACTCCACTACCGCATAAATAGCTTATAATATTCATGCCATAGGGATGAAGTCAGGCTAAAATCAAAGAATTAGAACCCTGCTTTAAAGCATTTTTTTTGGAATTTCTTCCAATGACTTCTCCCGCTCTGGGTGAAGCAGGAGGGCGTGTCAGACTTTTACTGGCAAAAACCCACCCGTGTTCCTTCAGTTGCTTGTGCCAGGGCCGCGGTAACTCTCTTTCAAATTTATCCGCAACCCTGCTTAATACTCCTGCACTTTGAAAACAAAAAGTTACTTTAACAAAACATGGAGAGGGGATCAACAGTCTGCTAACTTTTTTTCTCATAGGTAAGTACTTCAAGCTGAATTGCTTAGGCATTAGCTCTAAGCCTTTGGGCAATTTAGGTGTAAAACAAATTAAGTTCCATTTACTTAATTCCTTGTATTGAATAAGTAATTAATTTTTTTTCTTTACATTTTGAATAGCCTAACATGCTCAAAGAATTTCATTTATTATAAAGTGTAATCAACTTACTAAGATACCTATCCAGTTAATGCTACATTTAACAGTCAAATTCAAAGTCAAGTCAAATTTTGAAGATGTTAACATAAGGTAAGTTCTTAGAACTTAGTTGCCTGTTGAGGCATTGCAATTTAAATGGTTTATACTCAATATTACAGTTACATACACATTTTGTTTACATTAAATTATATTAATTATCATTATTCATACATTTTATTTTATAACATACAATTCTTATAATAATTTATATCACATTATATTAAGTATCACAATAATTTTAATATATTAAATAATTATTTTTCTGGGTTGTGGAGGTCAGATAGGCAGTCGCTCCACGTAAAACACTAGTGCTCAGCTGAATCCGGTAAGACTGGAAGCCGACCCCAATATAGTTGGGAAAAGGCTAGGCAAGAGAGAGAGAGAAATAATTATTTTTCTTCAAGGAATTCTTTTACAGTCTCATATAACTTGCATTCAGTCGCAAACAGCAGCCACAGCCAGCTCCAAGCATCAAAACAAACCGCTTCAATCCAGCAAAAACCAACTTTAATAAAAGGCACTACCATTATTAAAGCCGAGACATCTACACAAGTATAGCCCACTCCATTACAGCGGAGAGCTTTCTCGGCGAGGGCCATCAAAGAAAAATAATCCATCTGAAAACACTTGACACAGTTGGGCGGCCCCGCCCATCGCCCGCCCGCCCACTGAACACCACGCCCCGCCATCTTGGATCCTGGCTCCTTTTTACCGCAGAACTTTAGCTGTATATTTTAACTAAAGTTATCTTAGTCCTGAATACTCCTGAATTAGTTTTGCGCTAACGTCGGATTTCGGGAAGGTGTATTTTATTTTATATAAAATGTTGTTTACTTTTGCAAGGTTGTTAATGTTGGAGTTTATCTTAGCATTTTTGTCTGTGGTAGTTTGATTTACTTTTGGTCTGGTAATAGATTTGGCTAAATAGAAATGACGGAGATGATAAAACAAGAGGTAAAAAGTTCGAATCATTAAAAGAAATGAGTTCAACAGTACTAAAAAAAATATCTAATCTTATTTCAAATCTACGCCTCCAACGACCAAAAGCAAAACATTGTAAAAGTAGGACCTCAGATTTATGAGAAGCTTGGTAAACATGTTCGATTAAAATATCTACCTATGTCATATTAATAAAAAGAAGCATAGAAAGAAAGAAAGAATAAATATTTATTTGTGACCCGCACGGGAGACACGAGATAAGCAAAACACAATCAATAATAAAAATTAAAAAATAACCCCGTGCGTCTCGCACGGGATTATTTTTAAATTTTTTGTTTCAAAAAGGCTCCTATCTCAGCATGTGCAACGATATTAAAAAGAAATAACGCTGCGCTGATATTCTGATAGGGCCCACTGTTGATGTCACGGAAACGGAACATAAAATATATAAGGAATAAGATAGAATATTTTTTTTTTTTTTACAAAAATTACAACCGACTTCCAAATAAAAACACTACAAAGTGAAAAATTATTTCAATTTCGGAAATCGGTGTTCCTGTTTACGTTTCTTCGTTTTTTGACACCGACTTCCGAAATTGAAGTTATTTTTCACTTTGTAGTGTTTTTGTTTGGAAGTCGGTTGTAATTTTTGTAAAAAAGTTTTTTAATTGTCACTTTTTAGCTGTGGTACATAATGTACCAGTTATATAGGCTAGGTATCTACGCGTATAGTGCCCAAAGAGAAGCCAGAATAGATGAACCCAATAACATGAAACTTAAACATAACCGGTGCAATGAGAGTATACAAGGGTGAACTGTTCACACCTGCGTACCCCTTTAGAGCGTACCAGTGTGATGTTATGTTATGGTGTAAACAATAAACAGACATGCGATTGCATCTATCCAGAGTGATTTGCCGTCATTTATTGAAGAGTTCTGATGTATTTCTCCGAAATTCTTCATCAGATCTTGATGAAAATTAAATGGGACCACCAGCTTTCAAATAAAAAAAAGAATCATCATAATCGGTTCACCCAATAAAAAGTTCTGAGGTACCTAACATAAAAAAAATACAGACGAAATAATAACCTCCTCCTTTTTGCGAAGTCGATTAAAAAGAGATAATAACAAAATAGTAAAAACACAGAAGGTGAGTCACAGTATGTATGTGTATAACATCTTTCCACTCGAATACGCTGGATGGAAAACACACAAGACCGGCCGATACATGAACACAACATGACACACACACATGGCTTACATTACGCCGAATCTAATAATAAATAATAATAAAAACATTTATTGGTACAAAAAGGTTACAATAATTAGTGTTTACATAAGTATAGGTACAACCATATTGTAGGCACGTTGTAACGATTGGTTAATGAACCCTGCCTCTCAAACGAGGGCAACCTGTATCTTGAGAGACAGTATTCGGATAAGTAAAAAAACAAAAACAGTTTTTGAAACTATCTACTAAGTACTACTATTACTGCCATCTAAAAAAAATAAATGATTATGGTATTATTCCTTTAACCATGTATTGAGCTGACAACGTCGATAGCCAACAGTGAAAATAACCTATCTGCAAATCACAATGTAAGTAAAACAACTGTAAAAAAATTGCAATCATAAATCCATCGGTAAACTGTGATGAGTTTTTTCGTCCTATCCCTAAGTCCTTTGGTTAAACTAGTATGGCGTGTCGGTGTCCTGACGCTATGTTCTATCTATACTTCTTTACTTATATAATATAATAATAATAATATAAAGAGGAAAGATTATTATTTTTTATCACTGTATTCTCACTGGAACGGGAATAACGCGGGTGAAACCGCGACGCGGCCGCTATTATCTAATAAACTATTTCTGCCAAAAATCGGTAGTACACGGTCAATAATAATATTCACAAGCTGAAAAGCTGGCTCCAAAAAAAATACAGTCAGTTCTCCTGTCTACACTTCTACACTAATGTGGCAAAGAGGAAAGATTTGATTGTTTTTTTTGTAATGGATAAACTCAAAAACACCTTAACCGATTTAAAAATTCTTTCACCCATGGAAAGCTACATTTTTTCGGAGTAACATATCCTATTTTTTATCCCAAAAAAATAACGAATCTTGCGGGTTCATTAACAATTGAAACAAGTCAGTGCTTTTCGCAAGTGTAAGACATATACAACACCGCAAAACATTTTTGCGAAATCAGTCGAGTCAATCAGTTATCATTTTTTAAACGTAAGATCAACAGAAAAAGTGATAGTGTGTAGATAACATTATTGCGACTTGAATGTCAATTTTAACCAGTAGTTACACTAGTAGGCACTGTGACAATGATGAACTTGCATGAGTTGCGAACCTTAATATTATACTGGCAAGAAATGCTTCTGATTTTAAAGGACTGAAGCATACCTACTCTCCCAAGTTTTCGCTTACAAAACTTACACTAATACCACTATACCATCGAACACCCAACTCTTTGAAACGCCAAAACAAACATTCTCAAAAGATAAACTTCAAGCGCAGTAAAAAATTACTTTAGTCGATACGTTAGCCGGCCGTCCATACTACGTGATCAAAACGTTGAACAAACTCAATCCCCAAAGAAAAACACGGGAGATTGGGAGCTTTCATCGCAAAGCGAGAGATATCAAAAAATACATCGGACGCTCGCTCCGCGCTTTATTAAGAATAAATTTAGGGAGGACGCAGAGGACCACGGGTGGTCCGAGTGACGGGAGATGAGCGTTTTGGAGAAATATGTAAAAAATATAAAATATGAAAATGGTTTAGTAAGTTTTGAAGATGAATTTCAGAACATAGAAAATGCTTATTGAATACGATAGGATAGGTTATAAAAGTTATAGTTTCATAAATACCCTGTAGTGTACGGAATCATTTCCTTTGCCAAAGAAATGTTACAAAAATAATATCTAAAATCTACTAATCTGCATTTGCTGACATATGACCCCGCTGTTAAATTTCGTCAGTTAGTTAAATATTCGGTTAGTTCAATATTATTATTTGGATTTAACTTTCCAAACATAATCAATTAAGTGCGTCTTTACTATGGAAAACTCAAAAACTAGCAAAGCATAATAATGTACCTGCACGTGTCAGTGCATATATTTATATTTATTTATTTATAAATTTAGAACAATGTTTCCTCATAATGATTTCAGCCAATAGACGTCCACTGTTGAACATGGGCCACCCCCAAGCGTCGCCACATTTCATCGACCGGTCCTGTGACGCAAACTTCGACGGAAAACAGTTTATTGTAGACCTTTTTCATGCAATTATGTGATCAAGAGACCAAAGTTTAACACCAAAGGTATGCCAAATGCAAATAAATAATAACGACAGATCAAAATCGATTCACTTCATCTCGCCCCGCTACCTCTCGGCTCGGTCCCCGCTGCCGCCTCTCCCTTGGCACTCAATAGTGCGAGGTGCCTATCTTCAGACTAATGCATTTATGCAACAGACGCTCGCAGGATCGATACAGCGCGTAATTTGACGAAAATATTGTGGGAACCTTTTGTTTCTTACTTTGCTGCTTTTATATTTGAAAAGAGGGTAGTTCGGGACGGTTTATTACCTCTCAATTTTAGTTTGGAGGCATATAGAAGGTAGTGTTGCTTTGAGGGATCTTCGTAAAGGTGGATGATAGGTACTTGAGGTGGAAACACACACATTTTTTTCAATTATAATTTTCCTTTTTAAGGACTAAGTCGATAGTTTTGTAAATCCAATGACAAAGAATTAAAGGAACGTTGAAATTTTGGGTTTAATTTTTTATGTGTAACATCTGGCTATTGGCATGCTGACACGTATAATTAGAAATTAAATTTTTCTTAATTTAGGGATCTATTGATTAAATAAATATTATATTTTTCTTAAACAATTTTTTTTAAGGTTGTCTTTGATTATACCATGTTTCTTTCCTTTATATTTAAGCCGGGGTGGCATATTAATAAAGGAAATTCATGTTTATTTTCCATATAAAATAGTTTCACATCTGCCAGGCGTCCCACGACGCAACGGCTCAAATTGTTATTAACATTTTTCTTCAGAAAAAGTTTTCAAAGCACGTATTTTTTTCTTAATAAGGTAAAAGCAAACGGTGACACATGACATTTTAAGTTAGTAAATTAGGCTTCAGTAACTTGGCCTAGTCTTAATTAAACCTCGCATTCGATAACTTTATCATCTAATATTAGTCCACAATATGTCATCCAATCTGCCGAGCTTGCCCTATAATCTGAAATCTTATCCCACGCTCCTGCCATCCTTGCAACAATCAATCAACGTCTCATTAGTATTACTTGGAAACTTAACAAAAGTGCCCTCGTCACAAATCCGATACACATACACACAAATAACCCAAATACATTTATTCGCCGTAAATTTCCCGAACACAATCGAAGGCCTGACCCAAATCCAACATAAAAATACCCCAGCAGGGTAAATACAGATAGGTAGATACAGAGACAAATAAAAGTTTCTTTTTACCTCCACATAGATGAAAAATAAATAGAAAGAAAGGTAGATTCACAAGGCAGTCTTAACAAGTTGCGAGTAAATCCGATTTGTGAGGGTATTTGAATAAGAGGCAAAGCAGAATTTGAATAGCTTTCGAAGAGAATTTTGTTGCTAAAATAACAATAGAAGAAAATAAAAGCGTCCGATTGTTCTGCGCGTAATTCCGAGGCAAATACGACTATAGAGTGCTTTATCTTGCAGAATCTATTGAGGATGTTTCTTTTAGCGCATATAGATCGATTTATCTTGATTTCAGGTCGTGATTACGAAAATATGATGGTAAATGGTGGCATTGTTGGTGGCCTGGATCAGACTCTTTTTTTATTAATGGTAGGCTCGCGTTAGACCACTATCTCACCTAAAGGCATGATGTGGTCGACGGTGAAGCATGCGTGCCTAGAAGTAACCTATTCACTTTTGGCTTAAATACTCCCAGATTGCAGCTTTCAGGAAAAACACATTCCGGCAGGGAATTTTACTCCTTAGCTGTACGCACAATGATAGTATTCCCAAAACATTTAGTGCGTATGGGTGGGACTTATCAGAGATTTTGTCACCGTTAATAAATTCAAGAGAGGAAAGCGTCGGTTAAAAAAGATTAAAAATGCAGAATCAGGAACCTACATAATATACTTCTCTTGCTAAAAAACAAAAAAAAATTGCTTAGTGATTTGTAGTAATGTGTGTCCCAAAATTTACGTTGGCAATCCTGAAAAAAGAACAATTTGAGTTCAGAGTTAGTAAAAAGGGAGCGTTATACAATACAATAACGTACTTTCATTATTAAACAATATTTCAAAAAAAAAAAATTCAGAATATGGTAGTATCTTCTCCTACGCAAGGAGCAGGCTGGTTTCCACTCGAACCACTCATATATGGATCAACACTCTCCGTATCATTCTAGAACAGGCATCAGAATATCAGAGGGAGATCTAACTCACCTTTGTCGATTTTGAAAAGGCATTTGATATGCTGAAGTGGTCCAGCATCTGGTCCCGCCTACAGCACATCGGAGTGCAAACGAAAATAGTCAGCTTCTTGGAAAGAATATACAAGAATTATTACTGTAAAGTAAGTCATATGGAACGCGTGCACAAGTTTACTTACCTCGGGAGCCTCGTGTCGCCTTCGCGCAGCTGAGACCTATTTGGCAATCGCGGCAACTTACCCGAAGGATTAAACTCAAAATCTTCTGGTCAAATGTCAAATCCGTGCTGCTTTACGGGTGCGAAACGTGGTAGGTCACAAAAGACATTCCACGCAAACTCAAGTCGTCGTCAACCGCTGTCTTCGTAGCATACTCGGAATCATCTGGCCGAAACCATCACCAACGTAGAGCGGTAGGAGAAATGCCACGAGAGCCCGATCGACCAGACCAAGCGTCGCAAGTGGAGTTGCATTTGCCACACGCCGCGAAGGGATTCTGATCATGTACCCAAGCAAGCGCTGGATTGGAGTCCCCAAGGCAAAAGAAAGCGGGCCTATCCCCGTCAAAGCTAGCGTCGCACCGTGCTGGCAGAAGCGACCAGCATCGGTATGACGGGAGCGTGGTGAAACGTGAAATTCAAGACCGATCGCGATGGAGGACTTCTGTAGACGCCTTCTGCTCCATCCAGGGAACATAAGACAGTAGGTCATGGTAATAGAACAGGTGGCCATGGTGGCATTTTTGAAAATGAGGCTGGTCCAGCAGTAACCGTTACTGGTGCTCGATATCGCGACATGATAACACAGTTCTTTATGCCTAAATTTGAATTGATGGCCAATATGTGGTTTCAACAAGACGGTGCCACATGCCATACAGCCAGTGGAACAATTCAATTACTTCCTGAGACATGGCCTGGTCGTTTACTCTCTCGTTTCGGTGAATAGAATTGGCTCTCTAGATCGTGTGATTTAACACCATTAGATTTCTTCTTATGGGGTTATTTGAAGTCAAACCCACAACCACCCGTGCATTACAAGAGGAAATTAAACGCTGCATCAACGAAATTCAGCCACAATTATGCAGAAAAATTTCGACAAGAGTGCGTATGTACCAGCAAAGCCGTGGCAACCATTTGTCATATGTGTTATTCCAGTAATAACCCTATCCTATGTATTTTACGATTCAATTTATAAATAACAATGTAAAGAGTAAAACTGTGTTCTATTTAATTCAAACCTTGCATTAATTTTGTGAAACCTTTTATAAAACCTATAAACAATTAAAATTTTAGCAGGTTTCTTTTATAAATATAAAGCAATCAGAGTAGTACATACGAAAGACTATACTACTTTGGAAACAGCACAACAGTAGCATTTTGAAACCTTTTCACGAACAAAACGTAATGAAAGCAATATACCGATCAAGCAAATTATAGTTCAGCACTATAACCCAGTTGCAAAGCTTATTAAAATAATCGACTGGCCTTATGGAACCATGGGGCTCGTACAATAGAACTATAGGATATACCTTATGGGGGTGCGTACAATAGGAGTACAATAGGACCAATAGTCCTGCGTCACTTCCTATAACACCTATTGGTTTTTACTACAATGGAAGCCTTTAGCCTAATTAGATGGTGATGACGATGTTTGGTGCGGTTCATGGTGGAAAATGTCCTCGATAGTCTTCCTCTACCAGTCTGTTTTTAAAGGTACTGAAAACTGAAGACGAAAGTTCTCTCTCAACTATAACTACAGTGAGTTTCTGTTAATGAATTTGAAATACAAAAAGTATGAGAAGAAAAAAAAGTTAAGAGTAGGCTTACTTATCTCCTCTTCCTTTTTTCCTACAATTTATTTGAGATCGGTGCAACATGTCTTCTATCCAGTCCTTTAGCAATGGCTTTTGTAGATTCCATGTTTGGATTTTCTAAAAAAAAAAATGAACGGAATCTTCCCCAATCCTGTGGTTATTAGACATTCATACTCAACACGATGTTTCCCTCACTCCTCCGCATTTTTGCTGATCACTACCTATTCGACCGTTTCTTCGATTTTAATCTGTAAATTACCCTTAAACTACCCTCGGCTACGGTATCCCGATCCGCTATCCCAATACATTGTTGAGTCTATAAAAGGTGTGAGTGACAGCATATGACACAATGCGACGAATCGTAAATATTTGTATGGCGCGCTTTCCTTGCGTTTGGTCGCACAAAGCGTGGAAATCTAAAGTTTTGCAGCGTCACCTTTATAGGCGATTACGTTTTCTTCAATACTTTTTCACTGATGTTGGATTATTTTGAGAAGGTAAAAATTTAAAAAAGCTTTAATTAGGAATTAAGCTTCTGCCATGCTTGAGAAGCATAAGGGTCCCTCCCTTATGCTTCTCAAGCATGGCAGAAGCTTAATGCTGGAAGCGTAATGGTTGCATCCCCAACACTAATTTGTCTAGTGAAACAGCTCAATGAGTATGTGAATGAGTATTTTTTTTATTTCATAAACAACTATACCAGGGACAAAAGGAACAGTTTCTTAGAATAGATTTAAATTGTCGAAATGATGATGATGATGGGTTGGTATACTATCTGTCTCGTATAACTTGCATTGCTTGAAAACAGGATGGCAGCTTAAAGTAATCCCGAAAGTGGACGTATCGGTTTGGCATAACTGCCTGTGTGGCTATATTTCATGAATAGTTTTATAAACTGTAGATGACATAAGAAACTGGCATACAGAAGGATCAAGAAAGGCCTTACAATCCAGCAATTGACCACTTTTAACTTACAAAACAAAATTAATATGGACACACTCATTTGCTAGCCAGTAAAGTCTTGAACTTCCCCCGTACTTCATTCGGCTGTAAAAAAGGGACAGATGTATGTGACTTGTATACACTTAAGCACACTCAAAATAACCTTACTCTAAGACTTATGGTCACCCCCCTGAGCTTGGCGCATAGGCTATGCACGTGGAAAATATAACCAAGAGAAAGACCTAAAGTAGTAGTAAATCTCCACGATCCTAAAATCGTTCTAGGGAACGAAAAATTGGTAACCACCACATCCAACGACACCCACCTCCAGGTTTCTCACAAAAAAAACCGTCAAATCACGTCGATTAGTGTCCCGTGCTCTACAAAACACATTGTTGGCGACACCACAATACTCAACGATCGTCGTCACAACTGTTATACAATCTAATACACTAATATCACCCTGTCATTTGTACCCGTCAGCCCTTCAGGTATTTATAGGACGACCCAAGGGAAATTATGACAGTTACCTGTGGAAATTCGAGTGGAAATCAGTTTGATTTGTGCTGTGAAGATGAGGTCTTAATAGGACTTTAATTAGCTATGTGAATTTGAGAAGTTCCAGGTGGAAACTAAATTAGTTTTCACTACTCACTAGTCAATAAAGACTTTCAACTAACCTAGTCAAATGATAGTTCCTATGAATAGTAAATAATTAAAATTCACGCCCCTCGCGAATACTGACAGTGTTCAATCTACTGCTAGCGAATCTTTTACCCAATTCAATCAAGATCTTAGTCTTATCTCACCATTTGTTAATTTAATTCTAAAACTTAAAAATGGAAATGCAAACTGAACCCCTAGATTTATCAATGAAAGGCAAGAAACCGATCAAAATGCTGAACATCATCGACTTCAAGTTCCTCGAAGGACTGAACAACCACTTAGTGAAGCTGTACGAGAGGACTAGCCTGGTCTGTAGCAAGGATAGCTACTGCCTGCCCCAGAAGACTGGGAACATGAAGAACATACTGCCTTGCCAGGTGTGCTTGAAGACCTTTGACCGACCATCGCTGTTGAAGAGGCATATGCGGACGCATACGGGTAAATTATAAATAACAAAACCTTAGACAATCTGCTTTTAGAAACCCTGGTGATCAAAGCCCTTGTCTTCTCTATATAAGAAAGGGCCTTTGCCCTGACATGCAGTCATCTTCTTTGTTTTCTCTTGACACATGAATTTTGTCCAATCGCTTGAGCTGTAACTCGCCTTACGATCTCTCTCGCCAACTTTCGGTTAGATGATAATTCTGGCGCATTCATTAACAAGACAGTCATAGTCCTGTCTTGTAAGACCTTAGATAACCTAACATAAGTTATGATGGCTTTTCCTAAATGTCTCGTAATTCGGGGAAAACGACAATGTTAAATTATATAACGCCATTACACCACGTATTTACTTTACCTACATAGCGCACCAAGATCTGAATAGTCCACTTTGGTGATAGGATATTACGATTTATATATGAGTAGGAATAGAATTAAATTCACAGTAAGCCAGAAGATGCTGCTGTCGATCCTTAGTACCATATATTCAGGTGTAGATTAATGTATTAATCCGCCCGTGCAAAATGTGGTGCTGTGCCACACAAACGATGTGTCTCTCAATTGATTTCGAATCATTCGAGTCCTGTTGCCTGCTTCCAAGAGGCACGGAAGTAACTCGCTATGTAAACTGATGGACGCTACTAATATAGTCAAACTCGTAGATGGAACGACTGGATTTACGAAGTGAGCTTAAGCTCGATGACTTGGGAAGATAGATGTGTTGCTAGGGAGTTCGTTGCGCCACTTCTTCGCCCCCCTAAATCACTAGGAACTGGTGGGCAAGGCACATTGCTCGCAGAACGGATGGCCGATAGGGCCGAAAAGTTCTGGAATGGAGACTGCGAACCGGAAGACGATACGTTGGAAGGACTCCCACTAGGTGGACCGATGACCTGGTTAAGGTTGCGGGAAAGTGCTGGACGCCTGGGGGAGGCCTTTGTCCAGCAGTGGACGTCTTTCGGCTGAAATGATGAAATGTGACGGACGGGCGTTTTAGGGGACTGACTGCTGTTATTATGTGGAACATTGACGTTCAAAAAGTGCTGGCTCTCAGCCTAATTTTAAACAGTTTTTGTTACTAAGTTTGGAATCAAGATGACGAAAGAGATTGAGCTGAAATTAATTATTTCAGGCGAGAAGCCTCACATATGCAACGTGTGCAACAAAGGTTTCAGCACATCCAGCTCGCTAAACACTCATCGCAGAATACACACAGGTGAGTTAACATACGATTCTGTCAAGAAAGTACCGGGCAAAGATCAATAATACACAAAATTTTAGTTATTCAACCAAATTTATTTAATCACCTTCAAAGTATACCTACTCTTTAAGAAATTATACACTGACGCCAACGAATAATTAAATCATCAAAACATTTTTAAACGCTTCCGGTTTCGGTTCAGTTCGAAGGCGCCACTCCGAAGCTTGTAGACTAGTTTGCATGTCAAACTCGTAAACCCACGTCTCATCACCAGTAACAATGCGTTTCATGAATGAGTCGGAATTCACTCGTTCTAGCATGTCCTCAGCGACTCTTATGCGATTGAGGTTTAAAATGAAAATTCAGGTCTTTTGGGACTAGTCGAGCTGCAACATGTTCCATAACCAAATGATTATAATGGTACGGACCGACTCGTGAGACACAGATATTTCGGCGGCTATTCTCTCTCAATCTTGAATGTGGATTTTCAGTCACTATTTCCTTCACTTTTGCGAAGTTAACTTCAGTTAGACTTTGTTAGCCTACCAGAGCGAGGCAAATCTTCCATCATATCTCGAACGCTTTGTACCACTCATAAGCACGTGTTTTTGATAAAGACGATTCACTGTAAGCCTTCTGTAACATTTTCAGTGACTCCGAACACGAAATTCCATTGGCGATGCAAAATTTAAGACAAACTCTTTGTTCGATGTTTTTTTGCATTATGAAATTCACAATAAGCACTATATATGATTATTTTTTATTGTAGATTAGCTCGCGCTTGACCACTATCTCACCTGATGGTAAGTGATGATGTGGTGGTGGTGGTGGTTTTTGATATACCTAAAAAACAGCATTTTATTTAATCTAAATAACACATGTAACTCAAACTCCGCGCCAAAACAGAAAACAATCGTGCCAATCTAACAACGACAAAAAAAAAACAGAAATTGGATTTAGAACCATAAACAAATCATCCATTCCCGAAACTTTTTTGATTGAATGTATATGTACCTATTTAATTTATACTCGTAAGTATAATACACATACTAATTTATATACACAATATTGCTACACATACTAATTTTACCCTGCCAAACCAGACTTGTCAGAATTTGTAACTCTGTCCATTTAACAACAACAGTAATAAGCCATTTTCAGCTGACGAATAAAAACCGTTTTTCATTATCAATAGATTTTTATGTTATTTACATTAATACATTTCCCACAGGTGAAAAGCCGCACAAATGTCCTGAATGCGGCAAATGTTTCACGGCGAGTTCCAACTTGTACTATCATCGCATGACCCATACAAAGGTAACGTTTCAATACTTTTTGGACTTTTATTATGCCTATTATATATATATATATACAGTATGGGTCGATTCAAACATAAAGACGGCTGTTAAGTTCTCCTTTTACTATGCAGTACTCCAACCCTCACCCCACTCACATGAATTTGCTACCGCGCGGCCGCACAATCTGGTGTTGCAACCTCCATTAAGTTTGAATCTACTTTACCTGGTTTAATAGTTTCAAATGGTCACTGCTCACTGCAGATCAAACATGCTTGTCATAAGGATTGTTTTGTATCTATTTAAATCACTCTAGTGTGTTTGACACTTGATATTATTTTGATTTTTGCGGCTCAAAGGACCAAAACTATCAAACTAAAGTAGACTTGGATTGGTATTCTAAATGGCAAAATAGGAGATTAACACACATACATTATTCGACTTGAGTTGTTTCTCCTTCACAAGCAGCGCTTCTATACGTTCATATAGAAGAAGAATACTATCCTGTTGGACTGGCTCGCGACTGCTGAGCGTGGGTTCTGTACCCGAATTACATAATGGGGTGAATTCGGCAAGGTAAAGCATTTTACCCGATCAATCGACCAATCACATGCGAGATGAAAGACGCGATGTGAATTGCCGTGTGAGTGGTCGTTTATGGAGTGAAAACGCGTTGCCTTGGCAAATTCACTTACGCAGTACGGCTGCTGGTTTCCGTTCCCAACTCGAGCAAAGTGTAACTTGTCGATTGAGTGTGACAGTAGGATTGAATCCTGGCAGCCTAATTGCGCAAGTGAATTCGGCAAGGCAAAGGGGTTGATCGCCATCAATCGACCAATCACAAGCGAGATACAAGACGCGATATGGATTTCCGTCTGTGTCGGTATTTCCATTAGAAATTTCTCAGTGGCAGTTCAGATTTTAGAATTTTGCATTTTAAATTAGCTTCTGTAACCCCTTGTGCTTGAAAAAGCACGAAAAGCTTTCGGTTTTGCGCCTATAATTGTGCAATATCTCTCGCGTCTGTGGCTAGTTTTGGCGGAGACTCTCTGCCAAGACTTAAATTTGGTCAGAAAGACCATTCTATCATTGAGAATTTGGAATTAGATTCATGCAGGGCAGTAAAGGTAGACTTCTGAGTAAAGCGGCTCTGACTAACGCAGCGACTCTGAAAATTCGTGGCAAGAAGGACCTAAGCGCCGTGTAATGCGCGTCGCTTACGCTTTCGAGTAAAACCACTATTACTATCGCCTTGACCGTGTGTTGCTTCGCTCAAATAGCGTCCACAGAACAAGCCGCACAAGTGCTCGTGGTGCCCGCGCTCGTTCCCCACGCCGGGCGAGCTGCGCGCGCACGTGGCCGCGCACGCAGCCTGTGACGTCACGCCACGCGCGCACGTGGCCGCGCACGCAGCCTGTGACGTCACGCCACGCGCGCACGTGGCCGCGCACGCAGCCTGTGACGTCACGCCACGCGCGCACGTGGCCGCGCACGCAGCCTGTGACGTCACGCCACGCGCGCACGTGGCCGCGCACGCAGCTTGTGACGTCACGCCTCGCGCGCATGTGGCCGCGCACGCCGCCTGTGACGTCACGCCGCGCGCCTGGCTGCGGGCGCCGCACGGGAGCTCCAGGCAGTACAAGCACTCGTAAGTACTCGTACATTTTTTTCTCTAGCCGTTGCTATCCCACAGTTAGGGAAAGACCTCTCCCCCAAGTCCCTCCAGACATTCATCACCCGAGCGATTACGAACCAGCAGCCCTCATGGTAGGCGTCTAAATCATGACACCAGACAGGTAGGTATGGAGCAGAGAGCCGCCTAGCTCGTCAGTGATTGTTGGAGATGCGCAAGTCCAGGTGGTTCGGTACATAAAGTATCTTGTCCTAACCCTGGACGGTCGATGGGGCTTTGAAGAGCATTTCGAGTGCCTGGTTCCCCGCGTTGGAAGAGCAATGGGTACTTTGCATAGACTGCGGGAACCCGTGAAGAAGTTCGCCACCTCTACGCGGGTGTCGTACGATCGATGGTCCTTTATGGAGCACTTGTTTGGTCAAACAGACTGTCTGGTGTCCGACGCTGCAGGACTAAAATCAACAGTCTGCAGCGGCAAATGACCATCGCATGTGGCTCATCATCATCATCATTTCAGCCGACAGAGGTCCACTGCTGGACATAGGCCTCCCCCAGGCGTCGCCACATTGACTGATCCCGCCACCTTAACCAGGTCATCGGTCCACCTAGTGGGAGGCCTTCAACGTATCGTCTTCCGGTTCGCGGTCGACATTCCAGGACTTTTCAGCCCCATCGGCCATCCGTTCTGTGAGCAATGTGCCCTGCCCACTGCCACTTAAGTTTGGCAATTCTTTGGTCTATGTCGGTAACTTTGGTTCTCTTGCGGATATCCTCTTTTCTGACGTGATCACGCAAGGAAACTCCGAGCATAGCCCTCTCCATTGCCCATTGGGTGACTTTAAGCTTTCTGATAAGGCCCATTGTGAGCGACCACGTCTTGGGTACCATAGGTACTGCCAACACACACTGGTCATACTTTTGACTTGAGACAATGCGGTAAATTGGACGAGAAGATACCACGCAACTTCCCGAACGCCGCCCAGCCGAGTGGGATTCGATGGTTGACCTCTTTCTCGAAGTTAGACCTACCCAACTGGACCGTTTGTCCCAGGTAGACATATTCGTCTACAACTGCGAGACAGCAAAGATAGGGTTTTGTTTTTTAAGTTTGAGTAAATCTGGGTCCCTACCATGAGCTCTAAGACCATGTATTTTTCTATTGTGCATAAGGGACAAGTGTATATGACATGTATACATCTGTCTCGCATAAGGAATTACCCTTGCTCTGAGAGCTTATGGTAGCCCCAACTCTATCTGATCGACCAGAAGAATTTCGAAACTACTTTTTATACCACTTACCGTAATTAACCCATTTTTCTTTCTATTTCAGATCAACGCTCCACACCTAAACCAGCACACAAAAACAAATAAAACAAATTTGATAATAAAATAAAATCTTTTATTCTTCTACTTTCTGTTTCTTAGCGTCTTCTTCCGTATCACTCTCCATCTTCCGTTTCTCTCCACTCTCAGGTTCCATCTTCGATTTCTGTGTATTCTCAGGTTCCACCTTCGATTTCTCTGAAATCTCGGTTTCCATCTTTCCGGTTTTCTCCCCACTCTCACTTTCAGTTCTCTTCTTTTCTCCGTTTTCGTTCTCTTCTGCTGTGGAAGACTTTCGTTCTTTGTGGTAGTTGTTCTGCGACGCTTGGCTATCGCTTGAAGTGTCTACCTTGAGGAGTTCTCGTAGAGCCATCGTGGCGTAGCAACTTGCTGGGAGAGTCATATGAAGGATCAGGGCTTTGAATTTGCCATCTGAAAATGGCAATTAAAAGAGTTTAAGATAGAGAAAAATAACAATTATTTTAATTAGTTTTGCTAGTAGCTTCACCCGTAAAGTGAAGCCGAGAAATATCCAACGGGACCGGGCTACTGGAACTTCTAAATAAAAGGTATCTTATGATTATGTCCTAATCCTAGGCTATGGTCTCTGGTATCCGTTAAATTGTTATTAATTAACAAACATCTAATTGTACAGACTTTCACATCTGTGATATGAGTAGGATTACAGATTTCGTAAAATACGTTACGGCTTTATGTACAGCACTTTTATAATAGACTAGCTCTTTGCCCGCGACTTCGTTCGCGAGATTTCGTCAATCCTATAAATGACTCTATTTATGTGCAGTTTGTGAAGGCGACCAAAAATAAGCTATTATTAAATCAATAAAATTGGGATATCGCAGATATACAGGGTTTATTGGTTTGGGACTGTACGAGCATCGCCACATGATATAATTTGTTTTAGTTTTTACCTGAGCAAGCAATCGCTAATTCACCGATTATTTATGTACATTCGCTGACTAGGCTATTACGCCCGCCACAACTCACCTACTCTAGGTAGTATATATTTTAATGTTTTACCTAATAAACTGTCAATCATTAACGGACACATAACAGTGATTTTATTTCCTGTACACATCCCGTGTGATTCGTCCATCTACATCCTACATCTCAGTGTGCGGAGCTATTGCCCGTACATTTTTGGTCCTTCGAACCTTTGTGTATCTTAGTGTGTTTGTGTCTCTTGTTACGGTAGCGAATCGGTTCAGCTGGTCTCCCGGAAGAGGGTCGCCCCAGTTGGATTGAGAAGGCGCACATACCTAACCAGAGTACAGGCACATTGAGTAACGGAACCAAACAACAAGAACAAACAACAAATTCAACAGTGAAGTCAACAGGTCTAACGTCCGTCAAAAATACGCATACATACCCGTATAACAATAATGGACACTAGACAACAAGAACTTCTCAAGCGGCAGGGTATCATCGCAGAGGGCATTCGGAAAATTGGTGTCAACTTCGGAAAAGATGGCCCTGAGCGCAAAACCACAACATACATCCGGGGTAGACTGGATACCCTCCAGGCGCACTGGAACGAGTTCGAGATGAACCATGGCGTGTTACAGGGCGCCTCGGACCGGACCGACGTATACTACAGTACAAAGGTGTACGACAGAGTCAAGGCGGAATACTCAAGTATACAACATAAGCTGCAAGCATGGTCTACCAGCACTGCGGAACCCGCGTGTTACCAAGGTGAAGAGAGCAAAAACACTGGAGTCCTTTCAAAATCAGACGAGCACAAAACTCAACAAGCAACTAACTTCAGAGCCTTCTCCCGGTTCACCAGCAACTTGTGCACTGCTGACATGATTGAGAAATGGGATATAGAAGACAAGCTCCGGACCCTCGAATCTCGATGGAGGGTGATTGACGAAGTACACTGGCAGATTGACAACATTCTCGTCGGTAGCGACGTTAACTACGAGCTTGAGTTTTCGCAGTATGAAGAAACGTACGAGTGCACAAAGCGAGATCTTAACCGCAAGCTCAATCTCGCTGTCCAACAATGGGACAATGCACCGAGGATCGAAATACCAACATTCTCTGGTAATTACACACAATGGCCGACATTCCTCGATCTATATGGTGCGGCCATTCACAACAACCCGTCCCTCTCGAAGGGGCAGAAGATGCAGCACCTGAAAGGGAAGCTGAAAGGGGAGGCTGAACGCCTTGTGCAACATTTGGCTGTTTCCGAAAGCAACTACGACTCCTGCTGGGAAATCCTCCACCATAGGTACAATAACTTACAGCTTCTCTTCACCAAACAAATCCAAGTTTTGATGAGTCAACATACGAGTCAACATCAAAACGCTTACGACTTGAAGCGCCTACACGACACCAGTCTTGAAACCGTGCACGCTTTGCGTAACTTGGGCATCGACACGACATCATGGGACCCGATTTTGGTGCACATTCTGACCGGAAAACTGGACACTCAGACCTACTCTGACTACATGGAGGCGAGGAAAAGTCCAAGAGGGCTTCCCGATTTCAAAGAATTCATCCAGTTCATCGAAGGGAAGTTCACGGCGCTTGAATCAGTGGTGAAGAAAACAAGCAAACCAAATAAGCAAACAGATGCCGACGTACCCCCAAACACAAGGAGCTCGACTACAGCAGCACAAAGGGATGCGTACAACAAATACAGACGCTACCCCAAAGCAAACCATACAAGCTCCGACAGGAATTGTCCTGTTTGCAAAGCAAGTCACATTTTGCTCCACTGTAAAGCGTTTCAAGTGATGACGCCAGACATAAAAATTAGGACAATTGAGCAATTGAACATTTGCAAAAACTGCATGTATCCGCACAACGGAATAAAATGCAACTCGCAAAAAAGATGCAAGGTGTGTAACGGCGCACACCACACAACGCTACATGACCTAACACGTGATATTACGTCAGCGACACTGTCGTCAAGTCAACTGACCGACAACGTGACTGACCGCAACTCGCAGCGAAAAACTAATCACGTGTCAGGAAATTTTAACGAAGTTCTTCTAGCCACAGTACAACTTAAAGTCAAAGCCGCAGATGGAGCCTACACCGTACTCCGATGTCTTCTAGACCAAGGTTCCCAACTGAACCTTATAACAGAATCGGCTGTGCAACGACTTGGCCTTCCGCGACGCAACCACAACTCAACCGTGTCGGGAATCGGAACATTTGCCAGCCAGAGCAACGGAACCGTTCAGTTGGACTGTAATTCCCTTTACGGAGATTACGAGTTTTCAACGCCGGCACTAGTAATGGCCAAACTACTCAACAACTTGCCTAACTACTCCTTCGAAAAACAGGATTGGCCTCACATAGAAAATATTAACCTGGCTAGACCCACAGTTCAACTTATCAAGGCCGATTGACATTCTACTTGATGCCGGAGTGTATGGCGATATAGTGATGAGCAGAATAATTCGAGGAAACATATACGCACCTATAGCACAACAAACTAAACTCGGCTGGGTATTAGTTGGAAACACAAATACCTTCAACTGTCATGTCGTGGTAGATACTAACGATATCTCTCGTTTTTGGGAAATTGAAGACATAACGTCAGACGACAAGTCCGCGAGTGTTGAGGAGGAGTACTGTGAGAGGCTGTATACTGACACAACAAAAAGACTTGAAGACGGGCGATACGAAGTTAGAATCCCCATGAAGACCAACTTCGAACAAAATTTGGGACGATCAAAGCCTCAAGCAGTCGCGCAATTCAAGCAGTTGGAAAAACGATGGGCTAGAGACGAAAACCTCGCTTCAAGTTACAAAGCTTTCATCGACGAATACAAAGCTTTACAACATATGAAAAAGTGCACAGAGCCGGACACACCGAGCTGTTTCCTGCCCCATCATGGAGTAATGAAACCAGACTCAACGACAACCAAGCTCCGAGTGGTTTTCAATGCATCAGCAATCACCAGCACGGGACACAGTCTAAACCAATTGATGGAATGCGGGCCTAACTTACAACAAGACTTACAAGCGATGATTCTACGATGGAGGGCGTTTGAATACGTGTATACAGCGGCTATTGAGAAATTCTACCGACAAATACGTATTCAGGAAAAAGACCAACACTTGCAAAAAATCGTGTGGAGAGATTCAGTCACAGAACCGTTACAAGAGGTACAACTGACAACAGTAACATATGGGACCAAGTCCGCACCCTTCCTTGCAATGCGAACCATAAAGCAATTGGTCAAGGATGACGGCGCGCAGTACCCTTTGGCGGCGGCTATTCTCTCCAACCAACTATACATGGACGACTTACTAGGCGGATGTCACGACTTCATAACAGCACAGAAAGCTCAACATGAACTAATAACAATGCTGAAAGGTGGTGGGTTCAACTTACGAAAGTGGGCTAGCAACAAAACGCGCCTACTCGAAGGCTTGTCAGATGAATTGATAAGCCAGAAAATGTTCGATTTCAAGGACGCAGACACAAACAAAACGCTAGGCATCACTTGGAACCCGCGCACGGATCAATTTACATACCAACAAATATCACTCTGTAACAAACGTGATGTCAACACAAAACGCACACTACTGTCGGATATATCAAAACTGTATGATCCACTTGGCTGGCTATCACCAGTTACAGTGAAAGCCAAGCTAATCTTTCAACATGCATGGTCGACAACAACGAGCTGGGATGATCAACTCCCAACAAATATACAGCAAGAATGGGAGCAATTCCGCAATCAGCTCGCACACATTCACGACATATCCATACCACGCTGGGTCGGCGACACTCAACAACCCTTCGAACTACATGGCTTCTGTGATGCATCTGAAAGAGCCTACGGATGCGTCATATATTGCAAGTCCACTGACAAAGAAGGTCAACAAGTGATCAGGCTAGTAGCAGCTAAAACAAAATTAGCCCCACAGAAAAACCCAAGTTCCTTGCCACGATTGGAGTTATGTGGTGCAGTACTATTAGCACGACTGATCGAAAAAGTGGAAACCTCGATGAACTCGCAGACAGTCACCATACATTGCTGGACAGACTCCATGGTGGTACTTGGTTGGCTAAATGGTGACGTGGGTCGCTGGAAGAGTTTCGTAGCCAACAGAGTCACACAGATAACGAAAATAACTCCATCCAACTCCTGGAAACATGTCAAGTCCGAAGATAATCCTGCGGACTGCGCAAGCAGAGGAATCTCACCATCAGACTTAATAGGTCACGAACTGTGGTGGTAAGGCCCTTCTTGGCTTCAAAACAACAACATACCCCAACAAGGTATTTTTACAACGAACGAAGAGAAAAGGAAACGAGGTCAAGCTTGCGCAATACAAACAAAACACGCGCCACTCATCGAGCAACTACTGCAAAAATACAGCTCAATGACTTATGCAACCCGAGTCATCAGCTGGCTCATACGATTTATAAATAACTCGCATGACGCAACAAGAGCCAACCGTAGGTCACACTTAACTACAGAAGACATAGTGCAAACTCAGAACCTGCTTGTGAAAACTGCACAGAACAATACCTTTGGCGATGAAATAGCGCACCTACACAAACATAACAAGGTACGGGCCACAAGCAAACTGTTGAGTCTGAGCCCAATGCTAGACGACCACGGCATTCTTCGAGTGAGAGGGAGACTTGAACATGCCAAGTTAAACGACTCACAAAAACATCCAATAATTTTACCAAACAACCACAAGCTATCAGAACTCTTGATTGACCAAGCCCACAAGAATACTCTCCACGGCGGTGCCAGGCTTACATTGGGACACCTTCGTAACAAATATTGGATACTAGGCGGCATGAAAACAATCAAGAAGCAACTAAACAAATGTGTCACCTATCATCGCTATAAAACGCAACGCAGCAATCAGCAAATGGCAGACTTACCAACACCTCGAGTTACACCTTCACGGCCATTCACACACACAGGCGTGGATTTCACGGGACACGTTGAAATAAAGGCTAACAAAGGTCGCGGAATTAAAACAGTTAAGGCCTACATCGCGATCTTCATTTGCCTATGCACAAAAGCCATCCATCTTGAACTGGTGTCCGATCTCAGCACTGCAACATTCCTCGCAGCATTGAAGCGGCTATGCGCTCGACGAGGAACGCCGAAACATATCTATAGTGACAACGGAACGAACTTTGTCGGAGCAGCAAGAGCACTAGCCAAAGAACGCCAGGAGGCATTGCAACTTCTCGTCAACGACGAGCTGATCAACAGCACTTCCGAGAGTGGCATTGAATGGCACTTTAACGCACCATCTTGGCCAACAGCGGGAGGATTATGGGCAGCTGCAGTAAAAAGCATGAAACACCACCTTAAACGCGTGCTTGGTGAACAAAAGCTTACGTACGAAGAGTTTACTACCTTGCTAGTACAAATTGAAGCCTGCCTCAACTCGAGGCCATTAGTCGCTCTAACAAATGACCTCGACGACATCGATTACCTGACACCAGGCCACTTTTTATTCGGTGGACCGGTACTGGCACCTCCGATGACGTCAAAGGGTGATAACAGCCAGTTAACGTTACGATGGCGCTTGACAGAAAACATGTACAAGGAATTTTGGAAGAAATGGTCCAACGATTACCTACAAACGTTACAATTACGAGGAAAATGGCAAACCCCAACACACAACATTGCAGTGGATGATGTCGTCCTTATAAAGGAAGAACAAGTAGCTCCAGCCCGATGGTTATTAGGGCGAGTTATAGAGACGCACCCTGGACCAGATAATTTAGTACGAGTCGTCACGCTCAAAACTAAATCCAACATAATGAAGAGACCCGTAACAAAATTGTCCCGGTTACCCATTGAAACAGGGAATAATACCGAAAACAAATCAAAGCAACCCTCGGACAATAAACAACCAGAGGCGACTTCCTCAACATTACAACGACAACGTTGGGTGAGCCCTAAACAGGAACGGAAGGGTGTTTCCAGCTGTAACGTCCTCAAGTACCTAAGCACGTTACTAGTACTCATGGTTACGTGTGTGACACCGTCCATACAACAACTCGTCAATGTAACAACCCTAGACCCTACCCGTCTTGTATACTTTGATAAAGCCGCCGACTTACAGATAATACAAGACGAATGGAGACTGGTGGTGTACTACAATATGTCGACTTACTGGAAAAGCGTTTCTGCCGTTGAACAATACGTCCAGCAAGTACACGGACTTTGTCAACGAAATATAGCCGACTTGACTACATCCACGCAACTCGAACACGAACTAAACGAGCTCAAACACCACAAGGAAGTACTACAATCAGAACAAGCCGAAGTCATTCCAATCCGCAACATAAAGGGAGTCTCCATGATTAACATAATACCAACAACTAAATACATAGCCGTTAACTTGAAAATGGACATGATGATACCACTAGATCAACAACATCTTTCATCATGCACACAAGTAAACACAAATCAGCTGTTGCTATGTAACCTTGACTTACCTATATATGGAATAAAAACAGCTACAAAAATGTGCGAAGCAGACATAATTAACAATCGAGGAATATCGAATTGCCGCACTTTTTTTTTGTCGACGGGGAAAATCATCTTATGACAAATCCCGCTCTTGGGTGGAGCGGGAGATAGTGTCAGACTTGTACTGACTAAAAACCCCGCGCCGTTCCTTCTAGCCTTCATACCGGGGCTCTAGCTTCCTTTCGGATAACCCCGAACCCCGGTAGGCTTCGACCCAGCTGGGCCCCACTCTTTGCTGACAACTCCTTGAGGCGCGCGGGAACAGTGCGCGCCGTCGACGCCTTGGCTCGGTCCGGGTAGTTACCGGACGATCGGACAGCGAGCTACCCATGGCTCGCTGTCCACGAGCCCGCGTCTACGGTGGCTGGATATCGGGATTGGGATCCCGGCGGCGGCGGCGAGGGCGCCGTTGCCTGATGCGGTCGGCCTCCTCCTTTGCTAGCATTACTGCTTCGCAGAAGGAGGCGACCGCCTGCCACTCCTCCTCGCTCCGGACCATGGCCTGAACCAAGGCCCGGCGCGAGAGGTCTCCGCCGCCGATCGCCCCCACGAGGGCACGGCGGTGCTCTGCCCAAGCAGGGCACACCTCGACTGTGTGCTCCACCGTGTCCTCCGGGCGTTCCGCACAGTGGCGGCACCCGGGCGTCTCTTCCGCTTGGATCCGATGCAGGAACCTCCCGAACTTGCCATGTCCGGTGAGGACCTGCGTCATGCGGAAGGTAAGGACGCCGTGAGGTCTTTCCAGCCACGCCTCAAAGAGGGGACTTACCGCCATTATGGTGGCGTGCCCAGCACTGGGTTGCGATAGTCGCTGACGCCATTTCACCGTGAGATCCCGCCGGAGCTCTGTCCGCCATACCTCGACCTGTCGCGGTAGCGGACTTTCACCCCGGCGTTGCATCTCCACGCGCATGTCGTGCATGTGTGCAAGGACTGTTGCCTCCAGATCCCACGGTGGTAGGCCAGCCAGAAGGCTCGCCGCTTCGCGGGAGATCGTGCGGTAACCCCGCACCATCCGTATTGCCATGACCCTCTGGCAGCCGTTCAGTATGGTCGCCGGTCGCTTTTGCAGCGACGGCGCCCACACCGGCGCCCCGTAGAGGGCCATGGACCGAACGATCCCCGCGTAGAGCCTCCGGCAGGAGGCGTCTGGACCCCCAAGGTTGGGCAGGAGCCGTTTGAGAGCAGCCCCAGCCCGGTTGAGTTTGAATTGCCGCACTGAAGTATCAAGTTTTAGCAATGAATGGAAAAAGCTACACAGTAAGGGGGCTTGGCTATTTACGTGTTGCGAGGAATGCGTTATGCGCATTTTCTGTCCAGCTGGAATTACGTCACAGACACTACAAAATACAGGCATAATCACCTTAGCGACAGGTTGCATAATGCGCGGCGATAGACACCTAATTCATTCGCACTACAATATGCAAAGCACAATGGAATTAGGCAATGAGCAAGAGATCTACATACCAGAGATAAACCTTAACGAACTATTAACAAGCAATAGTCAAATTACAAACATAACTAACATGGAAATAGAAACACATGAAGAACAACTAAAGGATCTTAAAAGAAGAATTGGGCTGGTTAAAGAACAACAGGACATTCAAATGGTCAATTCCGTGGAGGCGGAGCAGCATCACTACGTCCTGTACGGTTTTATGATAACCTGTGCAACAATATTCAGCATATGGGTATACTTTCAAATAAAAGCACGCTGCGTCCGTTTACCTCAAGGAAGCAGAAGAGTAACGCAGGCGCACAAGGAAGAGATTGAGATGGTACCAAGTCATATCCCTAGGGAAAGACAAACAAAGGCAGATCCACAGACACTAGAAGAGGTCATCGGGCATCGTTCTATCAGCAACAAGGTGGATCGCGAAACGTCGCCAATATCAGTTAGCGGCGAACGTAAAACCGTCTAATAACTTTCTTTACATATTTTACTTACTTTTGATAATCCATTTTACTTGTTATATTTTGTACTTTTATAGTTGGCAGGATGTACGAGCATCGCCACATGATATAACTTGTTTTAGTTTTTAACTGAGCAAGCAGTCGCTAATTCACCGATTATTTATGTACATTCGCTGACTAGGCTATTACGCCCGCCACAACTCACCTACTCTAGGTAGTATATATTTTAATGTTTTACCTAATAAACTGTCAATCATTAACGGACACATAACAGTGATTTTATTTCCTGTACACATCCCGTGTGATTCGTCCATCTACATCCTACATCTCAGTGTGCGGAGCTATTGCCCGTACAGGGACGATTCGTTATTTGGTTTAAAGAATAATAAGAAAAGAAAAAATATTTAATTGCCATAAAACAAAAACCATAATACATTTTAGGTTATCGCCACTAAGTAAAATCCTCCCTAAAAACTTGATAACATCATTTTGCCCCGTTGAAGATCGAGTTTTGAACAATCTAAATATGATTTTCACTCTTTTTTATTTTTCGTTTATTTAGTAAGATTCCGCAGTAAGATGCCTAAAAAAAATTTTAACACCCCTTAACCATATCTGGGGAGCTGAATTAAAAAACGTTTTATGTAAATTTCGATTATTTACTTTAGCCCCAGGGAAATAGATTTTTCATACATACAAATTTTGCCCGTATTTCAACCCCCTTAAAGGTTGAATTGCCGAAAATTCCTGCATAGTGCTCCCTAGAACCCTACGTCAAAAACGAAAACCTATCCAATAAGATTCTTAGCTTGGGATTAGTTTCGAAAAACTTGTAATGACAACGTTTATTGTATTGTTTAGATATTTATTATATTGTTTAGATAGGTTGGTACTTATGTCAAGTTTCAAGTTTATTAACCCAAGAAATATGATTCTCCAAAAAAACTGTCACACATCCTACATAGTCTTTTGGGGGAAGATTCGAAAATTTAATATGATTCTCCAAAAAAACTGTCACACATCCTACATAGTCTTTTGGGGGAAGATTCGAAAATTTAATAATGACAACCTTTATTGTTTACTTAGGTTGGTATTTATGTCAACTTTCAAATTTATTAATCCAAGAAATAAGATTCTTCAAAAGCACTTTAACTCTTCATAAATCGACTTTAGGGGGTTGTTTCAAAAGACTTATAATGATAACATTTATTGTTTATTGAGGTTTTTATTTATGTCAAGTTTCATGTTTTTTATCCCAAGAAGTAGGATTGAAAAAATATATAACATCCCCTAAATCGTATTTTGGGGGTAGTTGCGAAAAATTAATAGTGAAAACCTGTATTGTTTATTAAGGTTGGTATTTATGTCATGTTTCAAGTTTATTTTAATTATCTGAAGTAAAAAGATTCTTCAAACAAACTTTAACACCCTTAAATCGACTTTTAGGGACGGTTTAAAAAAATAATGATTTTATTATGCCTGACCTATTTAATGACCTTTATTATTCATTCAGTACAGAATTTGTGCCAACTTTCAAATTGACCCAAGAAATCAGATTCTTCCATACAAATTTCAACACCCCCTAAATCATCATTTGGGGGTAGTTTTGAAAAACTAATAATGACAACCTTTATCATTTACTTAGATTACTATTTGTACTAAGTATCAAAATTTTTGGCCGAAGTTATTAGATTTTTCATACAAACTTTTATCCCCCATTTTACCCCCTTAGGGGTGGAATTTCCAAAAAATATTTCTTATCGGATGCCTACGTCATACAAAGAACACACCCTCCACGTTTCAGGTCTCTGCGATCAGCGGTTTAGGCTGTGCGTTGATCCGTCAGTCAGTCATTCAGGACAAAGCATTTTATATGTATAGATTATAAAACTGCTCTTAAACTAGTGTTATATATTCGAAGCACTTTTTTCTCATGTGTTGTTTGTGAATGTTGTAGACCACACATATTAGACCAACGAGAGATTTGTCAAGTAATGTAATAGAGTCAGATATATGCATGTTTTAAGCTGAACTAATATTATAAAGACGTAAAATTGTTTGCTTGTTTGTAGGAGGTGATTTTGGGCAGTACTGATTTGATTACGATAATTTATTTATTGATAGAATGCCGAGTGCTGCTTTTACGGCCTCGGCAGCGAAAGTGCTGGAGAAAGTTGGTGTCCTATGCTGTGATAATACTGTGCAGTGTATACTGGGATGATAAATCCTTCTAGAAGTATGTTTTTTTTACCTGCCGAAGGAGGATGTTTTTATCAGTCTATGTATGTATATATATATGTATGTATGTTTGTTCTTATGTGGCGTTTCAGAGACCAAACGTGTGATTTTGATGAACCTGGCGTCAATCGAAAACAAAAATCTGTGAACTTTATCAAGTGAGGTATCGTTGACTAGTTATTTAAAAATTATTGTTAGATTTGTGTCACCATTTTTAATTTAAAATAACAGTTTAGGATATATAACGATTTAAAGTTGGTTAATAACCTTTCTCGTTAAATACCTCATATCTTTAAAATCACTAGAAGGATTATATAATTAAGACATCGTTAGGTAAGTCTTGACCACAATTTGAAACACAATTTGGCAAATTTGGTCTCCATATTGTGAGGGTCCCAGTTTTTGTTTCATTCAAACCTAACGGTGCGGGGTGCAGGCTCCACCGGCACTCACTGGAGGCCGCAACACTCTCGACAGCCCACAATTATTTATCAAGTATCGCTTACTTTCAACAATGCCGTTGATCTTGTTGTTGTGCATATCGTCCAGGTCGGAGGGTATGAGGTCGGCGAATGGGTCCGAGTAGCGCACGCAGCGCCACTCCACGTCACTGGGACGAATCAGTACATGCCGGTATGCTCCTGACATGCTGTAACTTCTGGAAACACAAATACACGATCACATTCATATCACTTATACATTAAAAACCTGTTCATTCAATGGCCTACCAAAACCAATTATATAGATAGTATCTGTTATTATAGTACTTTGCTAGATATAAATTGCAAGGCAACTTTACCTGCAGTAATCCATGTACTATCAAGTATCTTCATGAAAATTAAATTTATCCAAAAAACAAAATGCAAAACCTGCAGATTTAAGCAATGAAATCTTAAACTGTTAGGACATTGTTAAGCCCAGCATTACAATGTGTAAGCTACGATAGTTCAATTACTCAATGGTGGCTGATAGCCAGAAAACGCTTTAAAAACAACAGAATAGACAGTCAGGTAGAATAATAAAAAATATTGGAGTAATACGACGTACCAGTCCTGAACTTTGATGTGCTTTAACTTTGTTTTTTTTATTAATTTGGTAAAGTAAAAAATACGTGTCCAATATTATTTGATAATCTCACTGACGAACTAAATATAATTATCATTTTTCTACCCAGGAAACCATTTTTTTACTATCAATGTCAATTACTAGATAAAAAATATTATTTCTCAAACATGCTTGGAAATTTGAGCAAGCCAAATATGTACATGCGAGCGGCGGCCGGCAAAAGTTGTATGAAAAACAATTTTAACCATTACATTATATATTTTTATATTACTTTATATTACCTTTTTTACATATTTTTTCAATTTATAGGTTAAGCACACATACTCACTTTATGACATTATTTTAAGTATCTATTTTATTTAC
The DNA here is from genome assembly GCA_947562075.1 of Orthosia gracilis. Lineage (NCBI taxonomy): Eukaryota > Metazoa > Arthropoda > Insecta > Lepidoptera > Noctuidae > Orthosia > Orthosia gracilis. The sequence goes on along the minus strand of OX387270.1, from coordinate 49,311,762 downwards.
CCACGTCCGTGTGTCATTAGCGGGGTGCCAACTGAAAATCAGCGCTGTGTGTCTGACGCCCAGCAAATGCTGAGTTGGTAACCCTTTCGGTATGGGCACGCCCGGTGCAGTAATTCTTAAACCTTGTCTGTACTTTTTTACCATTATTCTCTGTAACTTTGTGATTGTTGTTGTTGTGTTGTGTCTATGTCGAATAAATGTTTTCGTTGTCGTGTTTAGCGGCCAAATAAATTACGTATATTGTGATTTTTAATTTCGTAGACTAAAATGACATTTGGGTGGTTGTCACCTTATCGTAAATAAAAAATAATGTTGTACCCTGAATAAATCATTTTCAAATATTGTACCCTGAATGAATCATTTCCAAATATTGTGATACTTTTCTTTTTGTAAAAATTTGTAAATTGTAACATCTGTTAAAAGAGTAAATGGGAAAATAATTACGACTTTTTTTAAGGATCTCTTACGTATGTCATAAGAAATATAAAATTATTTATCAAAAAAGACGTAAGTTTAGACAAAGGGGAGAAGGAAAGGGGATAGGAAGGGATAATTCAGCATCCAATTTTATTTTCCTCTTAATAGAATACGTATTTAAATGCGTTATGTACCATTGTTTTCTCTGTGATACTCAGAGAAGTGGGGCGTCTCCTTTTCCTGGGAACACACCAGCACCCGAGGTGCTCGGTTCAGCGACTTCCATGAAGGAAAAGAAAAGGTCTTGACACAAGACAGACAGACAGCGAAGCGATCCTATAAGAGATCCTTTTTTTTCCTTTTGAGGAACGGTATCTTAAAACAAACACAAAACAGGAACAAGAAAAACCTGGCGACCAATCGATGCGAATGGAGAGCGAAGAAAAAAGACTAATGACGAGACACAATAACACGCATAATATTTTTGACTACGACGTATTTTTTTTACGTGATTATTTTTTATTCTTAATGGATTTGACTATGATTGTATTTAATTTATTAATTTGTTGACATAATGATATTTGTTTCCGAATGTTTTAGATTTTATTTTTGTATTAGTTGTTTTTTTTATAATTATTTTAGTTTAAACTTGCACTAACATTTTATCTATTATATTGTATTGCATATATATCCATTTTTTTTTTTCAAAGTAGCATGCCGTATGTACCGGGACTGTCTACAAAAATATCCATCTTTCATGTATACCTACATTATTGTAAATAAATGATTCTGATTCCAATTCTTGTGATGCACAAAATGGCATATGCCAAAAAATTTCTCCTTAACATTATGTAAGGTTGTAACGGAATTTCGCATCCTCCGCTTCCGCATCCGTCTCCGTAAAATTATTGCGGAGTTGCAACGGAGGTTAGCTGTCGCATTTATTTAACTGTCGATTTCTTATTTATTACAAAAACTGTTTATGTATTATGTTTATTAATAGCTATCGTTATACTTAATTAATGTATGAGGTAATGTGTGATGGTAAACAGCTAAGTAAAATAAAGTTTGGAGTCGTGTCACAATGATTCGATAAATCATTTTAGAATCACATACTACACCACTATGTTTCACACTTGCAACATTTAAAAAAAAACGTCGAACGCAGCTGTCAGTTTAGTCTACGAAACTAAAAATCACAGTATAGTAAACTCATATCTGTCGAGTAATTTAAAAATGGAACGACCTTTTAAACATGACAACCAAGGAGGTAACTTATCAAAAGGTTTTATTTAAATTTCGAACTGGCTTGCAAATAGAAAGCTGTTTATGAAAACAAAAACAAATGCTCACTAACGCGGGAAAAAATATTGTTGTTCGTTGTTCGTCATTGATTTTGAAAAGTTTGACAAAATGATTTCTAGGTACTAGTTAGTTTTAATTTCCGCGCATTATTTGAGAAAAGCACTACAAGCCTTGGTCACAATTAGGCTTTGATGGATTTTCGTTCGTCCATCAATGCCTCTTTTGCTGGCCGCTGCATACTATTTTAGACACACAACAAATTTCTGGACAAAAGAAACAAAAACGTAGAACTTAATTCTGCCAATAAAATAAAAATATCCTTTATACAAATTAATATATTATGGTCTGAAAAGAAAACCTAATCACATAAGACCTCAAAATCAGCCATTCTTGAGATAGAAAGGTATGTATTATTGAACCAATCAATATTCAAGCCAGCCGTCAATCAAATATTTTAAACGAGATTTTAATCACCATTGAAGCTGTTTACTCAAGACCTTAAATATTGTATTGTTAACAAACTTGATAACTTACTTGATCTTATGCCTCATCTCCGGCGTAAGTCCAACCTTCGTCAGTTCCTCCACATAAAAGTCCTTCATATTCGGAGGGTAGTCAATAGAGTACCCTGGCAGTGGCATCACAATATCCAATATACTGTATTTGCCACTGTCCACATCTTCTTGCGTCAATACCTTAACGGGTATCTTAGGCTTCTCTTCATTTTTCTGTTGCTGTTTTTTATCATCTTTCACCGTTTCTGTTTCAACTTTAGCCTCTTTTTTCACGGCTTCTTGTTTCTCTTCACTTTTAACAGGTTCTTTTGTTTCGCTGTCAGATGCATTCTCGTCAGTCTGATTCTCCTCTGAATCTGAATCTTCGTCTTCGAATTCATCTGTGAAAGGGATTTTGAGTAAATTAAATTGGTAGATTATTTTACGTGTAAGGTATTTACGTACCTAATATTTACCGCTTTTTAGGGTTCTGTACCTGAAGGGTACAAACGGAGCTCTATTGCTGGCACTCAAGTGTTAGTCTGTCCGTCTGTCACACAATTTTGATCCCAAAAATTTTTTAATTTTCCATTGACTTTAAAAGGTGAACGAAAGATTTTGTTCCGCATACTTTTTTTGCTGTCCGCTTATAGAATTTGTAACACTTATTAAGGCAACTAAGCCATTTATTTCATGTAAGTTAACTATTTTTAGAACTTTGGATTAAATAATAATATCAATAAAAGGATTTGAATAAATAAACAACATAAATAAACGTACACTAAACGCAGTTATGTTTTAGAATTTACCTTATGTAAAATAATACAAATATTGAAATGATAATTAATTATTTACAAATAAAAATAATATTAAAAATAATCAAACTCATCATAATCAAACTGTTACAGTCTGCTACTGGACTTAGGTATTTCGTAATGCCATGGGTGGGTATGATCCTCATCTCAATCTATCTACTTGATGGTAAGTTAAACATTACAAAGATAGCAACAAACAATTAACTTTACACATTTTGTAACAATATGCAACATTTACTTATAAGTAACAATCTACATTGGTACACTAGTACATAACCTTAAAAAATAAAATTAATTGTAACTTTTACGTCTTACAAGTTTTAAGAATCTAAAAAGGGATTATGTATCATATTAACTACCAATTAAAACAAAAAATATCCCAAAACAATAAATTTTAGTAACTGTACGGAATACTTATTTCCTAGAAGCCTGCCGTTCGCCTTTGGTGATAATGCTTATTATTACGTATATTTTACTAACAAATACTAATACATTGAAAAATCTGACATTTTCTTTACTGTGGAACTCTGAAATGTGCGAAGTCCGACACGCACTTGGCCGGTTTTTTTGAGTCTTACTTTTAAATGTTTCCAATTCATTTGGTAGTTGGTGCAGCTTATTTCAACCGTTAGTCACAGACGTACTTTTCATAGACCTACATTTCGCCAGTTCGAATTAAACCACGTGCGATAAAAGACGTCTAAGTGGAGTGCTCTAATGATGAGGATAATAATTTATACAGTACTCCCCAATCTTATTGGCCAGGCTGAACATAGGCTTTCCGATGCGTATAGCTGCTTTAGTATAATATTTACTACTGCGTAGTCATTGTAGCCAAATTCAGATCGGCCAAACACATTGAGAATTAGTGTACCCATGATAGTTCAAGTGATACCTTCTTTCTCTACGTGCACTAGCGGCACAAGGTCGCCGGCTGCGGGCGCCAGGCCGCAGCAAGATTGAGGATAAGTGTACTCATGATAGTGATACCTTCTTTCTCTACGTGCACTAGCGGCACGAGGTCGCCGGCTGCGGGCGCCAGGCCGCAGCAAGATTGAGGATAAGTGTACTCATGATAGTGATACCTTCTTTCTCTACGTGCACTAGCGGCACGAGGTCGCCGGCTGCGGGCGCCAGGCCGCAGCAAGATTGAGGATAAGTGTACTCATGATAGTGATACCTTCTTTCTCTACGTGCACTAGCGGCACGAGGTCGCCGGCTGCGGGCGCCAGGCCGCAGCAAGATTGAGGATAAGTGTACTCATGATAGTGATACCTTCTTTCTCTACGTGCACTAGCGGCACGAGGTCGCCGGCTGCGGGCGCCAGGCCGCAGCAAGATTGAGGATAAGTGTACTCATGATAGTGATACCTTCTTTCTCCACGTGCACTAGCGGCACAAGGTCGCCGGCTGCGGGCGCCAGGCCGCAGCAAGATTGAGGATAAGTGTACTCATGATAGTGATACCTTCTTTCTCCACGTGCACTAGCGGCACAAGGTCGCCGGCTGCGGGCGCCAGGCCGCAGCAAGATTGAGGATAAGTGTACTCATGATAGTGATACCTTCTTTCTCTACGTGCACTAGCGGCACGAGGTCGCCGGCTGCGGGCGCCAGGCCGCAGCAAGATTGAGGATAAGTGTACTCATGATAGTGATACCTTCTTTCTCCACGTGCACTAGCGGCACAAGGTCGCCGGCTGCGGGCGCCAGGCCGCAGCAAGATTGAGGATAAGTGTACTCATGATAGTGATACCCCAGGCAGCACACAAGTCAGATAACTGGCCAACAATTTAACCTTATGCAGGGTTAAGCTTTATTATGTATGAATAGAAGCTGTGTGTATTACGAAGTTCTGTATTAAAGTTTTTTTTTGCTATAATAATGCTATTAGCTGAATTAGTTTAGTAATTTGCGGATTTTATTTCTTAAACCTGAATAATCATCATAAAAAGACCTGTTACTCAAAAGTTTGTGTAACCTTTTGTATAACATTGGTATAAAATTCCGTTATCAAGCATGATACTGAATAAGTTATATTCTGTTTTCTTTTAGTAGTATTACACACCACACCTTGACAGTTATTCAGCTGCTGTATAAAATAGGCGTTGTTTTTGTTATGAAGCGTATAGTAATTTAACAGAAATTAAGATAGCTGTTGTAACTACTTTATGACGCTTTGAGTACGAAATTACCGTCATGTGCAGCTAACTGTGGTTATAGCAATATTAACAGATTCTTATGCAGGAGTTTGCTGAGTATTCATGAAAAGTAGACATTTTTAAGCTAGAACAGCTGTTCTGGAACGTTAGTCAGCATTTAACCGGCTGACTGTGCTTTGTTTTTTTTTGTAGTGGTTATTATATGAAAATGCCTCCTCACAAAAAAAAATCTTAAAATACACTCCAATTCATGGAAAAATAGAAAAAGAACAGGAGGCATACGAAGAAAGTGCTTGCGGGAGTATGAAAACATAAAAAACTCTATTTGTGCCAATACAAGAACGGCTGAAACAAGTTTTTCCAGTTTATGTAATCCAAGTACAAGCCAAGTGCGACAACAATCGATAGAAATGGGTTCCGTAAGAAATGATTATGAATCTAGATTGTATGAAGATTATGAATCAATTCAAACGTCTGAAGATAGTGATGAGAGTTCCAATAATTTTGAAAAAATTGAAACGGAATATGAAAAAAATGTAATCTTTCGTAATAACTTAAAACAATGGGCCATAAATAAAAATATTTCTCTAGAAGCGTTAAGAGGATTATTAGTAGTCGTCAATCAAAGATTGCCAGGAGTTTTGCCAGTGGACCCGAGAACATTATTACAGACTAAGAGAAATGTTATAATAAAAAAATTGATGGTGGAGAATACTGGCACAAAGGACTTATTGAACCTTTAAAAGATATAATTAGTTTTGTATGGCTGGAAATCCCTGAATGTATACAATTAAATTTAAATTTCGATGGTTTACCAATTTTCAACAGCTCTAAAAAAGAATTTTGGCCAATTCTTTGCAACATATGCGAAAAACCAGAAATAGAGCCTCTTGTTGTTGGAATTTATTATGGATCTGGAAAACCGCAGAGTCTTAGTCAGTATTTAGAAGATTTTGTCGCAGAAACTGAAAGTCTTCTGGATAATGGAATTCATATAGTTAGACAATATCACATGGGTTTCTTTGTGCATTAAAGATTTTTGTATTGTATACAAACTGTAAATGCAGATGATTGATAAGTACCTAACTATTAAGTATATGATAAGAATAATACTTAATTTGATCTCATACTATTATCAAAAAGTGTTGGATATTCAACTAAATATTATAATAGGTTTTTAAGTTAATTCTAATAAAACAATTATGATAGTTAATCAGTCTTCCTTTTATTTTCAGTTCAAAAATCACTAGAGAATAATCACTACCTATCAAACGATTACCTACACTGAACAAAGTATAAAAAAAAACAAGTTATAAATACAAGCAAACACAAGTCTTTCACTTTCACTAGGGATTCTGTTTGACAGAACGTTTATTAAAATTCTAGCGACTAAAATCAAAATCGTAATAAATGAATCAACAAAATAGCATTTATAGCGTTACACATTATAGGAACACAATACTTTCATATAGAAACATCTTCTTTCCTTAAAAATATAATAAAATAAAAAAAAACAACAAGATCTATTTTGCTTCTTCGTAGGTACGGTAGTGTCTTCTTTTCAGTAGACATTTATACATAGGTCAACCAATCTGACTGGGGCTGGGTACTATCATTTTTTGCGAGTATATCACCGTACATCTTAGGCCAACGCAATATTCCTTTGACTTCCCATGTGTCCGGCACAGTACATAGTTCTACCTTGCCTTTTCGACGAGTTGACACAATTTTAAACGGCATGTTTACTGAAAAATATAAAAAATCTTAATAGGTATGTAAGTACATCTGGCCACTTGAAATAACCTAAATATTTTGTGCAGGGCCCAACTTCATTAGTAGCGCAGCGGCTCAAACTACTTATTTCTGTCACTTATCAACTTTATAACCCGTATCTCTATAACCGACTTATTAATGCGACGACTATCCGCTACACTCCACAAACAGCCGTACGCATGCATTTAGATCGTAGACTGACTGCAGACCATGCCATGCTAGTTTGTCTTCCTTTGTAAAGTCAATTTGCAACGTCCGCAGCGTCATCTAGCCGCCAGACCCCGTACTTTTACGAATGAAAAAATGCGTTCCAAATTAATAGAATTATTTTCATGTTGTTTTAAATTACTGCAGAAAAAAACAATAATGATTACTTTTTCTGTCTTATTTAATAAACTTAATATTCTAATTTTAAATTATATTCTAATTATAAATTATAATTTATTATGTATTCTGTACTACAATGATTAGTTATATGTAAGTTTTCGTATCGTAATATTTTTAACCGACTTCTAAAAGGACGAGGTTCTCAATTAGTCGGAATCTTCTAATTATCTGAATTTGATAAGAACTAAAAAGAATAAATAATATACTTTACTTTCCTATACTGTGGGTTTTTATTATTATATGACTGAATCCTAATTGTTTGATTTACAGTACGAATGTGTGTGATTATAGAACAGTTGTCGAAAAATGTTGAGTGCAAACCACTTTTAACCAGAGCACAACTTAATAAGTGGACACATAAGGTCTGTTATGCAGACATTAGACGATAAGCCGCTGTGCAATCAGATTTTATTCAGAATGTGCGTCGCCATATCGAACAACATAACCTATTATAATGATGTGGAATTTTATACTAAAATACTCAAGTTTTATAACGAAATCGATATAATATTCTTATAAAAGTATTACAAGGTTATTTTTGGACCCTTAAATTGAAATAAATTAAAAAAATATTTTACACGTAAAAACATACCACTAGAAGAAATGTTGTTTATTTCTTCAAAACCTCGCTTATCAGGTAGCGCGTGAAAAATTTACACGAAATATATATATATATACACGATAAAGTTGCATGCGCACCTACAATTTCTTTCTTTCAAGCCTAAATAAGGGTAAAATTTACTTACGATAGGTATTATAACATGGTGTCGATGTCGCCACACTGTTAGGATTTGTCAATATTTAATTTGATCAACTTCTTGCTAAAATATACTGAAATAAGCAAAACGCTGTGTATGATCTGAATATCCGAGCTTTAAAGGACTTAACCATACAGTTCATTCATCATTCACTCATCATCTGGCTAACAGAGCTGTACCAACACTTGTGTTAAAGAACAAAATCTTTTTATGCAGAAGATACTCAGCTTGTCGTACAATTATTCAAAACTTATTCATCTGTTACGTTGCTATTACACAGCTATTAGCAGTATATTTTGTGCCCAAATTGCTTGAATAACGTCTGAGTAAGCGCCATATCAGCTATTTACAGTAGTTTTTTTCAGCAATTAGCTTCTATGACTGCTGTTAAACAAAACTTACTCAAAAGGTTTGTGCTGGCTGGGACCTTCTTTCTCCACGTGCACTAGCGGCACAAGGTCGCCGGCTGCGGGCGCCAGGCCGCAGCAAGATTGAGGATAAGTGTACTCATGATAGTGATACCTTCTTTCTCCACGTGCACTAGCGGCACAAGGTCGCCGGCTGCGGGCGCCAGGCCGCAGCAAGATTGAGGATAAGTGTACTCATGATAGTGATACCTTCTTTCTCTACGTGCACTAGCGGCACGAGGTCGCCGGCTGCGGGCGCCAGGCCGCAGCAAGATTGAGGATAAGTGTACTCATGATAGTGATACCTTCTTTCTCTACGTGCACTAGCGGCACGAGGTCGCCGGCTGCGGGCGCCAGGCCGCAGCAAGATTGAGGATAAGTGTACTCATGATAGTGATACCTTCTTTCTCTACGTGCACTAGCGGCACGAGGTCGCCGGCTGCGGGCGCCAGGCCGCAGCAAGATTGAGGATAAGTGTACTCATGATAGTGATACCTTCTTTCTCTACGTGCACTAGCGGCACGAGGTCGCCGGCTGCGGGCGCCAGGCCGCAGCAAGATTGAGGATAAGTGTACTCATGATAGTGATACCTTCTTTCTCTACGTGCACTAGCGGCACGAGGTCGCCGGCTGCGGGCGCCAGGCCGCAGCAAGATTGAGGATAAGTGTACTCATGATAGTGATACCTTCTTTCTCTACGTGCACTAGCGGCACGAGGTCGCCGGCTGCGGGCGCCAGGCCGCAGCAAGATTGAGGATAAGTGTACTCATGATAGTGATACCTTCTTTCTCTACGTGCACTAGCGGCACGAGGTCGCCGGCTGCGGGCGCCAGGCCGCAGCAAGATTGAGGATAAGTGTACTCATGATAGTGATACCTTCTTTCTCTACGTGCACTAGCGGCACGAGGTCGCCGGCTGCGGGCGCCAGGCCGCAGCAAGATTGAGGATAAGTGTACTCATGATAGTGATACCTTCTTTCTCCACGTGCACTAGCGGCACAAGGTCGCCGGCTGCGGGCGCCAGGCCGCAGCAAGATTGAGGATAAGTGTACTCATGATAGTGATACCTTCTTTCTCCACGTGCACTAGCGGCACAAGGTCGCCGGCTGCGGGCGCCAGGCCGCAGCAAGATTGAGGATAAGTGTACTCATGATAGTGATACCTTCTTTCTCTACGTGCACTAGCGGCACGAGGTCGCCGGCTGCGGGCGCCAGGCCGCAGCAAGATTGAGGATAAGTGTACTCATGATAGTGATACCTTCTTTCTCTACGTGCACTAGCGGCACGAGGTCGCCGGCTGCGGGCGCCAGGCCGCAGCAAGATTGAGGATAAGTGTACTCATGATAGTGATACCTTCTTTCTCTACGTGCACTAGCGGCACGAGGTCGCCGGCTGCGGGCGCCAGGCCGCAGCAAGATTGAGGATAAGTGTACTCATGATAGTGATACCTTCTTTCTCTACGTGCACTAGCGGCACGAGGTCGCCGGCTGCGGGCGCCAGGCCGCAGCAAGATTGAGGATAAGTGTACTCATGATAGTGATACCTTCTTTCTCCACGTGCACTAGCGGCACAAGGTCGCCGGCTGCGGGCGCCAGGCCGCAGCAAGATTGAGGATAAGTGTACTCATGATAGTGATACCTTCTTTCTCCACGTGCACTAGCGGCACAAGGTCGCCGGCTGCGGGCGCCAGGCCGCAGCAAGATTGAGGATAAGTGTACTCATGATAGTGATACCTTCTTTCTCTACGTGCACTAGCGGCACGAGGTCGCCGGCTGCGGGCGCCAGGCCGCAGCAAGATTGAGGATAAGTGTACTCATGATAGTGATACCTTCTTTCTCCACGTGCACTAGCGGCACAAGGTCGCCGGCTGCGGGCGCCAGGCCGCAGCAAGATTGAGGATAAGTGTACTCATGATAGTGATACCTTCTTTCTCCACGTGCACTAGCGGCACAAGGTCGCCGGCTGCGGGCGCCAGGCCGCAGCAAGATTGAGGATAAGTGTACTCATGATAGTGATACCTTCTTTCTCTACGTGCACTAGCGGCACGAGGTCGCCGGCTGCGGGCGCCAGGCCGCAGCAAGATTGAGGATAAGTGTACTCATGATAGTGATACCTTCTTTCTCTACGTGCACTAGCGGCACGAGGTCGCCGGCTGCGGGCGCCAGGCCGCAGCAAGATTGAGGATAAGTGTACTCATGATAGTGATACCTTCTTTCTCTACGTGCACTAGCGGCACGAGGTCGCCGGCTGCGGGCGCCAGGCCGCAGCAAGATTGAGGATAAGTGTACTCATGATAGTGATACCTTCTTTCTCTACGTGCACTAGCGGCACGAGGTCGCCGGCTGCGGGCGCCAGGCCGCAGCAAGATTGAGGATAAGTGTACTCATGATAGTGATACCTTCTTTCTCCACGTGCACTAGCGGCACAAGGTCGCCGGCTGCGGGCGCCAGGCCGCAGCAAGATTGAGGATAAGTGTACTCATGATAGTGATACCTTCTTTCTCCACGTGCACTAGCGGCACAAGGTCGCCGGCTGCGGGCGCCAGGCCGCAGCAAGATTGAGGATAAGTGTACTCATGATAGTGATACCTTCTTTCTCCACGTGCACTAGCGGCACAAGGTCGCCGGCTGCGGGCGCCAGGCCGCAGCAAGATTGAGGATAAGTGTACTCATGATAGTGATACCTTCTTTCTCCACGTGCACTAGCGGCACAAGGTCGCCGGCTGCGGGCGCCAGGCCGCAGCAAGATTGAGGATAAGTGTACTCATGATAGTGATACCTTCTTTCTCCACGTGCACTAGCGGCACAAGGTCGCCGGCTGCGGGCGCCAGGCCGCAGCAAGATTGAGGATAAGTGTACTCATGATAGTGATACCTTCTTTCTCCACGTGCACTAGCGGCACAAGGTCGCCGGCTGCGGGCGCCAGGCCGCAGCAAGATTGAGGATAAGTGTACTCATGATAGTGATACCTTCTTTCTCTACGTGCACTAGCGGCACGAGGTCGCCGGCTGCGGGCGCCAGGCCGCAGCAAGATTGAGGATAAGTGTACTCATGATAGTGATACCTTCTTTCTCTACGTGCACTAGCGGCACGAGGTCGCCGGCTGCGGGCGCCAGGCCGCAGCAAGATTGAGGATAAGTGTACTCATGATAGTGATACCTTCTTTCTCTACGTGCACTAGCGGCACGAGGTCGCCGGCTGCGGGCGCCAGGCCGCAGCAAGATTGAGGATAAGTGTACTCATGATAGTGATACCTTCTTTCTCTACGTGCACTAGCGGCACGAGGTCGCCGGCTGCGGGCGCCAGGCCGCAGCAAGATTGAGGATAAGTGTACTCATGATAGTGATACCTTCTTTCTCCACGTGCACTAGCGGCACAAGGTCGCCGGCTGCGGGCGCCAGGCCGCAGCAAGATTGAGGATAAGTGTACTCATGATAGTGATACCTTCTTTCTCCACGTGCACTAGCGGCACAAGGTCGCCGGCTGCGGGCGCCAGGCCGCAGCAAGATTGAGGATAAGTGTACTCATGATAGTGATACCTTCTTTCTCTACGTGCACTAGCGGCACGAGGTCGCCGGCTGCGGGCGCCAGGCCGCAGCAAGATTGAGGATAAGTGTACTCATGATAGTGATACCTTCTTTCTCCACGTGCACTAGCGGCACAAGGTCGCCGGCTGCGGGCGCCAGGCCGCAGCAAGATTGAGGATAAGTGTACTCATGATAGTGATACCTTCTTTCTCCACGTGCACTAGCGGCACAAGGTCGCCGGCTGCGGGCGCCAGGCCGCAGCAAGATTGAGGATAAGTGTACTCATGATAGTGATACCTTCTTTCTCTACGTGCACTAGCGGCACGAGGTCGCCGGCTGCGGGCGCCAGGCCGCAGCAAGATTGAGGATAAGTGTACTCATGATAGTGATACCTTCTTTCTCTACGTGCACTAGCGGCACGAGGTCGCCGGCTGCGGGCGCCAGGCCGCAGCAAGATTGAGGATAAGTGTACTCATGATAGTGATACCTTCTTTCTCTACGTGCACTAGCGGCACGAGGTCGCCGGCTGCGGGCGCCAGGCCGCAGCAAGATTGAGGATAAGTGTACTCATGATAGTGATACCTTCTTTCTCTACGTGCACTAGCGGCACGAGGTCGCCGGCTGCGGGCGCCAGGCCGCAGCAAGATTGAGGATAAGTGTACTCATGATAGTGATACCTTCTTTCTCCACGTGCACTAGCGGCACAAGGTCGCCGGCTGCGGGCGCCAGGCCGCAGCAAGATTGAGGATAAGTGTACTCATGATAGTGATACCTTCTTTCTCCACGTGCACTAGCGGCACAAGGTCGCCGGCTGCGGGCGCCAGGCCGCAGCAAGATTGAGGATAAGTGTACTCATGATAGTGATACCTTCTTTCTCCACGTGCACTAGCGGCACAAGGTCGCCGGCTGCGGGCGCCAGGCCGCAGCAAGATTGAGGATAAGTGTACTCATGATAGTGATACCTTCTTTCTCCACGTGCACTAGCGGCACAAGGTCGCCGGCTGCGGGCGCCAGGCCGCAGCAAGATTGAGGATAAGTGTACTCATGATAGTGATACCTTCTTTCTCCACGTGCACTAGCGGCACAAGGTCGCCGGCTGCGGGCGCCAGGCCGCAGCAAGATTGAGGATAAGTGTACTCATGATAGTGATACCTTCTTTCTCCACGTGCACTAGCGGCACAAGGTCGCCGGCTGCGGGCGCCAGGCCGCAGCAAGATTGAGGATAAGTGTACTCATGATAGTGATACCTTCTTTCTCTACGTGCACTAGCGGCACGAGGTCGCCGGCTGCGGGCGCCAGGCCGCAGCAAGATTGAGGATAAGTGTACTCATGATAGTGATACCTTCTTTCTCTACGTGCACTAGCGGCACGAGGTCGCCGGCTGCGGGCGCCAGGCCGCAGCAAGATTGAGGATAAGTGTACTCATGATAGTGATACCTTCTTTCTCTACGTGCACTAGCGGCACGAGGTCGCCGGCTGCGGGCGCCAGGCCGCAGCAAGATTGAGGATAAGTGTACTCATGATAGTGATACCTTCTTTCTCTACGTGCACTAGCGGCACGAGGTCGCCGGCTGCGGGCGCCAGGCCGCAGCAAGATTGAGGATAAGTGTACTCATGATAGTGATACCTTCTTTCTCCACGTGCACTAGCGGCACAAGGTCGCCGGCTGCGGGCGCCAGGCCGCAGCAAGATTGAGGATAAGTGTACTCATGATAGTGATACCTTCTTTCTCCACGTGCACTAGCGGCACAAGGTCGCCGGCTGCGGGCGCCAGGCCGCAGCAAGATTGAGGATAAGTGTACTCATGATAGTGATACCTTCTTTCTCTACGTGCACTAGCGGCACGAGGTCGCCGGCTGCGGGCGCCAGGCCGCAGCAAGATTGAGGATAAGTGTACTCATGATAGTGATACCTTCTTTCTCCACGTGCACTAGCGGCACAAGGTCGCCGGCTGCGGGCGCCAGGCCGCAGCAAGATTGAGGATAAGTGTACTCATGATAGTGATACCTTCTTTCTCCACGTGCACTAGCGGCACAAGGTCGCCGGCTGCGGGCGCCAGGCCGCAGCAAGATTGAGGATAAGTGTACTCATGATAGTGATACCTTCTTTCTCTACGTGCACTAGCGGCACGAGGTCGCCGGCTGCGGGCGCCAGGCCGCAGCAAGATTGAGGATAAGTGTACTCATGATAGTGATACCTTCTTTCTCTACGTGCACTAGCGGCACGAGGTCGCCGGCTGCGGGCGCCAGGCCGCAGCAAGATTGAGGATAAGTGTACTCATGATAGTGATACCTTCTTTCTCTACGTGCACTAGCGGCACGAGGTCGCCGGCTGCGGGCGCCAGGCCGCAGCAAGATTGAGGATAAGTGTACTCATGATAGTGATACCTTCTTTCTCTACGTGCACTAGCGGCACGAGGTCGCCGGCTGCGGGCGCCAGGCCGCAGCAAGATTGAGGATAAGTGTACTCATGATAGTGATACCTTCTTTCTCCACGTGCACTAGCGGCACAAGGTCGCCGGCTGCGGGCGCCAGGCCGCAGCAAGATTGAGGATAAGTGTACTCATGATAGTGATACCTTCTTTCTCCACGTGCACTAGCGGCACAAGGTCGCCGGCTGCGGGCGCCAGGCCGCAGCAAGATTGAGGATAAGTGTACTCATGATAGTGATACCTTCTTTCTCCACGTGCACTAGCGGCACAAGGTCGCCGGCTGCGGGCGCCAGGCCGCAGCAAGATTGAGGATAAGTGTACTCATGATAGTGATACCTTCTTTCTCCACGTGCACTAGCGGCACAAGGTCGCCGGCTGCGGGCGCCAGGCCGCAGCAAGATTGAGGATAAGTGTACTCATGATAGTGATACCTTCTTTCTCCACGTGCACTAGCGGCACAAGGTCGCCGGCTGCGGGCGCCAGGCCGCAGCAAGATTGAGGATAAGTGTACTCATGATAGTGATACCTTCTTTCTCCACGTGCACTAGCGGCACAAGGTCGCCGGCTGCGGGCGCCAGGCCGCAGCAAGATTGAGGATAAGTGTACTCATGATAGTGATACCTTCTTTCTCCACGTGCACTAGCGGCACAAGGTCGCCGGCTGCGGGCGCCAGGCCGCAGCAAGATTGAGGATAAGTGTACTCATGATAGTGATACCTTCTTTCTCCACGTGCACTAGCGGCACAAGGTCGCCGGCTGCGGGCGCCAGGCCGCAGCAAGATTGAGGATAAGTGTACTCATGATAGTGATACCTTCTTTCTCTACGTGCACCAGCGGCACAAGGTCGCCGGCTGCGGGCGCCAGGCCGCAGCAAGATTGAGGATAAGTGTACTCATGATAGTGATACCTTCTTTCTCCACGTGCACTAGCGGCACAAGGTCGCCGGCTGCGGGCGCCAGGCCGCAGCAAGATTGAGGATAAGTGTACTCATGATAGTGATACCTTCTTTCTCCACGTGCACTAGCGGCACAAGGTCGCCGGCTGCGGGCGCCAGGCCGCAGCAAGATTGAGGATAAGTGTACTCATGATAGTGATACCTTCTTTCTCTACGTGCACCAGCGGCACAAGGTCGCCGGCTGCGGGCGCCAGGCCGCAGCAAGATTGAGGATAAGTGTACTCATGATAGTGATACCTTCTTTCTCCACGTGCACTAGCGGCACAAGGTCGCCGGCTGCGGGCGCCAGGCCGCAGCAAGATTGAGGATAAGTGTACTCATGATAGTGATACCTTCTTTCTCCACGTGCACTAGCGGCACAAGGTCGCCGGCTGCGGGCGCCAGGCCGCAGCAAGATTGAGGATAAGTGTACTCATGATAGTGATACCTTCTTTCTCCACGTGCACTAGCGGCACAAGGTCGCCGGCTGCGGGCGCCAGGCCGCAGCAAGATTGAGGATAAGTGTACTCATGATAGTGATACCTTCTTTCTCCACGTGCACTAGCGGCACAAGGTCGCCGGCTGCGGGCGCCAGGCCGCAGCAAGATTGAGGATAAGTGTACTCATGATAGTGATACCTTCTTTCTCCACGTGCACTAGCGGCACAAGGTCGCCGGCTGCGGGCGCCAGGCCGCAGCAAGATTGAGGATAAGTGTACTCATGATAGTGATACCTTCTTTCTCCACGTGCACTAGCGGCACAAGGTCGCCGGCTGCGGGCGCCAGGCCGCAGCAAGATTGAGGATAAGTGTACTCATGATAGTGATACCTTCTTTCTCCACGTGCACTAGCGGCACAAGGTCGCCGGCTGCGGGCGCCAGGCCGCAGCAAGATTGAGGATAAGTGTACTCATGATAGTGATACCTTCTTTCTCCACGTGCACTAGCGGCACAAGGTCGCCGGCTGCGGGCGCCAGGCCGCAGCAAGATTGAGGATAAGTGTACTCATGATAGTGATACCTTCTTTCTCCACGTGCACTAGCGGCACAAGGTCGCCGGCTGCGGGCGCCAGGCCGCAGCAAGATTGAGGATAAGTGTACTCATGATAGTGATACCTTCTTTCTCCACGTGCACTAGCGGCACAAGGTCGCCGGCTGCGGGCGCCAGGCCGCAGCAAGATTGAGGATAAGTGTACTCATGATAGTGATACCTTCTTTCTCTACGTGCACTAGCGGCACGAGGTCGCCGGCTGCGGGCGCCAGGCCGCAGCAAGATTGAGGATAAGTGTACTCATGATAGTGATACCTTCTTTCTCCACGTGCACTAGCGGCACAAGGTCGCCGGCTGCGGGCGCCAGGCCGCAGCGCCGCACGCGCTCCGACACCGCGCGGTTCCACACCAGCGACTGGTACGAGTGCAGGTACAGCAGCCGGGTGTTGCGGGCTAGCTGCGGGGGCGAGTTACGGATATGAGATACAGTTGCTATAAAATTATGAAGGAATTTTCAAGAATAAAGAATTTTTCAAATCAAAGATTACATGTTTAGACACATTCATGGATAACGTTGTTTTCGTGTTTCAGATAACCATTATCAAATTTTTTGAATTGGCAAACTAAACTTAGTAGTGGGGAAGTTTTTCAGTTTACAGGTATATAACAAAATATAGCAAATACACATAAAATACAATTGGAATGCAAACAACTTTTAAAAATACTGCAAACGAAACTTAAATCTGTACATTTATGTGCCAATAACGCATGCAGCGTCAATCAATTCTGCCACTTATTTGCAAAACTCAACATTTTTTTAATATGAGTACTGGAAAAAATACGCACACACGAGACATTTCACTCTTGTCTCTAGAATAGCAAACTATGCGCCCTCGTATTGTAGATATCCAAAGACGAATAATATTAGTCATTAAATGGTCCGTCAACTTATTAGCCATCAACTACGTTTGCTTCGCCTTTTGCTAACTACGTTCGGGTCTGTAAGTCAGTTTCCAGTTTAACTGGATTTAGCTGTGTACCAGTATTTTACATGGAGCGACTGTCTATCTGACCCCCACAACCCAGTAATTGGTTGAATAACCCTTGGGCAAAACTGACGTCAAATTGTATAGTATCTGAATACCGTAATGACTGTTAAACATCTTGAAATGGCCGCCAGGACAAACAGGTTAATGTACTTTCCGGCGGGGAATCTGTATTATTAAGATGGCCACTAGGCAAGTTTAATCTTGAAGATTGATTCGTAGCCACGAGCTCCTCATCAAACAAATATATTAAAATATTTTTATTTTTTGATTAATTAACCAATACCCATCCCAAGTGTTACCTTCCCCAGCGCCCCCAGCAGGTCGTTAGGCGCCTCGGCCAGCGCCCGCAGGAGCCTGGCTTCGTTGTGCGCCGCCGTGCGCCGGGGCAGCAGCTTGGCGGCCGCGCCGGCGCCGCCGCCCGCGTAGGCGCGCAGGGCCTGCTCCATGGGACCCTCGCGCACCGACAGGATCATGTCAATTGCCTGGAATCAGAGGAATATGGTTTGTTACTGACTTGAATTAAGAATTAATAGCTGTTGCCCGCCACTTCTTTCGCATCAAACTCATAAAATATTTATTTATGGGCTCTTTTCCATCAGTTTTAATAACAAGTTTATGGTTACATCAATCTTGTTGAAAAAAAACACATATGTACGAACGACGCACGAAAAAGACGTGCACGTAAAAGCATTTAGGGTAAAAAAACAATTTAAAAAAATACAATAACAGGCCGAGGCAGCTAACTTATGACCAATCCCAACTGATGACGCCCGTAAATGAACATGACACATGGATCGGCACCACTCAGCTCAACCATCATGAAGGGAACTTAATGATCCAACACATGTGCCACCATCTGAGATACATATAGAAGATGTATATAGAAGTCAACGAACGACACATAGGTACAGTGAATAGTAGATATACAGTCGGAACATAGTACTCACACATGTGCTGTGCAGTTACATGATACTAAAAAAATTGAGTTTATACAATACAAATATATTCATATACAGTCTTCAGCAGGTCCAACAATACTTCAAAAAAAAACTTTTCTACCCATCACTTGTTTTTGCGCCTTGGTGGCTGCAGAGTAGGACCAGCACTGAGCCCAGCATTTTTATCAGCAATGTAATCCCCCAACTTATAATATGCTTGCCTGCCGTTTTACACAAGTTTTAAGTTTCGTTTCATTAAGTTCTAGAATATGGGGAGGTATTTTATTGTAACATTTTATACAGTAGATACCCCATAAAAGATGATGCTACTTTAGCCAGCCTAAAACCCGGTTGAATTAATTGATCCCTATTTCTAGTTACATAATTATGTCTGTCGCCGTTTTTACTAAAAAGATATAAATTCTTTCTAACGTACATGATGTTTTCATAAATATATTGACAAGGTACCGTCATGATGTTAATGTCCTAAAACAGTTCCCTTAGAGAATCGCGCCGGCGAACATTGTATATCGCTCTGATGGCTCGTTTTTGTAGAATAAAAATTGACTCAATGTCTGCAGCCCTTCCCCATAGTAAGATACCGTAAGACATTATACTATGAAAGTAAGTAAAATAGACTAGCCTCGCGGTATCTTCATCAGTTAATTGACGAATTTTTCCAACAGCATAAGCTACCGAACTTAGCCGCCCTTTATTTCTGTTGCCCCTACAACAAATACTAAAAATATAATAATATAAATATTTGAATGGGGGCTTCATACAACAAACGTGATTTTTTTGCCGTTTTTTGCGATAATGATGCACTTAACCGGTTTTTTCTACCATCCAAACATCAACAAAAGAAAAATAAAGAAATTACCTCTTTAAAGTTCCCCTGCAGCAGCTTCAGGCCAACATTATAGGTGGGCGTATCGACCCGCGATCCGAAGCGCTGCAGTCCATAGTAGTTGATAAAACCATGGTCCTGTAGGTGCCTGCACGCCGTGTCCACCAGCTCGTCGGGGGCGGTCACGTTGCGGAGAGCTATGCGGAATCTGGGCCGAACATGACGCTCATCTTTATAAATCAGCTGAAGCCTCTCCCAAGCATGAGATTCTTTGTTGGAACACACTGTGCTATAATATACTGGCTATATTTGTAGGAAGGACGGGCTGTGAGCGAAAATAACCACGCATTGGGTCCTAAATTTATGCCGAAGTGAAACAGTGTGGCAGAGCCAAATGGGCAAATTGGCTGAAATTATCTATATAAAGGCTGAACAGTGTGTCCTGACTTGTAGTAATACAACTTTAAGACCGTAAAATACACTTAATTTTATCGATAAAAACTATCCATATAAGGGGTTTAATCCCCACACCTTATTATTGCATTGCCTAAAATTCTGTTAATATATAAGGCAAAAATCAGCATGGGCTTGGAGCTGTGGTTCTTTTGTCAATATGTAGAACAACTCAAAGACTTAAAGGATATGCAATAAAATCTTGTGAAATTACGTTTAAAAGAACAATGGCAGGTGCCCATACATTGTTTTAGCTGAGATTAAATTCCTAAGTCATTAAATGAAAAGTATCTGGTTTAAATCAGGGTGATGTTCTGAATTAGTTCGTGCAAGAATTTTTGTTCGAGAATGTCGAGAATAATAGATATTCAGTCATAAACTTTTGTAGGTTATGTCTGGGTAACTTTTAATAATGTGTTAAATAGGTAATATTATTCAATTTTGTGGAAGTAAAAGGGCTGTGGCGGAAATTACTTGGACCACCACCTTACAATTTAGAGCAAAACGCTGTCGCTTATGATTTTGCGCCAGAGCCTAACATCAGGTGATCCATTGTTCTTTGTTTCGTCAACGGCGCGCGGACACCGGGCGACGGGGCAAGGAGAGCGATGCGCTCAGTCTTCGACTACCTAC
Organism: Orthosia gracilis; assembly: GCA_947562075.1. Classification (NCBI taxonomy): domain Eukaryota; kingdom Metazoa; phylum Arthropoda; class Insecta; order Lepidoptera; family Noctuidae; genus Orthosia; species Orthosia gracilis. The sequence goes on along the minus strand of OX387270.1, from coordinate 49,291,455 downwards.
CCTACTGTTCGCGCCGCGCTTATAATTAGTACTGTTATATTCTTTGTTAAGTCGCTAGTTCAGCCATTGTGATACTTTCTTTGCTTTTAATATACTGCTTATATCTATTTCTAATAACATCCTTCATTTCTTCGTCTTTCGCACTCATTATGCCCGCTAACCTTCGCTTGCTATTATAGTATTTATTAATAGCCTTACTATACGGGTTAGATTCCCGTGTAGCGTAGGAATAAGTGATACACTTATACTCTACATTGGTGACACCGACTACCGCGTAACTCAAGACTTCAAGAACCGGTGGACCTGAAGAATAGAAGTGTGCCTAGCGTTTACATTGGTGGCTGACGCAAGAACAGGAAGTGGTTGGTACAAGAAATTAGCGGTGAGCGATTTTAATTTCATTTTACAATGACTGAGTCGGGCGCCTACGTTGACTGTAAGGACGTTTCCGCCACCTCAAGAGGGGTATCGGCGGTTGGAATGCCATTGCGCTGTCCGTCATTTTGTCCAGAGGAGCCGGCATTGTGGTTTGCCCAACTAGAAGGCTAATTTATTCTGTCCAGAATTACTAGTGACTCAACAAAATTTTATTACGCAGCGACTCAACTCGAGACCAAATACGCTTTGCAAGTCAGGGATATCATCACCAACCCTCCCGAGACTAATAAGTTCGAAAAATTGAAAATAGAACTCATAAGTCGGTTGTCTGCGTCGCAAGAAAAACGAATCCAACAGCTCCTACTCCACGAGGAGTTAGGTGACCGCAAACCGTCCCAGTTCTTGAGACACTTGCAAGGTTTAGCTGGGCCATCAGGTGCTGCCGAATTTGTCAAAAGCATATGGACTAACCGGTTACCCCAAAACATTCAAACGGTAATCGCCTCTCAAATTGCTGATTTACAGGTCGAAAAATTAGCGGAGATAGCGGACAGGGTATACGAAATCGCTCCGATGACACCACAGGTTGCGAGCACGTCCGCTTCCACTAGCGCTGTTTCGTCGGACCTGGCCAAGCAGGTGAACGAGCTCACGAAGCGGTTAGACTTGCTCACTTCACGCTTCAATAGCAGAGGAAGACAACGCTCACGCTCAAGGCCTCGCAACAACCATCGAAGGTATGATCGCTCTAAATCCAGACCGCAGCAACCACCACAGAACCACCCACACTGTTTCTACCACTATACATATGGAGACAAGGCACAAAAATGTAAACAACCATGCTCATTCGAGGCGGAAAACAGGAAGGGTGGTCGCATGTAGCGGCCAACGACTGCCCTACTTCTTCAGGCCGTCTATTTATCACCGATCGGACATCAAAAATGCAATTTTTAGTGGACACTGGCTCAGACCTATGTGTTTTTCCCCGGTCTGCTGTCAAGAAGCCCTGCAAACAATCTAATTACAACCTGGTAGCGGCAAATAACACAGTAATACGCACTTACGGTCCACTGCAACTGCAATTAAACTTAGGACTCAAGAGGACCTACAGCTGGGACTTCACAATTGCAGATGTTTCAAAAGCCATCATTGGAGTAGACTTCCTCAGTTTTTACAATCTATTGGTAGATTGTAGGAATCAACGCCTGATCGACCACCTTACCTCATTGTCAGTTTTAGCGGTACACTGCAACTCAGTCGACATTGCTTCAGTGAAGACGGTGGTAGGAGACACAGATTACCACCAAATTCTGCGTGAGTATCCTGAGATAACGCGCCCTCCAGGTAAACAGATGCCGGGCAAGCACAATACGCTACACTTTATCAGGACGACGCCAGGGCCACCGGTAGCATGTAAGCCTAGACGCCTAGATCCTTCTCGACTGCAGGTTGCTAAGAAGGAGTTCGAGCAAATGCTCGCAAGTGGAGTAGCTCGGCGTTCGGAGAGTCCTTGGTCGGCGCCACTACATCTGGTGAAGAAGAAGGGCGACGGATGGAGACCTTGTGGCGACTACAGGGCACTTAACTCTAGAACAATACCTGACAGGTACCCCATCCGCCATATTCAGGACTTCTCCCATCAGTTGGCAGGCGGCGCCGTCTTCTCGACTATAGACCTCGTGAAGGCCTATAACCAGCTAGCAATAAACCCTGAGGATATACCAAAAACTGCGATAACTACCCCATTCGGATTATACGAATTTCCTTTCATGACTTTTGGCTTGAGAAACGCGGCTCAAACCTTCCAAAGGTTCATCGACGAAGTCTTACTAGGCCTGGACTTCTGCTATGGGTACGTCGACGATATTCTGGTGTTCTCAGCGACTGTTGAAGACCACAAGGTGCATCTACGCCTATTGTTCGATCGCTTGAAACAATACGGCATCGTCATCAACACATCCAAATACAACATCGGACAACCAGAGGTGACTTTCTTAGGATACAGTGTGTCAGCTGACGGCATCAAACCACTTCAGTCAAAAGTGCTGGCCATCCAGGAGTTCCCGATACCCAAAACCGTCAAGGAGCTGCGACGATTCTTGGGCATGATAAATTTTTATCGCCGATTTGTTCCAAAAGCAGCCCAGCTACAAGCACCCTTAAACACTGCCCTCGCTGGTCCGAAGATCAAAGGTTCTCATCCTGCGCAAATGTCTCCAGCGATGCTGAAGGCTTTCGACGATTGCAAGTCCGCGCTGTCTAAAGCAACGCTCTTGGCTCATCCAGATTCCTCGGCAGACTTAGCGATTGTAACCGACGCATCAAATGCAGCCATAGGCGCTGTTCTTCAACAACGCAAAGGTGAGAGCTGGCAGCCACTAGCCTTTTACTCCCACAAGCTAATCAATGCTCAAAAGAAGTACAGCCCGTACGATAGAGAGCTGCTAGCACTGTATGAGGCCATCAAATACTTCCGTCATATGGTTGAAGCTAGGACATTCGCAATTTTCACTGACCACAAGCCACTTATCTTCGCCTTCAAATCAAACAAGGAGAGTCTTCCACCGAGGCAGTTCTGGTATCTAGACTACATCAGCCAATTCACAACAGACCTAAGGTACTTACCAGGCAGTGAGAACATTGTCGCTGACGCACTGTCACGGGTGGAAGAGGTATCTGCTGCCATCAACTTCGAGAACCTTGCACGACTTCAGGACGATGATCCAGAACTGCAAGACCTCTTACTCCATGGTACGACGCTCAAATTAAAAAAGATAACAACCACCCATACTGGGAACTTACCCGTGTATTGTGAGATCTCCTCACAGGTGCCACGTCCCTATGTAACACCAACACTACGAAGAGAATTTTTCAACTCGCTGCATAATTTACATCACCCTGGAAAGTCCGCTACAGTGCGACTGGTGACAAAATACTTTGTGTGGCCAGGGATTCGCAAGAATTGTAGAGAGTGGGCAAGGCAATGTCTAAAATGCCAGACGTGTAAAGTCACACGTCACACTAAATCCCCATTTTCCTCTTACCTGACTCCATCCTCTCGTTTCTCCCACATTCATCTCGACATCATAGGGCCCTTAACCCTTTCGTGTGATTTCAGGTACTGCCTTACTGTCATCGACAGGTTCACCCGATGGCCTGAGGCGTACCCCCTCAAGGACATCACTGCGGAGACATGCGCAGCTGCTCTGGTGACTGGTTGGGTGGCCCGGTTCGGCTGTCCTGCACGGATAACCACCGACCGTGGTCGCCAATTCGAGAGTCACTTGTTCAAGGCTCTCACTGCCTTGTTGGGGGCAAACCACTTTCGCACCACTGCCTACCACCCAGCGGCGAATGGCATCGTGGAACGGCTGCATCGACAGTTGAAGGTCGCCATCATGTGCCACACCACCTCACAGTGGACGGAAGCTCTTCCACTGGTACTTCTCGGCATGCGTAACACCTGGAAGGAAGACGTCCAGGCTACGCCAGCCGAACTTGTCTACGGCGAAGCAGTTCAACTTCCTCTTCGAGGGAAGACTTCACTACAGCTGATGTCACCGAATACGCAAACCGTCTACGAAGTCACATGACCAAGCTGACTCCTAAACCAACTGCGTGGCATACTACATCACCTTTCTACGTGCCACGAGATCTGCATTCTGCTTCTCACGTCTTCCTGCGAAGTGACTATGTACGACGCTCACTCGAACCACCATATGTAGGACCCTACAAGGTTTTACAGAGACACGCCAAATACTTTACGATTGAGATACAAGGGAAGCCGAACAATGTATCTGTTGATCGTCTGAAACCGGCCTACATGATGCGTGAGGACGTTCAAGAGAAATCTACCACAACTACTGACACCACCAATCCTCCTGCAAGTGAAGAAAAGAGAACGAGGAGCGGGCGGCGAGTAAGGTTCCCCGATTATTATCGACCGTAGTTACGGTCTGGCTGGGGGGATTATGTGGCGGAAATTACTTGGAACACCACCTTACAATTTAGAGCAAAACGCTGTCGCTTATGATTTTGCGCCAGAGCCTAACATCAGGTGATCCATTGTTCTTTGTTTCGTCAACGGCGCGCGGACACCGGGCGACGGGGCAAGGAGAGCGATGCACTCAGTCTTCGACTACCTACCCTACTGTTCCCGCTAACCTTCGTTTGCTATTATAGTATTTATTAATAGCCTTACTATACGGGTTAGATTCCCGTGTAGCGTAGGAATAAGTGTTACACTTATACCCTACAGGGCAATATCACATTAGTTGTGCCCTTACGTAGTTATTTCAGCATGAAATGTATAATATACTCTTTGGAAAGAGTATATTTATTTAAACTAAGCGTCTCTGAAATGTATCCAAAGGTCGTCGTCAACAACCAAGCTACATTTTTTTAGACTTGGATACTAGTGTTTTTGCCAATCATTAATTGAAAGTAATTCAATTATTTCTACTACACTACAATATTCTTACCTGCAAGGAACATCTACACTTAGACATAAACTGTATTATTACTGCAATAAATACAATAATGATATTATTACCTAATATTGCTACTACTTGTCACTTAGCAGATAAACTATATAATGGCAACACTAAGCTAAAGAAATTAACTAAAAAATCAAATAACTTTTTATTTATTATGATTTTTTTATCCGTTTTCAACAAGCCCAATTATACTTTAAAAAACGTAGTCAATTAATAGAATTTAATTCGTGTATAACTCCCTTTCAGACGCTCTAATTTAAGTCGGCTAAGATTTCGCCATTGTTCTTTGTCTTTTATGGCTCAATACAAAAATATATTATCTTTCGAGTGTTATTTCAGTATTTTTTAGATTCTCTATGCTATGGCCATAAAAATAACATTAAATGTACGCCTCTGAGAGACCTAGGTCGAGAGTTATGGTTGTTACTTAAAATTAACTTTATTTTACGGCCTTAAAGTTTTATTGCTACAATTTCAGACACATTGTAAATACCACTAATATAAGTTACAAAATAGAGAATGCTATGAAGAGGGTTATAATTACTTGTTGTATTACAATACTTTAAGTGATTAACATAGCACGAAATTCTCGGCCCGGCAGCAACTAGAAACACCGTAATTAATGACATCTGTGCCGGTGCAATTTGCACTGTTTCGGTTCTCATACTCGCTGTAAGAATTATCACAAGTACACAATTTCTATGAGTAGCAGTGGCCGGCGAAGTGTCTTTTTGCTCTGTGGTCTGAACAAAGATTGATACTGGTTTCACTACCAAGTATCTATTTTTCATCCCGAATATTAAAATGATTACTCCTAGATATAAGTAAAACCCACCTATTTCCTTTCAGCATGCCAAGCTTCAAATTGGTATCCTTGAAGCAGAAGTTCCCGACGTGTATGTCCTTCAGGTAGCGGGTGGCGGCCACGAACCGGCGCGGGTCGAGCCGGCGCGCGCTGAACCACTGCGAGGTCTTGGCGCGCCGGTCCTTCGTGCCCGCGTAGCCCAGCATCGACGGCTTGACGCTGGGGGGAACGGAAATATATCTATTAGCCTAACTGTCCAAAAGGAGTGTACACCCAGCAAAAAGTAGGTACGGTTAATCTCTCTAAGGTCTTAATAGAGAAGATGACTAAAAATTATTTTTATACCATTCCCCCTCTAAAAAGCTTATTTTATTCACTGAAAACAGTGAATAAAAAGCACTTTTAATCACTGTTTTGGTGTTTGAATTTAGAACACACCAATACATATTCTACCTCCAAATCATCTTATCATTTATATCGAGGACCATGAATCACTCGCGTCGCTCAGGATTCTAACACTTGAATCACTCGCTATGCTCGTGATTCAATCATCATGAATCACTCCCTACGGTCGTGATTCAGTTTTTAGAATCCTTCACTTGTTCATGATTCATCAATGGCCCTCGCTTTAAATCCGTCCTTTATTCACTAGTTGCATAATATACTATTAGTCCATCAGTAGGTACCTACTCGTAACAAAAAATATTGGGTCTGTATTTTTATTTTGTCACGTATGGAAAAAAACAATAAGGACGGTACAGTGCGTTGGAATTATGCGTGATGTCACGTTTTAGTACATTTTTTCTCAAAAGTGATGTCATCTGAACTTTGATATGCTTTATTTATCTCAATTTTTATTTATCTATACTAATATTATAAATAGGAAAGATTGTATTTTCACAAGTATCCTTTGACAAAAAGTTACTAATTTATAAAACCATACTGAAGACTCCAATGTAGAGATCCTACAAAGATTCCAAAATAAGGTGTTCAAAACCATGTCAAATGCTCCATGGTTTACCAAAATATTTGAGCTACATGAATGCCTAAAAATTAACACCATAAAAGAAGAAATTGAGCACAGAACAACATTATATAAATTGCGCATTGAAATCTACGTCAACAGTCTAGCTTCTGTACTGACCGACCCAGACCAGAACCTGGAACACCGTCGACTAAAAAGACAGCACACATGGGAAATACTCTGATATAGTCGAGTATCAAGTACCGGAGGACCGTACTCGAAGCGCCATTATGCACAGAACGCATCTGCTAATGGCTTGAGAAGCTGTTCGCAAGATGATTTATAAAGAAAAAAAGTAAATTTGTATGTAACGAATAAACTTAAAAACTACTGGATCGATTTCAAAAATTAATTCACCGTTGGGAAGCTACACTATCCCCAGGTAACATAGGCTACTTTTTATCCCTGTATTCCCACGGGAACTACGCGGGTAAAACCGCGAGGCGTCCGCTAGTAGTTGATAAAACAAAAATCGTGTCCAATAATTTTAATTATCTAAGGGCTCTTACACATAAACACAGCAAAAGGGTGGAATTCCCTGCTGGAGTCTGTATTTCCCGATAGCTACAACCTTTAAGTTAAAGAGTGAATAGGTTACTTCTAGGCAAGCGTGTTATATCGTCGACCACATCATCGCTTAACATCATGTGAGACAGTGGTCAAGCGCAAGCCAATGAAGAATAAAAAAAAAAACACGATAGGACGTCGCGTCGTGCTATGGCGGGGCATTTTCATCATCATTTATTACAATTTGTTTCATTCTCATCACGTCGTAGCAAGACGCGACGTCGTATCGTGTTAATGTGTAAGAACCCTAACTGACGAATTTAATAGAATAATCATTTTATTGCCCAAAAATCATCCCTACTATCCCTACCAGTTTTTTGCAGTCATCCCTATTTTGTGCCTTTCTTGTCCGGAAAAACCTGCCGGGCGAGCACGGCCTACTATGAGAGGCTTCAGTCACACATTTTTATCACAGTTCACACAAAACCGTGATAAAATGCGTGACCCAAGCCTATCAAAATGCTCGTAATAAAAAGTCGTGCTCGCCCGGCTGTGCTAGAAAATAGGCCTCTGCAATAAACTAGATCCCCGGCTACTCTCATTCAGCTGATATAAGCCAACTCACACCTACCTAATACCTAAGAGTATCCTTTGATGTTTAGCGACCACCGGCTAGACAGCGCCTTCATGCCTATTTTCATAACTGCTAGAACCACAATATTTAATTAAAGCTTCAACGGAATTACACACGCATATAAGAAAATAAAACTCACTGCACCCCTATTCGCTCGGCGATGCGTACAGCCGCGTCCATTGTGTCACAGTTCTCCTTGTGCACTATGAAGTGCACGTACTCAGCCGGCCACATCCACTTCACTCTGTTGTCTATGCGCACTGCAGAAATCATGGAAGAGAACATATTTTATATTAGTCGGAGCTGACAAGTTATTTTGACCAAGCAGTACTTTTTGAAGAATAATCTCGTTTCATGTGCTCTCTCTTCTCGTCTGCTTCAAAGCGTCCCCATTTAATGGTATAATACCAATGCCATGCTCACCATTTCGGCAGCCCTCCATAGTTCATTGCTGAGCATAGGCTTATCACAAAAACTTGGTACTCAGCTCTGGGATGACAAAATAATAACTGTAAAACTTTCCAAAATCAGCCATATGCCTGGGATAATCAATATGCCGTAATTATTGTACTTCTGAACAATCTTTCACATTTAACTCCATAGGTAATGAATTTTAGTAATCCTTCCTTAGTTCTAACATTTGTTGTAAAAGGAACTTGTGCAAGTTTCATGTTCTAGACCCAGTTTTAGGCTGTGCTTTGGACGACAGTGAATGAATTTCATATTTTATTAAATAGAATCTTAATTCTATCAATAGAAGTCAATGAGCAACGCTTGCCGAGTTTGGTCCGAGGATAGGTAACCATCTTTTCTTGATAAGTTTCCTCCATGCCTCGGATCTTTGACAGTCCTTACGGGTAGTCAGAAGCCTGAGATCTGACACTTATCGTGCCAAGGGGTATTGTGTTACCCAGTTACTGGGTTGTGGAAGTCAGATTAGCAGTCGCTCTATGTAAAATACTGGTACGCAGCTTTATCCAGTTAGACTGGAAGCCGACCCCAACATAGCTTAGAAAAGGCTAGACTGATTGATTAAGTACAAGTTAGTTTATAACATAATCAACATACCCCCTTTCTTAAACTTCTGGAAGCGCATAAGTTTCTTGTCCTCTATGTTGACAGTGCTGCCAACTATGCTGTCACCGAATGCCTTCTTCACTGCATCATGGATTTTAGTTCTCTGCTCCTTTGTCACCCCCTCCATGTCAATCTGCAATCAAAACTATGAATTATATTATATGACTTTTAGAAGATTGCAATAAACATATACACATATGTGAACCAGTAACAACGAAGTAGTTTGAACGCAACCACATACAGGATTTTGCTAAATAAAGCGCAAACAATTAGGAGATGCAGATACTTCACTCAAAGATAGAACCTCAGTAATTAATTACCACACAAAAAATCTGCTCAAGGTTTACAACAAAACGCAAGATCAACAAGGAAAAAAAAGACGAATGCAATATGGTAGCTTACAGAAAACTTCGTGATCAAGATCAATCACGGCAAAAATAATAAAGTTGCCAAATTATGATTAGGAATAGGTAACAAGGGTACGCATATTGATTATGTGCTAATATTACTTAAACTAGTGGCCAGCCCTGGCTTTGCCTGGGTCATAATAATTTATAGCCTATCTAGAATAACGTAAATCTACTTGAAAGTTTTACTCAAACAGGTGCAGTGGTTCCAGAGATTACCCAACATGTGAGAATAAACTTACAAAATTATCTCTCTCATTATAATATCAGTTATGATTTAATTTAAATTCACGTAAAACTGTTCTTTTTGTTTAATTCCATACACCTTTAAAAATGCATAACATTAGGCTAAAAATACATGTTGTTCAATCAGAATATGACACACTATAATGGGTCATCTATGTATATCATAGACATTATTTTTCATTACGAATTATAAACACACAGTTTACACAAAAATTGTAAAATGTGTATTATACTATTTAAATCTATGATTGTACTTAGGCAATACTAATTTGTGGAACACTGTTGGACAAAGTTCTCACCTTTCTTCTTCTAAAACTCACTGTCCTGCATATGATTTGGTCAAGTTTAAGCATATGGAATGAATGCCTGTCTGGGTAACCCCAAATACTGGAAACATCCCAATTACTGGGTAGTTGAACCAGCTTATTTTATTTAGGTATTTATTTTAAACTGAAAATATGGTATCCATTTCGTACCATATAGGTGCCCACAGTACTTTACCTCAACACATCCAGGATCTGGCTCTTTGCTCACAGCCAAAGTATTGATCTTATCCCAAGTTTCCATCGGAAGTATCTCTAGGTTATACTTGGAGAGGAGAAGGTCCTCATCCTCACTGACGTTATCCTCCTCTGGAGCAGGTGGGGCCTTCTTGCAAGTTAGCTTAGCTATTTCGCCCTGTTCGCTTATTTCTGATACTTGGAAATCTGAGTATCTGGTGGAAATATTGCTAGGTTACTAGATAGGTCTAAAGAATGAGTATAATTTTAATTGAAAAAGAAAATCTTAAAAGACATAAAAACAGATATTAGTGACAACAGAATACTTAAATATAGTGGGTGATAGACACGCAGGCAAGTATCCATATGTAAGACTCGATGATCTTATTCACACATAACTTTTACTACATTTAGGGGACTGACTGTTCAGAATTGTATTTTTTTTAATTGGGTCTTCAGAATGTTAGCTGCAAGAAGACTCTGATGTTTAAATGGGTACCTATTTTAGTATGCTAGTCTGCAGCTAGTAAGCTCATTGGTTCACAAAATAGTGTTCATACCTAATTGTATACTATAACCGCAATAATTAACAATGCAAGCTCACCTTGATTTAATAATGCCATTAAATCCTGCATGATCGCTTATATACTCTGTAACACCAATATTTTCTTCAGACAGTCGTTTTCCAGGAGTATCCCTCTTTTTCCAGTTGTTCTTATTTCCTGAATAATTGTTTTGGAACTTATTGCCCCCACTAGAGCCATCAAAACCACCCCCACCCCATTGGGGCTTGAAACCTCTGTGGTTACCTGGCCAGCCTCTGTTTCCCCCTCGGCCACCTCTAAAGCCTCCTCGCATGTTGCGATCGCGATTGTCACGGTTCCATGGCCTATTTTTATGCATTTTCTCTCACAATCAATACGTACTTAACCTATAAACGCTGGTGTGCACTATTGTAAGTTACTTGATATAAGTAAACTATTTGCTTATTAGATCATAGATATTACAGATCATAAATATTACTAAAATTAACTAAATTTTGAGATAATGCAGCTCTTCTTCATAATAATTATCAATTGCTTTCTACAAGATCCAAAGACCGACACGCGAATTGCAAACACAAACGTAACACAAACGTTGTTTGCAAAATTGCGTATGTCAAGACTGTCAAATTGAGTCAAGTGTCAATTGGTGTCAATACTGCGTCAGATTGACATGACGACACGAAATTATTAAATACTTTATAATGTCACTTGATTTTTTTGTGAACTGCTTCCTTTAAAATAAAACACCTAGAACTTAAGACATAAAATGATTCCTGTATTCATTATCAAAGGACTCTTGATGACTAAACATGTTGGTCCGGTAAATTATGCTACCATCTGTAAGTGCATATTCATGTATCATGTTACACATGTTTGAACAAATAAATTTATCTTTATCTACTAACTCAAGCATTTCAGTTGCGAAATAACTAAATTTATTAAAAATAGCTCATACAGGAACGTTGGACTGGAACAAGTCTGCGAAGTAAAAGTTGAATGGTCTGGTCATATTAATTGCAAGATTCATGGAAATAGATGGCCCAGAATCGCCACGCAGTACTTAGTTAAAAACGGACGTCGTAATCGCGACAGTCCTAAAAACGCTGGTGTACCACGTGATGATTTGTATTCGTTTTTGCCGGATTGGCTGAAGAAGGCAGGAGATAAACTTTGCAGGCAAGATATGGGGAGGTCTATGCCCTGCAGCGGGACAGCGCTAAATAACCTGTAACCTTCCCCTGAGGGATTATCGAAACTCCGGAGGCAAACTCTTGGAGTTGGTTTGTGCGTCACAGACAGAAAAGGAATTCTAAACCTTGTCAGGATTATAATTTCCGTTTTGTTATTCCAACCTAGGGTCGTTAGGAATTCTATTACCAACTGGACATGAGCTATTAAAGTCCTGCTTTGGTGGACTATCAAGTAATCGCCTAAATAAAGGACTAAGCCAAACCAACCTTTGCTGCGTACGTAACACTTCGGCATTCCAGTTCGCGACTGACGCAATTTTTTTTTTCTTCCTGGTCAGACCATTTTATGCGAAGAAAATATCAGAGTTTTGAAGGCATTCGCAAATCATAATGGCTTACGTCAAGATTAACCCCTTGTAAAAACTTGGGCTGAAATCGTTTTTATTGCAAAAAGTGGGCACAGGAAGGACGGAGTCAAAGGTGCGGGATGGAGGATTTAACCTTCATCGCTGAAGAGCGTGAAGGCTGAAATTCCAAGGTGTCTGAATGAATGGATTGAGAGCTGCAGAAATTTATATTTACTGTACAGCATCAGACAACCGACCGTCAATCTCGAGTCACTTGTGCCCCGTCCCGCTCCTTTTCTTTTGACTGATTTATTTTTTTGAAAGTAAATTATTTTTCACGGTAAGTAAAAGCGACAGTGAATTTGGCCGTATCGGTGATTTAGAACGTTCAGAAAACTTAGAAATAGGCAGAGGCACCGTATCTTTATCTAATTTATCGAGCCCGCCCAATTTTGTATATAAACTGATTATCTGATTAAATAATATATTCCGCTAAAGGTGGTAGTTTTTCAATAAATTTGCATATATATTTACTTACAAACCTTTAAGAAGCACCTTACATCCTAGCTTCAAAACCTCTGCACGTCTTCAGCAAATAATTAATTAAATAAGTTTTGCACTCAGACTCCTTTTCAAATAACTAGTCAACAAGTAATCGTAGTTGACGTAAGTTGTGTATCAGGTTTTGCAGAACAGACAGATAAATTCCTGGATAAATTCACGGACTAAAATTCGGCAGCAAAACTACGTTCCATCTGACACCACCAAAGCGGCACAAAAGGATCCTCAAAATGTTGCGGCACTTTGAGGATACCATCGTTTACTTTCGGGCTCCGCAACGTACGGCAATGCAACCTTCCCCGGAGGGTGATGAAGGTGCAAAGTTGAGATACACTAAAAGGTGAGCCTTCTTGAAGATCCAACTCCCGGTTGCTAATGCTAAAGGAGACCTGAGTAAACGCCGGAACAATAACGTTTTTTTTTTAACTAATTAGGTTAAAAGAATAAAACACAATATGTATGACGTCGTTCCAACCTGAAAAGACAAATCCTTGCCTTGAAGCTAACCTTGTGTAGCTAAGCTTGTGTAGTCGATCTTGCACCAAGTATTGATAATAATATATCTGGCCTGTACTGGCTTGTAGTTCACAAAAAAGTAGATCGGCATAACCATTACACAATATTTTATAATCTCGGGTCTCTCTGTGTCTCAATACGTCCAATATGAGAAAATGGCGCGCCATTTTCTTTGCTTAAAATAATCTCATAATTAGGTCAATAATCCATTATCAATTATTGTAATGAAACCATTTTAAAACGTAACAAGACGATTGAAGGATTTAGTCATATAGATAGATAGGATCATAGCCTATTTAGTCATTCTTATGACTGGACTTGTGGACGATAAACCCGACACCACCCTGGGACTGCCGGTCACCCTCTCGGAAATAGAGCAGGTTACCGGATTTGAGGATTATCAAGTCCTCCCCTTCTCTTCGGACTTCAGATAACCCTATAATACTCCATCGTAATCTGCTCAATTCTTCCTCGAGTTCGGCTATCTTCTCGTCGGTCTGGAGTGTTCGCGTGTTTTAGGTTGCCAGGTCCAGTCGTCGGTATTTATTGGGGTAGCCGGGTCCACTTCGGGGATTCTTAGCACCCCTTGCCATGCCATCGCCTCGACCGCTACCGCGCGTAGTCGAGGGTAGACGGGCTGCCAGGCACTCGAGGCCGTTTTTTCTTTGTGCTTTTCATCTTTGTTGAGGAGGGGGGGATTGCCTTAATCACCACGCTTAACAGGCGGATTGGCGATCGCAGTTTGTCCATAAAGTGCACAGAGAACGCTGCTGCCCATTCTCTGGTGTATCCCTTAGTCGCCTCTCACGACACCCACGGCAAGGTATGGGATGGTGAGATTCTTTACGTCCACGGTAGGGTAATTAATCAATTATCATTAATTATTTAATTGTAAGTAATTCATTTATTTCTACTACACTACAGTAATCTTGCCTACAAGTTACTTGCAAGGAACATTTATACCGTTTTCATAAAATAACAAATACAATAATGACATACTTACTACAGTCTCTACTTGTCCGTTGTCAGAATAAGTGTAGAATGGCAACACTAAGATAATGAAAGTTTTCGAAACAATCAATTAACTTTCATTTATAATGTTTTTTTTTTATCCGTGGTGAACCAGTTAAGACGGAAACACACTTGTGTCGTGGCGTGGCGTGGCGCCTTCTGGCGCAGTTGATTGGCTACTAAACTACTATACACCCTGAAATTTAATTGGTTGTTTTCCCGCGGCAGAACGACTTGCCTTAAGGAGTACTTTCGAAGTATAGAGTTAAAGTAAATAAATAACGATGTTTCTGTTTTAAAATAATTAAAAAAATATTCATCAACTCGAAAAAGTGAGTAACAATAGTAACTCTAGACGTAACTTGTAGGTACTAGGTACTACTCGTGTCACCACCTACAATGAAAACCGATGCACAAAATAATGTCAAACCAAAATAAACTCTCGCACGTAGTGATAAGGCATAAAATGTTTGCACGGAACAATACAAAAAATCACCGCGATACCGACAAAGAAAAGACCGATTTAGAAATGTTCAAAGTAAAATAAGCTCTCGCGTGTAATTATACGGCATAATCTAGCCCGCGCGTAACATGATCAAACGGAGCCGCCTTCGAACCTAATCCTTTCGACAGTGACCTAGCACCCGGGTCAACGGCCTGCTGTCGTTCGGCCGTAGATATCGGGAGGTATACTATTGGTTCGTGATCGCTTTCGAGTTTAGTTTTTCACAATGTTAAATATGCCAGTTTTTGTTTCTAATATTTTATATAACTACGAAACGATTGTATTACATAGACAAAACCATTTCGCTGCGGGAAAACAACCATTTAAATTTCACGGTGTATTATTTATAAACTCGATGTGTTATGTATGACGTGTGCTGGAACAGAGTTCTTTGATTGGTGGATCCCGCGCCACGCCACGACACGATACGCAAGTGTGGTATTGCCTTTAATGATATATTAAAAAAAAACGTAGAAAATAAGTGGAATTTCTTTCGTATATAAATAACTTTCAGACGCTTAAATTTAAGTTAGCTAAGATTTCGCCATTGTTCTTTAAATAAAAGGTTCTAATAAAAATGGTACAATCGAACTGATCTGGTGATGAAGTCTACCGCAAAAAGTAGTAAACGGTAGAACTGTACATGTTATGTTTTTGATGGGATCTCATTTCTTTTTATTTATTTATTGTATTCCTACTTTCTTGTACACCACTTAAATAATTACAGGACAAAACATTTACAAAGATAAGTGTACAATGGGCGGTCTAATGTCTTTTTGTACGCAGTCGTCCTTTATTTCTTTTTGGGTAGATAGGTGCTATTTCCCATTGGAAGCTAAGGTCCATGTTCCAATAGGTAGGTACCTACACTACCTAGGTACTTAGTCCATCTATAATGTAAATGTAGGTAGCGCAGGTGAAACAACAACTGTTTGTTTATGAAATTCAAATACTAACTTAACTAAAGTCTGCTTTATGATCATCTCATCACTTGCCTTCGACTTAATGCGCCGACTCATAAGTATGGTATGGTACCAATAGGTCATAGGTATATTAAAGGAGACATCGTCGGCAAATCGGTCTCCGTTCTCATACAAACTCCAAGCCCCAGTGTGGGTACACTCGCGGTCTGTGCATGTTACCGCTACCAACCTCTGTCTTCAGATCCCACATGACGATGATGATATCTTGTTTCTTAATGCTCCTAAGAGTGGCGTTGTAGAAATCGTCTTTGGTATCCTCTCGTGATTTATTAGTTCGGGCGTAGCATTGTAAATACGATGAAGATCTTCCGGGCTCTCGAGTAAAAACAGGCGTACATGATTCGGTCTGAGATCGGTTTCTAGTCCAGGAGGTTATTCTTCCCTATATTAGATAGGACGCCTGAGGTGCTCGCGCACATCTTCTCCAGACTTCCTCACTTGCCTATGCGAAGCAAGAACTTCTTTGATTATCGTTAAATTATTTGATTATCGGTTTGGAGAAAATTAATACCCCATATTAAGCAATTTCTCAATATAATAAAGCGTGTTGATAGCAAATATTAAAAAAAAATATTGTGTTTGGCCCAGAAATCAGCTATGGTAGCTAACTTGATTCAGTGACGCAGTCCTAAGGTGTTCGCACGCTGTTACAGGGCATGCTGCGCACTTTGAGTGGTGGGCCATGGTCTGCGGAGAGGTACCGCACAAGCACTGAAGATTAGAACCATCCAAGAACCCCAAATGTGGAGGCTGTCTTTTGCTGCAGCCGACCCGACTGTGAGGTCTATTTAGAGTTATATATTGAGAATACTAAGCAACTATAATAATAACGTAAGATTTATAATGATAATAAACGAGGCATAGTAACAAGAAGTTAATTCGAGAGTTGGCAGCACTGAACACACCGAAAATCGGTCGGTAGAAGCCCAAAGTACGTAAGTGGCGGCGCGGTGGTAGTAGTCAAAGAGTATGGTAGTCATAGACTAATAGAATGTAGTAGTCGGTTACGGTTCGGTACCGGGTAACGGTCATTTCATTTCATTCATTTGGTTACCGCGGTGGCGTCGTTTAAACTTTAAATTATTTTTATTTTTTCGATTTCAAGTTCTGTTTAAATCGTTTAACTATTCAATAATCTTAAAATGCCTCCGAGACCAGTAAACAGTTAGTATAAATCTATTATTCTTCTCATGTACAAAATTTCCGTTTGGTTTAAATTTGAATCTAATATTTAAATGTTTCAAACTTTTAAAACTTAATTTGAACTATTTTGCAGACAACAGCCCGGGTAAGATAAGGACGAAGACAAAGAGTCGCAGTATCCGTGCAGGTTTGAAACTACCTGTGGGCAGAATTCATAGGATTCTGAAGAACGGCAACTACGCAAGTCGTGTTGGTGAAGGCGCATCAATTTATATGGCCGCTGTTCTTGAGTATTTAGCTGCTGAAGTCTTAGAGCTGGCGGCAAAGGCAGCTGACGATAATAAGAGAAGCAGGTAAGAAAAGGAGGCCTAATTTACAACTACCCACATGCATTATTTTATAATTGGCTGGCTTTAATTTTGACCACCAACGCATCGAATCGTTAAGGCACCTATTTAGCGTTGACCAAAACCTACGCTCGACAGCCCTAGGTATAATAACTATGTAAGAGTTTCTAAAAAAAATATGCTTGAAGACTCGAATTGAAGGATAGCCCACCAATTTTTACAACCAGCATTTTTGGTCAGTTGATCGTCTTAGGGGCGGTTAGTTCTAAATAAATTATACAATTTTAAGAATCACATTCATTTGTATCTAACATTCTAGAGACAGTTAAGTCCCAGAATAGACTCTTTGTTAAATTTTGTTACACCTACCTTCATTTTTCAAGAATATTTTTTATGTGTCTAGAATCTCACCTCGGCACATTTTGCTGGCTGTCCGAAATGACGAAGAGCTGAACAAAATGGTAGACGGTGTGTCAATATCACAAGGAGGCGTGATACCGCACATTGATCAGAAGCTGTTACCTAAAAAGACGATGAAGAACCAACAACCCGCTGCAAGTAATAGTTCATCACAAGAATACTAATATTAATTAGGCACAGTTAATTGTAAAAATGTTAACCATTGGTATAAGTCGATGGGATTTTTTATATATTGAGCTTTGCTTGGCCTCTGAATCATTAAAAATATAAGACGAAAAAACCCCTTTTTCGCAAATCTAAACAAAAAGAGTGACCTTAAAGTTTTTAATGGTTGTCAAAGTTCATCGAAGTTAAAAAAACTAGTGACGTGCCCTGGTTGCCTCGAAACCTCTTTCTAATAGTGAAAACGGTATCGAAGTACATTGCATGGTTTATAATTACCGGAGAAACAGAAATGACGTCGACAGACGCGGATAGAGACTTTATTTTATACTATTTAGAGATATCTCTAAATAATAGAACGTCATTCTATATTATGTACAGAATGAAAACTTAACAAGCTTTGGAAGCCAACCTTCTTAAACTAGTCCCGTTGTAGTTAAGAAGGTTGGCTTCCAAAGCTAATCATGTTTAAATACCCTCTAAATCTAGAAATAATATAATAATCTAGTTTGTAAATTGTTGAATAATGATTAAACTTGTCATGTTGATTTTTAACTTATAAAATATAAATTATGAGCAAAAGTAAAAGTATTTTCAATCACATCCTCAATACAGCTAACGGAAAACAGATCACCATAAATTAAAATCACGCCTGTATTCTCCAAAGGGTTAGGCAGAGATACATCTATAGTACATCCACGGAATACAGGGCACCCCCCTGTATTCCGTGTCTAACATAACCTCTTAGAGCAAGGTTATTTCCAGAGTGCATGGGACAGATGTATGGCTTGTTTAGGTACATGTCCCTTTTTCACAGTCAAACCATTACAGTTTTGTCGTCATGGTACGAGGGCAGGTGTGATGTTACCTATGTTAAAAACTTGTTATCGTGTCTCTTCGCCGCACCCTTGTAGGTGTGCGCTGGGCCATAGTGGGATGAAAAATTTATAATTAATGGCTAATAGCAGACGTGTGAAACCGACCCCTAGTAACATGAGACAAGGGCAGGATGATTAATGATGGCTTAATAGCAACATGGGGCACCCAACACGAAGAAAGAAAATTTGGACAAATAAATTGCACTAGATGGCGTGATAAGCTTCGATTTGTTGTTGATTCTTGTGAAATATTAAGATATTCTAGAGACTACAATAAAATAGTATATTATGCAACTAGTGTATAAAGGACGGTTTTAAAGCGAGGGCCATAGATGAATCACGAACAAGTGAAGGATTCTAACAACTGAATCACGACCGTAGGGAGTGATTCATGATGATTGAATCACGAGCATAGCGAGTGATTCAAGTGTAAGAATCCTGAGCGATGCGAGTGATTCATGGCCCTCGATATAAATCCGTTTTATTCAAGAGTTGCATACTATATTTTATACCATGACTACGACAAAAAAAAAGGATTTAAGCCAAAAGCACAAGGAATAGTAATAAATAAAAATGGTTTATTACCTCCAAATTTCCAAAAAATTTGAAACCTCAGGGCTTCAAATTTTTTGTAAATTGAAGCTGAGCTAGGTAACAGCATCTGTGTTTCAGGGGCCAGTGACCACCTCCGTTACGTTACATAGTTATAATGAATTAAACACCAATGCAATTAATATTAGAATTACAATCCAAATAAGTATTCACTAAACATCCTAGACCAAAATCATTATCAAAATCCTTAATATAAACAAACTCAAAATTAAATCGACGAAGGAGTTTGAAATTCGAATATTCTTTGCACAAGAAGTTTGTATCGAGTTTTTTACGCGCAAGTAGGTTGTATTACATTGAGATGGAGTTCAAATATATATTGGTGTGTTCTAAATTCAAAGACCAAAACAGTGATTAAAAGTGCTTTTTATTCACTGTTTTCAGTAAATAAAATAAGCTTTTTAGGGGGGGGGGGGAATGGTATAAAATCTATTTTCTTGTATAATGAACTCTCCTAAGCGCAAAATTAAGGAATATTGGTCTCTTAATTCACACTTCAAAGATTATTTAAAATTGATTCCAATCGATGTAGCAGTTTTAAATTTCTGAGGCATACCAGTAGATTTTTTAATTTGTTTTGTAACAGATTTTGGTGCAATGAAACTGTAAAAAACATATTATAAAACAAATCGTCGCTGTATTAAAAAAAAGTATTCACGAACCCAGTAAACCCTTTTACTCGCAAGTCGCTGTTTACAGCATGTAGATCTGTGGAACGGAACCGAGCGTTCGATGTGCTTAGAAAAATAATCATCGTAATCAGATAAAAAACGCTAGTTATGTAACGGTATCTTTGTATGAGATGAGGCATCTGTATGCTAGTATTATATTATCTGTGGTAGTAGTTAACTAAATTATTAGTTCTAACCACGCAAACTGAGAAGACATCACTCGACTCACAGTTGTTTAATTACGACTTGCACAGATGGTTAAGAGATGGAGGATTCATGTTATGTTTCCACGAAAGTTGAACTACAAACGGTGCACTCATAACTCTAAGTAATAAATGAAAAACAACTTCAACCAGTCTTGTAAATGACATGTAATTTTAAATACTGTAAACAAGAGATCTGTTATTTAATTCCATTACATTAGGTAGGTACAATGTTTATATAAACTTACACACAGATTTACTTTATAAAATCCAAAAAATACATCTATTTCGTACTGAAAACGTCACATTAATAGTTCTGTTTTCAACTTGAATTTTAACAGCTTTATCTCTAAGATATTTTTGAGACTATTACAACCCAAGAAACGTGAAATAAAGTGAATTTCACTTCAGAGCATCTAGGTAGGTAGGTATCATAGTAGGTTCATTGAAAACTTGTTGAATTTAATAAGTGAACACTGTACAGAAAGATATGTTTCTGAAATAATAATTTGTACTACTAAATTTGCATTTAAAGGAATCTGAAATAACAATATTCAAAAAAGCCTTTATATACTTTGTACTTACCTGACAAAATATATGACTATGAAATTATAATTTTTTAAATAATTGTCTAAACTGGCTAATGTTTGCTGACAAGTGAAACTCACTTTAACTAACACAAATAAAATTAACGTAACAAAATAATCATACGACTACAATTAAAATATACATGTTGTCTGATCATACAATTTAATACAAATTAATATAATTTATATCAAAGGAACATTGGGTATAGCATAACTACGTACCTAGGGCACATACAAAAAATACTACAATTATTGTACCTATCTAAAAACTATGAATAATGTTAAAATGAATACTATATAGAATACCAAACTAAAATGTAAACGTAGCACATCAAAAAATATACAAGAAAATCTTTTATTAATAAATGCAATTTCATTGATCAGAAGTGTATAACTTTAAAATGAATGTCGAGTCATTTTAATAGTCCAACTTGAACAGTAAAATAAGTGTCATATAAACGAGGCTTAGAGAATTCAGCAACATCAATTTATCTTTACTACTGCATCACGTTAAACCAAACGAATGAGATTAGAACTCACAGTTTCGCTATTGGTTAAGTCTGGTCAGATCTAATCCCTTACTTTCGGTCAACGGGCAGTATTTCTCAACATTTATCAAAAGTACCTATTTATAATAACTTAGTTTGAGATGGACTGTTGACACCACAGCATCTTTACTTAGCAACAATTTCATTGATGCTTACAATAAGGTAACAGCAGTCCACCACAAATGCGTGTAGAGAAGTCATATTTATAAACAGTAAAGCTTTATAGAACATTGAGACGTATCTAAATGACATAAGATCTATAACTGCGTGTGGCTAGGGTTCAAACTAAGATCTCTACCTCTGGCCAGTAAATAAAGTAGTCCATATTATAATACCTAGTAAAAATAAAACTTAAATAATATAAAAGAACCAAAGGATTGCACAAAATTAATGACTTATTATGTACCTACGGACTGAGTTACGTTAATGACTAACCAACCATATAAAATCTACTGTATTTGCGATTTATTTATTAGATTTATATTCAAAACGCGAATGTTGTTCGTGTATAGGTAAAAAGTAATAAGACATGCTTAAGTGACATCGAATTTGATAAATGACCATAAGCAACTTTGTCTAAAACAACGAAGCGCAAAGACAATCAATCTAGCTAGTTTCAACGACGGGGCCCGCCTCAATTGTTCTCTGATCAAATGTTATAATCAATTAAATCTGACAAACTGGCTGAATTTTGTCTCTGCTGCTCTACTACTATGCCTTAAAACAGTCAACTGTAATCCTGTCAGTTTTATATAAAGATCAGTCTTCTTCACAATGTGACAAAGCAAGCCCTATGAATTCCTTCTGTTAACACAACAATGCTGTACCACTTTCTGGATTGATAGAAATCTTTGTTTCTCTTCTTGTCGATGCAACTTATTCAGTCAGTGTTAAGATAATGAAGCATCATTTGGCAGTGTTTGGTAACGCCTACAGGCATTGAAATTGAAACAAACATATCAATAAACTCTGAGATCATTGTCAAAGAGATACGAGCTGAACAATTTATTTTTACTCGTAATTGGTCACTTTAAGAATGTATATCTTCATATAATGAGCAAATTTCAAACGCTCATTACGATATTTAATTTAGGGAATAAAAATACATAAAAACTCACCGCATTCTAGTATTCAAACACTCCATGAATTTAATCATTCTAAAAAGCATTAGTGAGACAAGAATATAAACTAGTGTTGTTCGTATATTTGGGACATCTTGGCCCACTAACGCCATCTAGGGTCACTTCGCTCTCTCAACAACAAACGTTGGCCGCGGGAACATGCCACTCAAGACAAAATTTAGAATTCCCTTCAGTAATTGTAAAGTACATGTAACAAGCTCAGGATTTAAATATAGTAAATTGGCAACAATGAAAAATATAGCATTATATAAAATTATTAATAATATAGAATTGTTTGTTTGTTCAAATTAGGCTAATGTATGTATAAATATGTTTGTTCTTGCACTAACATTTAATCTAAATGCTTTTCAAGATTTAATAACATTCACTAGTAGATGCTTTAAGAGTTTGTAAGGGAGCGAATCAATAGTTAGGGCCACTGACAAGTCAGTGTTTAGTATCGACATAACAGCTACATCGATCGGCCCAGTTTGAACGAACACAACGCGAGCGACACCGCTGCTCAACATTACATAAATACACAACCATAAAAACGCACTCACACACGAAAGCATGTTGTATACTTTGTATCGCTGTATTGTCGTGTGATTCGCTCCTAATATGAACTAAACACTTTGATGTATCCACCATTACTCGTCATTAAACTAGCCTTCAAATGGGGTTCGGCAATCTAACCAGACTCAATTTCAGTGTTTTACACGACTGATATATTGACATAGAAATGGTAGGCACAACATAGCTGGTTTACAAATACACATTAGTTAAGAGAGATGAAAATACATTCATATTCCATGCACACTTTTAGTTGCGATTTTCCGTAAAAAACTTTTTACACTAACTATATTAAAAATGTGTGACAGACAATTTTGGCTGGACTGACTTATTGGTGTGATAACTAAAAACTAACAAGACAAATTCATCAAACGCAAGCCATGCATACATATCTCATACTAAAACATGAATCTTATAAACATCGTTAAAATAATAGTTATAATATTGCTCCGCCTAAATTGCTATTGTTACAGTAACATTTCACCGTAACGTTACACTCTGGACAACGCTTTCATGTGGCACCTGCCTCTACAAGTTCTTTGATCTGTCGCACTGACAACGACTGCCATGGTGAGTGTCACGTTTAGGGACATAGACATACAAGCGATTACATAATTCAACGTCAACTGCCATACAAAATGTTTGTAAAAGCTTATTTTATGAGCTTATTGAGCTGAGAGCACTTGTGTTATTATCACATATATTCTTATCAGTCGAATGCAGAACTAGTTTCTGCATTGGGTCTATAATTATTTTAGAATTTTCTTCGTTCGAATTTTGTTCTTGTTTCATACTGTCTTCGTCTTCGGTTACGTCCGTTTCGTTCACCGTTTTATTGTCAAAATACGGGAAGAAATCGTAGTGAGATTTACCATTGCTAATCTTAGATTTATCTTTGTTACATCGTTTTTTTTCGTCGTTTTTTATCGTAGATATGTTGCGTTTTGAGAATTCGTCCCAGCCCTCTGTCGTCTTGCCGTGCACAGGATTCCAGTCTTTCCTAAAGGAGCTTGAAGGTTTCATTTCGTTTGAGGCGAACTTCTGTTGGATGTCGTTGATTTGGTTGTGGTTTTCTCGTGTGGATACTATTTGGCCATAGACAGGCGTACAGTAAGTAGTGTCTGGTGTATTACCAGTCTTGTTATCTCTGTTTAAGTGACTCTGGTTAATTTGACAGTTGTTCATACCTGAGTCGAACTCTGATTTCTGTCCAGCATTGAGAAGTATTTGCTTAGATGACTTGACAGGTTTCTTCTCACCAGGTCCTCTGTTTGGTGAGCCTCCTTGCTTCATTTGATTGCTGTCATCTTCATTCATGTTGTCTTCACCAATACCGTCAATGTCGTAGACCTGAAAACATGTATGTGTTGTGATAAAATAACTGTTACATCATCATGGTGTGATTAGCAATAATAACTTCGAGCCTTTGGGTAGGTAAGCCTAGGAACTGCCATATGCCAAGCTGATCAAAGAATAATATACAGAAGAGAGATTCTACACAGAGCACTAACAAGACAGACATTCAGAGAGCTTAGTTACATAAACAGGCAAAAAACTCAATGAACACTTTTTACCCTGGCATACAACCGCAGCTATTCTCTAAGCATATTTTTATATTACATACTATTCAGAGTATGATATTTCTGTAATCAGGTTTTAGTTGTTAAACTTATTTTTTTAAGTCTCACGAAAGCCAAAGCACTAACCTTATACATAACATCCTGGGTCAGTCCCTTCTCCCGTTCCCTCTTGTTCTGGACAGCAAGCCACACATCTTTCAACTCTCCAGCGAGGTCTCTGTCTTTCATGATGACTGGACTCCTTGCTAGTAATAGCCCTGGGTTCATAGCCTCCACAAAGTCACAGAGGAGACTCACTAGGGCTTCACGATCCTGAAGTGGTATAAAAAAGGAAAATAAGAAAAGGATTTAAAAATGATTCTTAGTACAGATGTTAAGATATTTGCACTGAACTTTTAAATGTTAGGTAGGTATGAGATTCTTTGGCCAGACCAGGTAGCTGAATACTGCAAACTCATACCATTTATTTCAATTAAAACATTTACAAGTACTTCTGAATTGCCAAGCAGTTCGTCATTCTAAAACATGAAGCTAGTTGCACATACGCAAACTGTATGTATAAACATAACAACGGTCGTTGTGCCCCATGCAAATATGCCTACTATTATGGACTGTCGCAGGCTATAAGGTTACCTAAAATAATATGTTTAATTTAAAGGTAAAGAACTGGACTGACAAGAGAATGGGCAGCAGCGTTCTCTGTGCTTCTATAACAACCATATTGCGATCGCCAACCCGTCTGCCAATGGCGAATTATGGCAAAACCCCCTTCATGAATGGCACAAATAAAAAAATTGCCCCTAGTGCCCGGCAGCCTGCCTACCCTCGACTACGGTAGTGGTCGAGGTTAAGGCAGGGCAAGGAGTGCTAAGACTCTCCGGACGACATCCGGCTACCCAAATAATCACCGACGACTGGACCTGGCAACGCACAACACGCGCACATTTCGGACGGATGTCGGGTTTATCATCCTCAAGTCCCTTGTGAACAACGTGGTGAAGATCGAGAGTGTATCGACCAGGGTGGCGTACCTTATACTCAGAATATCCTCAAGATATTCGCTGAAGGTCATACAGGTCTACGCCCCAACCTCGGCACACCCCGACGACGAGGTAGAGACCATGTATGAGGATATCTCCAGAGCCATGCATGGTTTGAAAACTCACTTCACCGTTGTCATGGGGGGCTTCAACGCGAAACTGGGCAAACGAGACGAGGATGAGCTGCAAGTGGGGCAATTTGGAGTTAGACGACGGAACTACCGGTGTCACCTACTGGCCAGTTTTATGGAGAAGGAGGGTCTCTATATGATGAACTCCTTCTTCAAAAAGCGTGAACTCAGGAAGTGGACCTGGCAGAGCCCCGATGGTGCAACAAAAAATGAGATCGACTTCATCATGTAAACCAAGAAGCAAATGTTCAATTATGTCTCTGTGATCAATTCGGTAAAAACCAGGAGCGATCACCGCATGGTAAGAGGCACATTGAACATTAATATTAAGCTTGAAAGATCTCGACTGATGAAGTCCACGCTCCGTCCAGTACAGATCCAAGTCCAAAACCCCGAGAGGTTTCAGCTCGAACTCCAGAATCGTTTCGAGTGCCTAGGGAGCTCCGTGGACGAATACATTGACGGGTTCGTGGAAGCTGTCCATACGGTCGGGTCTAAGTTTTTCAAGACCCGTCGTACAGATAAAAACAAAAAGCTCACTGATCCTACCCTCAAGCTTATGAAAGAGAAGCGTGAGATGATCCTGCAGTCTTCAGATGAGGCGTGCAAATACCGGCAGCTCAATAGACAGATCTCTAAATCCTTGAAAAGAGATCCCCGCCGCTTTAATACCGTGCGTATTAAAGACGCGATTGAGCGAAATAAAGGCTCCAAGGTTTTTTCAAGGGATCTGGCTATTGGGAAGAGCCAGCTCACGAAACTGAAGACCGACAATGGCAGGATCGTATCCGCCAAACCGGAGCTTCTGAGAGGAGATCGAGACATTCTATGGGCAGTTGTATACATCAATCAGCATGGCCGTTGCGAGTCTAGCAAACGACCCAAGAGCTAAATTGACCCGACACTATACCGAAGATATCCCGGACGTCAGCCTGTACGAGATTAGGATGGCTCTGAAACAGCTTAAAAACAACAAGGCGCCGATGATGACGGAATCACGGCCAAATTCCTGAAGGCGGGTGGAAAACCGGTCCTTAAGGCCCTTCAGAAGCTGTTTGATTCCGTCATATTCGAGAGCAAAACGCCACAGGCATGGTGCAGGGGTGTGGTGGTACTTTTCTTCAAGAAGGGCGACAAGGCCCGGCTGAAGAAATATAGGCCCATCTCACTTCTTAGCCATGTCTACAAGTTGTTTTCAAGAGTCATCACGAATCGTCTCGCGCGCAGGTTTGACGATTTCCAGCCTCCCGAACAAGCCGGATTCCGAAAAGGCTATAGCACCGTAGACCACGTACATACGCTGCGGCAGGTTATATAGAATACCGAAGAGTATAACCTGCCTCTCTGTTTAGCGTTTGTGGACTACGAGAAAGCCTTCGATTCGATCGAGATTTGGGCTGTACTGCAGTCTCTCCAACGGTGCCAGATCGACTACCGGTACATTGAGGTGTTTAGCGTTTGTACAAAAACGCCACAATGTCAGTCCGTCTTCAGGATCAGACCTCGAAACCAATCCTGCTCCAGCGCGGCGTGAAACAGGGAGTCGTCATTTCTCCGAAACTGTTCCCTGCTGCGCTGGAGGATGTCTTCAAGGTTCTGGACTCACCATTAACGTTAATGCCAAGTCCTCTCGGCTTGGCATTAACGTTAATGGCGAGTACATCACTAACCTTCGGTTTGCCGACGACATAGTGGTCATGGCTGAGACCATGGAGAGCCTCAGTAAAATGCTCGATGACCTCAGTAGAGCTTCCGAAAGAATGGGCCTTAAAATGAACATGGACAAAACCAAGGTCATGGTGAATGCCCATGTAACACCTACTCCTACCAAGATCGGAGACTCTACACTCGAAGTTGTAGACGATTTTGTCTACCTGGGACAAACGGTCCAGTTGGGTAGGTCCAACTTCGAGAAAGAGGTCAAGCGACGAATCCGACTCGGCTGGGCGGCGTACGGGAAGATGCGTGGTATCTTATCGTCCAATTTATCGCAGTGTCTCAAGACAAAAGTCTTGTGTGTTGCCATAGTGATCACCTATGGGACCAAGACGTGGTCGCTCACAATGGGCCTTATCAGAAAGCTTAAAGTCACCCAAAGGGCAATGGAGAGGGCTATGCTCGGAATTTCCTTGCGTGATCACGTCAGAAATGACGAAAACCGCAGGCGAACCAAAGTTACCGACTTAGCCCGAAGAATTGCCAAACTTAAGTGGCAGTGGGCAGGGCACATTGCTCACAGAACGGATGGCAGATAGGGCCGAAAAGTTCTGGAATGGCGACCGCGAACCGGAAGACGATACATTGGAAGGCCTCCCATTAGGTGGACCTATGATCTGGTTAAGGTTGCGGGAAGGCGCTGGATGCGAGACGCACGGGATCGGCCAATGTGGCGACGCCTGGGGGAGGCCTATGTCCAGCAGTGGACGTCTTTCGGCTGAAATGATGAAAGGTACAGAACCGCAATTTGTAAATGTAAACTGACTTGTGTAAATTGATTTTTAAATCAATACTACTAATGTTTACACAAGGTGATAAGAAAGTAATCATATCAATAGTAAATCCTACTGTAAAATACAAACAAACAACTTTTCACTAGATAACACTAACTGCTATCCAGATAAAGAATCCAATACAAAACAGAGAAAAGAGTACAAAAGTTTGCTTTTCTCATAGATACTTCAAACAATCATCAACATTAACAGATTTTCAGGTTGTCATAATATGTAAAGGTTTAGCCCATAAGTTGATTACCAAGAACCTAGGTTGCCATGTGAATATGTGTGCTTGTTTTTTTTTTTTTTATTTAAAATAGGCTCGTGCTTGACCACTATCTCACCTGATGGTAAGCGATGATGTGGTTGACGGTGAAGCACGCTTGCCTAGAAGTAACCTATTCACTCTTGACTTAAAGACCAAGATATGAATAAGGGATGACCAATATGATCGTCAAAATATGTAGTAGAATCCCCCTTCTCACATCATCATTACAGTACGGCCATGGTTGAGCGCTTGAATCTGTCTTTGGAGGTAATCTCTGAACGGGGCAATGCCAATCTAGTCAGTTTCAAAGCTGCCCTTTTTTACCACTTGGAGCTAACTTCAAACGGGCCACGACTTATCCGTCATACTGTACCAAGCTTAAGGCTGCTTGTCTACTTTAGTGTAGAGGGATTTGAAATTAATTAATTTAATTTAGTTTCTAAATTATATTTTCACGGAGCGGGGCCGCGGAAGGAGAAATAGAGCAGTGAGGCAGAGCTGAGCGGGGAAACGGAGTGAGTTATGACAAAACATAGTCCGCTACTCTGCTCTGCATTTCTGTCTCTCTCCATTCCCTTCCTAGCTCCGCATGTATGGACATATACAGTCTGCAACTCTGCTCCGCTGCCTCGCTTGGCACAAGTGAAAGTGGCAGCTTTAGGATGAGGTTTCATGCATATTGTATTCTGATAACAAAATATATTTCAAAACTTGTGAGCGACTACAGAATGACTAAGAAGAAGAACTTCAAACCACAATAACAACTGTTTAGGAAGTATAAAATGAAAGTAGATCAAGTCTTATAGAATAACAAAATAATATAAGAGTTATATTAC
Source organism: Orthosia gracilis (assembly GCA_947562075.1). Classification (NCBI taxonomy): domain Eukaryota; kingdom Metazoa; phylum Arthropoda; class Insecta; order Lepidoptera; family Noctuidae; genus Orthosia; species Orthosia gracilis. The sequence continues at coordinate 49,262,111 of OX387270.1, read as the reverse complement.
TGTAGGACTGGTTGCATTTTTTCCATTGGCTTTGAGTATGTCTGGGTTGACCATCACTGCAAACACTATCATGGGCGGCCTGCCAGCATTTGGCCCATAATTCTGGGGCACCTGGAATAACAGTCAGTAATCAGTCAATAATATCAAAGTAGAATTTGCTCATTCCAATATGAAAGAAAATGTTTATTTCTGAAATGCATAGGAGACAAAAAAAAAACATAAGAAGTATGGGTTACCAAACTTCAGGAATTAAATCCATTCAGTATTAAATCTATAGTAATGAAAAGCTGACTTTTGGAGTCAAAACACTCAACTGAGGTACATGCATATACAGCAGATGAACTTATTTGACTGCAATGGATTGGTCAAAATCATTATCACGCTATGCTTAGACATGTTGCATTATTGAATGACAACACGAAATCTAATTATTGTCTTACTAGCACCTAGGAACAGGCGCAATGTATTATAATTAGATGCTATTAGATATAAATTATGCATAATATCTAGAATACTACAAAGTATTCTACTATTATTTAAGGACATACTACAAACTAAAGTGTTCCAGTAGTAGTCCTAAGTGTTTGTATATTTTGCATTCACAGCATGTTTTTATTAAGATTAAACAAACTTTGCGTGGTATTTAGATATTGCATGTAAGTCTCGTTAAGAAACTGGAGCGAAAACCTGTGCTACATAACCGATAGTAAGTAATTAAGGGCAGTAATGAACTGACGAAAATATGTAAATGAAACACCAACCTGCATTCCACCATACAAAGGAATAGGATCTGAATACTGTTTGGGGTTTGCTATTTTCTGCCATCCCAACACATTTATGTACAGTTTCTCTGTAGTTCCCTTTATAGTGTCCTGAATACACATGTGCGGCTGCGGAGGATTTTTAAACTGGCGAAAAGCTCTTGACCCTCTTCCATATTGCACCGGCACCACTCTCTCTGGGGGATTCTGATTTTCCATAGCAACACGTCTTATAACGCCAACACTTGCAGATATTCACGGTAGAATCACAAAACATTCACAATAAAATCCAATAACCATTAATGACATTTCTAACAGGCCTGCCCGACATCGAAGTTTAATGAACTCTCGCCGCGTCCAATCGTATTATATTTACTTCCTAACTGTACTTGATCACTCAATACTAGGTTTATTTGTGTATATGTTTATTTTAATTAAGCTTCTATTTAAAAATGTTAACTCAAAGCTCGTAAGTGTAAAGAAAGAAATCAAAAGAAAGAGCTTCCGTGAAAGAGAAAGACAACCTTTGTTTTTTTTTTAATTTCTCCGCCCGGGCTGAGCTACCAGCTTTCTTCGCAAAACCGGCTCAAAAAACCGTCACATAAGTTGACTAAGGCGCAAAGCACTCATTGTATGCGTTTCAGGCGTTTTCTTATCTAAACGAATAGTTTAAGATATTTCTTTAAAAATAATTGTACTGTTTGAAATTAATTTTACTCACTGTCTGACATACTTTAAAAAGTAACCTATGTCAGTCATGAACTTCTTAAGTTTAACTTTAATGCTAGATGGCGCTGTGAAAAGTGCAAAGCTTGATGCAATAAATTGTATTCAACATCTAGTTTTAATAAACCTAAAAAGAATAATCTTCAGGCCCATTAATATCCATTAATGATCATATTGAGTAAACACATCCTTTTATCCTTTCCATAACAGAATGAATATCAAATAGCAGCGCCTGCCCAACTACTAGCAGCAACAACCAGCTTTTATTCATCTGTATAATAAATACTACTGACCGAATGTTTTCATGAAATAATAATTTGACCAAGAAATAGGTACCCGAACCAATTCATAAATTATAACGACGACCTTTAGTTGATATATATAAAAAAAAAAAAACAAAAATATGTCTATCAAAAGATTTGGTCAGTAAAGTTCTATGTTTTGAAAAAAGGTACAATTTTATTGTAATCAAAACCTAAGGGAAAAATTTCACAGACGACGATAAATTGACTGAAGGGAAGGATTTTAAATTTTTGGTGTGGTGTGACTGATGTTATTAAGCACCCGTCGCCCATGATTAGGTTTGCACTTAGTAAGTACCTGCAACGGGGTGTCCGGGGCATAAAACGGCAAAATTAATTGCTGTTAAGGAAAACAACTGTCAAAGTTAATAGTAAATTTTATTTTCTACATACTTTTCTACGCGTTTGCTTTTACAGAGTTAAAGATATTATAATAACAAATGCATTAGGTACTAATCACTATGTACTACAATACTAGGTCTTTCTACACATAATGAAATAATCAAGTATTATTCTACAAAATAAGCCCTAATAAGCAGAATACTACTGAATAATTTTATTCCCTCAGCAATGTGTAGTAACTGTAAGCTCCTTTTAGTATCTGTAAAGTAACAAAAATACATGGTTACAATTCCATACAGACAGAACATGACAAGGATATCTATTTCACTGCCTCAGTTTTTCATTAAAGTCCTATGCAAGTTCAATATGACAGTAGTTGCAACAAGTTACCGCATCGTCACGCTACGCCCACTTTTTAATGTAAGGCTTAATTTAAATGAATCACGGTTCCTATATGAAGAAGAAAGATGCGTACTGATTTGTGAATGAATAATATTGAGAAGGCACTAGTAATAATAATTAATTTTATCCCAATAAATTCTGGCACACAGATTCTGGAAGAGTTATTGTTATAAACTAATTAGGGGGATGAATGTGCGACTGAAATACATAGGTATTTCAGTATTACATCTCCCTGGGTGCAAATAATATCATGCATTCCAAGCAGTTTTTTCCTGTCGTTTTTGCTCCATAACCAACAGTAAAGCTATCATACGCGCTGCCAACGACGATGTCGTGGAAGTACTAAAGTATTAGGCCAGTATATTTAGACGTAACAGAGTGACTCGCAGCGTGAGCTTTGACTGCATTCGCCGTTATACATACACCTTACTAAAACTCACATTGATGAAGGTCGGCAAAGTAAGGTTGGCGAAGGGACCTGCAGTAAAAATGTTCTCTATGTTGAGCTGTCCTGATAGCGTTAACACGTCCCTTTTTTGCTGGTAGCTCGCCATATACCAGTTACTTTCGAAGGGACCTAATGACAGGTTTTCATTCTGAAAATAAAAATGGTAAGTATTAAATATCAGCCTCTAAACATTCTACGCCTTGCCAATAAATTCTTTATTAATGTTCAAGAACCTAGCGTTGGTGATAATTATATCAAATGATTTCATCGGTTACCTAGGCATTAAATTAATATTTGTTGTACTTACTTTGATCAATACGTCATTACTGTGCCAGCAGAATATGAAAAGTTGCGCGATTCCAAATACTAAATACTCAGCCATCAATAGCTTCTGAGCGACGTTTTGTGCGGACTGTTGAAAACAAAAATGAATTGATTCCAAAAACCTTGTTAGTGGTAAGAAAAAGTTATCAATTGATTGTCTTATCGTCGTGAGACAAAAAATTGACGATCGATTGTAATAGTAGAAATAAAAAAAAATAGGTACTAAAGACACGGACTTCCGAAAAAAAAGTTATTTTTCGCTTTGTCGTATTTGTTTTGGAAGTCGGTTTAATTTTTCGTTAAAAGTTTTTGTAATAGACACGATTGTTACCACTGATGTGCGAATTGTACCTATTCGTTACAAAAACCCTAAACATAAGGCAGAATGATACTCCTTGTCTACAATGGAATTCCCCAACACTCATTTTATTTAGAGGACCAATATTTTTTTACTTAGCTAGTGGTCTCACAGCTGGGCAAAGGGCTCCCATATTCTTCCAGCCAACTATATCCCCTGCCTTCTGTGGCCAATCCAACAGGAACGAGTCCATACCGAACTAGTATATTGAGGGTTTTCCACGAAAACTTACAGTTAATTGGTAGGCACTCGCACAAAGCATCAACGAACACATCACCATGTAAAAGAACATGACAGGCGACACAAGGGAATTAAATAATCTCGAATACCTGAAACAAAAGATAATTAAATTACAGGCATTAGTATCAGTGGGCGGGCAAAATTATTGTTTTATTTTTTAAGCATTTTGGCTGTAAGGCTGTAACATCGTGTTCTTTGCCTCATAGTGGTTGCGCGCGTTAAATATTTTATCGATAAAATTTTGGGCCTGCGTAGTTTTTGACGGAAATAATCTATAGAACCAGACTGTTTTGGTATTTATGACTTCCTATGGTATATATCTTGTAATTATTATGTTAATTAAGCAATTAGAACATAGCGTATGCTTAGCCTAGTGAAAAGAATTTCTACGCACTAAGAACGTAGGCAAAAAGTATGATTATTGCTTATAGGAGGCTGTCTAATATTTTGTATTTATATTTATTATTAAATATGTTTCAAAATATAAATTATTTGTTTGCTGATTGCTCTGACAGTTGTACTTATAGATTATAGACTACCTGTTTCGCTATTAGAAATATTCACGTTTTGTTTAGCTGTTGATTTCATGTAAGCAGCGCATGTTAATGAACGCCACTGACTCTGCCATTGGCGTGAATCTTGGCGGCTACTTACTGGTCCCATAATATCTTAAGACTTTTCCATCGAGTTTTTAGTGAAGTGGTAATTTTTTCAGAGCATTTTATTTGATGAACATCTTTATTTTACACACACACATGAAGAATAATATGGTTTGGTAGGACATGCATTCTGAGTTGACTGCTTACAAATAAGTTAAGTACGTCGACCGTTGACCTTGAATTAATTGAGATGAATCTAGTTAGTTTTTTTCAGAAACAAAATATTTCTATATTGTTTGGATATTTGTACGGTTACATTTTAAAGTATCGCAGACCACAAGTTGCACTTAGCGAGATGTATTAACCAGCACGACATGTAATTATGGAAACTACGGACCACAATTAGAGAGTTATATGGTCTTTACAAATATTTCAGAACAGTTGTTCTATTTCACGAAGCCGACGGCGCGTGGCGGGTTGGTCTTATTCGTATGTGTAGATGCACATTGTTTCTCTGTGCTCAGGCGATACTAATCGCTCCTGAGCTTATGCACACGGAAAGATGTGCATCTACACACACAACTAAGACCAAACCGCCGTCGTTAGATAGAACAACTGTAACCCTGTCTTGTATTGTTTGCTCGTTTATTTATAGGTTTGTGAAAGGTAATTTCAGGCACTTTACTTTGTGTAAATTATTTCGTCACCACAGCTCTCAAAACGGTGAAGGAAAACATCGTGAGGAAACCGGCATGTCCTAAAATCAAAAATTCGAAGATATGTGACATCCACCCATTCGGCACAGTAACTGATGTCAGCGAGCGCCTAAAATGAAGCAAACTAATGTAAAATGATTCAAAAGTTTAGACCTTACGTGATCCATTTCCACAATCAAGGTCTTTTTAAATAGAATGGAAAAGTGTAATTTCAGCTATACTAATTGTACTATTCAACTATATTTTCGTGTAAACAGTAACGTTAGTCTTAGGGCTGTTGTACATAGAAAAATATTAAATCAATTCTTCATTAAGCCAGCTTATGTGTACAGGCGAGCTTAACTCAGAATTAGGTTCGGTTAGAGCGATAGAAATATTTGCACGACAATAATTAAGTGCACAACAAAACCTTAAAAAACTTAATCTTATCTTACTTTTATTATAATACATGCGAAAGTCTGTATGAATATATGTATGGTTGCAACACAATCCAATCAATGCCCATAATGGCTGAATGGATCTGGATGGCACAGAGATAGATTATAGTCTGAAATAGCGCACAGGCTATTTTTTATCCCGGTATAATGTTCCTTTGGGATGATAAAACACTTTTCACGCCTGAGGAAGAGACTTGCAAATGCGGTCAGCACGATCATTAATGATCTACTGTAATGACTTGAGGAATGGGGAGAGAATTGAAGTGGAAAACATGATGAAGAACTACAGTACTCTTGGAACGAGATATCTAAACCATTACCGCGCTGGTACGGTACGCTTGGGATCGTGAGAGAATCCAAATAGAAAGCCACTTTAACTGCTGCCGAAATATGAACACATAATTGCGGCCAAAAATTGAGCGGATGAAAAACTGCTTTGCTGAGGTACGAACATTTAAAAAAGTTCTTAAGTTACATCAAGATAGCAGATATAAACATCTAAAAGACCTACAAGAAGAGACTTAGCAAGAGTAACTATAGGTGGAAAAGGCTACAGATTTTGGAAAAGTTTCAGAGAACGAAACGAGCAAAGCCTCCTGCTTACTTCTGCAATGAGAAAATTCCAGGATAGGTTGCAGTCTAAGAAAACGGCATCGTACAGATCGGGAGGGAGGGACTTGTGACTAATGAGAGCTGGTGTTTATTATGGGTTCAATAAACGTGCGAATGTTTTACGCACTGTCTGATCAGATCAACACTGATATTTTTTTAAAGTTTTAATTTTAAAGACAAAAGCAATCTAATCGGCTGGTACTAAACCCGGCGTCAACAGTAACATGGGAGCAAAAACATGAAAGTTTAATTGCAAAATAAAAAGTAGTACACACAACATAATTATGTGTGTAAAGAAAATGTTATATATTTGACAATAATAGTAGTCTTGCTCTTTGCCTTGTGTTATGTACACTTAATATATGGCTACACTCAATAGAACGGCTGTATGATTAATAAACTTGGAAAGCAAATCTATTCAAGTAGATAAGGAAAGATATTAATTCTCATTCATTTTTTTAAAAGCTATTCATTCTTATTAATTTACAATTGACGGTCGTAAATACCTAACTACATATTGTAATTATGTAAGTACCAAATAGTGCAAGAGTTTAAAATTCACGGTCATCAAAATAATTCAAAGTAGGTTTTATCATCAATTAATATTTTTTTACGTTTTTTATTGAATTAGGTAGGTATCATACAAGCTACTCACTTTAACATCGTGACGTGTATGTCGTAAAGCTCTCGCACCACTTCCTTGCACTTCTCATCACTGAGAGTTCCAAGCGGCCCAAACATTTGCTTGCATCTCTCCCGCAGTAGGTCAAGCTTCCCACCAAAGAACACCATGATCACCACGACACAAGAATCAAAGGCAGCCACGATTGAAGCACCATAAGCGCATATGTATACATGCCAAACTACCGTGATCCAACAACCCGGTGAATGGTACTTGTCAAAAGGCATCCAAGAGCTGAAGATGTGCGGAAAAAGCTCAGTACCATTTCGCATGTTTTCTCTAAAAGTTGATGACGACACATATATCATAAGTGGCGTACCGGTAGTTGTCCAGAATGTTGTAAAAACTACTGCCCAGTAGATGTATGAGATGCGACGGCTATATTTAGTGTACAAATCAACAATAATGGTCTTGATCGGATCTCCACTTAGTCTTTCAAATTTATCAGCTTCAGTTACGTACTCCAAAACTTCGCGCCAGGATTTTTGCCAAAAGATAAAGGAGTGCGCTTTCACGATACAAACTACGCTCAACATGGATATCTTCAAATTAGTCAACACGAGATCCAAATCCGATCTTATTACGTACAGCTCTATGTATTGCGTAACTACGAAAATCGCACCTATCTCGTGTATTAGGATACAGATTATTTTACCTAACATGCTTTGTGGTATAAGCAATCCTACTTTCTTTATAATCCAGTTGTTTGGACCTAAGAGAGGCCGCTCAGGGTCCTCTAAGCTTTGAAGAATTGAATTCATTTTGACTCAATAAAAGATCTTATCGAAGTGGTGGTGAATTGATTTGTGCCTGATATTTATACTGCTTCTGTGCTGTCGCTAGCCCGCGACCCCTGCGACCCCATGCTAGGGAAAATCACAGCATGTTTTACAACAGGGTTTTTTTACTCGGGTTGGCTTGTTTGTACACTCGACCCCATACATTTTTAAGGGTTTAGTATCCTTCATTAGGGTATTTTCAAATTGTACCTTGTTAAGCTTTTTTCACCTCTGTTTTAGCTTAATGCTAGTAATATGCTACTGTTAAAATTAATTCATTTTTAAGACGGTATCATTCTGTCTACAGTCACAGAATAGTTGCCTGCTCATTTGGTCGATTTTTTCAAAACCGTGTCTGATGATTTAAAATGACTGATTACAAGTATGTTGATATTTAAGATCCAGATACAGTAGATAGGTATAGGAATATGCACTGAATATTAGCTTTCCATTGAATGTTTCAATTTATTGGTCTCCGTTGTAAGTTGTGGATATTTTTATCCTTTTACATTAGAACCCTAATAACTTATATTTCTAAGGATTATTTGTCAAAAAACAAGAATAGGCAGTCAATGATAGCTTGAGAGTTGACGGGATGGAATGGAAGAATAAAACTTTTTGCACTGGACCCTGAGTAACATGGGACAAGGGCAGGAGGTTGATGATGCTCCTTGATCTACTTTTTGTTTGAAACATGGGCAAAATTCTCAAAATAAAATAAACATCGATATAAAGTTTATCTTATTCCAACACTAGCCAAGTAATAACAGTCGCACAGTCATATTACATTGTATTCCAAACCGATAATTTAAATGACTCTATTATGCCCGTGAAATGTGGGCGTGACAGCCGTACCACGGACGCTCCCCAGTTTAAAAAAATAATGAAGCTATCACACATCCGTGCAACCACCCCTATTATTACGTGCTGAATAAGATATTAGGAAAAATATGACACGCCAATCATTTATGAAATGTGGACATTTTAGAAATCCTGATTTAAAAAAAACTAACTAGCCTTCCTTTAGGGTCCAGTAAAGTTTTTGCTATCGTTTACTTTTAATTATTTTTGGATGTTAATTTGTAATTGTGAGGTTTGTTGAGTTCCCGTTTTTATTCTTGGAAACCATACCTACCTACCTTGTTTCCTAAAGATGCTTTTAGGTACCAAAAGTTTACGTTAGAAAACGATTTCCAAAATCCTAAATAATTTAGGTATTAATCCTAATGAAGTACAAAGATTTGGTTATAGGACTTCAAAACGAAGGGTACATAGTCAGTCCAACCTAATTGCGTAAGTTCAAAGAACGGCGTACATACGCTTTGCTTGCATTCTTTGCTTCTTATGTTCAAAAATCTGTTTACTCGACAGCGTAAAACACTGTTGAATTGACTAAATGAAAAGAACGAGTGTGCTTCGTGTTGTTCAAACAGTTACTCTCGCTGCTCCTAGGAGTCGAGTTTTAGCGTATTCATAATTTTGGCATGACAACATGATCAAGACAAGATTGATCTTTTAAAGGTTACCGTTTTTCGGGAAACTACGGAAAACCACCCTGCCTACCCCTTTTACTTGTAGCCACGTTAAAAAATATAGTTTGGAAATTGGTAACATTTAGGTACCTATTGTCAACGTCACTGGCCGCGTTTCAACTCATGAGGACAGAGTCAGAAAATAAGGCAATCTTAGCATAAAAAGGCTACGCTTGTAATATAACGGGAAGTATATCTTGACATATCTTATGTTGTAATTTAATTTAAGTTCTTGGAACGTTGAAAAGTTGTTTATTTTCGTTTTGTTCCGGCTAGATGAAGAGAAGAGATTTAATTAATTTAGCTAGCAGTGGGTTAATTAATATTGTTTGTTAATAAATTAGTGCATCTACTGAAATAACCTAAGCTAGTGATGTGAAACTCATTGATATTCAACCAATCCAACCACACTGTCAAACTATTTTATGAGACTATGTTTTACTGCACAAAAAACAAATAATAAAAAAATACATTTAAATCATCATGGTTAGTTGTGCTGTAGCAAATTGTAAAAACACGTCCGCAAAGATATCTAAAAATAAAGATGGAATTACGTTTCACAGGTAAGCAGTTTTTGAAACTTATTTTCAATTCATTCTAATTTTGTCTTTTATATTTTGAGTTTTGATTAGTGATAGTTAGCTATCACTACTTTTGATTATCAAATTATCAATCAGTATACCTACTTTTGATTATCAAATTATCAATCAGGAGTCCAGAAGAATATTTCAGTAAACAAACAAGGTTCTCTTGCCATGTTGCAGGTTTCCTCGTGATAAAATAAGAAGGAAACAATGGGAGTTGGCAGTAAACAGAGAAGAGGCATGGTCTTCAACTGCCTCTAGTGCAGTGTGCTCTGAACACTTTGAAGCTAAAGACTTTTATTTGACGGAGAGTGGACTGAGGCGTCTGTCTGTGGAGGCTGTGCCGGCTATTAATATATCTGTGAGTATTTTTTAATCCATTATGAAATCAACAATCTAGCAAAGTAAGAAATTGTATGTAAAGTATTATAATACCAAAATTCATGTTAATTGGAAAGGTCACTCTCAGTTATTCAGGTGATCAGTTTACCCACTTGTGGTTAAGGATTTTATTGTTTCTATTGATTGCTATATTTACCCGAGTTTAATCTTTTTTCTTTTCTAAGAAATATTTAACATTAAAACCCCATACACTGACGTGTCAAAACTATTATGGTTCAACTGTGAAAAAGGGACAGATGTATACAAGTCATATATATCTGTCCCTTATGCACACTCAAAATAACCTTGCTCTAAGATCTTATGCTCACCCTCCTGAAGTACTAAAACTAAATGTTGAATAAATTTACTTCGAAGTCATTGTCAAATCATCAATTAATATCTACCAGCACTATCATTTAGCATGTCTACTTCTATGTACTCTCTTCTAGGTCAAATTTATAATTTTTCAATATACTCATTGGATGTTATATTGCAGCCGTGTCAAGAACTGGAACCAACAATATCTCGGGTTGAACCCATAGACATACTACCAACAGACACAGAAGAAGTAATCAAACTCAAATATAAAGTCCATAGACTAGAGATAATAGCAGAGACAAGGAAGAAAAGACTGAACCTCATGTGGCAAGGGAAAAGAAGATTGCGAAAAAAGTTGGATAGAATGAAATGTTTGATTAAACATTTGATCAAAAATAAAAAGGCTAGTGGAGTGAATAGCTGAGTTTCACTTTGAAAATTAGGATTGTAGTGAATCAAGTTTGTATTTAATTGATTTTTAGTATTATATTATTTAAACCTTTTAAATGACCTCTATGCATAGATGCAGTAGGTACTCATAATTATTTAATATGTAAAATGTTGACCAATTATTTTTTGTATTATAGGTCAAATAAAAATATTTAATCCTCATTGATTGTTATTCATAAATCCCTGATAGTGGATTAAGTAGGTACATATAAATTCATATATATAGTCTTTTCTTATCTAAGACTAACCCACTAACCAAGGATTCAACAGTGTCTATCTGTAAACTATCTGAAAAATACACAATTTATGTTTCAAATTTTCAGGATTCAACAGTGTCTATCTGTAAACTATCTGAAAAATACACAATTTAAGTTTTTGAGATTGAATTTAAGCAAAAATTTAAGCAATTTTTGTCTATATGAAATAGACAAAAATTGCTTAAATTTTCATAGCTTTTAATTTGGGTCCTGGATTCACTACTTTAAAGAAACAACTCATGTATAAAAAGAAAGATTTAAAATTAAAAACATACGAGGTGCATTCAATAAGTACCTAGCCTCATCGCCAGAGGGCGCTGTAGTTTCAAAAGAGTTTTACCACAGTGTAGCACATTCTTTTTTAATTCTTTTTTCAAATTTTCTTTCCAATCCCTTCATTTGTTTTAATTTGACAACTTATGGAAGCGAACGTGTCGATCGGTTTTACAAAAATGGAAAAAGAGCAATATCGTTCGGTGATTCGATTCCTATTTTTGGAAGGGAAAACGCGCATCGAAATCAAAGAGCGCTTGGATGCTGTGTACGGTGACTCTTCTCCATCGATGGCCACCGTCAAGAATTGGTTCAACGAGTTTGCACGTGGCCGTACGTCGGTTTTTGATGAACCACGTCCAGGTGCACCGAAAACAGCTGCTACGGAGGAAAACATTAAAAAAATCCATGATTTCGTATTGGCAGATCGCCGATTGAAGGTTCGGGAGCTAGCTGAGACTGTAGGCATTTCAGAAGGAACAGTGCATCATATTCTTCACGAGAAACTCGGCATGAGAAATCTGTCGGCGCGATGGGTGCCGCGTTTACTCACACCAGAAAACAAGCGCAACCGTGAGACCACATCGGAGACGTGTTTGGCGCTGTTTAAGCGGAATCCAGAACAGAAGCGGAACACAACGCACCGGTTCACACGTCTGCCGCTGCCATGGCCAAATTGGTCGAATTACGCTACGAATTGCTGCCCCATCCACCGTATTCTCCAGATTTGGCCCCTTGTGACTTCTTTCTGTTTCCTAATCTGAAAAAATCACTCGCCGGGAACAGATATGGATCGAATGAGGAGGTCATCGCCGCCACGGAGGCCTGTTTTGCAGAGCTTGACAAAAATTATTTTTCCGACGGGTTAAAAAAGTTGGAGCATCGCTGGGCTAAGTGTATCGAACTAAAAGGAGACTATGTTGAAAAATAAATTGCCACTGTTCCAAAATTTTCGTTTACTTTTTGTAGGCTAAGTATTTATTGAATGACCCTCGTATTTAACAAAAAAAAATACCGACGAAAAAAAAGCAAAAAAAATAGTCTAGCATTTTGAGTTGGCGCCAAACAAATTGAATGTAGCTAGGTTGATCTTTGTTGATTGTTTGTTCGGCGCCTCCTCAAAATGCTAGACTAAATTATTATTTTTCGCTTTTTCATTATTTACTTCGTTATTTCATGGTTCTTTTTTCACTTTTCAATGGCCTTAACTTCAACAGAATTGGTTTGGAATTGAACATTCTGTGTCGAAAATTATAAATAAATCCTTTTTTTCTACCGTTAGGTGTGGATACTTGGAAGAATTACTTAAAACATACATAAGAAAAATACACATGTCGAATTGAGAAACTCTTTTTTTTTTCTTGGGTTAAAAATATATAATATCTTTTTCCAAAGGTTCCCTTCTAGGAATGGTATTTGGCCATTTCTGGTGCAATAACTTGCAAATAAAATGTTACTTTAAAATTGCAATATAACTTTTCAAATTCATACTAAGACGAGTGAGTATATTGCTTCTCATTTTTAAAGGGGCTGAGGTTGCCTACGTACTATATTATGCTTTATAATAAACCCATTTTATTTATTTATATTTCTTTCTCATAATATTGTAGGTACAATGAGATCTTACATTAAACATTGTTGCATACATACTACCATTGCTGGTGTAGAAATATCAAATAATAAGCTAGGTACATGAAAATCCAAACTAGGTACATTATAACAATATTATATAAAGTTATGAAATTTCTTATTAAGTTTATGAATTTATAATTTTAATGATTAATTTATAGACCGGTTAAGATTCATCAAAAATGCATTACTTTTATTGTCTAAATATGAATTGTTAAATCAAAAATATAAATCATAATGACGAAAATATAAATTGTAATGTCAAAAAAAATCATCACGTCAAAATGATCCGGATAAACTAACCGCAAAAAAAATAACTTATAAATGTTGGCAAAAACAAAAGATTCCTTCGAGCCGGATTTGAACCAGCGACCTATGGATATCAATTGTGTAAACTCTACAGTCCACCGCTCTACCAACTGAGCTATCGAAGGCATGTTAGAGGGAGTTAAAAAAACCATATCATTTTCTGTATGTCTCCAAATCACGATAATTTTGAGGGAAGCGCAAAGTTCAGTTAATAACGACCAAGGATAAAAGAAGCCAGATAAACGTCTTAGAACTGTGAGTCCCTTTGAAACTATTATTTCTCTTTACTTATTACGCGCTTCTTTATTGAGTTCAATTTTTCATTGAGAATTGAACTTTGATTAGTTTAAGTTGATGTGTAGGTAATATGTTCCTAACTCTTCGGTAATACCTTTTTTGTAGTTGGGAGAAACCGTCAAAAGGCGCTTGGACTTTTGGGCAAAATATTAGAGAGTGTGGGATTTTTACTATACTAAAACCAAACCGGTGATCGCCATCAGCACTTGGATCCCGCCGTCTCTGTGTAACGCTTGTGAAGGTTCATCCCTGGGGACTACTGGGGAGACTGTAAACGAGTCTTCCCTCAGCCTCGCTGTGCACGGCGAGAGTTCATGCTTCAAACATTTATCCAAAAAAAACAATGACTTCCAAAAACACTACAAATTGAGAATTAAATTAAATTTCAAAAGTCGGCGTTCCGGTTTTCGTTTCTTCGTTTTTTGACACCGACATCCGAAATTGAAGGTATTTTTACCGACTTAAAAAAAAGAGTTAATCAATCCGACACATTACGTACAATATTATTGGAATTGCCCAATATTAAATAAAGTCGCTTACTGTAATTGGGTTTCTAACATGTGTGCCAAATTTCATAAATGTATGTATGTATGTTTGTTTGTATGTACATATACTCGTATGTATGTTTGTCCACGCAATTCTCCCAAACTACTTATCGAATCGTGACCATTCTTTTTATTGGATTAGGTATCTCTCAACTTAGGGAGTAGTACAAGTTTCATCCAAATCGGTTCGGAGAGCAAGTTTTCAAGAAATAGGTAGTTCATAGATTATGAAACCGAACTCCTTAACGACAAACAGCACGAATGTGTAAATTGAGTTACTATGGGTATTTTGTCAATCCTTGAGGTACCTTACTAAAGAACTTGCTTACTTTTTAGTGATGTGTACTAAAACTATTTTTTTTTCACATAAACCGACTTCAAAAGTAAAACACTAAAAGAAAAATGACTAAAAAGTTGTAAATAATAAAATTACTTAAAAATGACAAAAAACCCGACTGCTTAAAAAGGGAACTAAAAAGACGTATTATATATATATATATTTACAACTTCATAGTATTTTTTTTAGAATACGGTAGGTACATTTAAACATATAAGTGTTATATATGTTTGTAATCACCTTTTAGAACCCTTTATTTTGATAATGCTAATTTTTCTTTTTTCCAATTTTAATGTAGCCAGTGACACTCGCAGGTTTAAGACGAATCGATTGACGTAAGCAGACCATGACTAAACGCCGACAGACATTACGCCGACAGACTGAACACCGACAGACTTGGGGCACTCCGACTTGGACAGGTTAGGTTAGAAGGGGATGGCGGGGTCCAGTGAGCGAGCAAAGCGAGCAAACAGACCCCGCCATCCCCTTCGTGGTTATTTTTTTTATGACCATTAAGCCCCGCGAAGCGGGGCTCCGACTTTGCTTGTCGGTGTTCAGTCTGTCGGCGTAATGTCTGTCGGCGTTTAGTCGTACACTCGACGTAAGAATCATCAAAATTGGCCAACGCGTTTGGTCTCTAAAACGCCACATAGGAACAAACATACATACATAGACTGATAAACACATTACCCTCCTTCGACAGTCGGGTAAAAGTGCAAAATAACTTTCGTTTCGGAACACTCCCTCTTTGGAACCCCTTGTTTTTATAATTTTTCGACACCGACTTCCGATACAAAAGTTATATTGCACTTTTTAGTGTTTTATTTATTTATTGGCCTATCTACAATTGTTACACTGTTTATTCTAATAATACAAGCAATATGATACAAGCATAGTATACAATATGATGCGATAGACACAGCATGCAAAAAAAATATTATAACATTCATAAAATTACAATAATAGTGCAGAAATAACACTTACAACAACTAGTGGGTAGTTTTAGAAACACAATAGGTACAAAGATGACAAGAAAAAAAAATATATATGGTAGTTAATTTTGATGGACTTGGCGCTTGAATTTTTGAAGTGTTGTTGAATAAATATCTATTGATTCATCGCAATTATTTAGCAGCCTGCAAAGTCTGGGGATGGGGGAATTGGATCCCGATACAGTTTTGCGGAATGGAGGACGCAATAGTTTTACAGGGTGACGCGGATAGTTGTAGGGTAGGTTAAAATTAAATTTACTTAACAACTGGGGGCAGTCAATTTTACTCTGAAGTATTTTAAAAAGAAAAATTAAATCTATTTTATCTCTTCGTTTTGCTATAGAAGTTGGTTTATTTTTTGTAAAAAAGTTTTTTTTTGTAGTCAAGTAGTATTCACCTTGTAGTGTTTTTGGAAGTCGGTTGTTTGTTTTTGTAAAAATGTTTTATTTATCACTTTTTAGTAGTGGTACCTACCTACATAATGGGCAAGTTCTATAGTAAAACGCCCCATGTGACGCCAGAATAGATTAACCGAATAACATGAAACTTGAACATAACCGGTGGAATGAGAGTATACCAGGGTGAACTGTATACATCTGCGAACCCCGTTAGAGCGTACTGGCGTGATGTTACGTTATGAAATGGTGTAAACAATGAATAGACTTGCAGCAGTCCCGAGAGATTTTCCGTCATTTATTGAAGAGGTCTGTTGTAGCTTCGTGTTCTTCATCAGATCTTCGCCAAATTCAAATGGGACGAATTTGGGAACTCTTTTAAAAAAAAGGTTTCTTTTTAAATCGGTCCACGATTGACGGATAAATCTGTGTAAATATACAAAAATACAAACAGCCGAATGTAGAACCTCCATCTTTTAGGCATGTTGGATAAAAATAGCGATTATCAACAGGTCGTTATCTGACTTCAACGTAGGTATTTAATTGTTACTTGATTTACGCATCAACGACATTCACGGACCTAAATTGTCGATTAAGAATTGATCTATTGTAGTTAGGTAGCTACTTACATCATTGTGTAACAATGTACCTATTTACATATTACCTATGCACTGTGGCATTTATACACGAATGTTAAAAAAAGTGTCATGTTGTGTACGATATTAAGCCTCCCCATATTTCGACAGATGCGTCCACGGCGTTTAGGCGTAGAAGACCTTATTCTCAAAATGACAAAAGAGTCGCAAAAGGACTAATTCTCAATATGGAAAGTACTCTAAAAGCCTATTTCTCTTAATGGCTCTAAAAGCCTAATTTTCTGAATGGCCAATACACTAAAAGCCTTATTCTCTAACAAATGACCTGCAGTCTTCGGGATTCCGAACATCTTTTCGTAGTTAAAAACTTTTAGTACCATACTTATATCACGTTATGGTATCTTATTTTACTTGTATGCTTAAGCCATTATTAAACCGATAGCAACTGCGTTGAAGGATAAGCACGTGTCTTTAGGCTTTGCTAAAATTTCACTCTTATGTTTATTTTACTAAATATTTAAAATAACTAGTATGATATTGACTATTGCGTCTTTTTTTTTTTTTAAATAATGTGTTTTACCATTTTCTATATTTTCGGTGTATTTCTTTTTAATTCAAAATTATACGTTATCGTTGCGTTAAAAAGTTTTATTTTTATTTTGTAACGCTACATTATGGCGCCCGAGCAAAAGTAAGTTTTACATACATAATTTTTTTCATTATTGTGTGTGGTGCTCTTAGAGCAATCTTTAATTTTATCTAGTTTCAGAACCTGGATTTTTTTTGAATTTTGAATTTGATTCTGTGAAGTATACCAGTCTTTCAGGAGCGCCATATAGGTGCGTTAAAAAGAATTATTTTTATTTTATATCGTTACAATAGATACTATATATAATAAGATCTAATTCTGATGTCAGGATCGCTATGTTTAACCTAATAGGCATACAAATTTTGGATACCTACATATTATTCAAATTTTGTTTTTTTTTTTTGCTTTTTATTCTTTAAATTATTATTGAAATTAAATTAGATACTATTAATACCATTTAATTAAATTGAGCATAAATAAATCGGACACTTGACTCACACAACGACATAGGTACCTAATTATTATTTATTTAAAAAGTCTGTTCGGCATTCACCAATGGTATAGTACGCTTTTTTAACTATTAAGTCTGTTAGCATTCTTTTGAATTTGTTAATATCATTCTCAGCTCTTACAGTCGTGGGTATCTTATTTTAATTTTTTGGAGCCATTCCCAGAAAGCTTTTCGTGTATAATGCTGTTTTATGTGGCATAACGTGAATTTTGTCCCGGTGACGTTACCAGTGCTTTTTAACGAACATTGCTACTTCAAATGCGTATAGAGAAGGAAAAGTCATTATTATTAGCTCAATAAAGTGTGTTCCACAACTATCAGTCGATTTTATTTGGCACACTCTGAAATACTTTTTTTGTGCCTTAAACACTAGCTGCCTATCTGGTGAATTTCCCAAAACATTATGCCATAACGTAATGTAGAAGACACGTATGCATGATGTGCTGTTAGTACGGTTTTGCGGCTTGCTATTTTACTGAGATTATGTAAACCTTACTGAAACTGATTTAGTTTTGTTTAATATATGTGCAATATGTTAACTCCATTTCATATTCTCGTCTATAAAGAGGAACTTTCATCTATAGTTTTATCAGCATATTTAATGTTAAGTTTATCTTGATTGATTTTTTGTTTGAATGTCATAGCATAGGTTTTATCTAAATTTATTAAGGTTGTTATTATTTAACTATCTTATTAACCTGTTTAGATTTAGATTTATATCAATTTCATAGCTATGTGATTCCATATTTTGTACTGTGAAAATAACTGTACTATCATCTGTGAACAAGGTCATGGGATGTTGAATAACTCTAGGCATATCGTTTATGCGAGGAACAATAACGGACCGGTGACGTTACCCTGGAGTACACCAAAGTTCGTTTTTGTTGGTTTCGATTGGTACTTTCGTTCTAATTTTGTCTTCTGGCAAATCTTTGCTATATTTGATATCTATTTTTATGATATGATTCAATTCATTTTAATTCGTTCCCCCTTTTTCGATTTTTTTTCTAATTTAGACAAACCTTCTTTTTGCGACTCTTTTGCCATTTGTTAAGAAATTATAAAAAAAATGGAGAGGAAGAAGGTGGTGGATGCTGGCTGTACAACTCCGATAATACTGATGCGTTGTCACAGACGCCGGGCGCTCACGTTGCAACCCTTTGTTTCGTGCCACAAAAATTGATGACAAACGTATAAGTATAGACGACAACGTTAAATACCTACCACAGACGAGCAAATTTACCCGTCTACACGTCGGCGGACGCATTCGTAGATTGCATCTGCTGTTGAATCCGCTGACTTTTGGAGGAATCTTCTGGGAACGTGCAAAATGTTTTCTAATTCGTCATCATCATCAGCCTATAGCAGTGTCCGGTGTTAAACATAGGCTTCTGTAATCACACGCCATTTGTTATGATTTTTGGCAGATTTTATCCAGCTGCTACTAGCTACCCTGCGGAAATCGTCGCTCCACCTAGCTTGAGGGCGTCATACCTTACGTTTAGGCATTCGTGGTCTGCACTTAAGAAAACGTCTAGGTACCCCAAAGGTCATCGGTTCTACGGCTTATGTGGCCGGATCATTGCCTCTTCAGTTTGCTTATTTTATCTGAGCTTTGTCGATAACTTTGATTCTCTGCCAGATCACCTCGTTCCGAATTCGATCCCTCAGAGAGTTTTCTGATTCCCGCACACAAAACATGAGTTTACGGCTAAATCAGTGAGAGTTAATAATAGTTAATATCTACATGTACTCGTAGTATCTAGCCTATTCTCTTAAGAAAAATATTTTTGTTCCATTTTAAAAATGTTCAACTTTATAAAAATAAAAGGCTTAACACTGATTAGCAAAATCGAAATTCAAATTTTTTGGATAATTTGAATTTAGGGTCTCCGAATCAGTCTTTAAACTAATCGTGGAAATGGTTGCAATATTTTTATAAATAAGGTTGTAAATGTTTGAAATAAAATAAATCTGTCGGTGTACCTAAAAGGTTGTTTTCTGATTTCGCACTAATGAAAGTTGCTTCACTAAATATAATTATTAATTGTTTAGTGTAGCTACTTTAATTAGTGCTGACCGCAAGACCACATATTTATTTACTTTTAAAATATTCCGGTAAACACCATCTAACCGCTTACTACCAAAGGAAAGTGTCGGTTACTAGGTTCTATAATGTTTTCACAGTTGTCATCGTCATCATCATCATTTCAGCCGAAAGACGTCCACCGCTGGACATAGGCCTCCCCAAAGTGTTGCCACATCGATCGATCCTATTTGTCTCTCATCTAATGGCAATTCTTAGGGTTATGTCGGTAACCTTGGTTCTCTTGAGAATTTTCTGAATTGATCACGCAGGGGAACTCCGAGCATAGCCTTCTCCATTGCCCTTCCTTTTGGGTGACTGAACATCTTCACAATATTTTCCTTGATTTAAGCTTTCACTTACGTCTTTGGGCACTTGGTATTTGATAATGCCAAAATATACTAGATCGATTCAGTTTTCATTGGAAACATCGCCACTTAATTTGGACTATTTTAACTAAATGCAGAATGCAAAATGCAGTTTTAAGATCGATTCGGAATGGATGAGTGTGATTAACTATTAGCTAATAGGTAATGTCCAAAGTCCTAACTTAGCCATGAAATAAACACCTAAGCATGCAACAGCAAAAAACCTAAACAATGCTAGACAGTGCAAATTGCTTGCATCCAATGCACCCAGTAATTGCCTACAACGGTACCTCACCACAAAGGCGACATTAATTACGCGGACAGTTTTCTCTGATAAGCTATCTGTAGAAACCTCAGGTAAAGTTATTGCCGGTTCTCGATACCGCGTCCATTGATCGAGCGCGCGCGTATGCGCAGGTGGGGGCAACACCGATCTCCCTCCAAGCAGCGCGCCAGTACCATAGCTGCCAACATTGAGTGACGCGCGTATTTACGTTCCAAATTTAAAATAATCGATCCGAAATATTACGTTCGTTTTTATTTTTTTGTATTTTTTTGTTTATGCTAGTGTTTTTGTGTTAGCATGCAGTGATGTTCAGTGATCGTGTAATGTTCCATATATCACTCATGTGTTCCACGTATGTCATTGGATTCGTTTAGCCAGTTGCAACAAACGAAAATGTGACTGTTTGTTTTAATGTCAAGTTTTAATCGATCGTTGATCGAAAATGGGCTTTATTGACGTTCTCTCAACGTATTAACGATGAAGATGAGAGAGTTTATGAGGATTTCGATTGTGTGTGTGTGCGCTGTGCTGCTGGCAGTGCATGAGACGAGGTGTGAGGATGAAGTGTCTGAACTGGAGGATGGTGGTGCCCTGAGGGGTGAGGATCAGAATGAGCAGAGGAAGGATTCCAAAGGTCCCATATCAGGTAAGGAACATCCTCCATCCTACATTGTAAACAAAACAAACATACGTCAACTGTGAACCATGTTGACAAAATAAAAACAATAAATTAAATAGAAACGGTTGTTAATTTATGTAAAGAATGTTAGAGTAAAGGCCGTGCGGTTGTTTGTATAACCTATGACTGCTAAGTACTAGCATAGAAGTGAAGGGACGGAGCTACGATTTCTCTGCGAGGTGGGTAGTCTGATGCATCGTTGTATTGTTACAAAGAGGATGCGACCGCGGTAAACGAATGGAAAAGGTTGGTATGATCGGGCCGCGTTGTTATTGAAAACACAGATGTTTCATTATAATATTCCACCGTGTCAAGTTTTTGCTCAACCTGCGCACACGGTTCCTTCCCACGTATTCTGAAGCGTATAACTAAATGAACATTCTCAATTTGGTACGCCTTTCCTAATAAATCACAGTATTGGTTGATTGCTGTTCGTTCGTTTGTTTCTATTTAGTGCAAGCGTGAAGATATAAATAGAAATTGGCTGCAAATTGGAAAGTAATACCGATGACCGTTTCGCTGTCGCCAGCCGGTGGTTGTAGTTTTTATAAAAATGAGTGTTGTGATCTTTTGCATATAAAAGAGCTTTATTAACATAATCGGCTTGCAAATATTAAATAAAAGGATGTGGTCCACAACAGTGATGATGGATGAGAATCATCATCTTCGATCAACAATACCAACTATATATGGGGTGGGCGCAAGAAATACGTCTCGGTAAGTAACAGCTCACTTGAGATGTGAGCTCTTATTTTGTTCAGTTTGTCAAAGTAACTATTGTAAATGTAGATTAGTAAGTATATATTCACGCGGACAGAATTTAGCAATGATTTTGTACGTGATCTGATCTAATTGCTTATTGTTTATCGAAGATAATCACCATCGTCACATCCATCATCAGAAATGGAGGTTATTTATTTAATATAACTTCAATACAAAAAAAATTGCGAATCTAGCCGAATGAGTACTTAGGGAAACGATCGTAATTGCTGTAAAAGAGATGAAGTCAGTAGCGCTTGAGTGCTCTTGTAATCATATTATCACCTCATCATCTGCATAGCTTTTTCCAACTTTGTCGCAGTCGGCTTCCAGTTCCAACCTTCCATACTCACAGTCAGGGTATATGCCTAATTATGACAATCACAGAAGAACAAGGGTAGCTTGTCTTTTGGAAACCTCACAAACAATAAAAAAGCCGTGTTGACAGCATAGTCAACGTCCTAAATACGAAAATCGGCATGCAAAGATATTTGCCACTTTCAGCAAGTCTCAAGTTTTTTCTTATTAATTAAGTCTAGGAAGACAAAAATACATTCTCTCTAATATTCCCACAACCACGAGACATTAAATTTATTATGCCACAAGACACAACGATCTCTGCAGGTATCATATTGCACAAAAATGCACTCAGACTGGCCAAACTTTTAGAAACCGGTTTTACGGTTTATATACCATACTAAGCTGGCACATGACATACGGTAGTGTTTATACGGTCTCATAATTCAGCTAGTGTTAAATGACCTTTATCTGTTTTATTTTTATAATAATATTCGTTTGTCCTGTATCAAGGTAACGGTTGACGAATTATTTTGGATTAGACGAACGCTTAATTGACCTGACTGAGGTTGTATTATTTAACTACGAATAGTAGTGCCTTAGTTTTAATTTCAGGATCAATAGTAAGAGTCATATTGTCAACGGTTCACCCTTGTTTGATAGAACAACGTTTGATATAATATTACTAAATCGAATTTTAGTTGCAATAAAGTCATTTCGAAGAATTATTCATTTGACCGAATAATTCATTGGTAAATTTTTATTTAGCGTAATTATTTATTTGAACTAATTTCATTTCGCCGAATTTTCAAATGCACTAATTTTATTTAAACTAATGTTTCACTACACTAATAATGATTTAGTCGATAGATCGTATCGAATATTTAGTTCATTAATAATTCGTTTCTTTCATCATCCCATCTAGCCATCTAGTAGATGTAAGTGGAACAATATTGAGATTTACTATAATCGTAAATATGAAGGTAGTACCAAGAAAAATGCATCGTGCAGGTTGTCATTGTCATGCACTATAATGATTTGTGTCTCATCATAAGTCATTACTAAGTAAACATTATTTATTTTTTGCACAACAATACCACAGTACTTAGTTTGGGAAGTACAGTAGTTTGGGAAGAAAATTGTTCAGAAAAAAGTGCATTAATTGCCAAATGGTTTGCAGAAAATTATGTCGTAGGAAAGAATGGCAAACCCCCCCAGTTTCCACCTAGCTTATGGAGTTGTCATGATTTGAACCATTTAAAATTGCCACGCACACAAAATAATGTGGAAGCGTGGCACCACAGGTTAAATAGTATAGTCGATAAAAGAAACCCCGGATTTTATGAACTGTCTACTATACTGCTTGCCGAAATGAATATAGTTGAAGGGAAAATACAGTGTATTTTAAATGGAGAACCTAGTGCAAAGCAGAAGAAGATTTGCACCAAAAAAAATGACAATATTGAGACCATATTGCGCAATTTTGAAACGTATACAGAACTGGATTTACTAAAAGCAATTGCAAGTAATTTAAGATTAGTTTAACTGTTTTCTTGTTCAAAATAAATAATTTTTCAAATATTTACAATGTTTTTTTTCTGCATTACATTACACCAATTGAATATTCGATAAAATACATGGTTATACCATCTGAACATTACATCAAATGAACATTATACCTTATGATCATTAGCGCAAATGTTGTTATAGCAAATAAATATTCGATGAACTGAAAATTCTGTCAAACGATATTATACAAAGTTATGATTTTCTTAAACGTTGTTCGATTTAGTAATATTATATCAAACGTTGTTCTATCAAACAAGGGTGAACCATTGTCAACTAGGGAATACAATTCCCTCAAATTAATAGCGTGTCTGCGGGATCGAGGTGATCAATCCCACGGCTCCGCGGGGTGCAGGGGGATTACCTAGTTTCTACTCTTACGATTTTCTGTTCTTCTGTGCCCTCTTTCTGTTCTTTTTAGATGTTAAACATGCTTCGATGATTTATGCCTCGAAGGAACATTGCCACGAAAGAGGAAAAATATGCATATGTTCTTTGGATATACATAAAGAGAATAGAATCATAGTCATAAGAATAACAATCTAAATCTACTGAATAAAACTTTTTTACAAAAAAAAATACAACCGACTTCCAAATAGAAACACTACAAAGTGAAAATTACTTCAATTTCGGAAGTCGGTCGTCCTCTTTTCGTTACTTCGTTTTTTGACACAAACTTTAAAATTTAAGTTATTTTTCACTTTGTAGTGTTTTAATTTGGAAGTCAGTTGTATTTTTTTGTACTATATATACTTTATTTTTCACTTTTTAGTATTAGTACATAATGGGCAAATTCCAATTTAACCTCCACAGTGATGCCAGAACAGATTACCCGAATAACATGAAACGCGAACATAGATAGCCGGTGGAATGAGAGTGTACCAGGGTGAACTGTCCACTTCTGCGTACCTACCCCTTTAGCGTGTATTGGCGTGATGTTATATAATGAAAAGAAATGCGCAGTAATTCCGAGAGATTTGAAGTCATTTATTGAAGAGTTCTGTTGTTTATCTCTGTTCTTCATCAGAATCATCTCCATCTTTAAATGAGACCAATTCGGAATTTCGGTTAAAATAGGATCTCTCAATAAAATCCTATATTTATTTGCATAGAAATTTTAAATCAAAATGCCAGAAAACCATACCAAAATGCTCTAATACGGCTTTACGTCCAACACCAGTTAATCGCCCGGAACGTTTCCACTATTCAGATTAATTTATTGACGATTAACTAATCACTCTTCGTTAGTTAACTATTCTAATACGTCGGAATTAAAACAAATTGACTCACGTGAAATTACTTAGATTCGTTTCCCTTCATTTGTCTGATTTAATTTTTAAATTAGACGTACTTTTTGACGGTTTTCTTTATTTAGTAGTATCGGAAAATCCTGATTGGGGGTCTTTATTTTTATTCGATCTTATAATTACAGCGGTCTTTAAGAAGTACCAAAATCTACTCGTAATAAACAATGACGTGCTAAATTTTTACCTAATACCACCAAATTGACACGCGAAATCACAGCTGTCTACCTTCAAGATTCAACAACACCGGATAGTAAAACCATCGTAAATCGTTAAATAAAACTGTAAATAAACAGGAGAATCCTAGCGAGTGGACAGAGGCATCGACCTTCCGCGGCTGACAACTCTTGCGCAAGGCGTGCGAACCATTCATTTGCATCACAAGGCGTAACGTACATAGGTACCCGGTTACTACTCCACTAAGAGTGTGGTTGCAGTTCTGGTGATGTAACATATGTGTTTTATTGAAATATGCTATTGATGTTACGGTTTTGTGTGGGATTTACAGAGTTTTTGTAAAATAATCACGATTCATTTGGTTGTTTTGCTTACTACTCCGCTGTTCTTTTCTGGGCAATTTTCTATCGGGATCCTATACAGTTAAATCGTTTCGCTGGTACTCATCGAGCTTAATTACCTTTTCTGGTGGTCACTACTGCTGATTCTGGCTTTCAGGAATTGCAGTGGTTGGATAGAGTATGGCGGGCTCGTTCCATACAGGTATTTGGGTTGCAAACAGGATACATTCATACAACGAATGTTACATTTGAACGCAAAATAAATTATTTCCTTTATTTTAAAATGCCAGTTGAGACATTTCTCCATACGTGACAGAGTTCGCTTACTTAATAGATAACAATATAATCATAAAATAATAGTGAACATTTGCACAAACTTGAATATAGCGTTTTATTTTATTTTTCTGAAAAACAACACTTGCTTACTGAAACGGCGATAACATAAAGCATAATACTTTATTTTCAACTAGCTGTCCCACGCGGCTTCGCTCCCGTCAACTGTCTACGTACCTACCCATTTACCCTACCTAGCCTAC
The DNA here is from genome assembly GCA_947562075.1 of Orthosia gracilis. Classification (NCBI taxonomy): domain Eukaryota; kingdom Metazoa; phylum Arthropoda; class Insecta; order Lepidoptera; family Noctuidae; genus Orthosia; species Orthosia gracilis. The sequence continues at coordinate 49,235,989 of OX387270.1, read as the reverse complement.
ATACATGATTGTTGCGTAACTTTAACCGTTTACGCAGCGCACGCAACGGAAGCTCTCAAAAAGGAATAATTTTGCCCGTTTTTGCAACATTTTTCATTTATGCTCAGCTCCTCGTCGGTCGTAGCGTGATGTTATCTAGCCTATAACCTTCCTCGATAAATGGATTATCCAACACAAAAAGAATTTTTCAATTACAACCAGTAGTTCCTGAGATTAGCGCGTTCAAACAAACAAACAAACAAATTCTTCAGCTTTATAATATTAGTATAGAATAAACATCTGCATTCGAAGAAAAACTTAAAGAGAAAATATTGCATAATATCACCACCAATTAAAATCATAACACTAGCTCAAATATGAGAACCTTACCTTTTGATGTATAATGACCCCTTGCATTTGGATGTTACGGCGGTTACACGTTGTTCCAGCGCACTAGGGCTCCTAAATGCCAAGACACGTGACGAAATACATCCAGGTTACTGATTAAATCTGCTGTGCTGTTATTAATTTTAATACCAGGAATAAATTTTAGAACGGTATACTGTATTTTGAAAGCCATTTGTGCCATTGTCTGTTCCTATCCTTTCTTCTTTGTGATCCAGGATTAAAAGTTACTGAATTCATTATCCTCGTCATTATTGCCAAAAGAGTTTTTATTGGAGATAAATTGGAGATAAATTCCTTTTGGAGGTATCTTAGTGGAATAATTAGTATTCTCTGTATCACATATTGGCCTTGTTAAACCAATAAATGTTTGTCAACAACTATCAAACGATCATGTTACATTTTACCGACGACATTGCTCATACAGGTAGTAGCTAGTACCCACGTTATTCCAGCTAGCCTCGAACACACACGGTCACATTAGAATTAAACTGTGCAAAAAATTATTTTAGTTATATTGTACTTCACATTTAATGTTTCTGTATATTTAACTTAGGTTTGAGTTCAGTAAATCCTGTCATCTTCTTGACCTATCTCCATACCGTTAAACTTTGCTTTGATAGCAACAAAGATTTGTGTACAATGATTTTTGGGAGTAATTTCGAAACTTTTGTACAATCAAATGCAGTTAGAAATCCCATTTAATTTCATTACTAACTTGTGCGTGATTTGTCCATAAAAATTCTAAAGTAAAATGAAATTAAGTAATACCTACCAGTGAACTGCGACCCAATACTTATCGAATTAATAATTTCGAAAACTTAAACTTTATAATGATTGTAATACAGTATCAATTCCAAACAACTATAGCTTTTTACGAAACATCGGCACACGATTCTCATTTGACCCGTATTATTTCAAGTTCAAATCGTACATGAATTTGTACAATTCGCCATGCCATTGATAACCATGTAAACCCATCAATTCATACATGTTTTATTCATAAATATCATGGGATCCTTGTGCTTGTCATTGATTATCATTTCTAATGTTAAACAATAAAAAATGTTGTAACTTTTCATTGGATCAATCAAGAAGTATTGTTAGAATCATGGCCTCTGGGCTTAGAAAAGATTTGTGAAGCATCTTTTTTTAACATTTCACCTTTCTGACATGTTTCGATCACTAAAGTTGTATCAATCGATTTTTCGATTCTTGCCCAATGCACTATATGCAGCCTGTTATATTTTGTTAGTTACCTTGTTTATCAAATGAAGATTCATCTATTTTGTACATCGCGACTCTCTTCTGGCGTTAGCAATCATGGAATTTCGATTCAGTTATGGCAAAAAAATTGATTGGGTTTTTTCATCTCGAAGTCTATTATTTTATCAATATTTCTTAGATTGCATAACGGGATCTTACCTCTTGCCTGCTGAATGCTGCTGTGAATGGCCCATAAAACCATTCGATATTTTCATATAAATCAATATTATTGTATATAACACATAGTAATTAAGTGTGGCAGACTAGCCATCAATAGTTTTTACAAACCAAATCATACCCTATTCTATTTAGGGTTACTGCAGATCAGGCTGTACATTATAAATGTCAATTTGTCTTACATTATGTGCCTATCTGAAAAATATCTATATATAAAAGTGATAGGTCACTCACTCACCTATCGCGAAATATCGAAAACCGCTTCACGTAAAAATGTGAAATTTAGCAAGGAGGTTCCTCTAGTTACGTCAGTGTGAATAAAGAAAGGATTTTTGGAAATTCCACCCCTAAGGGGGTAAAAGGGGGTTTGATAGTTTGTATGAAATTTCTACAGTTTGTAAGTTGGACACGTGAAAATTTAGATTTACGCTGTTGCTTGATAAAAAAGTTGAGCGCACGGTTGGCGCAGTGGTTGAGCGATTGACTGCTGCGCTGCGTGTCGCGGGTTCGATTCCCGCACGGAACAAATATTTGTATGACCTACAGATAGTTGCCACACACCCAGAGCCGGGATCTGGGTGTTTGTGTATGTGAGTTTATATGTTTGTAAACGCACCCACGATACAGGAAGGAATTCCTAGTGTGGGGCAAGGTTTTTTTAAAGAAAAAAAAATGAATTTATGTATTTATTGGTTTTCGGCAATTCTACCCCTAAGGAGGTAAAAAAGGGGTTTAAAGTTTGTGTGAAATTGTAGTAATTTAAGCTTGACATTAGCTTTTAAGTTTGACACGTGAAATTAAAGATTTACGCTTTTGGTTGATAAGAAGAATTCATGTATTTATTGGTTTTTAGAAATTCCACCCCTTCTTCTTCTTAGCGTGTCGATGGCAAATATAAAAAGTTAAATATGTTGTTTGGATTCTACCCCTAAGGAGGTGAAAAGGTGTAAATTTGTTGGACTTACATATTTGAATCTTGGCATAAATTCCTACTAACCTAAGTAAATAGTAAAGGTTTTCATGATTAGTTTTTCAAAATTACTCCTAAAATACAATTTAGGGGTGTTAAAGATTTTTGAAGAATTTTACTGTACAGGGCTTCTTTTTATGGTGTAGGTGAGCACTAAGAAGATATTTTATGAAATGTACCTAACCTTTAAGGCGCTATATACGCCCCAATGTAAACGCAGTACTAGCCGTGCGCCCGCTCGATGCCAAAATATCAATATTGAACCTCCTTTTGAACAATTTTGTTTGCAAAATATTATTTGATTTACATAAGCTATGTCAGTTATGAAGAAATTCCAGCCATAAATTTTTCTGTTTAAAATAATTTAAACATCCAAGTCGCTTTGGAGTAGTATCCAAAAGTTGCAAAAAATATCGTGTTGCTAATTATTTTTTTAAAGCAAAACTATTTGCTATACGAAAAAATCATGTTTAAAAAATAATGAACATGAAACAATAATAAATATAATTTTTTTTCAAACCTTTTAACTTAGCCATTACTAAGGAGTATGCTTTAGAAAGTTACCGTTTTACGGCACTAATGCGCATGTAGAAGGTGAAACTAAAAAGTCATCTGTAGGATAAAATACGGATCACGCGAACGAAGTCGCGGGCAAAATGCTTTTCTTTAATATATTCCCGAAGACCTTGAACATTTTGTTAAGATACCGAATGTCTATTTTGTACCCAATTGTAGACTATGTTTGTAGCATTTTTATCGTCCATTTAATTGGTTTATTATCTTATCGTGTATTTTTCTTTTATTGATCATTGTTCGTGCTTATTGGCAAACATGTGTGATTAAGGAAAATTTTGTATTGCAACATTATATTAGGTTTTATATATTGTGATTCATGTCTCTTGATTACCATCGTGTGGGTAATTTTTGCCATATGCGAATGTGTCTTAAACGTGATTAATAATTTTGAGTTTATTTTGTACCTAACAACATGAAAAGCTTCGTTTCTCATCATTGTCTATTGGAATATAAACTTATGACATCGTTGTGACTGCCTTCTTATAATAATGATCTTCTGCATTATTCAGATCTTACCCCAAGCTCCACATACTCAAGTATGTAGGTATAAGATTGAAGATTCCCACAACTTGTTTGGTCTTATTCAGGCTAATCTTTAAATCTAGGTAAATTCTGTACGAATCAATAATGCTTTTCGACATTCGACGTCGCATTCATGATATACGCGTGCGAAATTCTCACCAAGTTCTACTCGAGTGAAGTTATGCACTTTACTCGAATATCTGTCACAATGAAATATGGTAAGCTCATTGATGCTAGGTAAAAGCAAGTTGATAGCATAGCAAACTATACGAGGATCTATTCATTCCTTCATTCAGCCTCATGACGTGTTACATAGCTGCTGACAAAAGGCAACACCCACATGCAGCTATAGAGCATTCATTCAACTGTTAGAAAATATTTGCATCCTGGCGCTTTATGTGCCCTCCTACGTATTTTCATCTGCTACATAATAATATTAGTTGTTAGGAATATATATTTTTCATGTTACCCTGACTTGCCTTTTACTTTCTTGTTTTATTTTCAAAATCAACATTCAGCATTTTTTCAAGTTCATTCTAAATTTACATCCGTTTGTTTTTTGGTTTTCCTAATTTTCCTGCTTATCGGAAACGTTTCCCTTACGTTAGCGTTTTTCCAGCCAGTGTCCTTTTTACTTCAGCCTTGCGAACAAGGTTGTCATGGTTGGGCAATACGGGTCCCTTTCAATTATTTTTATTAGTGGTCCTTGTTAATTAATATTAGGTCGTTTAAGTGGAACTTAGTGATTCGTATCGTGCGCCGTCAAACATTATTCAACACCAATAATACGACTTGATCAAACAAAACGGTGAGCATTGGTCGCTTCCTGTTAAATTCACTAAACAATGGAAAGCGGAATTTCCTTTGTGGAACAATAAAGTACAGAATATACCTACCTACTGTATGCTGTATGATTGTGTGTATGGGAGCGTTTTCACTGGCCTTTGTCGGTTATACAAACAAGCATTGTATGATTTGTATGGCGGCCATTCAGTTTTTTTATGTAAGTACTTTTTGTTTGATTTTGTTTTAAATTGTAGCTGTGGTTTTGAAGCCTCGTGTCTGATATAGACTGGATTGGCGACAGTTTTATAGTTATGTTTTTGTATAGTGGAGTTTTTCTCTATTGTGTTCTGAAGATTATTATAGAAATGGGTCATTCTGCCTTTTTGTACCGTTTTACTTTTTTAGCAACAGCTATGTGCTGCTTAATAAAGTTAAGTTGCGTTAAGTATTAGTATGTATATGAGAAGCTTTTATTTGGGTCTCTCTTTATCAATCTGTTGATCAGTATTTGTATTTTCTTCCATTTGTATTTACGTTTTAGTTTTGGATTTTTTCATTTGAATTTTACAATTTCACATTATCAATAAAAAAGTATCGCATTTTAGAAATTGTGAAAATGTCGGTTTCTTGAATAGATTTAATTTAAGATTTAAATTATTTTATAAAGCAATTCAAATATTCAGACTAGGTTGTGCTCGAGTCTAACTAGTTTACCCAGCGTTTGCTAATACAAAATAATAAAACCTAATGTTTAAGGATGCGTAAATCATAATGTCTTATTAAATCGGCCACGCGTGTTGAAAATATTATGTTTTCTGAGATAAATGCGAAGATTGCATTCAATTAGAGCAACACTGCAGCGCTATTATATTTAGTAAACACGTTAATGTTATCTATTTGTTTTTATTGAGCTTTCAACAACTCCATAATCTTTACCACCAGCTAGTAATATATTTCCTGAAATACAATTTTTGTATATATCTATATAAAACATATATTTTCAAAGGCGTTCAGTAATGCAGTTTTCCTTCATCAAATCCAAAATCGGAATACACTTGACAAAAAAAAAATATTGCTTCAGAATTGTAGATATATAATTTCAATGGCTTCGAATAAGTTAGCGCCTGGCATCCGCTCAAGTCTCCGCTGTGTAAACGTAGGTAGCATGAAGAAACCTTTGAAAGTGCACGAAGGTTATCACTAGTGCAATGTTGAAAGAGGCGAAAGGATTGTGTGTCGGGAGATGGGTAGCATCAGCGTCCACCTGCTATATAAAATATTGTATATCTTTTGATCTTTTTTACCGACAGATGTAGGAGCCAGTGTCTTGTTTTTCTCAAATTTCAAATCTGTAGCTAGTCTCTCGGTAAACAGGGATGTCCTAATGTATGCCTCGACATTATCAACGGAGTGATTAATCTCATCCACGAATACATCGCACTGCAATTTATTGAGAGATCTAAGCGTATGTTCTACTTCTTCTACTCTTAAAATCAAGGGTCTTACTTTACCTCAGTTGGTTTATTTTGAGGCACAAAATCTTATAGTGAAATAAAAAAAGTTAACACAATTTTTAAAGCATATCTCATACATATTGACTTCTAGTCGCTCTGAATCATTCAATACACTTAGTAATATTTGCGTAGGTGTTAACATATCATTAACTTTTAATGAACGGCCATTATAAGATTTGGCCCATTCACGGCTACTGTAACCCGATATCTATCAGTACAAAACAAATTGCCCTGTCACTGTCCATTACTTAACAAAGAGAACAATTCAATCAGTGTCCATTATCACTCTACTTAATTACATAATTCCGCATTTTTCATCGCAACTTTACGGTACACCTAATTGACAATGTGACGTATTCGAAACGCGATACTATCCGAGCGATTATGAACTTTATTTATATGAAGATAAGGCTGTAAGAAAAATAAAGGTGAGCCCTAAAATAGAATGCGTTCCGCTATGCGCACGCTACTTGATTTTAAACATGTATGTTGCGCAAAACTTACTAAATACATATTGAACTGCTGCTGAACTTAATTTAAACCTTGTTTTGCTATCGTAAGGTTTAGTTTTGGTTATTTGGATGTGCATATTTTGACTAGGTGAAGTTACGGGTACGTTACATGAGCACATTGTTGCAATTAGCGCGAATGCCGTTTGGTTTCGATTACAAACGCGTTCTACTGTTATGTTGTAATATCCTCGTCCTGCTGACGAGCCTCCTGTTTCACTTCGTTCATTGGATCATATTTGTGGAAGACACGTTTGTTTGTGTATCAAATGAGTTTAACAACCTGCGCCTGTGTTAAGTTTTCTCTTTTATTTAGCTGTTTCATTCATATTTTTAGATTCTACGTCGTTGTTGGAATCGAACTGATCTTTACTGACCTGCCTAGCTATTTACTTAGCGGAATGACTCTGTCTAGTGTCGTCTATTTCTTCAGTCCTAATTAGTCCTAGTATTAGTCTTAGTAGGCCTTATTAGTCTTATTAGTATACACTTTTGTACCCATTTTACTTAAATATCGTTTTTATGCACCTGCCATGTTATCTCTCCACTACCCTTTGTTGACTGGTAGAGTATGCCTCATGCATTAAGTCCGCCTATGTACCCTTATGTTTCATGAAGTTTTATTGAATAAATACCCCAGAATTTAACCAATGTGCTAAATGAAGCGACTCATCGGCGGGTAGCGTGGCCGAGCGGTCTAAGGCGCTGGTTTAAGGCACCAGTCTCTTCGGAGGCGTGGGTTCGAATCCCACCGCTGCCAGATAATCTTTTTGCTGATTCGATACTCTTTCAAAATTCTTCTGTGTTTGTGTCGCTTCTTTTCCCAGAACAAATCACAACGTCTTTAAGTCAGGAGTGAGTAGGTTTCTTCTGTCCTATCATCGACCCTATCATCGTTTACCATCAGATGAGATACTGGTGAGCCAACGAGCGCGAGCCGATCAGTAATTAATCAAAAAACCGATAATAATAATTAATGTAAGGAATTTCTGGGGCTATCAGAATTTTAAACTATTAAGGTTGCCCTAGTCGACGGCGCGCACTATGTTGGGGTGGGGTTAAAATGCATGCTATCTCATTCGACAATACGCGCGAAAGAGATAGATGTTGTGATGAGCAGTAAGAAGATAGTTCGCGTACAAATTAGCACTTTTGCAAATTTGTAGCGAAATGGATGATGACTTAGGAGGAAACCGAGCGCCCGAAATTTGATAAACAGACTTTTGGGAGTATGGATACCTATCATGAAAAAACGACTAAATATATATTTTCAAAACAAATTATTTGCATTGTTGAAATACTAATCTATCCCTGTATGGTAGCTGTTTTGCAATTTCCCTTCTTAAGGTATTTATTTCCGCCCAAAGATACGTTAAAATTAGTGTTGAAATATGGAACTTTAAAGTCGACGCTCAAAACATTCAAATACTTTGTTTTTTACTTTTTTGTTTCCATACGGGTCTAGATAATGATGAGACAAATTGATATCATTTTTTATTTTGAACGTACATCGAAACAGTGGAGTAATCGCCAGACTACGTTTGTATGGACGAATTTTCGACTAGTGAAACCTTAAGAATCATGATTGTTTAGCAAGAGTATGTTTATATCTTTAATTCCTTGGATACTACGGATGTCTTACACCATTTCCGTGCTCCTAAAGTATCTTAGATTACGTCAAAGTTCCAGCACTCATCTCCATACGGAGGTGCGCATAATGCTAAAGTAAATAAAGCGAGTAATGTACAATACTTAGCGTAGTCAAAAGTTTCAAGTTCATCGCCTACTTAATAATATAAAATTAAATGAGACAAGGTTCCGTGCGTGGTGCGTGGGAGCCGAGTAAACTTAACGTACTTAGTACCTACATATTAGAGTTGTTTGACTTTAAAGGTAGATATGATATTGTATAGTATTTTTGAAGGAAATTTATAGAAAAATCGAGAAAATTAGGAATGTTTTGGCACCAGCACTTTCATGACCAACATTTGGAAAACTATCACGACGATTTTTTTTGTTGCTTGAAGATATCGAGACAAATTTGTCGTTAGTTTTTACCCGACTGCCGAAGGAGGGTAATGTGTTTAGTCTATGTATGTATGTATGTTTGTTCTTATGTGGCATTCTAGAGACCAAACGCGTTGGCCGATTTTGATGATTCTTACGTCGATCGATTCTTCTTAACCCTGCGAGTATCACTGGTTGCATTTAAATTGGAAAATAGAAAAATGGCGGATTTAAGGCGACATATAGTGGGGGACCAAATTCTTTTTCTTCCAAACCTATCCTGTGGGGTATCAAATAAAGGGTTTCAAGAGGTGATTTCAAAAATATATATTGCTTATAGGTTTAAAGGTACCTAATTCTAAAAAAAAATTGCCAAAAATTTGTAAATAAAATAAGTAAATCAAAAAATCTGGTTTTGGTAAGCCTTTTTAGTCTTTAGTTTTATAGAAAATACGAAGCCTAAACTGGATGACAAATTTAAAGTCTTCAAATTTAATAATATAAATCTTAATCATGTTTATCTTATACTTTGTTTGTTTATTAATGGTAGTTATCGATGGACATCAAACATACGCTTTTAAATCAAAGACCGTCAAATCTTTGATAGTATTATTATTCTAACCGCAAGTGCTTAAGAGAAAACGGCAAAACAGCAGCTGTTTCTTTATTCTCTCCAAAGACCACCTATCAAAAACTCAATAAAACGAATCCCAGTCCAACTTTTACTTAACCACACATCAGTTACTGCGGCCATCAAGAAGAAACTCGCTCACAATATAAATCGTACGAAGAATGTTATTAAAACATGCGCCGGCGCCGCTCCGGTGACTTCACTCTCACCTCGAAGTGTAGTGAACACAATCGTGTGAGTCCGACATACTTTTGTACTGGGCCCGTAAAATAAAATAAATAATAATGTTTTAATTCAGACTCAGTATACTAGCACAAAACTAAGAACTGATCCTAGTACTTAAATATATCAATCAGTCGAGCCTTTTCTGAGCTATGGTTATACTGAGGTCGTCTTTCAGTCTAACTTACCTCCACAGCCCAGAAACTGAGTAACACGATACCCCTTAGTAAAAATGACGTCAGATTTTCCGGCTGTTGAAAAATTTTTCCTGATAAAAAAAATCGGGTGAATTCAGATTTCTTTAATAGTGGATTAAAGAAAACAATAGATAGAAAAGTGTCTGTTCATAAAGATGCTAAACGGGAGGAAAAATACGAACAAAATAATATTAAAGTCATTCAAAAATGTTATTCTGATTTCAACATTTGTGCAATATTGACTCAAAATGAACACCAAACAATGTTAAACGTAGGTAGATGATTCTTCGAAATTCATCGATAACATATTTTTTAACATTCATGGTCAAACTACGTGGCGCAGTACCAATAGAATAATTAAAAGTCAAATTGAATTAAACAGGCATACTTTGGGTTTTATTTTGATCCTACTCATTTTATTTATTTTGTGTCTTGAATTAGGTAAATAAACACATTATAACAAAAAAATTAAATAAACGAAGTCATATTGGTGTAGACAAAAGATTGTGTTTCCAAAATATTTAATGAAGGATGCTCCTTTACAGTTTTCCGTCAGACGTCGTTCTAGCACCCTAGGGTAGAATTATCTCAAACTTGGTTAGGAATTCTGTTCTGGTCGTCGAAATCTGGAATCTTAGATCTGCAGCTAAATCACAGATCGAAAATTCGACAGCAGTTGTCTAGTATAACTTTTGTCTATAGAGTTACCGTGATTCGATTTTAATATGTAAATTTCGAGATTGAGTTCTTAGAAATTACTGAAATTATGAAAGTCAACGACACCACGTCTATCTGAATTCTTCTGAATTCTTTTTTGTTTATTCTGATTATAAACAAAAAAGAGTAACCGTCACGTGCACGCAATCAGTTCTACTCCGTTTAGCTTCAACATCAGAATTTATGATGATTTGTCAATATCTATAAAATTATGCAAAAATTCGACTTTTACGGTAAACAAATTCTTCAGTTACACACGAGTCATTTGTAGATCGAATCTATTCTGGAGGTGACAGAATCTGAATATAACTATTGGGAAATCAATTTGCGTATATATATAAACGTTTGAAACCTTTATTGTATTTCAAAGTTATATGTGTGATTATTTTTACAACCATTGATTTTGAATCAGTCTCTTTTGCCCCTCCCACGTCTATTTTTATTTTGCTAAACTATCAACACATTATTAAAATTGATTCTATTGACTATGCTATTTTAATCTACTACGCAATGACGAAACGGAGTTTCCTTGTTTATCTCTTTTGTGAATAAAGCCTTGTTTTCCTTCTTTATTTATTTCTAGAATCTTGTTATTGTAAGCATTGATATTTGTTTCGATTAGAAGTCTTTCGTCATATCTTTAATTTATTTTTAGTAGGAATCCCACACTCACTTTATGGCTTGTATTGAGAACTACTTAACTTTATTCTTAAGTTCAAGAGCGAGTTATTTTCAGATTCCTCTATCTAAATGCTAAGAACCTTCAATGATATTTGCCGCGTAAATAGAAAAATGTCGGTGCGACTACAGTCAATGATTTCATAAATAATACAGCATAGTATTGTCCTATTAATTACTTTATTATTTATTGGAAATACAAGTAATTTTATGGATTATTCTGTTTCATTGGCATGCTGCAAATACCTGTGGTACTAGGAATTTGTACCTACAACTTAATTTTTAATGTGAAAAATGTAGACAATAGGTATTTACTATCGATTTGGAATTTTGTTCGATTAATTTGCTTGACTGTTGATTCCCATAACATTGTTTTTGTAATTAACGTGGTTACATAAATATAGCATAACACTAAGACCCAATATTGTGATCGGTATTTAACTCAACCAATGGTTGAATATGCTAACTAATGATTTTGGTTACACGCGTTTATTCGGCTCTTTCTGTCTAACAAATGGTCAAATAATTAACTCTCTATTTTATTTGACCATTTTGCAGGCTTGACACTTAAGAAACATGATGTTTTACCGAAATTTGCAACTACAAAATGATGGGCCTAAACAAAACGTTTATAATACGATCGATATGAACAAAATATTCACCCATTGCTGTTCAAACACACTACTATAAAAAAACGCTGTGCAAACTAGTGCACTATTTGACAAACAAACAACAAAACTGAGCTACTCGTTGGATTTCAATGATATTGATGCATTTTAGTCTGGAGTTGATTACAATATACAGGCAGGGAAAGTCATTCTGAGTGATGTCGCCACCAAAACTTCAAAAACACTACAGTACTATTACCAGTTCAGTAGGTTAAAGATCTCTATTACCCATAACTTTCACGCATTGCCATAACAAATTACGATGGTGTATATTAGACTCTGTTATTATATAAAAACAGTTCATCTCTATCAAATAATGGTGTTTTACGGGTTCTTAATTACCTAACACTTACATAACTAAACTTACATAAGGGATAACCTACGTGTGCATGGAAATCGGTTAGCGTGTTGATTTCCTCAGCTTTAACTTCTGGCTGAGTTTCAAGTGATATCGTTTCGTCCGAAACGAACTTGCAAAACAGATTTTCCTTGAATGTTTTGTTATAATCTTGATGATAATTAGGAGTCAGATGAAAACAATATTATTATATAATAATCGTAATCATGGTTTCTAAATGGGAATAAAAATCGGGAACGCTATCTGGATGATATTAGTGAGGAGTCTTTACGAGTAGGTAATGCGACTTTAAAATGTCCACTTTAATCCGTCTTTTTACTATTTTTGCTGACTTTTTGCTAATCTTTTCATTATGCTTTCAAGGATCTTTAGAATACTGTAGACTGTATGTATAAAATAGGTATACTGAAATATACAATGTAGAAGATAATATTTTATTACAACTTGGTAAAGATCTCTATCCTGTAACCTACCAGCGGCAAACAAGATGATTGACATTTAAATTCAGATGCATCTAACTTAAATTTTCATATACTGCGCAGCATAAAAACAAAATTCACTTAAAATTGCCACAGATATAAAATTGTTGCAAAAACACGGATCTTTAATCCAACGAACTGAGAATTCTTAAAACGTTAATAATATATGCGTTGATCTAGATTCGGTTGCGAAATAGCAAAGGAATCGCATTACGGTTTGGTTTGTCGGGGTCCTATCGACTGCAACCGCAGCGGTTGATCGTATCGGTGTGAGATAATTATATTGTATTGAATTCAACGCTTAATTTGATTATTGAAACTGTTCAAACAGCGTGAGAAACATTTAACGGTAGCTTATTGGACTCTATATGTTGATCAAATCTTGTCAAGTGTGTTTATTACAACTATTCATAAATATAGGGTCTGCAGTTTGATTCTCGAGTACTCGAGTTTCGAAACTTCGGTATTTTCTATCTCTGGATATTTAGTTGCTAGATGTATACGAGATTTTTGAATTCAGATTTTTCTTGACATCGCCCTCATGGGCAATAACAGCAAACCGCTGTGAGGCCTGGGTTGAGAAAGCCTTAATCTAACGGCGCGACAGTTGTAGCTGATATATAAGTAGTAGTCTCTCATGTTGCATTTAATTACTTGTTTAAAATCCTGTCAATTAAATATAACGGGATGCTAGCAGAAAGTAAAACTTTGTAAAGCTTAAGTACGTAGCTACTTTCTATTCCATAAAAATTAAGCCATAGATGCTCACCTCAACGTTGTAGTTTGACTTATAGATAAGTTATAAACCATTGATTGTAATAAACGCATAACCTTATAAAACTACGATTAACGATTTACCAGTCGAGTGGTTATTGTAATTAATATGTAGCGAATTATTAATAACTCGGTTTCTATTGAGCCGTTAGCGAGGCGCAAACGTGCTGAGGCCGCTGTTGTTATTCTGTGTAGTTGTCTGAATGACATGGGAAGTAATGGTACCAGACAAGTGAATGGGTTAATACAAGCAATAATTATAGTTACTGTTGAGTATTAAGATATGTGTACGGATCTCATTAAGGATTTTCTCAAAGGATGTCATGTAATGTGAAACAGAGAGCGGCTAACTTGCTCAATTCAGTTGCTTTTGTGATCGTTCGAATTTCAGCTAATCCAAGGTCTATTTTACTAAGTTTACTAGCTGTGAAATTGAAACAAAGTCAAAGTCAAATATATTTATTCAACTAGGCCAAAAAGTATGTAAAAAACCCATAAAGTATGTGGTCCTATTAGCTAAAACCTAAACGTTTCGTTTCTATTATATTGATATGTTAAAATATTTCTGCGTTGGCTGTAAAATTTCACAAGACATCGACGTAATGCCAAGGTACCTCAAGGGAACTGTGCTTTGGAAACTAATTAAACTATGTCAACCGATAACCGAACGTATACTGTTGAAAATAAGGTAGATTATAAGTCACCTGTCAGTCTAATGCTAATAATATTTAGTACTAAAACTAAGTTGTGAAGTTTGCCGTTCAAACACAGAATTTATATGTACACATGTATGTACAGCAGGGTCCGATCCACAGCACGTAGTTGCAAACTTTTCAACGAGAATTGAACAATCGACAATAGTCTTTATGTTTACACAATAGAAGTTATAGTGGCAGTTAAGTTAACTGTGTATTCTAAAGATTTTATCACCGAGGTTGTACGGCGGAAAAGCGAAGAGGCTAGCTAGCGGCCGTTGCAAGTAAATGGTGTTTATTTTTAAAACTGTAGTTATTTAATTTGTAATTCTGAATTATTATTATTTAAAAAAAACGTTTACGTTCATTGTGTATAGCGTACTATATGATTTGGTCAATCACGATTTTGTAAGGCCGAGCAAACGGACGACATATGTAGTAATCAGGCCATGTCAATGTTGCAAGTCTCATTAGTACGCTAAACGACAGTTTAGTTCGATCGACCGAACACATCTATGGAAACTAGGGCTTAAATCCTTCAAATGGCAAAGGTCTGAAATAAGTAGCACTAACAGATTTGGTCAGCTAGTGGATAATGCTGACGCAGTATCATTACAGGAAGCATTTAAAGACACCAAAGATGTTTTGTACCTCAAAACTTAATGTAATACCACTAGTAATATTATTTTGAATTGATATCGTATATCTAAATGCTAATAATCCAACTATAAGATAGTTTTGATGATTAGTCAGGCGCGATGGCTAAAGATCATCACTCTTGAAGATATTATATATTTGTTTCGTCATTAGTCATTATTTTGGCGAAATGCGTCCAATGCTTTCCATAGGCTTCCATAGACCAATTGCCAAACCGAATATAATAGACTACAAATGTAAGTAATCATATTTCAGGAATATTCATTCTCACATGAAGATGTTTTTATCTAAGCTAACAAATCTTGTCACATATTGCCAAACCCAGAGACGCCCCTCAAAAACTGTTCACACACTTAATCGTGATCCTGATTGACCATTAATAGCTCTGGGTATCGGCACAAATATAAATTCAAGAATGAGAGGACTGTCCTGAGGAATTGGAACTGTCTTGAGAGTATTGAATATCTACTCATTATGTAATTGATTAGTTAGTCATTATTTCTCATTAGGGGCGGAGGTTGTTCCAGGTCAAGGCGTCCACAATGTCGTCCGCCATTGTCTTCTGATTTACACGCCTGATTGTTATAAATGTGGGTAGTATTGTCTTCGCCATTACTATCATTTTACGCTTGTTCTACTGTTTGTTTTGTGGTTTTTGTTCAGCTCTTATCCTAATTAATTTGGACTCGGTATAGTATCAATGACCATTAAGCACACTAAATAAACGTTGGGGAAAACGCTAGATTAACAGGAAAATATTTAGGCTTTGGACTTTTACACGCTTCTTTTGGGTCTACATAGATACGGCCTTTGCTTTCCATCTCTTATAAGTTTGTCATCTCAGATTCTCAATGTGTCTACTCTAGCCACGCAATCTGTGGAATCAATAAAATGTTTGTTTGTAGTTGTAGCGTTTTCGATATTGCAATTATTTGCAGAAGAGTAATTAAATAAAGTATTTGATAAAGTAGAAATTAACATTTCTGAAATATCGTAATCGGTAATGTTTGCGTACTACTTGAATCTGTGGCAATTTATCTGATTTATTGCAGTCACGGTAGCCTGAACATCTTAGATGACGTGTGTATGAGAATTGAAAGGACGGTAACTTTTTCTATCTCTATTTACGTGACTTACAGAAAACGGGACTCTATCAAGGTATTCAAATCTAACCCTATGGTTCCTAACGCCAAAGAAGTGATACTCATTCTTAAATATAAATTTTTATCTACTTTTGGAACATAATTCTCATGCCACAAGTCTTCTTAATATGTCTCAAGAATTTTGATCTTAGTACGTGACATACAAACCGATTAACCACATTGATAACTTTAAAGACTTCAATGGAGCCTTTACACATATACAGTTTTGGTCCTATGAAAACTACATTTACGTGATATACTGTGTGTGGTGAGTGAGGGAGATGACGCTATGGGAATAAAATGAATAGCTATATGTTTGATATTGCGTCTGTCGTCACGCACGGGCCACTAGAAAGCCGAAGTTGGCTCGGGAAAAGCGCCGGCGCACGCCCAATTGAATGCCGTATTTGTACGACACGAATACTGCTTTCCCGGGGCGCGTCAATTAAAATTGTACCTTAATTGCATGATGATATGGTTTTTTGTAGCAATTGATAAGTGTTGATCTTCAAGTGTTGGCGTATTCATATTTCTATTATTACGCGTTAATTCCGCGTTTCACGTTTTTATCGTGATTTGATTGTTTCATTGACTTAAAGAAATGTTTGTTAGATATTGATAGGCTCTTTCTTTTTCGGAACAATGAAACTCAAAAATAAGCCGAGCAAAAAGACTTTAAAAGATTTTACTTAGGTTTAGGGATTGTTTTAAGTATACATAAAGAATTACCAATGATGTTGCCATTCATGATTTTTTTGTTACTTTTTTTGTGTTAAATTATTTTTAACAACTTTTTGTTAAAAATCAGTTCCTATAGAATTAACGTTTAACAAGAGTACAATGTCGTGACTTAGATGTTTATAAAAATCATCAGTTTTTACGACCATGCTTATACAGCCGGTAAACTTTACATATTTGATTAATTAATGGGTCGATACATGATTGTTCTTTTTACGAGTATGTAGATTCTGTAATAGTGATGTTTTGTTATACTATTGTCTTTATTGGTTTTTAATTTTACTGGGTTTAACGGAAGTATGGGTATGTAAACGAAATTATATACAATAGGTGTAAGGAATAATTCCTCTTCTTTCATATTTTGCAAAAGGTTCATAAATCAATTTCGTTAAAAATATTTTACTTGATGACCCATCTCGCGAGCTCAACCTTGCCAGAAGTAAAGCAATGGATAAGGTCTACGATAGAAAGATCGAGCCCAGAAGATGCTTGTAAGCTTTTGCTTTGAAATCTGATAAATTGTAGATGGTAGAGAACACAGACGATGGTAAAGACTGCATCTAAATAAGATTTAGCAGTGTATGAACAAAGTGCAAATAATTAAAACAAACTTTAAGTACTTATTCACTTACAGGAAAAGGAAGCTTCAGTATCTTCCTAGATACAGAATAAAATTGGCGACATATCCAAGTAATAAAATAACCAAACAACGTTACAAATAAACAGGGTAACAGCTAACACTTAGCGAACACGTAAAACTCGTGAATTAATCTCAAAAGATTGTCGTTTCCGCCTATGCTTTGAGCATAAACAATTCACATCTTCCAACGGAAGTCGTAAAAATAAACTAAACTTAACTGGCTACTGACTGGGGGAAGTGAGTCATCTGTTCTCATATTTACCTACTTAATTTATTGATATTTTTGCAACATTTTAGTTGGTAGCTAAGGTAAAGGTAGCAGCCACATCGTTAAAACTAGCTATAAAATTCGCACGGGACTTTGATTTAAATTTTAATAGTCAATATAATAATTTTAGTGTTTATCTGAAATTAGAATCTTTTACATCATTTGGTGCAATAAATTATTCTTTGTTTATCTATTTTTGATTGAATAAGTTAACAAATTTTCTAGATCCAACTAAACCAGATAGGTAGGGAACCTACAAGTTCAAGGAAACTCTACTTTCCTATGGTTTAATGACCAAATGAACGATAGATCGACTGTGTTAAAGATGGCTTAGTAGGAATTTCGGCTGCTGAGTTTCGTCCGATCCGATCAAAATCAAAATCATTTTTTTTTATTTCACATATAGGCCTATGGGTATGGTACTTATAAAACGTCGACAAAAGGTGCACGGTTCGGGTTGGTCGTTTCCTATGGAGAAGAACCGGCATGAAACTCTACGGTTACTCTTTTAAAATATGGTTTGGTTTTACAATATTTCCATATTACAGCATTAGTACCTAGATATGGGGGGACAACGTAGGCCCGACAATAAGTCGTAAGATACTAAAAAAAAGATTATATATTGAATAATCAAAAGAAAAGAAAGCAAAACGAGATAAAAAGTTAAAAACAACTAGAAATCTAGAAGGCCTACACTGTTCACACATTCACAAAACAATCGGTAAAAGAATTTAAAAACATAACTTCCTCTTTTGCTTTTTTAGTTTCAACCCTAACTAACAGGAGGGCAGAATCATGAAGAAAAATTTGCGGGTCTAGAATCATAAGCGGTAGAGACTAACGGAGTACCAGGAGGTCACAATCTAAAATCTCCAGGTACTCTTTTTACATCTCATGCATATCTCATGATTCCAGCCTCGGTAATTCTGCCTCATGATTATAATCTCCTGGTACTTAAGTTAGTCTTTACCGGTAATGATTCAAGCCCCGCAAATATTAAGACTTCTTCGTGATTCTGGCCTCCTGGTAGTTTGGGTATAAATGCTTATAATGTACAACATCTAACTAAAAAAGCAAAAGAGGAAGTTATATTTTCATCAAGTTATTAAACTCTCTACTGATTTTATGTTTCTGACATTACTTTGCCTCTAAAAAAGGATTCGGCCGAAACAACACTCAAAAATATTAATAATAATGAAATTCCTGTTTCGACTGGATTAGACGAAACTAAGTGGCCGAAACGCCTACTAAGCCTGAAATATAATATTAGTATATTTAGAAATAGGTTGAGTAGATACTGAAATGATTACTAATAGAGAAGTATGAAAGAAGAAGAAAATATGTTACAATAAGTTTAAATAAATAAGAATAAGGACTAGAGAATGATGAGTTCCTATGTATGAATGACGAACCAACCAAAAACTGGGTCAACATTTTACTTTATACATAAAAGAAGCTTTAAATATCTCGTTCTCGTCGTCGTAGCTCGTCTTTCAAAAGGCAGCGTGCTAAATAATTTATGTGAAAAATACAAGTTTTGTAAATCCTCGCTCACTGCCGGGTTTGGGTCCGACCCGTTCGCATTGACGGCATTCCGGCAGTGTCCTTACTACTGCCATTGTCTTGTTTGTTGTTTATTGTTATTGCTAATTGTAAGTAGATGTATGTAGATATGAATTAAGATTGATTGCTTGATTGAGAGCTTGGTTTTGATTTATCTATCGTTGTAGTGACAGGACCAGTTCCTATGGAAATTTGGTCTGGTCTTTAATTCAGCATAAGCATTTGATAATTAAGAAAAATGCTTATTGAAACCCTATTCAAGAAACTGAGTACGGTAGATTATAATCGTGTGACGGAAGCAAGTAGCGTATTCAGCAAAATGGATTTTCAAACACTTTATGAAAGCTTAGCACGGTTGTTGATTTCGATAGATTGTTGACCCGTCGATTCTCTATAAAACAACTATACTCCATTTGCGATAACATTAGACGTTTAAATTAGCCCATTTTACGGCCCGTGCAACCGATTTTGACTTCTATTGCGTTGGTGACACGACAAATGGTAGCTGTAGTAAACAGTTGGTTTTAGTAACAGGTTTATGCTTTTTATGGCATCCTTATGTTTACGGGATAGAACTCAAAATCGGTTGAACAGACTGTAAAAAGATTTGGAAGCATGTCTAATGTTATTTCAAATGTAGTTTAGGTGTGTAAGTAATTTAAGAAAGCAGGGTTTTTCCAATCTTAGATACCTACATAGAAACAAAGATCTAGTTTTTTTTTTGGTACATACTATATCTATACATAGAGCATTATCAAAAGCTTTGATAAACCTAAAAAGTAGATGGACATAAATTCTTCGGTAATCTGCAAAAAAGAGTCTAGCTACTGACACACACATTTCAGTTCCGTCTGGAAATTACGTAAAACATCAATAAGAACTCATAATGCTTAGATAACAACACGTTATCCAACACTGAAGGAACACTAAACGGTATAAGTCAAATAGTATGAAACAGTGCGATATTCGAGTGGACTGGCTACTTTTACTTTCTCTGGAGAAAGTCGGCTCGAGCTACTGGCGCCAGTGGCGGATAACGTTGTAAACATTATTTTGTTGTTCTTTTTATTAAATTATGAATATTTAAATTCGGATTTGTGATTCCAATTTTATATTTAGAATTAATTTACTTAACGGTCTTTAATAAATAGGATTGTTATATTTAAAGATAGTATAAGTGTTTAGTTAGTTAAGCAAGAGATTGATGGTTGGTAAATTGGCATAAAATAAACATTTGTAAATCATGATGAATAGGTATGCCAGATAACACCATCTATCTATTGTTTGTTGGTACTTTATTTAAGATTCCAGTATTAGCTCTGGATGTGTATCGCCTCAGCACATGCTGAATTAGTAAATCAAAAGCGCTATTTTGTGGTATCTTATTCTTTACTTTGTGAATAAATGTTTGCTATTCTATTTAGTCAGTAAATCAGGCTAACATCTCATCTCCCAATAATCTTCTAAGTGTTAATTATCTCACTGTTCCCGATCTTCAAAGGTTTTAGCTAATGTAGGTCAAATCTATTATTGTTTATTGGATTTCTCACCTTCACTACAATATTATCGCATAATGTCTTAAGATCAGACGTTTATGGTTTTAGAAATCGTCTTTTTAATTGATATTGGTATCAATATTCATCGAAATAAAATAATGGGTTAAAATAATGGATTCCTTCTTTGTTAACCTACTCTTTAGGTCTTGGGCTATCGATTACAATTGGTGATCAATAAAACTAACTTTTGTCCGCGACTTCGAACTCGTGTTTCACTTTCATATCGTATGTTACTCGGCAGTTTTAGTTTGGTCAGTGAAAGAATTATTTTTATCGTATCTGTACTGCCAGAAATTATCTTTAGCAAACATTTACTGAGACGTAGTATTTTTTATTACTTAAACATATTACTGTGAGGTGTGTTTGAAGTCAAAGTCACGTTACAACACGACAATATTTTATTATTCTAAGTACGTAATTATCTAATATTAATCACTTAAACGACGTTGACATACTTAACCATCCTCATGTTGTCAATTAATCAATTCACATGATTAAACTTTGAAATCACCACAAGTTATGCAAAGTTCCGTAAAGATGGGATGCTATTTTAGCCTGTTCTATTTTAAATATGGTTATCAATTGAGATGACATAGTGATTTTTTGGGAAAAGATGGGATAGGGAAAGATGTAGTGATAACCGCAGATCAAATGTTTATGTACTCTGTTAGGCAATGTTTAGATAAGGTTTTCTTCCTTATGTCATACTTTTTCTTCGTAAGAACTATGCAGAATATAAAGTGGGGTTGACGGTGAATGCCGAGTAGCTACTGCACGTAATAAACTTTAATAATATCATTGGTGTTAGCCAAACTGACGTTTAATTTTCATAACATATCCATTTTCGTATAAAAACGGTTAGTTGTAATAAAAAATAATAAACAAAAATTGTTTAATAAAAAGTGTTATAATATTCTCTAAAGGCATAGCCAAAAGGGTACGCAGTTACGCTAAACGTTTGGATTTCTTCAATGTTAAAACGCTAGAAACGCGAAGGGACGCTCTCGATCTCCTATTCTTATACAAGATTATAAATTATGTGATTGACTGCACACAACTTGTTTCGAGAATTAACTTTAATATACCCCACAAATATCCCCGGAAACCCATTAAGTTATGTTACCCGCCCCGTAGAAAAACAGTTCTAGGCATTAACTCCCCAGTTCCCAGATTGTGTAGGCTCTTTAATAAATTTGACGATAAGCTAGACATTTTTGGTGCTTCCCTTAATAAATACAGGAACCAAGTAAAGAGGATCAGCATGGCATAATACCGTTTGTTACTGTTGTATTGTAAGTACTGTTTTAGTAAAGTGGATCTAGTTAAAAACTTATTATCTTATAGGATTGGACTAACTTGTCATCCGATTGTATTTTTTTATGAATGCTGTGTTTGCCGATTAATATTGTACACAATTGATTTCTAACTTCTGCACTTGTAATATTGTATGTATATGTGTATCAATTGTAGGCAAATCAATAAATAAATAAATATTAAGATGTGACACTGGATCCTGCACTAGGATACCCTGTGTCGCAGGATCCAGTCTCTCTCGACAAATATGGTTGATTGTTAAAATTAGATATCAAATGCAACGGTTCCAATCATTGAACATAACAAAAAAACTAAAAGGTAACTAAAGGTGTGTATGTTGTAACTTAATAATAAATGAAACGGACGCCCAATCTTAATTAATAATTGTCAATTGATGAACATTAGTAATTTGTCAAATAGATTATTTACTTATAGACCCAGGAAATATAATCACAATCACACAGATACTACAAAGAAGGGAGGATGTCACGGTTTTTCGTAGCGACTACTCCCAGCTGAACTACGCCGTCGCCCAAATCCTATCCAATGTATTTCCAATGTCCTGTTGATTAAATTATCAAGCTGAGTAACATAATAGGTTATCACATTATGTCGAGGATTATACTTTTGCATTCGGCTTTTTATTTATTTATTTATACAAAGTTTATAACACGGATTGATTATACAGCATTATTATCAAAAAACAAACTGACAAACATGGCATTAGGAGACTGATTAATTAGTTTCGTAGAGTTTGATGTCTTAATTCATTTGTTTTATAATCTTCTCGGTTTACTTTCCTTCAACTTTACAAATTTCAATTTAATTCACTGAGAGACAATGCATAGTCTGAACCACTGGGTCTAGAACTCTAGAAGCTTATCAGAAGATTTCCTTATCCAAGCTGAGCACTAAGCAAAGGATTTTTGATAATTCGTACTTCAAAAGGTTAACCGTTTTCGAGATTTTCGAGTTTTAATTTTTTTTATGAAAATGCCCAATTTTTCGGCTATTGAAATATGAATGATAAATATGAATTTTTGGGCATTTTCATAAAAAAATTAAAACTCGAAAATCTCGAAAACGGTTAAGTTTAGGATGGGGGGTTCCATAGTGAAATCATTCAGAAATGATGTGTACTACACGCCCTTAACGGATCTAGGTCGACTTTTCCTATAACCCTGTATTTATGGATGTTTAAATATTTAGTCGTTTTGGAGGAGTATGCAAAAAAACATCGTGTTGTTAATTATTTTTTTAAAACATTATTTAGCTTCATACGTAAAAATATGTTTTACAAATAATGTACATGGATCAATAATAAATATATTATGTTTGGCCCAGAATTCTGCCACGGAAACACCATCCGGTGACGTAGTCTTAATGTCTTCATATGCACAAGTGAAAGGGCAAGCCGCGCAAGATGAAAGGCGGACCATGGTCTGCGGGGAGATGCCGCACAAACACTGAAGGTTGGAGCCATCTGAGAATCCCCTCCTGTGGAGGTCGGCCATGGCAATGCGTGCCCAGGCGGGAGACTCTCCGATGGCTCAATAAAGGAATCAGGAGGCTTGAGCTTCTCCCGCCAAAGATCGCATCTCTCCGAGGTGGCGTTGGCATCAGAAGGCCTCACGCAGCCAAGGAAGCTTTTTCGGCTTTTCAGCCTGTGAGGCACCGAGTTGCACCTGTGCATTGGGAGGCGGGGGTCGTTTTTTAGTTCTGCTCTCTTTGTGCGGCCCGCTATAGTTCTGAATTTCCGGGGGCGCAATCCCGATCAGTGGGTACAGCATACGCACAGGAGTCGGTTTAAGGCAACCAGTAGCAATTCGGCACGTCTCATTTAGAGCTGTACCCACTAATTTGGTGTTGCCGTGGCAGAATTCTAAGCCATACATAATATTTAGAGACTATATTTGCCATCGATACGCTAAGACGAAGAAGAATAATAAATGTACTTTTTTCATACCTTTTAACCAAGCCGTTATTAAGGAGTATGCTTTAGACAGTAACCTTTTTAGGGCACTAAAGCGGAGTAAGGGCCTTAATATTCTACTAGCGACCCACCTGGCTTCGCTCTGACAAATCATGTACACAAACCTTCCTCGTTTATCGCTCTTTCTATTTATTTATATTTAGGAAAACCGTATCAAAATCCGTTGCGTGGTTTAGAAGACGTAAGCAGACAAACATACAGAAGCAGACAGCGACTTTGTTTTATACTATTTAGAGTTTTTTTTTATATTTATAAAAACAGTAAAATGGTCTATAAATATATATGTATGTATTCAAATTCGTAGCTTATGTGATCGAAAGTGTTCGTCTGCTGACCCCGGTGACCTCGCTCGAAATGTCAACGAATCATTTAATGTTCAGAGGCGATCTTCACGGCTTTATACAACTCGAAAGCGAGTAAGTAGAATAGAATGCTCGTTTCAAAGATCTAGTGCATTTGGATCGGTCACTAGCTTGATCAATTAATTTGCCTAGCCTTTTTACCAACTATGTTGGGGTTAACTTCCAGTCTAACCGGACTCAGCTGAGTACAAGTGTTTTACTTGCGACTGCCTATCTGACCTCCACAACCCAGTAATTGGGTAACACGATACCCCTTGGCATGACTGGTGTTAGATCTCAGGCTTCTGACTATCCGTAACGACTGTCAAATATCTTCAAATGACAGCCGGGACCAACGGCTAAACGTGCTTGCCGAGGCCGCCTTGCTATGTAAAGATGGTCACCCATCCACGGATCGACCTCGGCAAGCGTTGCTTAACCTTAAGATCGACCCGTGCGGCTGTTATTATTTAGGCATACATACAAGCATATTCACAATATGTGAATCACCTCGGCACGATACAGATATTGGTACACATCATAGTAATTGCTATCAATATAATTTTTAAAGCTTATTAATGGACAGAAAACCGGTGCAATTTGTACACATATCCTGTGTCCAAATCGTTGAAGCTATGACGCTAATTAATTATGAGTGTCGTGCTAGTAGAGATGAAAGTGGTTTGTCTGGTCGCCGGAGGCCGCCGTGTTTCTCTGCATACACTGAAGAGATAGATTAAGAAGGTTTATTTGGTTCAGTTCTTGTAGATATCGCTCAATATTGTGATGCAGAGCTTTTTGCGATTGCGTCCGCTAGCTCCCCGATTGGTTGTATGGCTTATTTGGCTTTTGTATCGTGTTAGGACTGTTTTGCATTTGACGTAGACAATGGACGGACGCTGTCCTACAAAGACACAATTGAAGCCTACATTGGTTATCTCTTAGCAGGTTATTTTATGGAACCCCATAATCCGACCAGAGCATTCCAATAATGGAAAAAGTTCTTTACAATTGCACGCCATTTGTCTCGATTCTCGACAATTATCATCAACCCGACAAGTGTCAAATACAATACCTGAGCTACCAGTCTTCTTTTTTTGGGAGTCTTCAGACTATCAAGTAAGACGTTACTTCCATCTTCTGTAGATCCAATCTGTGGGTTACTCGGTGTTGTTAAAAATAAACCTTCTGATAATTCGTGCCATGTGCTCTGGGCCTGCACAGGTTCTAGAAACACAGCGTACCATTGGAATTTACTCTAATTTTCGTCATAACTCCTAATGTATTTGGAATTGTACTGTTAAAGGTTCCCACAAACCATTTAATAGTGTGTCAAACCACAACACGTTAATCGTTTGCTTCTGCGCAGCAGGTACGTTAAAATTTCAATTTACAGTTATATTAAACTATTTTAGCAGTTGTCATTTATTAAGAGCTACATAAATATTACATTGAATTAAGTCATCATTTATATTATTACTAGCCTGAGTAGTCCCACTCTTGCCCAAAGCCCCATTCCTGCCATCGGTCACGGTTGAATGCTGCTTATTTACAATTCTTGAGGAAGACATCGAGAACATCTAGGTGACCCCATGTCGCTGTTTCAGTGCACAAATCTTGTGTAAGCAGCAGACATGTCCTTAATTTTCTAACATATTATAAATCCAAATCCATTGAATATAGATGGCTTATAATACATAAAACGTAACAAATCAATATAAGCCACACATAATAATAAACTGTTAAAAATCACATTCCAAAACAATCACTTCAGCTCTAAAAATATAGCCAATACAAATTCTAAGTTAAGGTGTCCAAGATAAGTCATTCGCTTTGCATATAAAGTAGTACCACACAAGTACAGAGGTGGCACGGGTTCTATGAAGGCATACAATAGAAAGAGTTTTACGCATTCGTAGAAACTGAACGTCAAAGAGGTTCTAAGAATGAAAACAAAAATGTTATTGCACATTAAAGGCTAGTATACAATGTACTTTGTTCGCAAGCTAATATATAACTAAGCAAGTCAAATTATTTAAATAAAATCGATAACTCCGGTCGCAGACTTTTGTAATATACTAGCGTCCTCGGATGTACAACCTTCGGAAGTACAAGGACCAGATCCCTATTCTGAGCTGCATCAAAAGAAGTTAAGAGGGAAAGGGAGCCGTTTGAAAAGCCGCCCTTAACTATGGCAAGATCTCTAGAATAAGATACTTGCGACCCTTTGCGTCTGCTTGTCACCTAATTACAGCGCTAGTCTTCCAAGAGTAGCCCTTAGCAAGGCATTTTATTGCCTTGAAATCAGCTTGTCTCCTCAAATGTTATTACCCAAATATTTTAGTGTTAACACAGTAAGTGGGCCACAAACTAGATGGTCCTAACGATTACATACCGACGGAAATTTCTGGTCCATTGCTAGTTAGCGTAGACCCGGTTTAGTATGCCTAACCCTTATACAAACAGACGTAAATGTTGACTATGATTACGTATATGTTTCTTTGAATGACAGAGGTCGCAGTTGTTTGCTTGGATAAGAAACATGTAGAGGGCAAGTTAACTTGACCCAAGCAAGTCTTGAAGGAGGAAAATTGTATGAAACCATTTGTCATTGATATTACTGCAGTTTGCATCTGTCATACATTTGTTTTATGGGATTCCGAGCTGTGTTAACATTTGTTGTTGGTGTTCGTAAATATTTGCTAGCTCTTAAGTCCCTTTACTTTGTAGATTATACTTGACTTCTTATAGTGGTGATTAAACTTGAAATTGTAGTCATAAAAATACTTAAGCACGTGTGTTGCTTTAAAGGATTTTTTGTGGTTTATCAATACATGTAATAAATCTGTAGAAAAGTCGTTTTTGTACTTCGAAAATATTTCAATATTTGTGCAATCATTTTGTCGTCATTTTCTGAATGGCGGTGTTAAGATTCTCGACTGAAGAAAGACACAACAAAAAATTCATAGGTTGGTAGGGTAGGTAGCAAGGTAACTAGTAGGGTAGGTAGGTAGGTGGATACATAAGACGCGAGTGAAGCCGCGGGCACAGCTAGTCTTACATACAATGATGAATACACATAATGTCTTTAGATACACAATATTTAACCAACGCTCCGATCTGCACAATGCGACTGCGGAACCACCCCACAAACGATGCCTCATCTCCTGACCTTATGTAAAAACACCTGTATCATGCGATACCCTTGCGAAACTAAGGCTATCGATGTGGCTGAGTATTGATCGAAGAAAATTTAAATTAAGAACAAGAATCATCGACATGTAGAAGAAGACCAACGCTTAAACACAAGTACTACTCATGCCAAAGATATTATTAAATAAACGCATCCACTGTTTAAAAAATCTCAACATAATCATTCTATATCATCATCTCCATTCTTCAAACATTCAACTACCGACTAATTAAACATCAGGAAGCGATTTCCAAACAATAAACACATCACGATCTGATGTACAGCATTATTAAAAGTTTAGTTTTAATTGCTTTACGATTTGACCCGCACTGGCATCGAACCTTGACCCACGTATACCTACTGCGAATAATTTGCTTGTCTTATATGTGTAATGACAGATGAGCGTCGATTAGATGTAAATGATCCGAGATAGAGACGTCGGCTGGGGTTATGATAGGTAGGGCAATCTGGGCAATGTGAGGCGATGAAGACATCAAGATTCATTTCATCGCTGTAATTATGACTTGATTAGTCAAGGGTCTTGTTTTAATCTTAAATTCATTATTAAGCAACGAGTTGACTAAAGATTTGTTGTTTACCAAATTAAAAGAAAAACCTGCATCAAAGATACTCTAGAAACTGTAAATAAATTAGCAAGCGTACCTGAATAAGTTGCCGTAGATATAGTTATTGAGCAACAACTCTTTTAACTTTAAGGGAGGCAAAACAATTCCTATGCAAAAAGCCTATAAAATCTCAATAAAACGTCACTTCCCACGAATGTAATATCCAAGGCGAAGACACCAACATCTTCATAAAATAGCTTTAAACAAAACATAAGAACATCTGTTTCGTGCATCATAAAACCTTATCTCACGGTATAAATTTTATAATTTAAGGAGTAAGGACACACACCTACGTACAGACTACGCCGTGCATGGACACACTGCATCACGACTGTACTGTGGCCATACTCTGCACGAATACATCAAATTGTAGGAAAAACATAAGATTACAAGATCACAGCAACTAAAATAATTACGAAAGGTAATTCTCTGTTTTGTTTAGCCTCTAATTTCGCATGCTGTGGCCTGTTATTACTGGAGTCAGTGACCTTAAACGTAATTGTATTTTGTTAGATACCCTTCAATCTTTTCAATCTCTTAGTGTTCTCATCATAGAAACTAATTGGAAGACTTGTTCTAGGTCAATGAACTGACTGTTTCAGATTACTTTTGTCTTCATGCAAATGTCGACCTTTTAAATGCTGAAATATCCGCATTTGAATGGTCGACAATTATTTTATGCCTCAATGAAGCTATAATATATTAAGCAACTACAAATTAATATAATGAAGACCACCGCATCCGACACCGAAAGTATGCACATTTTTCTTAGCGTAGGCCGCTTACAGCTGATTATTTTCTAGTAGCAAATTCCCGACATCATCAAGATGGGAAATAATTCCTTTAGGGTCTTAGGGAATTCCTTGAGGCGTAGGCCTGTGTCATCGGAGGTTCATCGCAACATTATTATTTTATTTGATAATTATTTAGATTCCCTACGATGATTACTAATCATACCGAATCGTTAGCTACAGTTTTTGGAATTTAAGCTCGAAAGCTTTTGCAGATTGCAAATCTTTATAGCGTGCAAGCCTCACACCACGACAGGACATTCGTCGCGGAGGTCGCGACAAGCCCGAGCATGAGCATAGTCGTGCAAGCAATTGTCAAGTGTGTACACGAGGCACACGAGTCGGGTCAACGTGTCAGGAAATATGAGCGTTTTGTACTAGAGCAGTTTACGAGATTTGTGAGTCAATGTCGCTTATGTGGTCTACGTGGAAACGAGGGAAAATTGTGTATTTTTTAAATTGTTTGTAACTCTAGATGCTTTTACGTGCACGTCTTCTTACATCGTTCTCACATATATATATTTTTCAACAACAATGATGTAACCAAAACCTGATGGCAAAGAGTGTCCGTGCAGTTTCTTGCAAATTCTTCTCCATTGAGACCTACTGACGCTTGCGAATTTGCAACTAGAGGCATCTTTTTTTTTGTTTGACAATTCAAAGGTACCTCTAAGGTTTATATGGAATAAACTATTCGATTTTGTTTTTTTTTTGCGTTGGCCGATCTTCTGTGGGTTATTTTGTTTAGTTCTTCTATTCTGTTGTTTTGTGAGGGCATTGCGCACACTCGCTTAGTGCCTACCTCCGTTATCGATATCATGTCTTCAGAAAAAATATTAAATATCGATTAAAATACATCGCTAATTAACACCGACCAGTCACGAATTGAATATTTGAAGACAAGCGTGATGTTGGGAATTTTATAAATATTCTTCTTTTTTGTTTATTTTTTGTATAAAGTTAATAACTAAGCTATTAACGAGATTTAATTTACGGTTTAAAGCACTTCGTGTTTCAAACATTTATTTTAGATTTCCGTTATCATGTAAAAAATGAAGATTATTTAAATCTTCGTAGAACTGCTACCTGTTTGATGGAATCGTGTCAGGATGTTTTAATATTAATTTATGAGAAGGTTGATGATGTGTGCATTGAAAAACATACTATATCCAGTATATCCTTATAAACGTTCCGTTACCTACATGACGTAAGATGATTTATAAAACGAATATTTGATATAGGCGGTCTATCTCACCTGCAAATGATGATTTGATAATGACTTATTTATAAAAACCTTCTACCGACTTCCAAATAAAAAACTACAAAGTGAAAAATAACTTTATTTTTGGAAGTCGGTGTCTTTCGTAGGTAAAATTTTACTGCCATATGGACACCGACTTCCAAAAATAAAGTTATTTTTTAATTTGTAGTTTTTTATTTGGAAGTCGGTAGTATTTTTTTGTAAAAAAGGTTTTTTTTTCACTTTTTAGTTGTACTTACCTAATAGGCAAGTTGTTTAGTAAGTTACCATAACGCCAGAATAGATAACCCTAATATCATGAAACTTGAACATAACCGGTGAAATGAGAGATCTGCGTACCCCTTAAAGAGCGTACTGGCGCGATGATATGTTATGAAATGGTATAATCAACAAACAGACATGCGATTGCAGCAGTCCCGAAAGGTTTGCCGTTATTTATTGAAGAGTTCTGTCATATATCTTCGAAGTTCTTCATCAGATCTTCACTATTTTAAAATGGGACCAATATCAAAAAAAAAAAAAAAATTCAAAATCGGTCCACAATTAACGGAGATATCGGTGAACATAAATAAATAAAAAAACATACATGAAGTCGAACACAGAACCTCCTCCTTTTTGGTAAGTCGGTTAAAAGCCTTATTTATAAAACAAACAACTATAATTATGATAAGTTTAAAAGTTTTTAAATATGACCCTTTAATATTTGAGTAACGCGAAATCGTCAAAATAAAACAAGAGGCTTTTTTTTTATTTGTTATAGGCTCGCGTTTGACTTAACATAAAATCTTAAATATTCAAGAATTCAAAATGACGACTCTTGTAAATAAATACATCATTTACCTAGGTTTGAATGTGTGTCAGAGAGTTAACATATCTAGCTAGCTAGCACATACTCGCATACAGCACACTGCACAATGTACCACGTAGGCGACATGACCTAGCAATCCTTGCATTCTACGAGGCGCACAACCATGGCACACTCATTATAACATTTGATAACATCTTAGCTGTGACAGCTCTTGAGCACGGTTTTCTATGTGGATACCTATACAAACCGATTTATTATCACCATCCCAAATGTTTTCATGCATTAGGTATCAATCAATGATACGATTTATGCAAAAAAGAAACTCATAATTAATAAGAAAAAATCAGCTGTTCCCTAATAGCTATTCTTTGTTTTTCATATTTAGAGTTGGTTTTTGAATAGATCGTGAACTAAAAGCCTTTAAAAATCAGGCACTACTGCATTAATAGATACATTATTATGATCCATCTTCCGGGGCTGGTTTGTAATTGGACTTTGGATTATGATTTCAACGGGATATAGGTACCTAAGCTGATTAGGATTGAGCGAATTTTTCCCATATTTTGGCGTCAGAAATTTTTGATTGTCCAAAACAGGCTCTCAGGTTATTTGGTGCAGCAAATCCGCTTCCCACCAACCTTATTACTGTGGTATTTTTAATAACATAATATATTCACTTTATTAATAAGAATGACGATAGGTGATACAAGATTGGCAAATAATAATGTCGAAGGAGAAAAACTGGAGATATATGGTAATGTGATCATCAAAAGAAACAAACATAAAGTATTTACCTATGCAAAGCCTCCAACTCTACAATAAGTAACATACTAATTGTAGGCATGCCTTATGTACTGCAATCTGTTTTAAACTACTTTATAGGTTTTGATAGTACATAAACAGTCACATGACTCCTAATCGCTTTTTGCGGGTAATTAGCTTTTATTCATACTTTTGTTTCCATGTCGCCTCGTAAGTTCTCTAATGCGCAAAAAATTATTAATTTTAAATCTTTACTCATAATAATAACTTTGTCATCATGGTAGGTTGATTAATTGGTGATTTTAATTGTATGGAGAAACATTCTCACATTCTGATAACAGATACTTCTGAAAGCCAGAAGGTACAAACAGGAACTATTTAACAGTATTATTAACGATCCGGATTGAAAAACAATTTCTAAAAAATATTAGATGCAGTATATTGCAAGAACCGATTAAATCAATTTATACAGATCAGCTGCGAGATAACCCGAACCAAATGCTAATTGAAAAATAAAACAGCTAAGATTAAGATACTGTATTTCTTTGTCTTGGTCTAGATTTGCGCCATCATCAGTTGCTAAGTTTATTCCGAAATCATGTTCCGGTTGTGTTTCCTCAGTTGGCTCAATTCTGCTCGGTCCGTTTAGCCACAGGCTTGCAGTATGTTGCCTCACTGATTCTTCTTTAAATAATGGTTTTACGTTTATAAAAAAGGTTTCGGATACGGAGTAATTTGCTTGCCAAATAGTTTTTTAATGGATTGTTTTCGATAAAGTTTGGATTGGATGGTCTTTGACCATCTTTCCTTATTCTGGTTTTCTTGAACGTCTAACTTGCGCTGTGGCTCTGTATCGCACATGCGCATTATGCTGAACGATGGCTGTTTTACGCAGATATGACGCATAGTTTGTGTGTTCGTATTTGGATATTTCTTAAGGCAATTGTTTGCGCCATATTAAGCACCAAAAACTTATTTATTTATTTTGATTAAACATCGTCTTCTCTTTCACATACTTGGTCTTACTTGGTTAACCAGTTGTGAAATATTAAAATTTGTTGAGTGTGTAAATTATAATTGTTAATTGAAAAGGCGTGGTGTTCAGATAAGGCACGAACGTGTAATATGGTAATAATAGAATTATCTGTCGTGCTCACAGGTGTGTTAGAAGATGCACCTGGTAGGTATACAATGAAGCATATATTGTGTTGAAAGAGTTTCCTAGCTTGTGTAATCCATATAATAGCAGTATATTAAAAACTGATTTTTCTACTTTCAGAATTATCTGAAGATTCTATATGATGATTTTATTTTGTAAAAAACAGTGTGTTAGTCAGCCCTTATAGTATTTATGGTAAGAGTTGGTCCATGTGCATTTCCCGACTAATTAGCTGACACAACATCGGTGAAACTATGAACTAACGTTTCAAAAGCTAAAAATCGTGCCAACTTAACCTAAGCCACCGCTAAGCTAAGTAGGTACCAAAGAGCAAACATCTTTCACGTCAAAACAGACAAAAAGCGAATCCTCTTGGCAAATAATGACGCCATCACGATGACCATCGTAATTAGTGCTGTAAAAACTAATTTTCGAAGAAGCTGCTGGTAGCAAAAAGCACGCGTTTGCAAGGCCAATAGAGTCTGTTATAATTGTGTGCAGATTTTGTTTGAACACGCTGCGAATGCTGATCAAAGTATCTTGTATTGAATGAATATTAATTGATATTTATTGTCAAGGCAACGCTACAAGTTCTATTGAGGATTTGTTGGATATAACTATATTGTTTTTCATTGGAATAGCGTTGTTCTAGCTAGATTTTTGCAGCATCTTGACGTTTTTTCAATTTTTTTACGAAGTAGCTGATGAACAGAATCTAATTTCAGATGCAATTGCAAATTTTTAATGACACAAAGAGCATAAATTGTCACTGTTTTTCTGGGTTACATGGAAAAATGTCGATAGGTAGTACCGCTCGTCTGGTTATTGTGATATTATTATATAGTATATATCTTATAATTTATGATCATGTATGAAAATGATATCTCAATTATTAAATTATAATAAAGGGCAACAACTCTTGAAACCCGAATATGATTTGGATTTATTGAATTGCATATTTCGTTAGGATATTAAATTATTTAATATTTTAGAAAACAAAAGGTTGTTTTTTGACGTCATATATAAAGATAATTGAGGAAAAATACTTAATTTATGCGTCGCTCTATTTTTTTTCCGTTCCCAAAAAATAAATCTAATGTTGCACAATTTGTCTTATGTTAACCTTTGCTTGAATTTGCATTAGTGTCACACGTAAATAAAATTACCTTGTCTATACCAAAAGTATTATTGAGTTACCTTTTATCGCATTACAAAGAATTATATGGTCACATTATGATTTTATTTAACCTTCCTTTAAATGCACAAAGATGCTTAAACAAATGAACAGGGTGATTTTCCCACGTTTTTGTACAAGATTTTTAATTTGTATGTGCCGG
The DNA here is from genome assembly GCA_947562075.1 of Orthosia gracilis. NCBI lineage: Eukaryota > Metazoa > Arthropoda > Insecta > Lepidoptera > Noctuidae > Orthosia > Orthosia gracilis. Next base: position 49,201,710 of record OX387270.1, on the reverse strand, counting down.
AATCCGTCTGAACTTAAAGCTTAGATTGACTTTAAAATGAACTGCTTTGTTACTAATTAGAAGAAGCCTGTGAAGTAGATATGAATTAATAAGGATATTGCAGCTAATATAAAATGGTATTTTTCTGTAAGTTTTCACTTCTTTTCAGTTCCTCTTACAGAGAGAAGGTTTGTATTCCAGTAGTGGCAACATTATAGGGTGCCTATGTTCATGGTACATTCTGAAAACATTTCATGTTATTGACTTGACCATGAAATACCTAAGTATTCATTTATACCATTCTATTGTTACAGGTATGTCAGCATCTGCAAACATGAAGAAAATGTGGTTTCAAACCACAGACAAATGAATCAAAATCCCATTAAACCAGGTTTGCAGCATCACGAATTTCGCAAAAAAGAAATCTGATTCGAACACACAATACGTAAATTTAGTTTTTGCGATAATTTTGTAAACGACTGTCAGGCGCTCGCGGTGGATGGAACGAATTTCAACGTCTGCAAAGTGGATGGCAAAACTTCTATTACTCTGAACGAGTTAACGGAATTTTCTAATGGAAAAATCGTTGTTCCGTTTCTAAATGTTTCCGTTGTAAAAAAGATTAGTGGTCATGGAAGTTAGGAAATGTGATGACATGGTCATTAAGCTGTCAGGTGGAATAATTGGACTTTTTTGATTTACGAAGAATTTGCCTCTTCTTCGTTTCGAATCGTGAGAAAACTGAATATTTTGGGCCCGGTAGGCCACGTTTATTGCAGCGACAGTAGAAGAATTTGGCTAAATGTAAGACACGGACTGGAAGCCCATAACCATTGTTACTGATATTACACGCCTACTTCTTAAGAGTAAAGCTGATATTGGAGTAGATAGATTTCATGAAGATTTTTACTATATTTTTTGCCTGTGAACAATATATTTTGAACTTCTAGGGCAGCAGAATCTTGCACTAAATTTAGCCAAGCAAAGCTACCCATTAAGATGTCAAACTAAACAACAAAATGAGAAGCTATTCACAGTTCTGGCCTCAAGTATTAGCGGTGCAATAAGGTCGTTATTTGTCTAGAGGCAGGGACGTGATTGTCATAGAGGAAACTCATTCATTGCCTTTAGTCTTGAGGTTCACGCTTGATTTAGTGTGTTTACCTCCGTCGCTTTGACCTACTTTGATGATAAATAACAAGCTTGTGTACACTGGAGATAGGTCGAATCGTAGATAGGTATTGTTTGGGAAAATTCATCAGATATTAGAAGCGACGCGGCGACGCCAGAATAAGGCAATGGAATAAGAAATGTAACAGTGACGTTAAGACACAGTTATTTTTGTGAGTTTAGATAAAAGCAAGCCACCCTATTAATCATACAATATATCCACTTACCTCTTTTACCCATGGTGTAGGAAACTACAGAACGCCACCTGCTACAATTGTTACATACTTGCTTCGTTTCGTTCATGTATATCAATTTTGTTTACTCTTATACAATATTTATTAACGTTAATTAGGTTTACGTTTACAAGCAGCATCTATTTCTCTTCAATCAGAACGGTTGCTTGTTTGAAAAATCTACCACACAAATAAAGCAATTTACAAACATACTCAAATAAGACGTTCATAACTTTTTAAAACAATTATCAGATCTAGTGGCTCTAGCTCTAACTATATAATTACATAAGCAGTCAGTGTGTCCATTGTGCTCACTTCCTTCTCGTGGCCATGCCATATGCCTGCAGTAATTACTGGGGCTCCTACATAGCTACATATTTAATATTTATACAACTCTGACATTAGGGTTGTCAATATATGCTAGGATCTACTATGCATGCTACAACTACAACATATTTAACATTTATACAACTCTGACATTAGGGTTGTCAATATATGCTAGGATCTGCTATGCATGCTACAACTACAACATATTTAATATTTATACAACTCTGACACTAGGGTTGTCATTATATGCTAGGATCTGCTTAGCATGCTATAAAACTGATTGCCTCGATATGCAGACAATATTTGACTGAAAAACAAAGTCTCGCCTATCCAGATTTCTTTAAGTTTTTTTGTGAGACGACTGTGATAATTATGGTAAATGTTACTTACCTTAGTGGCCTAGTTTTGTGACTTAGTTAGAATCAGCTTATGCCTCGATTTCGCTGCATATTATCTAATACATTTAAACGAGCAATTCTTGTATATATATGTAATCTGAATCTCGGACACGGCTCCATGATTTTCATGAAATTTTGTATGCAGGAGGTTTTGGGGGCGATAAATCGATCTAGCTAAGTTTCATTTTTAGAAAACGTCGTTTTCTCTATTTTCACCCGAGCAGAGCTCGGTCGCCCAGGTACTAATACTTATCCAGCCATAAGCGTAATAAATAGCTACTACACTTAATTCAAAGTTGGAACTGACAGCCCTATTTATAACCATAGACCATTTTTCCTATAGCCTGTGGCTATGAGCTGTGTAGGACCTATAAGTTGTATATGAATTACAATAATTATTATATTTATTCATTTAAAACTTGACAGAAACAATGTTTGTCTTTTGAATCAAATGAATTATAATTGCAAGTTTATTTGATTCCATATTATGTTCTTGCTTGACCTCGCCCGCGCCGCGGCGTTTCGGCAAATGCCTATTTGACTAGTTAAAAAAAATATGGTTTGTATCTAATCTTTTAATTGTATGAATAGCGTATGTTGTAAAAGAAACGTTGATAATCTCAATACAAATAAATGCCAGTCTTAACAAAAAGTAATACTGATCGCAAATGTTTTGTTGTATTTAATATATCTGGACGATTCGTTTATAACTTCAGCTAAGTTTCTTTGTTGACCTTCAAGCTAATTTACTTGATTTGTGATTTTTTAATAGAATATACATAAAGATTATCACTTATTTTGTTCGATTTTGGTTTTTTAGAGTAAATAAAACCGTATTAGTATCTATCGTACCTATTTATCATTACAATTTATAACTTTATTTGTACGTGTATGCATCATCTGCATTAGTCGATTTTTCATCAGAAGCTTTCAAATAAGTATTAAAAAGGTTTAATGTATTTAATCCTTACTAAGAAGCCGACCCGAAAATCCATCAGTAACCTTGGGAGTTTTTTTTGTACTTTTGTTTAATTTCGTACCCTAAGGTCTTCGTCCTTGTCTTATTGTTGGATTTGATGTGGGTATCGAAAGACTAGTAATACTACCTGGATTCATTTAAGAAGTGCCAGCCAATTCATATTTGAATCTCACGCATTTCCTTAACCTAGTTGCACTATCAGTCCAATCCTCCGTATCCTGGTAACGTAAATTATTAGCATATGCAGAAGTAAATGTATGCACATTATAATAATTAAAACTGGCATGTACTTTTTTTCTTTCTTACGAAAACAATCTGCAACTTTCAAAATATTTTTCGTTGCTTATATTTCTGAGATTTCAAAACAGACCGACACACTTCACAATATGTTATGACTTGATGCCAGAGGTCTTCGTCCGTCCAATATGCTAATATTATGCATATTCACCCGCACGCCCGTTTTAAACATCGTCTCTGACTTTCGCTTTTTCATTACAAAACGAATATTTAACTGTTTCCAGAAGTGACATTCTGTTGTTCTAAAACTTCATTCTGTTGACTCGATTTGTCAACGCGAGTAATTTATCGATTCTCTACGAATCATTGCAATTTTATATTGAAGATTGAATCGATTGTTTACGCTGAACTTTCAATTGCTGAATATTTGAACAGCTGTGTTGCGCTGTTAATAAATTGATAGGTATCTAATTTCAGAGAATGCAGCTTTTTGTTTTAATTTCACTGTTGTTTTATAGCTGCGCGAGCCATCCCATAATGGCGTTGGATGTTAAAATTACATATAATTATCGTGTTCGTGTTTTTATTCTCGCTAAAGAATCTTCATGCAAAATGAACACTAATTCTTTTCATATCCCGTGCCGTTGGAATGGCAAAAAGTCGAAAATATTTTTTGCTCGTTTAGAGTTCAAAGTCCCTATGAACGACCCATAGTGTTCTAAGAATTCTGCCATAAGACGCAATATTTTTAATTGTTTTTTTTTTGTTTTAGTATAATAACAATACACACAGCTTTATAATAAGAAAAACGTAATCACCATAATAGAGATGAGACAACATTAACTATTCTCATTTATCAATCTTTTTCAACTAGCTGAACACATTGACAGGTCTAATGACCGTATCCTTAATAATGCCATCAATCAAGCAACAGTTGTGCCAGTATGTTACAATAGAAATGTTTTTGCAGTCGTTTGAGCATCACGCTAAGCGGTCGTTAAGCTTGCTCTAAACTTAGTCCATAATTTATTTATTTCATCTTAGTGTGACAAACGCTGGGTTCTATTTGGTGTCTGTTGCTGGGTTAGAGATTTGGCTCGGATGTTTACAACACGAGATCTTCAAGTCGATAATGAACTTATGATATATTACAACTAAGCCTGATCGATATATGGGTTCCACAGTGATAGACTTGACTTTTTTCAAACAAGGCGAGACATTATTATTGGAAACATGATACGAAACTGTCAATCACAAGAGACACAGACAATATCTCAATAGATTTGAGCTTTTGCATGATTTATACTCCTAAAGACCAATTTATTTGATTCAGTACGAAAATGTAGACATAGTTATACTTAGGTTTTTGCATCAACGTCGTCTTGCAAAAGGATGGTTCCAAGAAATCATTTTACAAAAGTTTTTGTGTAGAGATTTGCTTTGTAATGTTAAAACCTTTTTTTTGGGTATCTTCGGATGGCAACATTAGTTTCTTTATTGTGATTAGTGCTACTCAAAAGTTATCTCATCTAGTCAGTCTTAGAATTTATATGGTGTTGTTTATTTGCTAGTTTTAACTTTGTAGTTGACCCATAGTTTTATTGTCCAGGTTCTAGTGTTATTATGACGCTAATCTTTATTAGATTAGCGTCATAATAACACCAGAACCTGTAATAAAACCACAATAACCAATATTATATCAATATACAAAGGCACTTGTCAAAACACGTGTTTCCAAAGTTTTTATTACTGGTCGTGATAGACACACCGGTAAGCAATCAAGAGCTAATAAATAGTTTTTGTACCTTCGATTTGTTTAGTAATCTTTATTACCGACGTTTCTAGGAGCATCTTCAGGCTTTTTACTGTACTTACCACATTTTTTTACACGTGCTCTATGAGGTGGCTTTATTACCTACCACGGAAGGGGCCTACAGCCTGGTCGCTGCACCTAATGATTAATGACGGATACAAAAGCAACGTTATGGCATGAAAGAAAAGGGCGTGAATGATTTCGAGACAGATGACAAGGGAGAATTGAAGAAGAAAACCTGTCGCACCAACCTCAAACTCAAGTAACATGGTACAAGGCTGCAAGGGCATTAAGAAGATGATGCTACAAAAATAGCATTTCTAAAATAATGTCTGTATCTTCATCATCACCTGCCCCCGTACCATGCACGACGTGTTAAGACTATAATGGTTCAACTGTGAAAAAGGTTCAGACGTATTACAAGTCATATGACATGTAATACGTGTATTACATGTGTCCCTAACGCATACTGGAAATAACCTGGACATTCATTATTTCCACTTTGAATCTTACTCCAGTTGGGTACAGTGCAGCAACCAAAGTAAGTACTATGGCAAAGAAAGTTTTTTATGGTCATTTCTATTGTCACCTTCAGGCTCATTGAGTAATTTCTGACGAAAAGTGGTAAATATCCCTTCTTCAACTTTACGTAAATGTATTGCATGTAGAGCATAATTAAGTTTTTACGGCGTGGGTTGGTGGTTGCTACTATTTACATCTTCTGTATTTTATTACTCCGTGTTCAGCGCTTCTAAGAGGCACGCGCCTGGAAACGTGTTGGGTGAGAGATCACTATCGCACGTGCAGCTATGGGCTGTCTATCAAGTAAGAGATAATCACCCGTTTGCTTTATATCGAATACTGTAATTGTAAGTTTACGTGAAATGGTGTTCAATGGCTATCTAAAGGTTTGGAATTGAAAAGTTTGTTTGTAGTTGACATTTATTTGAGAACTTTGATGCTGTGAATTTTAGTTAAATTTTAGTCTTTAATAAATAAATAATAAAAATAATATTCTACTGTCACCAATTTGCTTATGACTATTTCTGAACTGTAAAGGATTCTGTGATATGCTCATAAGTTTTAGCGCTAGATTTAAGACAACTGCATCGTGAACTACAAATAAAAAATCATTGTGTTGATCACCACTTCAAGTTACACAATAGCCCACCAACAATTTTAATCCTTCCTGGTTCAAAAAACAGAATTAATATTTTTATCAACTTGAATCTTTAATAGAGCTTCCATTGAAATATAACCATAGATTTTTTCTGACCATGGCATTGAAAACCCACATGTTAGTTACAAGTTCCATTACTTAATTGTCTCAACGCAAAAAATGAATAATGGAAACCATTATTTTTATGATGAAGAAGCAATTAAACCGCCCATGCAGTATTATATGTTTAAAGTAGTATTTATAAATAATTTATCAAAGTTATCAAATAATCCTTCAGTGTTGTGCCCAAAGCGTTTTGATCTTGTTTCATTCATTGGAATGCCGTCTTTTGTGTTTTTTTTTGTTGACAGCTTAGGATGTTAAGGATAAAAGAATTAAATGATCAATTGGTATGGTTCCGTGTGTTGAGACGTGGGTTTACAAACATGTAATTTTGAACTAAAACAAATATTGAAGATGCCAAAGCTTTTTGTGCTCAGAAACAATAGAGTTCATAGAGGTCAAATAATATTTTATGAACACAAAATAACCAATACTAATCTAAACTATGATGGTATTATAAAGAGGTACTTTGTAGGTTTTGTTGTAATCTCCGAAACCACTCATACGATAATAATTGTTTATTTTCACTAAAATGAAATTATAAACTAAAATTGAACATACCTACTTGTTTATAAACGCGTATAAAAAGGAGATTATTACATAAAAGTGGACAGATGGAGAGAGAAAGGCCAAAGAATAGATGCATCGAGTGATGAATGATATGAATGAAGAGGAAGGCAGTGATAGCTTGACGTACACGATGTCATGGAAGAGGAAAATGTGTCGCGCCCACCCCAAGTCACATGGGATAAGGCGATCCCAAGTTTTACCACATGGAAATATATGCTTGTATTAAGATAACTTATTATATTTGCAAATAGTTTTATTGCAGTCGAGTGTTACAAACCTCTGCCTTCAGGGATTGCAAGCGTGACGAATATTATAATCATGCATAAAGCCGTGCTTATCTCGGCTAAGAATGATGACATTATGCGCTTAGAATTAATTATATTTATCTACAAAATCATTTACCTACTCAAGATTTTTTCTTTGAGGTATTCACGTGTTTCCGTCAATACACATCACACCATCACCTTAGCCATAGCATATATGAAATTACGCCTGTATTCTTTCTGTATTTCTAGATGAGTTCGACAGACGTGTGTCATCCAATTTTGCTTGGTTAAGTCCCATGTATAGGGGCGAGCCTATTTCGATCAACCAGGCATGAAACCAAACTTCACGCTGCTGCTGACAAAGGCCAAATACAATTTTTTTATAACACTGCTCGACCCAGGCACCGAAAACAGCTCTTGATGGTAAGCAGTAACGCTTGTGACCACTACACCCACAAGACAATATGAGTAAACCTTAGCAATAAATCAAAGTTTAATGCCAATCAACGCCCTACCCAAGGGGACTGGCGACCATGTCAGGGCGTTGCGTATGATACACCTAGAGCTATGATACTATTAGTCGGAGTCACGAATGGTCGTCACGACCCGATGCTTCCGCGTTGTATAACGATTTGTTAACTTTGAATGTATAATTAGCGAAATTTTTGCTGTAAACGGCTGTGAATAAGTGATTGAGTGATTCATTGACACCACCAAAACATATAACCACTCCAAATGACGGGTCATTTGGAGTGGCTATATGTTTTGGTGGTGACAAAGAGGTTGCTATCTAAAACTAATACACTTATATCATAATATAATAGATTTTAAAAATAAATGACTATTTCGTTTTAAATTTTTGGAACAATTACGGGCATAGATGGCTTATGACGATTGACTGCACTGCGTCAGCTGCGGGTTCCGTATTCGTTTCCAGGACGGAACAAATATGGTCTACAGATATTTCTTCAGTGTCTGGCTGTTTATGTATGAGAGTTTATATGTTAGTAAATGCACCAGCATACAGGAGAAATTCCTAGTTCGAGGCAACTTAAAAAAAACACACAAACAAATTTTCATCAAAAGACGCCATCGAGCAATGTAAAGAGCTCTACTTTCAGTCTTGATACCTATAATTTATTCTAATGAGAAATGTGATCACGACATTGGTGATGACTTTGATTCTTCGATGAATATTGCAGATTTCACAAAGAGAAAGTAAATAATATTTTATACCATTCCCCCTCTAAAAAGCTTATTTTATTCACTGAAAACAGTGAATAAAAAGCACTTTTAATCACTGTTTTGGTGTTTGAATTTAGAACACACCAATACATATTCTACCTCCAACTCAATGCTATACAACCTCCTTGCGCATAATATACTCGATGCAAACTTCTTGTGCAAAGAATATTCGATTTTCAAACTCCTTTGTCGATTTAATTTTGAGTTTGTTTATATTTAGGATTTTAATAATGATGTTGATTTTGGTCTAGGATATTTAGTGAATACTTATTTAGATTGTAGGTAATTCTAGTATTAATTGCATTGGTGCTTAGTTAATTATAATTATGTAACGTAACGGAGGTGGTCACTGGCGTCTGAAACACTACTTAGTACAGCTTAAATTTACAAAAAATGTGGAACCCTGAGGTTTCTCATTTTTTCAAAAATTTTAAGGTAATTAACCATTTATTTATTTATTATTATCCCTTGTGCTTTTTGCTGAAATCTTTCTTTTTCTCGTAGTCATGGTATAAAATATAGTATGCAACTCTTGAATAAAACGGATTTATATCGAGGACCATGAATCACTCGCGTCGCTCAGGATTCTAACACTTGAATCACTCGCTATGCTCGTGATTCAATCATCATGAATCACTCCCTACGGTCGTGGTTCAGTTTTTAGAATCCTTCACTTGTTCGTGATTCATCTATGGCCCTCGCTTTAAATCCGTCCTTTATTCACTAGTTGCATAATATACTATTACCATGTGTTAATATAACTTAACGAGGCAACGAATACTTTGTTATGCCTAAAACCTAACAGATTCTAACCATGTGCAATTCAATGGAAGACTGCAGGAAGCACAGGCTGATACGTTAGGCATCACACGCGAATGCATGGGGCATGGATGCGCGCCAAAAGTTCCTCCTTCTAGTGCGTGAGTGAATGTAACACTATAAGTTTCCTGGCTTCGAGTGCTGCCAAATATAGGCCTTGCAATTCATATGGACTATCCATAAAGTCTTCTGTCTTTGTATTTATATCGATGCATTAGAAGAAAGCGACATAGTTTACGGATTGTTTTAGGATTGGTGTTAGAACCTGTGAGGTTGGCACCATAGAAAGTAAGCCCCGCCCCAGGTTTACTGAATGGCTTATATTTTAACTCTTCATGAACTATTAATGAATTCCAAGACGAACTACTTAAAATCCAGTGTAGAACCTTGAATATTCTTTTGATATATTTATTAGAATATAGCCATCGGCAATCACCAAGTATTGACAATATATAATAAGTATATAACACGGGCGTTACATTATTTTTCTAAACTAGGAATATGTGCCTGCAGGAATAAATCTGTGTAACTTACTCGGGTGTTTGGGCTCACAGGCTGAAAGCAAACTGCTTTATTCTGGATCATGTTTTATTCGTTACATCAATGAAGACGAGACCTTTACGAAATGATATGAATACCTAAGTCATTGCCTATATATCATATCTATGTACAAACAAGAAGTTGATGAATTAAGAAGCGTTAGTAATAAGTATTTTCAACAATAAGTACTTGAAGTTTTTGAAAAGCTCCTCCTTCAACATTAGGTGTCTTAAGTCTATCGAAATATGCAAAAAGTCGCGTTCCACCTCTAATATATATTTTAAGCGAACTAAACAAAAAGTAACGTCTCCCATTCCTCAATATCTATTTCTGCATCAACCTTGCTCGTTACGCCTCTCTTACCCGATCGGTTAAACCTGCAGCATCACTGCGTTACCGTTCCGTCACGGCTGGTTACCGATCATTGGCGCTGCGTTGCTGGGTAACAGGGTAATAGACGTGGCTCTATTTACGGTATCGTGCTCTTGCGCAAGCCATTGTGTCGTGTGTTTGGATGTGATACGGTATCGGACACGGGTAGTATTGTCTTTTTGTTCACTTTTTCGGTTTTGTTGAGTTTTTCGCTTGTACAGTAATTAGAATATTTTCCTCGGGTGGCATGAAATGAAAAGACGCACAATTTAACTAGTGCTTAAATTAGCTTCACATCAAGCAATAGTCAAAAAAATTTCCATAAGTTACTCCAAATATACTTTTGTGATAAAAAATATGAGATGGTTACTGACTACTCGCTTATCTTTATTTTAAGCGACATTGGCAACATCATAGGAATGCAACCTTATTCTAATTCGATAACCACACACTGTACTACATTAAAACACTCATAAATAATCGCCCAGTTAAACCAGACACATAAGGATATCTTCGTCACAGCCATGCCATATACGTGTCAAACGAATGCATTCAATTCAATTGGCGGTGCAGCCAAGATGACCTGTTTACATTGATTAACATAATTAACACGATAATTAACATAACCAACGTTAACATTAACATACCGAAGTTTAAGAGGAAACGCGGGCGGAGAGCTCCGACTGCATATCTTAAATCTTCTTTTACTTCTTCTTCCTGCTCCATTCCCAATTTATTTGAGGTGGGCCAGAATGGTCTGTCCTTGGTTTTCAATGGTGGTACTCGTATATATTGCGCTATCACGTCTCTCTCGACAGTGGTTCACCAAGAAGCTGGTGGTCTCCCGCTTGTTCATAGCATGGTGTTGATTTCGAGCATTGTTTTCACGAGTAGCTATGTTCTCGTCTTTTAATGTTATCACTGACCATACCATCTAAGTCTGCTTTCTTCTTAGTCTGAATAGCCTTAGTAAAAAGTCATAATTTAAGGCTTGGCTCTCGCCTTTTTTCTCCTCCATTATTGGACCAATTTAATCAATATTACACAAACTGGATAAGAAGGATATAATATATACACAGTATAATGTGAGCCCATTTTTTTTTTTTTAATTTTGGTGTCCATATTTGTAAACTAGGCCCTAGTTGACAGCGCAACTTTGAGCATTTTTGAGGGTTCTAGGGTATCATCAAAAAAAGAAAATATAGTCTATGTCTTTCTTATTCAGTTTATGAAATATCTTTTAATTTGGTTCAATATTCGAAGGGAAAATAGAGGAGAATCAAACCTCTAATTATGACTTTTTACTCAGGAAATTCAGACGGAGCTCTGCTCCCGCGCTTCCTCTTAAAACATTAACATATTCTACGCTTAGTGAAAGCCAACGAATACTCCACGTTGCGTCACTATAATTAATTTTATTATGAACAAAGCGAGGTTGTGGACGTAATAAAATAAAAAGGTTAATAAATAAGACTGTTATACTGATTCATAAGGATATTTTTTGTTTCAGTGATTGCATACATTCGGGTTGCGTTTGCGGATGTCATTATGTTTGTTAAGCTCTAATTAAATCTCCGTGACTAGTTCTCTTTTCTCTTGAGCAGTATGAATAGATTAAGAGAAGCTGAATGCGCGAAAGCTTTCTGTAAAAAGTGTTAAGTCAAACAATCAGTGTACATTCAGTCTGTCAATCCATTAGTTATGTCTCCTCTCTTTTAAGCCATTGTTCTACCCTCTTTTGCAATAACATAAGATCACACATGTAGTTCCCGAAAGGTTAAGTAGAGGGGCACCTATACCCTACCTACCTGTACCCGGTTTTGAGCCAGTCTAAAATATAAAAATATGCGCCAAATAAATTTTACCTGGCGCACTTTATAATCGTCACACTGATATGCTTGATTTTAGACTATTTATTTATCGGTCATCTAAGCTCATTGTCAGCGTTAATAAACACAAAAAAATATTCACGGCTATCGACTCTGACCCTCGTGGCTTATTGAATTAACAATAAGTAGATATCAACCACAAAAAGCTTATAAAAAATGTTGAATAGTAAAGTGATTATTTAGCCCCAGTGCGAAGACCTTATAGGGGTAATTGTCGTACCAGCAACCCTGGTATAAAGTTATAGAGTGGATGGATAAGATTGGCTGGGAACCGAGATCTGAGGGAATTGTCTATGCCAAGCAATTCACTATTACGAGTAAATTTGTACATTAGTTAGGTCTTAATCATGTGATTAAGACTCAGGTTTGGCTTTTCCCGTAACACTTAAACTACATAAGCTCCTTCCTTATGCCTAGTTTCTAGGCGAATTATAGACGTAGTAAAAGTTTGTGATTACATTACCACATTAGCCCACCTTCAAGGATCATTACAAGCCCACTAATCATGCAATTTAAAACGTTTAGTTAAATAATAATGAATAACTTGATTGTTGAAACTCTTTAATTTACTCAAGGTGTAATTAGAACTTTAATGAAAGTAGGTTCCCATGGCTGCAATTTGTTTTAATGTCCCTAAATTATTTTAACTAATTTAATTTCTGGTATTAAAATTATGAAATATGGCTTTGTTTTATTTTAATTTATTGGAAAGCTATCAAAGAAAGTCATTCACGCGGACTAAAAGCCATAATATATGTGACCATATGGGTTTCTTTTTTATTTGGTTTTTTACATACCAAATAAAAAAGAAAAGAAAAGAGAGTCAGTAATAACGTGACGAACTACATGGCGGACAATATGGATGAAGAAGACGTGTTGCGCAAACACCAAGTAACATGGGACAGCGGCAGGAAGATTATATCACATGTCAACTAAATACATATAAAATTAACATTATTTATTAAAATCTCCCCCTTACAACTATCATTAAAGGTGTATACATAATGCGATGCGTGGTCTTAAAATTAACTTATATACTATATAAAACTATGAAAAACGTAATAAACTAGTAGTAGTTATGATATCTAACAGTAGTAACTTCTCTAATAAGTCCCCTAAATATAATATAATTTTTTGTATCATCTTCATATACCATGTTTTTAAGCAAATAAATATTATTCTATTCTATTCTATTCTATAAAAACATTAAATGTAAAACAACAACATTAATATACTGTAATCATCAATATAACATAAAATAAATAACAGTATTGTTACATAGATGTATATAAGCAAAAATATTATAATGAGAGAGTGCGAATTTCGCGAATTTGTGTAAACTTGAAAGGTACATTATTCCAAATGGCCGACGGCTGACCAAATACTCAAGTCAAAGTAGATTTAAACGTCGGTCAGGGCTCCAGAGAGAGGAACCTCCTGACAATACGAGCCGTGTCTAGAAGTACTACTTTCTGATTCAAGCCCTCGATCCAGCCGCCTTACGAGAGCCTCCTAAGATGTTGGTCGAGGCTCTTAGCTATTAAGCCATTGGCTGACACGACTATCGGTACAATGGTCGCTGCGACCACATCCCACTTGTAGACAACCTCGAGAGCCAAGTCAAGATATTTAATTTGCCTATCTTTCTCAGCTTTCACGAGGTTCCCATCATGCGTGACGGTTATGTCAACAATCATTGCAAGTCTCTCGATTCGGTCCACCACCACAATATCAGGCTTATTTGCAACAATAGTCCTGTCAGTGATGATAGACCGATCCCAACACCATGTGATATTGCCATTTTCGAGAACTGGGTCGGGCACATACTTATAGTACGGTACCTCCGATCCCACAAGAGAATATTTCAAGTTACTAATGGATAATCCTGGCTACAAGGTTGTGCCTGTGCAAGTACTCTTCTCAAGCTAGAAGAGAACAACGAGTGGCGGATTGATTCACCCGGGCGGTGATATGCCCGACAGATTTCAACCGTGCCATCCTTCATAATAAATCTCCGATAGTTAAATATTATTATAAAAAAAACAACCAAGTGCGTGTCGGGCCATGCGCAGTAAAAAAGTAAAAACGAAAACTAGCGGTATCGACCAACTTTGTCACAGATAGAAGTCGATAGAATTGATTCGCTTCAATGAAAGATTAAGGTCGACTGCACGCTGTTTTTCACAGATCTCCCATTGAGTGAACGCATTGTCTTTACTTTTACCAATAATATTTACGTAACTCAATTAAATATAATTTCAAACACTACTCAAGTTAATGCAAAAATCTGATTAAGTTTCATAATATTTAATTTGTGCGGAATAATTTTCCGGTTGTCGGACTTATGAAACTTGGGCTCTGAAATCTGTGTAATTTTTCAAGGTGCATTTTGTAGTTTCCAAAATTTTATTATACTTATTTAGGTACGGCTTGTTGTAGGCTTATAGACTATTTGTTTCAAAATACAATGGTTATTTTATTCTGATTTTCAAAATTAACGAAAGTTTGTTTTTCCTTTGTTGTTTAAAAATGGAAATACTGCCTGCTGTTTTATTAAGTCCATAAAATAAATATTTTATTGCGAAAAGTATTATTTCGTGATATTTGTTTCTAAATTTATTTTGCACTAACAATATTTTTTTATTTATTGCAGGTAAGCACCAGTTCCGACACACTAACTAAAAGCAATGACGGTAAACGTTCAGCTAATTACTCACATACGACTAACAACAATTATTTTCACCTTTTGTAAACCAAAGAAGCAGCAATTCTTACTCACTAATTATCTGAAATTCGGCAAGAGTATTGCGTTAATGATAGCTCACGATTTTAAACGATTATTTAACTTGATTCTTGTGAAAATAGTAAAAAAATGTACTGACGCAATCCCGCAAGATGGCCGTCGATGCAATGGGCGAATTCCCGCCGTTTCTGTAACTTTTTTTTTCATAATAAATATGATTTTTGATTCTAAGACTTTTATGCCCGTTATATAAATACGAAAAAAAAAGTTATCTAACCATTGTCGAGTTTTGACAGACGATTTGTATCGAATCAAAAACTCATCTTGCTGACATAATCTCTCGATCTATTGTTGATCGGAAATCGATTGTTTCATAATGATTGTCGAAATCGTTCGGTTGGTTGGTAATCGGAGGATGGTAGATTGTGGTGTCGGTTGTGCGCTATTCATATATTATATGGCATTTCTGTGTTAGTTTAACTGTAGCTATATGTTGGATAGCGATTATTTCCGAAAACTAATTTTTAAATTCCGAAAAAAATACTATTGTTAGTAAGAATAGTGTTCTAGCTCAATTATCATGTATTTATCTAACCTGTGTGGTTCCAAAAATTCACACTCAATTTATTATTCCGTAAAATTTACTGCACTTTGTCCATATATACCGATGTCATAAAATTATAACAGCACTTGTAATTCACGACAACACACTAATTGCTACGCGAGTTCCTTAAATTATATTATACCATAATATATTGAGCTATACAATGAGTTACCGCTCGTTTTTCCTTGAGCACTCCCTTCACTGAGCCCTTTGAACTTTGCTTTAAATCGTGCTGCAAAAACGTGGAGCATTAGAAACACAAATTAAAGTAAAGATGAGTTTTCGAGTGTCAAGAGCGGTACCAAATTGACCCCGGAATCTAGGCAACTATTAAATCCCAAATATCAAACAGCAACTGTCTGTTAACGATTGGTTGTTAACTAGTCTATGAAGTAGCTTAGCGGATTATGAGAGGAACTGTGTAGAAGTCTGAAGTGGTGTAGCAATTCAACAATTTTATATTTGCTAGAAGATGTTTCGAATTCGTCCGCGGTTAAGGGGTAGTGAACTAGACACGATATGATCACGTCTGCGGGTCAAACTTGGCCAACGATCGCCAAGGATAAAGAAGTTTGGAGGGAGAAAGGAGAGGCCTTTGTCCAACAGTGGGCACTAATTAGGCTAGCAAAAAAAGAAGAGGTTACTTATTTACATTGTTATATTTGTATTGTGAAGCCGTTATAACAATTACATAACAGGCTCGGAATGCAATCAAAACTTGTACAATTTAATCACGACAAACAATATGGAAGTTAAAGAGCAAAGATTTGATCAACCGATCCAGAAACCAGTCGAGCAGTAAGACAAACACTCATAAAGCTTCAGAGCTATCTAGGCGTGAATGGGACTGAGAAATCAACATGTTCATGAATGTTCGGTAAGAATTTACTGCAGTCGTGAATTCGTGATAGTGCATACTTATAACAGTTTGGTTTCTCTCCGCCTACTAATGACAGGGCAACCCGTTTTCATATAGGCGATAATAGCCACAAGGAAACTAGCGGGGAAGGAATAAATTGATAGATATTAACCGATAAAGGGCTCATCTCGATATTTTATGACAGTAGACTCTGCCCTTAGTAACGTATTGACCCAATAATGGCCAAAGTTCAAAAGCTCGAGGACTACATTGCCAAAGTTGCGAGAAACACCTGGACGTTCAGAACCTGGAGTTATGGCAGAATTAATAGGAAGCCTATACCCAGTCGTCGGACATTCCAGGTTGCAATCATGATGAAAATCTGCCCTACTCCAGTACTATTAGTAAGAGCATGGAGTCACCTCCATTAACTTGCTTTAGGTGCCTTCGGTGCAGGAAAACAAAATGGGAACAAAGATGTACACTTTTCTAGAATTAGCAAACTATGTTATTTAATTTTTACACAATTTCTATTTTGCCATTTTATAGGTTTGTTAGCGTATTTTTAGCATCTAGATAACATAATGTTTCTAAATGCTAGTTAGAAAACAGTGAATAGCTAAAATTAGAAATTCCGTTCGTCTACATTATTTAACATACAAATACATAATATTACTTATAGCTAGCATATAGTGCATAAATTATATGAGCCGAAGCGAAAGCAGGCAGCAGTATCATAACTGTCTACAAACTTATATTTACGGTCAATCAAGACGTTTATTACGTACATTTGTTCGGAGATAATGTTTTTGGGAGCTGCAAAGTTAAGTTGGTAATGTGGTTGATTCGAGTACGATAATGCTGAATGTTTCCGTGCGATTTCTATCCTGTATGTAATGAGCTGTGCGGATTATTGGTCGGTTTTTCTCGAGTATTTGATGTATCTATACGTAAGTGTGGTGATTTGGACCCAGAGGAGTAATTCATTTACTGATCTACTTAGTGCTTGCTGTAAGCCGGAAGAATCTATAATTACATAGGTACCAGCATGTAACTGTCCCACTGCAGATCAATGGTCTCTGGCGATTTCCAGGTTTCCCAACGATGTTTTTCTTTACCTATGTCCCAATGTCTAAGATAACCTTAGAAAGTACGTACATGATTGATAGTCATTGCTTCTTGTCCGGGTTTAAACCCAAAACCTCATGCATGAGAAGCGAAGTTATATCACTGAATTTTAATTAAATGTAAAGGTCTTTTCTAAAATAGCCAAAAGCCAGGCAAAAAAACATCAATGACCCAAAAGCGTATCTTTCATCAAAATTATTTCAACCGAGACAACGTGACAGTCAATCAAAATATTTACAGCCAACCGTTTCTTCGCACACTGTCCAACAATATGAAAAGGTCACATTCCCAGAAGAAGTCGATAAACAAACTAATCACCATCGAACGATCACCACTGAAACACCATCACATGAATGATCGACTCGCCCCAGTTTAAACTGATCTCGCAGCTCGTGATCCCCCCATAAAGATGACAGATTGACATCAAACTCGAGTATTTGTGTCGCAACTGAATGGCAAATAAATGACATGGTTAATAGAATGCTGTGAGAAGTGTGAGGAATCGTGAATGAGAAATTAGGTGAAGTTCATAGCAATAATGTTACGGAGACGACACCACTTGGTAATTTTGTAGTCCTAGTATCTATTCTGCCTGGAGGAGGTAGATGAGATCCTTGCATCGATTCTCCAATGTTGGGGCGGTCGTGACCACATCATGGTTACAAAATTTTTCGAAGACTACATCTCTAGGTTATAATGTGGGCTTTGTACTTCACCATTCGCCTAACCTTTTCCCTGTGGTAGGAATCACCTTCCATTTAGCCGGATATAATTATTTACAGGATCTGAATGCCTATCTCAGGCCCCTACTAAAAAGGCATATTTGCCTTTCGTCCTGAATAGCATAAGTCTCTCTTTTTCACAACAGAATCATGATGGCAGTAACACGTCATTAGTACTCTGACTTCCAAACAAAAAAAACCAGGTCCCTAAAAAAAAATTAACGATTTGTTTTTTTCTGAACCGTAAATGTATCTGGAGTCCCATGCATAGGGATGGTACAGCTGCCAACAATGAAAAAAAATCTGGTAATATCTTTACAGATATTACGTTCTACAAGCATACAATCAATTTTACCACAATCAATTTTGCATAGTTTACGAGTAGGTAGATAACATAAATTCCCCAAGTCTTCTATCGTTCACTTCTGTGCTTACTGCACACGTCAAATATAAAGACATAGTGTCGTGAATGCGGTAACGGGTTCCGCGTAACGGTGACCACATCGTCGACGACTCGTCGCGTGCCTCAGACAGCGCATGCCACGAATTATAGTGCGATTCCATGTATTCAGCTGATTGCTGTTAATGACCGTTGGTTAATTAGTTGGATTTTAGGTGACTGTACTGTTATTGAGCGAATACTTGTGGACAAACCGTTGGTCAATTAACTTACAGAGTGATGGAAAGCATAGCACACCTAAGGGCTTCAACTTAGCAGAAAAAAAAAATTGTCTCTTACTCTTTTTCTCTACCCTAACTTGTTCCTTATAGGTGTAATTTTATCAATAAGACACACTTCTTACAAATCTCAATTCTATCCAGTTTAACCAAATGTTAATCCAAAGCACGCCATGTAACCATTCATCGACACTCCCCACCGCTAGCATTCATCATAGTACAGGCAGAGTTGCCACAGGCGAGTCCACTTCCTGGTCATTAGCATTCAGTGGGTGTCCGCGCAGTTATCACTGCTTATGTAAAGGTTGCTTGCCCCGCGTACCCTGCAAACGCAGCAATGGAACTTATCTTATAGATCCTTGCGAGATCGATATCACTGCAGCCTCAATGTACCTGGGAAGAATGTGGATCAGTATTATGGGACCAGTTGCTTGAAGATCATATCTGGCTTCCAGTTGTGTCTGCTTGGCTTCCGAATTGGTGTCAACTTAAATTTACAAAATCTGAACGATGAATCTTGGTCGCATGTTATCACATGAAGTTCTTTTGGAGACGTAAAACAAACAGTAAAGGGTATTCGTAATATTTATAGTTTATTTAAAAGCTGAGTACTTAATTATTTAAAGTAGGTAAGCTATTATACCAGATTTATACCAGTCTTCTGTTTTCTCGGTAACTCAAACAAGAATTCTTTTTTCCTTAAGCCAAGGACCAAAGGGAATATGAATATAAAATTTCTTCCAGTTTGTTCCCTTACTAGCACAATAATCCTATTAATCAAACATACACATTAGTATGTTGATAGTCAGTTTGAATGTGAATTGCCGATTATCTTCCTTAGGCTGACATCCAGATGCTCCATCTTGCTTGCATTTTCATTTGGCAAAGGACTTTTAGCCAACGGCCACACTATGGCCAAGTACCACCTGGACCCGAATACGTTTAGCAAATTTTGTCTCCATTCCGAATAGTTCCATAGTTCAGGGAACTTAGACTCATAAGCAGTCACGCCCCTGACTGCATTTCTTAGATGATAGAAGAACAAATAACCCGAATACATTATGCCAGCCAAATTCATAAACAAATAGTAAACATACAAGTCGACGATGCCCATGGGTTCATTAGTCACACAAATGAGCAGCGGGTTAATGATGCGAAGTAACCGCAAAAGAATCCAGGCATCTTCAAATTTCGTTGCTATGAAGTAGTAGTTGTAGTAAGTTGCATACAACATTGTCATCATCATATATCCAAAGAAGAGAATGTAGTATCTCTGATTGTACAAGCCGATGCAACGTGCAAAGAAGAAGCAGTGATGGTCCCGCTTTCTGACGCACACGTTACATTTCGTGCAATGCCAACTGTTCGCCGGCCGGAACATTTGACAGTATTCGCAGTATGCGGTTCCATATGTTTCGGACTTTTTCATACATGCTTTTGTCATCGTGCTAAAAATCATATTCCCGACACCGTTTATGAAGCAGAATATTATTAAACAAATGTGCATCAGTTGTTTTGCGATACCAGCTTCGATCATCACCACCATATTCGGATATACTATAGTTAGTTGGATCAAAATAAATGCAGGACACATCAGGCACACAAAAATATAATAGAGTGATCTTGCAAACATGTTTTCTATGAAGGAGCTTCGGCGAAATCAATTAATTGTATGCAATAATTAATAACCACAATTTCTGCAACGCTTATGGAAATATCAATAATCTAATTTGTAAACGAAATTGTTTGTCAATATTTAAACCCAGTACCTGTCTTGAGATTGACAGTGACATTTGACAAGATGCGAAAATCTTAAATAGCAACTGCATTGTATCAAACCAGTTTTAAATATGAAATCCTAAGAAGTTGATCTTGATATATTTTGACCGCAGCGTGACTCAGGAAAACAAGTCTTACGAATATATTTTGTGTATCGGTTTTACGTGGTATCCACGTACTTATATCTCAACGAACATTTTATGTAGTTTAATTTAGTGTTACTATTAAATAATAAACTATGACAGAAAACGATTCGTCCTTGTCTACTCCATTTGTAGAGGAATAACCTTGGACAGGATGCAGGTCCCACATGCTTGAGTAATATTTCTTCGTACAGGGTGACTTTTGATTCGTTGGCAATAGTGTCGAGCGTTATAATACTCGTAAAGACGAACAACTTTCACTATAGGGTAACTCTCTCATACAAATGACAAAATAAATTCTTTGATCATCAAAATTTGCGTTCTAAAAAGCGGATGAAGAATATTTGTACCCAAAAATAAACACGCAAGGGTATAATATGCCAGTACCTAGCTAGCAAATATGTGCAAAGTACGTACCGTTGCGCCGGCGCACGATCCTGGCATTTAGGTTCTTTACAAGTCTGCAACTGACAGTAAGCTTTCAGAAGCAGTATTGAAATGTTTTACTATATTAAAATTGTTTCGGATAATAAGAATATTTATAATATCATCTATTACTTATCCAATAGAGCCACAAACAAGGTTGATCTAGTGTTAAAATATATTGTATGAAGAGAAAATAAGCGATATCTCTAGGAGTTAGTAAATTTCTATTCTCAGTTTATTTCTATCTTGCATTTAGACCGTGAACACTTCAACAGTAAAACACAAGATATTCCTTTCGGGGTGGTAAAAGAAAAAGTAAGTTAGCTTATCATTAATTTATTTAATAAATATAACCAAGTACCTTTTTACATGTCTTAGAACTATTAAAAGTATTGGCCATAAATTGTTCACTTAAATAGCAAAACTATTTTTTTGAAGGAGGATAAAAGGTATTTTATTTTTATTTATTAGTTTATCCTCGCACTGGAACGCCTTGCAGCAATAACACGAATGGAGCACAAACTTGTAATAGATATATAAAACATTTATTTAGTGTACTCAAAAGACACAGCACAACACATATAATCATTGTTAAATTATTTTAATTTACATGTAGGTAGGCCAACATAAGCAAAAACAAGTTGTACACATGCAAGTCGACGATTCCCATTGGTTCAGATATCACAAAAATGAGAAGCGGGTTCATGATGCGAAGTAACCGGAGTAGTATCCAAGCTTCTCCATACTTCATCGATATGAAATAGTAGTTGTAGTAAGTTGCATACAGCATCGAGATCATCAAGTGTCCAAAGAAGGGAATGTAGTATCTCTGATTGTGCAATCCGATGCAACGTGAAAAGTAGAAACGGCGATGGTGTCGTTTTTTGACTTTAACTGTTCGCTGGAAGCAATATTTCACAGGATTCACAGTATACGCTTTCAAAAGATTCAATATTGGAGCTGTACTTGATATCTAGACATTGTGCAGTCGTAGTTTTAGTTCCCATGGCATATAACAAAATTACGACAATCCTTGATCTGTCACTATAAGTGATAGTACCAAAGCACCGTTTTATCGCCATTACAAGACATATCTCGTTGCAGGTCCATTAGACCACCATTAGAGCCATATAACTGATGATCGATGGCGTAAAAGAACAATAGCCATTTTCTTCATTGTTATTTATTAGCGATAATAGCACCTATAATGTATCTCATAAAGTCGCAAATTAAGTGGATTTGGGGTGTCGAAATGTTGGATCCGTGGTCGAAATTGATGATGCGTTGGTAATTGGTATGATATTGAAGAATGATGATGGTAGGAATGGAAGTAGAGTTCGTGAAAAGGAAAACTATCATGGTGGAATATTGTATGATGGATGGTACATACTTAAAAAGAAAGATGTGGGTTTCTAAAAGATTGTATTTATGAGTCTTGAAGCATCGCAGTTTTCTAAGGTAGATTGCGAAAAAGCGACAGCTCAAGGATTTTGACATATTCTATTCTCGAGTCATCCCCATTGCACATTGAGACAGTGACTGCTAAGCCTTCTGGTAGAATATTTTGAGCTTCTGAAACTGAAAATCACATCAACCTCATTTCGCGACAGTAGAAGAAAAAGTAGAGTAGCTTAACATTATGTATTTATTTAATAAAATAACAAAAACCACGTTTTCCACTCTTAAAAAAATTACGATGAAGTTTTCACTTAAATAGCACAGCTTCTTCAAGCCAGTTTATCATCTTTCGGTAAAGGACTATAACACAGCGGCCACACTATGGCCAAGTACCATCTAGTACCGAAAATGTTCAGCATATTTTGTTTCCATTTCGAAGAGTTCCTTAGTTCAGGGAATTTAGACTCATAGCAAGTTACACCCATAACCGAATTTCTTATCTGGATGTAAAATAGACAACTCGAAAATAATAAAAGGCACACGTTCAGTATCATGTAGACCACAAACATGTTTAGTCCTGGCAGTAGTTTTGGTACGTACTTATCTTCCTTATCTTTAAAGTTCAATATTGCGAAGTAGTAGTTGTAGTAAGATATGTACAGCAATGTGATTACCACGTATCCGAGGAACAGAATGAAGTATCTCCGGTTGTTGAAGCCGATGCAGCGCGAAAGGAAGAAGCAGTGGTGGTCACGTTTTCTGATACAGACGTTACATCTTATGCAATGCCAACTCTTCGCTGGGCGCAACATTTTACAGTGTTCACAGTACCTTCCTCCATTAGACACGGGGCTTTTCAACCTGTTCAAACTTGAGTCCATGACCATGCTATAAATCACGTTCCCAATAACGTTAACGAACAAGAATGCTACTATGGAAAGGTGCATCGCCTGTTTTGCAATACCAGCCTCAAACCTCATGACAAGGTTCGGATATACGATAGTTATTTCAAAGATAAAGATCCCAGGAAGTAGCATAAATATTAGACAATAATATTGCAATTTAGATTGTGTTTTCGAGATAATGTATTTCGTAAAAGACATTTTGTGAAATCTTCAACATTAATAATACCGCGTGAAAAACTTTTCAAATTGAACTCTTTATTCTTTTGACTTTAGTGGATTAATCACCCTTTAAAGTAGTAATATTTGCTAAGAGTCACTACAATATTTTATAAATCTTGTAGGGAGCTTCGGTCTTGACATTGACAGTGTCAGTGAAACAATTTTTAAATGTCAATTAATTTTAGTGAAGTCCGAATGTGAACTTGGTGTAAAGGTTTTAATCTAATATTATTTGTTTTCAGAGATATCCTTCTTATAATCGTCTTTTATGAGACTGAATATAAACTTTTATAATTTTTATATCATAATTAATTGAGACCTACAGAAAGAACATGTCTTACACTTGCCCAAAACTGGGAGATATGGAAAGAAAAAGGCCTTGGAGTGGGACATGCTGAAAATAAATAAATAATTAATTAATCTTGGCTAATAGTTGTGGAATAATGCTCCCTAATTAAAATCTTCTTCAAGTTGAAAATAACCATACAATATATCAATCATGTAGGCCAATGATGCGGCAACTACCATCATTATAGTAATAGAACAACGACGGTAACATCTCTCTACATGTTATTACAGATCGAGAACATAATCATCACGCTAATGGTAGCCAACCATAGAAATGTGTTGAGCAATGCTTGTCATGGCTACTGAGCTATCGTTCGATAATGTGTGGTGTATCATGATGGGTGTATCGCTTTCATATTTTAGGTATGGTATAGTTTTCCAGTTGGAATTTCTCCGTAGCAGTCCGGAGTTTGAAAGGTGGTGACACTCTGATGCCTCGGAAGCACGCAAAGCCGTTGATCGTGCGTCTGTTCTCTCCTCGGTAGTGATGGGCTGCCATCCCATCGCATCGAACTAAGAGAGTGGGGGCAGAATATGTGTTTTGAAAATTTTGTATACACAATCGTGAACTACGACGAATCACGGGATGCATGACGAAGTCGTATATGGCGGCATACAACGCAACTGTCGGCTTTGTGACAAAAAACAAGGCAGAAACGGCGAAGAAGGGAAAGCCAGTCTTCTACACACCTGACGAGGACCCAATAGTGGTGGTTGCACGATGTACTGAGATAATGCTAGATGACAAGATTCTCGAGATGGCCCAAACTATCTCGGGAACGGACTCCATAACGGACTGGGACATCAAAAATATCAAGTGGGTAAACGGAGTTCCGGGGTGCGGAAAAACGACGTGGGTGGTTAGCCACTTCGATGGGGAGAACGACGTGGTGGTAACCACGACAACTGAAGCGGCCAAGGATCTGAGAGGAAAGCTCTCGCACCGCATCGGCGAAAAAGCCAAGACCAAGGTGCGAACTATGGCCTCCGTCCTAGGAAGTGGATTCAGGAGGGGAGACAAATGCCAGCGTTTGCTGGTGGACGAAGCCCTCATGAACCACTTTGGGGCCATAGTTATGGCTGTTAAGTTGTCGGGTGCAGACGAAGTTGTCCTCATCGGGGATGTTAACCAGCTGCCATACTTGGACAGAGAGAACCTTTTTCCACTAAGGTATACCCGTCCAGGCATGGTGGCCACAATCACTCAGGAGTTGCTTTGTACTCACCGGAGCCCTATGGACGTAGCATACGCGCTCAGTGAAATCTACGGTGGGATCTACTCGTCGAAGACCTGCACGAGTAAGATTCACTCCCTGAGGGTGTGTGGCTTCACGGGTGCGGACATCCCGAAAAACTCCCAGAACACGCTGTTCCTGGTCCACACTCAGGAGGAGAAATCCATTCTGGGTGACCAGGGATACGGATCTGGCGAGGGTGCCCGCATTCTGACCATACACGAATCTCAGGGTCTCACGTATGAGCGCGTAGTCATCATCAACTCCCGCAAAGACAGAATTCGTGCATGACAGCGTCCCCCACGCGGTAGTAGCCGTGTCGAGGCACACATCCAGCTGTGTCTACTACACGGATGACGCAAGTGACGCCATCGGTCGGTTCATTAAGAAAGCCATGGGTGCACCAACAAAAATAGTTGTCGACTACAATCTTCAGACAGCTATGCTGCACCGAAACATGGCGATCGTGGAGGCGTTGTTGACTCTCCATAAAACCCTAACCTCTTCCCCATTCACTAACAATATATTTAGTATGCTGTAAAATTAAGTTAAGACTAGTAATAATACATAATTAAGCTTAATTTAAGTTTTAAGAATCTTTGTAGGTTAAGTGTATAATAGTTTGTTACCCCCGGCCATTGGCGTCCTATCAAGAAGTCGATGGGATCGGGCGCCGAGAGGCTGGGGGCTGGTCTTAGCTTAATGTTTGTCAAGAAACTATTCATTGCACACCTCATTTTATTTTCTCCTTTTCACTCAGGGTGATGGACCCTACTTGATTATGTTTAGAATTTAAGACAAAAAAAAAAAAAAAAAAAAAATTGTGACGGCTCTAATAGAGCGGAGTTTCTGAAATAAAATAAAAAAGCAGAAATGCATTAGTAGCGAAAATTAAAAATATAAAGTAAAAAAGGGCGCGGACAACTGGTCCGCGGTAGTATAATTTGTAAAAAAAAAACCCCTTAAATACCAATAAGGAATCATAGACAGCCGTAAACAAAACAAACCTACAGGTCAGTTACTCAACAAGTCCATCACAAATAAAAAATATAGATCTACGTGATGATCACTGGGCGCACTTTGTGAAATATTGAATTTAATAGGTAACCACAAAAGGCCAGTTAATGCAATTACGCAAGCAACCATGGCAAATGGTTTTGCAAATGTACGTGGAGGATAGCCACGTTTCTGATCCCCTGAGGGTTCAAAGGTATACAAATGCAGGTACACTGAGACTTAGAAAACAGATGTATCGAAGATGACCAATTAGTTGTTAGAACTGGTTTACAAATTGCCCCAGCGATTTGGACACTGATTTCTCATTGTCTAATTAAAGAACTCAATATTTAAAATAACCTTTCATTTTTTTTTAGAGACACTTGGGGTGGAAGTCTTTCGGGTAAAATGATGATGGAGTATATCCATCATCATTTTACCCGAAAGACTTCCACCCCAAGTGTCGCCACATTGGCCGGTCCCATGCGACTTGCATCCAGTGGATTCCCTCAACCTTCACTAGGTCATCGGTCCACCTAGTTGAAGGCCTTCCAATGCAGCGGCTTCTTATTTGTACATTCACGCTGCCACTAAAGTTTCACAATATTTCGGGCTATTTTTATTTAAATTCACAGTCTAAGACATCAGAAATATCTTTCTGTGATTTTCCTAGCTCCGATAAGAACACATGTCTATGCAGCCGTCCCCATCACAGATATGATTTATATCTTTTGCATAATTAGATGACGCGATTATATGTACTTCGCGTGCCAAAAAACGGAGTAAAGTTATGATAAATGTTTTTCATTTAGCATTATCAGCACCGGAAATCCACCGAAATCTAGAAAGCAGCAAAAAATATTGTAAAATTATGTAACAATTTGAATTTCTATTCCAGTGTAATCATTTTTCATATTATTAATTTCAGTCTTTAAAAATCAATATATTATTGATTAACCTTTTCACGCGGCTACGTTTCCATGGCCTGGTCATAGGAACACTACCTTTTATTTTACGGGATAGAAAATAAGTAGTCTATGGCACTCGGCGATATATTGCAGCTTCCTATCAGTGAAACAATTTTCGTTATTTTATATTCAATTAATGATGAAGTTATACAAATCAACATCATGCCTGATTTCTCTTTTGTTGAAGTACCGAGTTTGTAATATCCGATTATGGGTCTCCCAAGTTTACCATATATAGCTGTAGGAAATATGCTAAGATGTAACTAGAGAGTTTAGCCTGCCATTACCGATACTTACCTCCTTAGAAATTACCTTCTAAAGTGGGCACTCAAAGGTCGGGTTAAAGTTGTATAACACGGTAATCATGGGCACATTCCATCAACTTACAAGAGAGAAAGTGTTCTTCCCTATAAGTGTTACACGCAATTTCATCGTTTATGAATCTTTCAGTTGGTCACGTATCATTGTCACGCTTGTTAAAGAAGGGCTGGAAAGCTTCGCAATCAATACTGTTATGAATCACTTTTAGATTGATGATTTCTCTGATAGCTGAACTGTCGTCTTGAGTACCATCGTCCAACTCTTAGCCTAACTTCTGAAGCTGAATATCAGCCATGAAGCGATTGTTTTTCCGACCTCCGCAAGCTTTTTACTGAGTTACACTGTACCCCCTGGTAAGACTGGTTGTTTGGATTTGGACTACTCGTAACGAAACTCAAAACTGAAAAGAAGTAGTAGCAGGATTTACGAAATGTATCAAACTGTTATTGTCGCATCTTTACCTATACGATTGCTTCTATACATGGCGTGCTTTAACGTTGGAATTCTTAAATATAACTTCTTCCCCCAAGTATTAACACTAAAGCGAAAGCATCGTATCAAAATATTCACCCAGCAATTTATATACAACCAGTAATACACCTGTGTTTAGATAATATGGTAGTATGGAAACAAATATGATGAAAGTTTACGTGTAACTATAGCGGCGGTAACACGCGATCGTATCAAATTGCAAACCCGATCACGTAATAGCATTTCGGTAGAACACAGTTATGTCAGACAATAAAACTGTACAGTAGGCTCACGATATTGTTGCCCTATCAAAATCTATATAGATAATATCCTATAAAAATAATATTCTCCGAAGGGGTAGTGCGCTTTATAGATACATGATGCTCTTCTCATGGAAGAAGATGGATATTGCTTGGAAAAAAATGTAAATAGTAACAAGCATGATTATATTTTACAAATAGTAATGTTATAAATGCAAAAGATTGGATGGATGTATGTGTGTTTGTTACTCAATCACGCTTAAATGGCTGGACAGATCTGGATTAAATTTGGTACAGAGTTAGATCATACTCTGGAATAGCACAAAGGCTTTTCATCCCGGTAGAATGTTCCTTTGGGATGATAAGATACTTTTCAAGCGGGCGAAGCCGCTGGCAAAAGCTTGTTTTTAATAAAAATATTAGTAAGAGAGGATTGGGCAAATAAACTTTCGTTCACAATTTGCACACTGCATTGCTTGAATTTCTGACTTTTTGGCACTGTTGTCTCTTGCAATATGCAATCGTTCCTGTAGCGATTTTACATGGTACTTCTGCATTAATCTGTTCTGTGGCAACAGTAATGGTATTATTGAGTTTAACTGTAGCCTGATGATAGCTTGGCATTGCAAGTTTCAAAATATTCGGCTCACTGGTAGCGAACTTACTGAGTACTTAGTAACTGACCTTATCTCAGTAATAATTGGGTTTCTACACTTCAGTCTTATGGGTTTCTTCCTTGTATTGCAGACATCTGAAAAGGTATTATGAAGGCAAGAGGTAGCATTTGAAATTAAATGAACTGTCTGGAATTGCATGGTTGGAAACAGATGAATGCAGTAATCATAGATGATGGTAATGGGTCGGAGGTCTTAGGCATTCTAAATAATGTTAACTGTTCATTTCTTCATAGTAGATTTTAGGTATATATCAAGATTCTCGCACAGTATAGCTTCATGCGATGACAAATTCTTGAGACTTATTTTTCTTTCTTTCTTTTAGTATCATAAGGAAAGGCAACACAGAAGCACAACGCAACATTATCCAAGCAAAAACAGATAGAAAATAAATTGCTTAAAAAACTTTATCAGATTTGTAATAACATAGCAAACCTATGGGAAAGTCAGTTCCCATGGCTGATATAATGATGATGGATGGAAGCTCAGTAATAGTGGCTCATGATATAATACTTAATCTCCATCGTTAATCTTTTACTGTGAAATTGTACGTGATCGATAACTGTTTGAAAGTTTTTTAGAAGACATAGTAATTTTGTTCTATATGGTTTTAGTTGGTAATATTTATTCCAACTTAACGTTTGTCCAAACCAAACGTTTATTCAAACTTTCAGCTCAATTGGATGGGTATAGCTGTTTTAAGATTCAGTAGCAAGATTTGACTCATATATACTTACTAACAAGGCAAATTATATAAAAGCTTGTAAAAAGAAAGATTATGAGGGTTATACGCGTGTGGTATGGATGAGATTGACACAGGACATGAAAAAAGAGACGCTTATGTCCAGCAGTGGGCAAAGTCGGGGTGTAGATGATGATGATGACGTGGGTAAATCGGCCGTTCGTAATAAGCCTGACCTTATGCTTGGAGGCTTTAGAATAAGTGGAATAATCGAAGAAAGGTTAAACAAAATAATTCTCCATCAGTTAGTGTTACAGATATTTATACGCAGATGACTTCATGCCATGATGACCGATCCGGTTGTTGAAAGTTACGAGTACAATAACCACTTTGCAGTTACTTTTTAGTGCATATGTTATGAACATTGCTACCAAATAAAGGTTTGTCTCAGTTCCTACTACTGGGATGACATCAACGCCATCTATGTCTTAAATCTATAGCATTTAAAAGACACACGAATATACAAACTGCTTGACTGCCTCTTTGGTCTAATGATTACAAGCGCTACTGCTGAGGAAGAGGACCTGGTTGATTCCCGAGTCGGGGAAAGTGGGTTTTTATTGGGTTTTCCATCTGGAATTTCTTAGTAGGAGCCCGGGGTCTGGATTTGTGATTGATGGCAATAGTTTCGCGAGTATAAGTGCATCTCTCAAATTGCTAATCAAAGCTACTTTGAAAGCAAAGTTTGTGAAATTTCCCAATGAAATGATGAAACTGTATCGATTAGTTTTAGAATGGAAGAGTTTATTTCTTCATAATAATTTGGTCCATCTGATTGTATAGTAAACGACAATTGATTGCTACTGACATAGTTAAAACCTATTGTTAATAGGACAATAATATTGGTAGATTCGAAGATACAATTATAGAAATTGGCGAAATTATTGTATTGTTACATTATTTTTAATAAAACATAATTGGATTGGGTTAAGTGTGGTTGCAGCAATGTTAAATTGTACAGCAATGTTAAGGTGTGGCAAAACTTATGTTATTAATAAAACTGACTATTACTGTAGTAGTGATGACCCACTTTTGACTTTGAAAGTGCTGGCTTTTCTTCAGGTCCTTTAGATGATAATGTATCAAATGTATTTGGAAATCAATGAAATAGCCTCGTAATCTATATTTGATATGTATTATTTAAAACTGATGCTGCATCATAGTATTTATCGAAAGCCGACGCTGTTTTTACCCGAATGCCGAAGGAGGGTTATTTAGAAATTGCTTACATTAGGTAACTTAGCTACAACAGCAATATATGGAGCTGATACTGGTGATATTAATACAATGATTTCTGAAGTTGCACATAGATAGATTTATTATTGATTTGTTTACCCTCGCACTGGAACGCCTTGCAGCAATTACACTAATGGAGCACATAGATACTTAACCTAGTACAATAGCCTGAACACGACGTAGTTACCTCATATTTAAGCACCTGAATTAATTAGATTTCTTTCAATTATAACATCGAATACTAATTGAATATTCGAGATGCCTTAGGCAATACAGATCGTCAATACATTGCAGCATACAAATTGATTTTATTGTTCCCTTTGTTAACCAGACAAAATAAATGAGACAAATTGGTCAGTTAGCTTTAATTAATTGACCAGAAATTATATTAAATTGACCGCCTTTGGAAGTATCCTTAATAATGGTGTAGTTGATAAAATTAATTAGTCTTGTTTAGCATAGAGGTCGGGCCTAATGAATATTATAAGAACATGCATTAATTATAATTTTAGAGGCTGTTTTAATTCATTTCATTGCTGAATTTAGGCTTTGTTTTACCATGATGTGAATGGAACCGCAAACGAAAAGCCATAAAGAGTACCTATACCTAACTTCAACAGAAAACTAGCGCTTGGTGTCTAACGCCCAGCAAAATATGCTGAGTTGGTAGCAATTTCGGTATAGGCACGCCCAGCGCAATTTTTCTTTTTTGTTTTGGGGTGTAAAATCCTCATTGGATGTCCTCCGCCCTGGGGGAAGGGAGGCGGAGGGCTCTGTTAGAATCACACTGACTAAAAACTACCCCGGTGTTTAATCTCAAACCTACGCCGGGGGTCGCGGGTACAACGATACATCGGCAACCCCCAGCTAGTGCCGGCCCGATCCTGCGGGCCTCGACATCGGATTGGAGGAGTGAGGTGTTTGACTCCCCCCGCGACGTCTAAGAGGGGCGCGCGTGGAACACTACGCGCCGCCACTTCGGATCCTGATGTGTGGGGGGCGACGGACGTCCCCGATTCCGTCGCCCCTGGACCCATTTAGGTGGGCTAGAAGATGGCGTTATCGGCCCTCCGCCGACGCCCGGCGCGTCTGCTGCAGATCGGGTGAGCGGATGAATTCTCCCTCTCCCTCTCCACAGCCTCCTTCTGAGAGACGACTAGTTCGAGGAAGGATACCACCGCGTCCCAGGACTCCTCGCTGCCGACCATAGACTCGACTACGGCCGGCCGCTACATGTCACCAAAGCCTACATGGAAATTGCAGCTGATCGTCGTTTGTTATTTCTTTTGGCCAAATATGCTGCTGCTCATTCTCTTGACTGATTTTAATTAATTTTAATTTAAAGAGAGTAGAGGGTAGTGGTGGAAGATAAGCCAGTCTTCAAGTTTGGATTGCAATTGCAATGGAACAATAAGATGACGACGGTCATGAAAAAAACTTAAAGAGTTGACATTATCAGCGTGATTTCCATTGCTGAAGTGTGAGTGAATTGATAAAAAAATTCGTATATGACGTTATTCTCCTACTCACGCAAATCGATTTAACGCATAACGCATTCGAAACTTGGAATAATAACGAAAACATGTACTATTATCCCACAATAGTGACGTAGAGTAAGCGCGTCGAATCGATGCACGTAGTGGTGCTCTTAATCGATTAGCTTATCGATAGCATCGCGTACCCTGTAGTGACCTATGACGATCCTTTATACCTATTGTGATGAAACGATGGGTGTTTGTAAGTGATTTTTTTTATTGTGATAAGGTGGACGTTCAAGGCGAGCTGTGTAGTGGGTGGAGTCAGAATTAGTGCGGTTTCTTTCAGAATTTACATAATGTAATTTTAAACTGACATTTTTAACGGCAACGAAGATTGAGGAAAGACAGTTGTATAACCAAAAACAAACATTTGACTTCACACAAAGCACTGAATTGATTTCGTTTCCAAGAAGGCCGATGCATAGAAAAAAAAGTAGACCGATGCATTGCATTGCAGCCTCTGACCAGACTCTGTACCGTTTTTTTGCTATAGTGGATCATCATTTTTAATGATTCTTTGGGACGCCTTCAGATTTCTGCGATTTTCAGGGTTTTGGAATATAGATCATAATTTAGCGTCGCCCTACCTTCCATCAGTTTCTGGAATCCTCCGTCTAACATATGGCATTATAAATGGTTTTGTTCGTGTGTCACAAGCCGGATGCTACAATTTGGCTAACTTATGTGCCTAGTCAGCTGATTGATTAATGATGATATTACTCAGAGCACTCGCGTCCTCGACATTGTTGCTCGCTTTTTGCATGTGTTATTCAGTCAGGCTAAAATATTTAAAGGCATTCGTTTTAATAAATCATTGGCTAAATTTTGAACTCGTGTTCGAGCAAAAACAAAACGGTTTGAATAGAATTTTGGCCGACTAAAAACCTACATATATTACCCAGTACCTATTAATTTGATTAAAAACTAATTCTACTTTTTATTATTATGTTTATTAAGCTATAAGATTAAAATAGTGACTACCTTATTGTTTGGTTTATCTTTAGTAACAACTGATTGATAATCTACTGCTAACTGCAGATAAATTAAACTTTTATAAGAACTTCAGACTCTGTAAAATGACTTTATAAACATCGAAATGTCGTACATACGTATTTGCTCTGGTTGCGGATCTACCTACTCGTATTAGTATCCGAAATGTTGGATGTTTCTAGTTTTTGGATATATCTATGACAATTTCGTAAATTGTGTAATTATGTAATTAAAACGAATAGTGTCTCTATTCTATAGTAGGTTTTTTTTTATTTTTATTAAGGTGAGTTTGCTATAGTATATTGTCCCATAGGGCAAACGGAAATCAAACATAACAAATCATTAGTGAAAGTATTTAGAGATTATGACACCCATCGCACCTTCTAATACATCTTCTTGCACAACGCGCGACACGGAGGTCAGAGGGGATCATCTAGATAATATCAAGCAGGAGTGACTTCATACGTAACCATGGGTTCTCATACCCATGTTGTAAAGATGCCGCTGATAAAAGTTGAACAACGTATGGGACTTATGGTGAAGATGATGTTAAATTAATAGATGACTATCTAGTTGATGGTGTTTAACGCCTTAGGGAGTTACCAAACCAATTGATCGATCGTCGAACTATGATAGAATAGATTAGTCGGCGTCTATCGACAGATCCATCAACACCAAATCAAAGCCAATGGTACCTCACCCATAGATCGACGTCGATTACTGTCGATCAATATCATCGACCGAATAGTATGGTAACACTCTTAGTGCGTGGGGGATCCTCTCTACAAGAAAACCTTTCTTTGTGTAGTGTAAAAGTGATGTCGTAACTAAGCCTAAAGGTTTCATGATTAAGGATAGTAATTGACAGTGATAAATGTCAAGAGTACTGGCAGCAAAGTAGGTACACTTGATTGTATACTGTAATCTTCAATCAACATCAAGTGACATGATTGGGTACTCTTATTTTAAAAGTTCACTCAATTAATTTACATTATCAATCCACTTGAACATTACCT
Source organism: Orthosia gracilis (assembly GCA_947562075.1). NCBI lineage: Eukaryota > Metazoa > Arthropoda > Insecta > Lepidoptera > Noctuidae > Orthosia > Orthosia gracilis. Next base: position 49,167,192 of record OX387270.1, on the reverse strand, counting down.
ATTACGATTTTAATAAGCCATTTATAGTATAAATGTCTCTTTGGTCTAGTGAGGTCATGAAGTACTGGGTTTGATTCCCAGGCTGGGGATTTTTTTTTGGGACATTTTCACGGCACTGTTCCCAAACCACTGCAACTCCTGAAAGCCAGAATCAACAGTGGCGACCACCAGAAGAGCGCCGAGGCAATAAAGCTCGATGAAGTCCCGGAGAATAAATGTTACTGTCATGGATCCCGCAACTAAATTAATCAGAAAAGAATAACGGATAAGTAGGAAAAAATACAAATTGCCACTTCTCTCCATACCAAGCAGGAGACAGAACAAACAAGGGGCACAAAGAGTCGTTTCCAACTGGGATAGGCCCATTGCCTAGCATCACGGATAAAAGTTATCATTAATATTAATGGATCCTAACATTGTGAGCTGTTATATTTGATTCCAATAATAGGTATGACAAAACGCTGGAACGCACGGAAATTTGTACTAGTTTTCACAAGGTCCGTATAGTAAACAACTCCTGATGCAGTCTGTACATTACTCAACATAATATTGCGTTCATTTTGCCAAAGAATACACCCCATAAGATATGATGTGCAGATTGTGCATATTCGCAGTCAGATGTAGAACACTGACAATGGGGAAAATATTACTGGGTTTTCCATCTGCAATTGTCAGTAGCAGTAGTAGTCAGTCCTCGGTGGCGGTGTCTAGATTTGTGCTCGGTTGATTGCAATAGGCTGGCCCCCAAATACATGGGACTTAAATATAACTGGTGAAATGTGTACTATATTGTGCAACCCTGCCTAACCTTTCGGGGTGTACAGACGTGATGTTATGTAATGTATTACATAATCAACCTCAAATAGTAGTAGATTACCTTTATATAAAAGTAATTTTAAATATTCATGTATGTTTAATTGACCACTATCAATAAATTGATCTGCGACACAATTACATAATTACATCATGTGGACATTTGAATATTATTGAAGCAAGATGAATAATTAAAACATTTAATTAAGAAGGAACTTACGTCATAGTATCGGAAGTAAAAGTTTTGTATCTTAAGTAAAGTGTTGCTCAATTTAATGGTAAGAAAGCTTTGCATTTTATGGGTTTAAATTGATGGGTTCAGGAAAGTAGGTTGAGTTTTTCACACCTCGTATGTAATTTTTAGGCCTGTTAATTGATTATATAATAGGGTGTTAATCGTGCTGGTAAAAGATGGTGAGATAAAATAATGGTTAAATAAATATTAAATGTTATCCTTTCTTTTCTTACAGGTATGAACCGGTTTTCTTCGACAATTTTCAAGTTCGACTCAAGGGTACTTTACTGATGAGTTGTATGTTCCTTCCCTTGGTAAGTCATATTTCTAATCGCGAACATAAAAAAGAATACAGACTTCTACCTGTTACTGTCTGTGAGCAACGGCCTCTTCTCATACAGAAAAGGCACGAGCATAAATAACATGACTTTTATTTTAAACCTACCAAATACTTTTGTGAACATTTGTCCGGCCTCAAATAAAAAAATGTTGGCTTCAGGAACCGAGTGGTTCTTGCTAAATAATCTAATGAATTTACTAACCTACACTGCAAATACAACGCACATATTCCTATTAAATTCTAGTACCTATTTACCTACTTTAAACTAGAAGCCACATTATCATAAATCCTCTCAAGACTACAGTTACTTGTGCCCAAACCCAGGTTTCAACTATCAGTACTACTTTTACATCCTTTCAAATGTAATCCATCTGTTTCGTGGGAACAAAACGAGCAATGTATTAGTCAAGCAAAGGATGCAATTGAAACATAATTAGCACAGTCTAATGAACCAATATCCGTATTTTTTTATATGTAATAACTTTGTAATAATATTTATTTATTATTCGGACAACGAATCTATAAATAATAAACGGATGTATAAAATAAATACTAATGTGTCATTCAGGAAATAACCAGTAAATTTTTGTTTTATTATTGGTTACGTAACTGTTAGCTTCGTTTTGAATAAGTTTATAAACGTTTGCAAATGTAATTGTGTCGTTAAATTAAATAAATAAAGGTAACATTAAACAATTATGTGATCATACCAATTTTCAGAGTAGGAAACTTTTTCGTTGATATCGACAAAATATTCCAATTAAAGCTCAAAGGTTGCATTCACATTTTGACATAAAGTTCTTGTGTAGGTAACCTACATTATGATATTCATTGTGTTCTTTCCCTTATCTCATGTTGTGCTATCTCATTCATTTTCATTCAAGTCCTTTCTCTCACAAACGATTCATCTTTTTTTTGTTCTCTTTGGATTTAATCTCTTTTTTTTTTCTCTTTTTTTTTTCTCTCCATCTCTTTATCTCCTTTACATTCACAAGTCAACGTTTTATATATTCAAATAGGAATTAACAGTGCTCACAAAAGAAAATATCAGAGATCACTGCATTTTAACATTAGTTATTAACGGTTATAAATAATGTTAAAAACCTGAGAGGTAAGGGAACTTATTGTTTTTACTTTACTTGCATCGTAAAAATAACACTACTCACTTTACAAAAAAGGCGCCAAAACAAACACATCTTCCTTATACCGCGTTTACAAAATTTCTAGGTCAGCACATTATTTAAGCATATTGTTCACGAAACGAGCCATACAAGTCATACATTATTTATTATAGCGTCTCTCTTTGGGTAAACTCCTGCAGGAAGTCATACATCCTGTATGACAGTACAAGGTTCTACGTGGATGAAAAATTATGAGGATGTCATGATGTTTACTTACCATGTGCCTACTCGTTATTTGTGTGTGGATTGAATATGTGAATTATTTTCATACCTGAAAAACGGGTTTTAAAGATTGTAGATATTTAAATTTATAGTATCTTGCTTATCATGATTATCATATTAATCTGTCTCCACGTACCCATTGCTAGGCATGCAGATCTGTACATAAACATGAAAATGTTGTGAAAAACACACTCTTCAGGGTCTATATTTCATTTTTTTTGTATGATACTATTGCCTACTATTCCATCAAGGTGTAAACCTTTATGGACTGGTAGGCTTACCTACCTATAAATCTTTTTTTAAGTTGTATTTTTTCTAGTATTAAAATATATATTACTTCTTTCCGACGGAATACTGCCTTTTAAAACTAATAAACTATACGTATCTTCATCAAAATAAGCGGCAAAGAATCCAAAAAAACCTAATGCTCTTTAAACAAAGGGCTGAGATAAGCCGTTTATTTCATTAACGTTTTTTTTGAACGCGGAACATTTTTCTACGCGCGCGCCGGAAACTCGCTGCTTCCTCAAACATAGTAAGTGTTGTTATGATTTACTATTGTAACAGTGAGATGTTGTTTTTTGTACGAGATAATTGGAGTAAAATATTGAGATCAGTATGATTTTAATAGTCTAAAATGGTTACCTATGTCCTACTAAACATGAGTCAAGTTTCTTTCAGTCTGCAAATCAACCAATAAGGCAATTATGTATATATAGAAAAGGACTTATTTCCTATTAAGCGTAGCGGTATTTTCTTTTTAAGTATCACTGCACATGCTAAGATAGGATGGATACCTCTTTGGTCTCGCACGGGATTTTTGTTTTTTTCTGGTGTCTCCTCTATGGGTCACAAATAAATATTATTCTTACTTTCTTTCTTTGTATTTTCTATTATTACGGTCATCATCAGTCTGCAGCAATTCACTGATAATTTCCACTTTAATGAGTTAGATTTTCGGCTTTTGTAACTTAGATGCCACCTCACATCCAAAGATTCAGATTATGAAGAAAAAGCAATTCTCAGCTAAAAGAAAAAAAAACAAATTATTTTATTTCAAATAAACCAATAAGGTACTTTTTAAATGTCAGCAAAAAAAATAATCTAGTTGCACATTCACAAGCGTCAGTAGGTTGCATGGTTGGTCAGTTGGTTGTTTTAATTACAAGTATTTGGTTACATCACACTTGTTGGTAAATTACATAGATATGAGTGAGAACGATGTAAAAAGACATTTACGAAAAGATTGTTAATTCAGGAAGCCTGTTAATACCAAAAGGAACTTAAGTATAAATACTTCTCATACCTAATGGAACTCGTTGTACATATTATAAAACTTATACATTACATTGTTAAGCCGACCACTTTCACTGGATAACTTTTACTTACAAGGACGACCACTTTCTAACCGTTTGACCACATCCATACAAGCTGATAACTGTCTTATTCTAATTTGCATAAGGGCGCTAATTGGATGTGTGTTTAGTAAATAGGTCACGTACTTGTACGGAGCACTTTTGATCTGACTGCATTCCGAAAGGTTGATTGACAGATTTGTGTTGGTGTTTGGGCATATCGTGGTCATTGGCCTCAATATTTGTATGTCCAATATTTGTGACTGGATTTACAGGTAGTATAAATGCATGAAAAAGTCATTATGATATCCATGGTATTCAATACCTATGGAAAATGTGATGTGTGTGAGAGTTGAGAATATCCCCATCATCAGCCTTTCTTTTCTGTCTTTCACCATCCCAATGTGTAATCAATAACATGTGGTCAATGTTGGTCACACTCGGAAGTTGGAAACATTCTTTGATAGATTCTTTAGTTGTATTGTTCATCAGGTTAATGGTCAGTATTTAGCACAATGGCATTGCCTTCTACATAAGAATCCGGCATTATGATTGCAATATACGTAAGAATGATTCACCAGAAACCTAGATTTTATTTGAATCATATCCATTTTTTCTACCACATATTTAAAAAGCAAAGGATGGGTTAACTAACAGTCTCTAGATTAATTTCCAAATATAGAATGGATTCATTCATTAGATCATTGACCTTTCTTACTGAGTCAACAAAGTTGCATAAAATTGCTACCACTTCATCTAAGCTATCAAAAGTATCAAAGGATGTAGCTTTCATCAGACTGTTCGAGAATATACATGTAATGTTATGTAGCTTTGTTAAAAATAATAAATCCAACTGATCTACTTAATCAAAATACTTATTCGAGGAAGTGGCGACCACTTGAATAAACTGAATACTTAGCACACCTCATTATAACCACCCCGGTGATCACTATCAACATATAGAAACAGTTTATTCTTAAAAGAACCCCTGCTGGGCCTGCTTACGTATCTTGCAAGAGCAAAACGATACAAAATTTTGCGCAATAATTGCTCTTCAATACAGAAGTTTTAGAATTTATGACGGTTTTTTTTAGAAATAAGTGCATTTGACAAACAGCGAGCGATTAGCTAACGATTGTGTAGCACCTAACATACCTGCACTGTAGGTAATTCCGAATTTTATGACATAAACCGTTTGATCGTGCGATGTTTGCTGATTGCTGTTTTATCTAATAGCTAGAGGACATGGAAAGCTGTCTCCTTCTTCTGCGAAACATAAATGTTTGCAAAGGAGGAGGTGGAACGCGTAAAGGAGACGCCCCTAGCCACCGCAGGAGACGCCCCGGGCGTCGGGAGTCGCAAGCCAATTCCTGGCCACCGCAGGCGCGGGCTTGCGGACGGCAAGTAATGGGTAGCTCGCCGTCCGATAAGGACCAAGCCCGAGTTTACGGTACGAAGTGTTCCACGCGCGCCTCAACGAGAAGTCAGCAAAAGTGACGGGGTCCGATAGGGTCGATGCCTGTTTGGGTCGCAGGAAAATTTGAACGAGAGTTACCGCGGTCCTGGCACAAGCATCTGAAGGAACACGGATGGGTTTTAGTCCGTCAAAGTCTGATACGCCCTCCCGCTTCACCCAGAGCGGGAGAAGCGGGAGGGCGGACAGTTCAATAAATATTTACATAACACCACCGACAAGGATGTAGAACTTTCTACGTATCTCTCTGACATTTAAAACAATCCATTCCATATCGTTCAATACGAACATTACTTCAAAAGGCAACGGAACACTTTCTCCGGGTTTATGGTCCCATTACACCATATATCTCAGCTATTAACTGCGTGAGTGGGAGTCCGGTGGTTACTTAAGGAGAAAATCCAATTCTGAGATTGTGGTTGGATTATGTAATATGGATTTTGGTTGTGTCTGTTCTATTCTGGATTGAGCAGACGGTTAGGAACTGTCCCGATCTTCGTAAAATGGCACAGGGAGATTTTGAGAAATCTTCTTTGACTTTCCATGGACCTTTGGTTTTCAAATATTGTTAGTTATTTTCAGCAGGACTTGACCTAGACTGAACTAGACTGGAGGCCATGTCTACTAATTCATAACTGCTTTTTTATATTATTGAATGGAAAACAAGTCGAGGGCCCACCTGATAGTTTTTATTGATAAAAGATGAGTCAAACTGTTTTAAACTATGTATCAATAGTTAGTCTACCTAACATAAGTTCAATCCAGATTTAAAGGTGAATGTCGGAATTATTTAGCATTTGTTTAATTTTTATAACACGCGTGGGAAGTGAACTCTATGGAAATAAATACCTCTAGTTTATGAGATTTATCGTAATAAACACTTCTGACGTTTGGAAAAGGTCAACCCCCTTTCCAGACCCGTTATATCTACGAAATAAATCAATGACCATACATGTAATTTAATATATTTATTTAACAATAAAAGATAACGTGCAGAAAGAACTCAGAAACTTTCATCATTCGGACATAATATTGAGCTTGTAAAGGTCAAAGACCGATCAACGTCGTTTCTTATAAACTTTGTGATTCTGTTCTGAATAAATCGGAAATCAGAATCAGAATGAATTGGACATCTGAATAAAAAATTTGGTTGTTAATCTGATTACGCCATATACGGGAAATAGTCAGTCGAAATAAAATAAAAGTAGGCCGATTAAACTACTTAATTTTATGTTAACTTTATTATTTTATGATTTAATTATACGACTTTTATTTTTGTTTATCTATTTTGTGCCAGTGTCAATTCAGATTTTGGCAATAATTACTCTTGAAGTATCGACAGCAAAACATAGTTTACTTGGCTGTTATATGTTATTCCTATAGGAATAATCCCACAGGAGTAGTTTTTGCAATGATGTCTTATAACAACTGCGGGATCATTGCGTTTTTGATTTATTACTAAATAAAAACACAACCTGTACCCTAATAGCGTGACTTTACCATAACGTGCGCACGCTTTCATTTTGAAAATTCAACAGTATTATTGCGTTTGGCGATGTCGAGTTTGTTTCCTTGATCGAATCATAGTTCCTTCCAATAACGGAGGCATCATAAAGTTTTTAAATCATGATCCATCATTTTTCTACCTCGTTAACATTGTGTTGACTGGCCGTCATCAGTGCGATAATCGCAGTTTTTCCACACGTCACGACTTTGCCTAAGTGTATGATCAGTTAAATTGTCAGTATATAGATTATTATCTCCGGATAGAGGGGTAAAGTTCAACCAAGCTGTTGTTATGTTACGAAAGAAGTTTGTTACGTCAGAGGTTAGGGGTTAATGCCATCGAGTGTGAAGGATATAATCAATGTTATGGTGTAGGAATGTGATTATGGTGGGCCGGCTTTCAATCATCAAAACTTCGTATACATACATCTGTCTCTAAATGAGTACACATACCCTGAAGGAAAATTTTAAAATAAATTGTGTAAGGAAATTTGCACCACATAAAATTTATTGTATGCCATTTAATATGTTCAATGTGGGTTATTAGTATTATTACATAGTATTATGGCATCATCCTTTTATTCTATTAAATTTATTTGGCGTCTTCTTTTTGCATACTATTCTATGTGTTTGCCGTTATCTCTATCTATATAGTTACATCCTTTCTAGCCAAATATGGATTTTGCCTTGTTCGAAATTCAAATTCGCTGTATATTTGAGAACTTGCTAATCATTCGCTTAACAGCTCCGAGATTTTTATAAGTTAAGCACATAATTTTTCACAATGGGCCTTCCATCGTTTAGTCTTCCTATACCCTTATAACCATACAAATTCTTACTCAAATTATTATGTATACACTGTGTATCATAGTGTGTAAATGTATAAAAAGTCTATACATAATCCTACCGATCTTCATTCAAATCTATTGCGTCGCTAAAAGTTCTGTAGTCTCGAACTTGGAGAAGTCATTCACCCAAGAATGATATCATTGGGATGCCATTCAATAACATCTGAACTAACTAAATAGTCTTTTAATAATATTGTTTAATTCCCATTTAGATTTATCGCTTCCGACCATATGGATTATTAGAATAAGACAATTTGATAAAACTGTATTCCTGTGATATTATGTTGGGACAAACGATTTCCATAGGTTATGACGACTGGTCATTGGTATTCATTAGAAGAACCAATGGTGCATTGAAAGAAGACAGAAGGTGACGCGGTAGACCACGCAGAAATTGGCCGGACATTTAATAATTAACAACCAATGGTTGTTAATTTTACCTAACGTGTCCCGCCACACTAGCCCTGGACCTGAACAACTGGCCGTCATGCAGGAGTTCTTTTCCCAGCTATGGGATGATACAGGCTGACTGTAACCAGTAAGTTACATGAAAGAAAGAAGAATGAGTCGTCACCCATTTATAGGTCCATTACGAATATTGCGATACGGAGAGATATTAATTTGTACTCCAGGTGATTGATTGATGACGCTGCTCAACTAAAAACCTGTTTATTCAATTATTATTAAATAATAAATATGGCATCTTCATGTTATGTTCGTTATTAAAAGGAAAGTGTTAATAATAACTATCACACTATAGTAGTTGATTCTTGTAGTAATGTGAGATGGTTTTGAGTTCCACGTGGGAATGCTAACAAAATGAATGAAACAATAAGTGTTTTACGATTCATGCTTTAATATTATAATAACTGGTTAAAGCATATTAGATAACAAAGTGACTAATTGATTATTCCAGTTACTCTCATTAACATAGTTTAGTCACCCGGGCCTTTTATGAGTACCACAGTAAAATGGAAGCTGTAATCAAACTTATGCTAGATAAGATAGAACCTGTACTTAGTATGAGTATAAAATGACTGTTGGTTGAGTAACTCATAGCAGTCCATGTTATTATAGACGATGTTTATTTAAGTGGGCAGCAGGCAGCAAGAACGGTAGCCCTAGTGCGCAATGCACTTCAATTTGACGTTTGAACAATGCTAGCGCTGAATTTGATGTCAAGAGACATTTATCTCACTATATTTTGTTGACAAAAGGCATGTAGTTGACATGGCGATGGCGTTATGAAATTAGACTATGAATTTTGAATTACTAAACGAAGGCAGAGGTTTTATTTACGATTGGCTCGCGCTTGATCACTAGCTGGCCTAATGGCAAGCGATGATTGGTCAACCGTGAAGCACGCTTGCTATTCAATCTTGACTTAAGGAACCCTAGGTTGTAGCTATCAGGAAACAAAGACTCTGGCAGGTAAAAGCAAAACGCTTTGTGCGTATGGGTGGGATGACCACCATGTACCGATGGCGCTTTGCCGCACGTCTTGTAGTCATATGATGGAAAGGGCTAGGCTTGAAAAATATCAAGACTACAGAAAACACTGGCCAGCAATAGCAGATGACAGAAGTGTATGGAAAAGGAAGAGGGAGACAGAATCTATGAACAGAATCTTCTTAGTCTTGATGGTACAATTATTGAATTTTGTAGACGGGAAAAGTTAAAAAAAAAATATGAGCAAATTATGGCGTATTTCTCACACATAAGGCTATTTGTTTTATGTACATAAGACATAATCCATACGTATTGTTTGAAGAGGCGAACAGACCGAGGCCTTTTCCCGATATGGCTGAGGCAGATATAATACGCGCTCAATATTTACAAAACCGAAGTAATATTTATTTTTGTATGTCACGTCATATGAAATGGACTTCCATGTGATATCTTGTAAGAAACTTGATGAGAGCTTTATGAGGAAAGAAGTTTATTACAGAAGAGTGCCGGTACTCCTGCACTTTGGAGTTACTAACGCTGCTGTTTATGTTGCCACCCTGACACTGACCACATATTATGCCCAAATTACGAGTATAAGAGTATAAGAGGATAGCCATCGATATAAAAATTAAAAACAAAAGAAAATGGGGTACCTTACGATTAACTAAAGAATTAATTAATAGTGGCGTTAATCGATAATAAATGAAATGGCAGAAGTAGAATATTCATGATTGGTTGACTGGTAGTTGTAATCAAGTGGATTTACATTGACGAATAGGATGTATAGATGGAATAGGATTCATGGAACGACAAGGCCATTTCAGGGCGTATTGTATCATTTGTAACACAACTTGGGAGAGGCCTATTACCGGCAGTGAACTGCAACATAATGACAGGAATTATTAAATGATCGATTGATCGAACCTGTATTTATTATTTACTTTAGTGCACACCACATAAAGCACAGGACAAAAATCAATAATATAAAGCAAGCAAAATATACAATGGACGGTCATATAATAATGCTTGACATGGCACCTACTGAACTTATTTTTACATTTTGTATTTACTGCAATCAGCTCAAGAACAGATAGACAAATACAGTCAGTTTTCCATATGTCGATTGCATAATTACTAACTTATTTTCATCGTACCGAGTCACCAAGGCGTGGCTAGGACTAGATATAGTTTCTACTCCATATAAGGCTAGGCTAGCTTTTTGCCGGGAAACTGCCAATATCGTGACATTGTAGAGCGACATGATCTCGATTTATTAAGGCTGCCATATATTTGTAATTGTAAAATAGTGTATTGGAGTAGTGACTGGCATTCTATTATTAGATAATGTATCATACTCATAACCTACTATTTACGTATGTCCATAATCTATTTGGTCGGGATCGGGACTCAAGACCTACAATCATCAGAAGTTGCTATGAAAATGGTATTAAGATATTTTCGTTTCAAAACCATGTTATATATTTATATTTCAAAATTTTCCAAAATAACGATATGGATGTTAATATAATATATATTTTCTTTGAGTATGCCATCTCATGAAATGTTATTACCACAGATATAAATCTAACTAGATGTCGCGATTGTATGTACTTCGTGTGACAAAAAGGAAAGTACCTACGCGTAAGATACTTACTGACTTCATTTGTAAACGGTGTTACTATCTAACATTTATATTTCAGTTCTAGGCTATTTCTTAGATTAACTCAAAGCGACAAACTTATGATCTATAAACCATTTTTATTACCTCATAACGAGTTTCTCGTGACGACGGAAGAATAAAGCACTAGCCACTGCTGCAAACTCAAAGGCCGACGGCTTTCAAGTCAACGTTGCAATACAGTCGACACCCCATGAATAAGAACCAGTAACGAGTTTATTATAAAGATCACGATGTAGCTTCTTAGGTTTAAAATTTTAATCGTTTTAAAGTTTAACTCTATGGTGAATTAATAGCCCCCTTCCTGCCCTTTGCTATCCCATGTTTATTCGGGGTTAGCGCCGCGAGTCTTTTTGCCATGTTGACAATAGCCGCCTTCTTTCTAGCCATGTATATATATCTTGTCTATTATTTTTGGGGAAGCATAGATATACAAATAAAGTTTTCTATTTGGGTTGGTAAGAACGTTTGAGCTGTGCTTTGTGAAAATTTTCAGTGACTCTATGATGGTGCATTTCTTTTTTCTTTTGTCTCGCGCTTGACCACTATCTCACCTGGTATCTCATGTGGTAAACGATGATATGGATGACGGTGAAGCACGTTTCCCTAAAAGTACCTGTTCACTCTTGAATAAAGACTTAAAAAAAGTTTTTAGGGCAGAAAAGGTATCCGACTGCTCAATTCAAAATCAACAGTCCGCAGAGGCATTCATTCCGCCTCTGTCAATTTATGTCCGTGAAGTATTCAATAAATAAATAAACAGTCGGTGATGTCGAAATCTTCCAATTCAATTAATTCAATCCACCAATTCTAGTTTTGCAACCCTGAATTGGATTTTGCAATTACAACGTGATTTAGGAAACCCTTTCCTTCAGTAAGCTAATTCATCATCATCCCACGGTGGGCATTGATTTAGGGCTTCCTACAAATCTCGAAAACTGGTACATTACTCATCTACCCACCAGCTGATATTGTTGTATTTATTGTGGACTCGTCAAGCTATCCGTCATGCCTAAGTAGATTCGTGTATTACTTCATCTGACTAAGTAAGTGAGCATGTTATTGGATCACGTGAAATTGAGCTATTGTAATATTTATCTAGCTAACGTTATCCAGGGTTTATGAGGTCACCTTTGCCCAAATAATCTTGAATAAATTATTACCCGTAGTTAACTCAATTTGAATTGAGAATCCGAAAATTAAATCTTGTCAAATTCTACTTTAGCATGAAAGTGTGTCAAATTTAGCAGTGAGGTAGAGTTAGAGAGGTTTAAATTAAACTGGTGGCATTTATTAGTATTTTACGGAATCAATTTATTGTGTTACACAAAAATGTATCTACTATATCAGCCTCAAAATTAATTTTAATGTCCAAATAATAACCATTATTTGACTAATATTCAATATACATAATAATTTCAAAGTCATAAATCATGACAGGAATGACAAAAACTTAATAACACAAGCAGAACAGAACTGTGTTAAGATTATTAAGCACGCTGATGGTGCAATATTTAACCTTTAGTACTTAGTTATTACCTAGTTTTTTGGTGGTTAACCAAAATTGGCGCGACTTGGTATAGAATAGATCACAACTACTTGTCAGCTAATGTTTGAACTTAGTTTTGTTGATGCAAAGGTCATTTTGTTAGTACTAGAAAAGAATGCTTGCTTGGTGTTAGTTTCGCAGAGAACCACTGCCGAAAATAAAATAATTTAATTTTTAACGAAACTACTATTCGAGAGTTAAGTTTTCAAAAAATAAATCTCGAAACATAATGATTTGAATGTAACTTCAATAAAGATTTGTGCAACTCATAAATAAAAAGATATGTAGGTTTAATAGAAAAAACAGTTAAAGCAATATAGATAATGTATGTATCTAGATTTTTAAACATTAAGCGAAGTGACCATCGATATTCAGGAACTAGAAAGTGCAAACAAAGATGAATAATAAATAAACTCCGTCACTGGTAGATACAGTTGTTTAAATATAAACGAGACTACTTTGAGAATATTAGTACAGACATGTTTAACTAAGTGCTTGCGTAATTATATCTACTCACAGAATATGTATATTTTATAGCTTAATGATAAATTATTTTGATTGCTTATTTCAGTTGTTATATTGGTAAAGTCAGAGCTATATATAATTTTGCTAGCGAGCAATGTTAGGATTATCTTTTACTTAATTTACATCTGATTGAATTTTGTCACTTCATCTTTTCATTATCTTTATTATTTATCTTGCGTCCTTTGTAATAAACTTTATTTGCTACTGCATATATTGCTCTCAAAATTACGATCACCATTCCGTTCCTTGATAGAAACGAAATATTTAACGGAATTTTGCTGTCAAATCCTGATGAATTTGACCACAAGATTCCCACCAACATACCCATACGATTTACGAGAGTCACTTAAATATATAGATAACTAGCTTCTGCCAGTGGCTTCGCCCGCGTAAAAGTGTTTTTTTTTTTATCCCAAGGGAACATTTTACCGGGATGAAATGTAGCCTTAGTGCTATTCCAGACTATTTTAATCTATCTCTGTGCCAAATTTCATCTAGATACGTTCAGCCATTTTAGCGTGATTGAGTCACAAACATGCATCCATCCATCCAAACTATCTCATTTATAATATTAGTAAGATTTAAATACGAACCACGGTTTTACCTCGGCAATGTGCATATGTGACCTCGATGGGGACTGGCCCCTGTCCTTTCTATTAACAAGTGCACTAGAAGTACCGCATACCTCGTAGATAAGCCCTACCTTGTGTTACGGTCATTTCTTGAAATAATTATGTAAATCTTGTTAGATATAGATTTATCAAGTTCAAGTTATGTTTAAATGGGTAATGTTTGTGAGGCTAATGAATACTTACTAGGTTTTATTGATGACTATAAAAATAAGTGAGTGATGGCTATACTATTAGTCAAAATAATATACACTAAAAGATAATTCTTGATTAAATTTAAAAGATAAATTAAGGTACCAAAATATGTGTTACGCTTTAAAAATGGTTTAAGAACTTAGAGCACCCCGACACGGATAGGTTAGGTTCGAAGGGTATGACGAGAGTGAGCGAACTTAGCTAGCGCCATCTCCTTCAAGTTAGGTTATTTTAGACTCTGCAGACAAAAAAATCATATTTTCAAGTCAAATATTATAAAGCTCATTTAGTATTTTAAGTAACTCAAATTAATGTTTGTAAGTTGCTGTTCTGTTGATATTTCGTCACTCGCAATCAGTCGCTCAATTAGTTATACATAAATATATATAAAGAAATTGTCACTTGAAACTTTAATTTACAGTTACTCGTTTAAATTCTACCCGTATTTATATACATGGCTACAGGTTAATTCAACCCAGATCCTTTAAGAGGTTGTAGTTTCCATCATTCCTGGCTGATTTGGCTACGAAAAACGTTACCCCAAACTTAACCGTTTTCAAGATATTGGACATTGAAGTTTTTTTTTTAATTCCCGATTTTTAGTCTACTGACCTATTATTATTGTTTTTATTTTGCTTCTAATTCATTTGTGTTTACGATTATTTTGAATTAGCTTCATTAATCTCAATATTGAAATTGCAGTTACGAGTTATTTGACGATTATGAAATGAAATAAATTCGTTGGTTATCACTTGGATACCATTATTTTTTACTAATCCTGGGAGCCGTTCATCAAAGTTTTTTTCTAAGTATTCTGAAAGTACCCTAGCTTGTTCTGCCTTGATGGATAGATAATGAAACGTAGATATTTTTAAGCACATCTGCTGCCAACATGACTGTCATAGACATTTTTTAAATATTTCTGGGAGTTTTTTATTTTTTAAGTGTTTATTTCATTTTATAACTACCAATTGTCTACTACGACCCAGTTGGTTCAGTGAACTGCAATTTTAGTATTGAGAATAATAAAATAACTAATCTACAACACAAAAATCGCAAACACAAATAAATTAGAGCAAAAACCCCAAACAAATAGGCCAATAGACAAAAAATCGGCTATTTAAAAAAAAACTTCCACTTCAATATCTTGAAAACGGTTTAGTTTGGGGTAGTCTGTTTCATAGTCAAATCGGTCAGGAATGATGGAAACTACAACCTCTTCAAGGATCAAGGTCGACTTAACCCGTAACCCGGTATATACCATAGGAGATGTACAGCAGTTTTGTGACCCAGCTAATTAGCACAAAACCTTACTACAAGCGTAATACATGATGAATTTGAACCAGTAGGCGAAACTGGTGAAACAGAATAGTCGGTAGTAACAGCCATGTCTATAAGAGTAGGCTAACCACCAAGCTCGCCAGGAATGCCAGAGCACGCCTCTATTGAGATTGTTGCAACTTGCCTCAATGCCTGCTGAGCTTTTAATTAATTGCTTGTTATTCAAAAGGATTTAGGATCATTTGGAGCTTATAAAGGAATGCTTAAAACTATAAGCTGGGTGTGTTTCAAATCAACAATTTCTTCTCCGACGTAAGTAATGACCCTAACGACCCTGTCGTTTGCCTCTTATAAGTTTAGCAGGGTAAAGGTACACGAGGGGCAACAGAGAAGATGTAGCATAGTTTGAGACGGGAGGATAAGATAGGACAGGTACTTTATTTTTTTCCCTTGGTGATAAAAGCAAAGCAATATATGTGGAGCTGGTGTATGGCTGTGTTATCTGCAAAATGTTAATTTAAGTAATTGTTTTACACAAAGCACTGGATATTACTATTAATTTTACATGTAATTTTCCCAAAGTCGTAAAATAATTTAGAAAATTAATAAAGCATTAAGCTCAAAGTACATAGTTCACAAATTAAGCGAGAACAGAATCTTATTGTTTATAAACAATAGCCAAGTCTATTGAATGGGCGAGTATGTTCATAAATATTTGTCTACTACCCGATAGGATCTGCGCGCGCGCACAATTCGTAGCTTTGTTCTCCTGTTAATTATGTCACGGCGATCACAATTGTTTGCCGATGATAATTTGGAGTGAAAGGAAGACATTGTAATTAATTCAATGTCAATATCAACGTAACAGGTTATGAATGTTATGATGGATGAGATTAGAATGTTATATATCAATAAGAACAATAATTTATTTTGTTTACAAATATGAAAAATATAAACCATAGTAATCCAACAAGAGTGAGTAGTAAAAAACAAATATTTTTGTAAAAATCTTAGTTAAATGCAGAAATGTGAAAAAGAATGTTGGAATGCTGTTACAAATATGCTTATTACAACATTGCTGCACAAATCACAATGATGTAGAACCTCTTGAAATAATAAAGATGACAACAATGCAAATGGTCATTGTAACAATAACGTGTAAACTTGGCAGGCCGGCGAAGCTAGCGGCCGACAGACGTCAAACCGTCTGATCTCAAGCCCAAAGGAATGTAAGCATTGCGAAATCTAGTCAGATATACGTGACCTGTAAGCATTTCTAAGTTGCAGGTCCTAGTTGTCCAAATGCCTGCTATTCTATAAATCACCTCTTTACCTGTTTCTACCAATAATAGCCGTAATGCCGGTAATAAGAAACTGGTTTGTGCGAAATTATGCGTAACGTTTGGAATTAGACAGGCTGAAATTGGATATAAGTGCATATTTTAGACTATTGCCTGTGCAATAGAAACGAATGCAAAGTTATAGCAGGTAAAGCCGTAAGTAAAAAATACCTTTTTTCATGAAGTTGTAAATGAATAATTAGAAGATGGTGACGACACACTCACAAACATTCGCCTTTATAATATTAGTGTGATAAGAACAACTTAACCTGGGCCATAATAACAAATCGATTGACACCATCAAAATCGAATAAATGTTTTAGGCGCTACGGAGGAACATACATACATGGGCTGCTAAAATCATAACCCTTCTTTTTGGCCGCATTCGGGTAAAAAATAACATGTACTCGTAGGTAGAGACTAAAAATAAAACGGTAGGAATGGGAAAATGAATCATAAAACTAGAAAGTATCTAAGCAAAATGTAACACGAGTATCTCACTACGATTATCACTTGGTGATTCTGAAGGCTTGCATGAAAGAATGCAAGAGAACATACTTTAGAGAGCCACCGAGATAGTCACAGTAAAAGGGTGATAGAAGCAGAAAATATTAATTTAAATGAAAATATATTGCTAATATCGCATAAAACGGTCATATAGGAAGTGAAGCAACAATGACTAGACGAAAATTTTAGCAAACACGCCAATCGTCCGTTAAATTCACGACAAATATGATGGTGTCCAGTCATTAGCTTAACTTTCTAAACTAATGCATATTGATGAGTGCTGTTTCAAGCTCGGCCAGTCTTTGTTCTAGACACGACTTCTTACTTAGCCGTGATTAACGATCGTGCTTGCTAATTCATGGGAACTAGTCAGAGTTACAGCCTCAGGCGTTATGGCTAATTTTGATAATTGAAATGATAGTGGGTTGAGCATTGTCAATTGTTTTTTGAGCGGCTTTTGAAGTACTTTAGTAGGAGTTGAATCGTGCTATGCATTATTTATTTAACTTCGAAGAGGCTGCTGTAATGCCTCTGTTAATTGTAAAGTGTATATGCGGTACATTATCTTTCACGGTTAGATTAAACTTTCTGAAATTCTTTACTTCAACAACTTATTTACTAGAAGTGTTCTACTATAATAGACAACTCATTATTATCGCCTTATATCATAAGAACCGTAACTAAAACAATTGTTGTGCCAAGTGTCAACCAATTAGTAATAATAACAACATTAACTGACAATACAATTGTTTTAAATTATTATTTATCTGTTAAACTTTGACTTTGCATCGGCCTTGTCACCTCAAATTATAAACATACGGGTGAGTGATGAACCCAGTGTTTCTTGACACTATTATGGCGCTACTTACAAAGACAAAATGTCAATGACATATTATATCACACACCTATATTACATATATAGTTTGGTATTGACAATATTAATAAGTGTGGTATTGGTATACCTATGTCCAACTCTTCGGGGAATACATCCGTGATGTTTCTTTATGAGTACTGTTTCGAAAACAAACAATCAATGATAACTGGCTCCCTCCCCTGCTTCGGTTGATATACTGACTTTTTCAGTTTAGAAGTCTATCACTAATAAGTTCAGTGGATCGGTTTTTAACCGACTTCAATAAGGAGGAGGTTGTCAATTCGACTGCATATATATATTTTTTTATGTGTTTTACCTCAGAACTTTTTACTAGGTGAACCGATTTAGATGATTCTTTTTTTATTTGAAAGGTGTGATTTGTGGTTTGGTGCTTGTCATGTGGTCCAATTTCAAGCACCAGCTAGAAGAAAGCAAGAACTTCGGGGATATACAGCTAAATAAATGTCGGCAAATCACTCGGGATAGCTGCAATCGCATGTCTGTTTATTGTTTACACCATTTCATAACATAACATCAGACTGGAACGCTCTAAAAGGATACGCAGGTATACAGTTCACCCTGGTATAATCTCATTCCATCGGTTTTGTTTAAGTTTCATGTTATTGGGTTAATCTATTCTGGCATCACTTTGGGCATTATAGGTATCTAACTATAGAACTGGTCCATTATGTACTACAACTAAAAAGTGAAAAACAAAAGATTTTTTTACAAAAAAATACAACCGACTACCAAATAAAAACACTACAAAGAGATAAGTAACTTCAATTTCGGAAGTCGGTGTCAAATAACGAAGAAACGAAAGCAGGAACACCGACTGCTAAAATTGAAGTTATTTTTCACTTTGTAATATTTTTATTTCGAAGTCGGTTGTTTTTTTTTGTAAAAAAGTTTTTTTAACTCTGCAGTTTATTATAAAAACCGTCATTATAATCTCTAATGAAGTAGTATTTTTAATTTATCAAATGAATGCTGCATATTTTCCCGCGTGGCAATTTACAGTTTACACTACTTATCAATCTCACGGTGTGAACTAAAGAATCATTGTATAACAAGTAATATAATGTGTCAGTATTTCATAACCTGTGACATTGGAGGTACCTTCAGTTATCATTTAAGGTGTAATGTATTTAGCGTGTATTTATAGTGATATCTGACCTCAAGGGTTGAGGTAAACTTGAGGTCGTCGGTTGGATTTAATTTACTTCCCACAATAAATGGCTTGAAGGTCAGGGTCGGGGAAAATTTGTCGCTCTTCTGTTTATCGGCTATAAATAATTTTTTGGCAATATTTGTTGTTTATAGCACGATTCATCAGCTAAGTTTGCTTGTCCTGATGTGATCAAAATATTTTCATTAATATACGTATTGTTGTCATTTATTTCAATTTACGGGTACTAAATAACTTTTTAACCGGCTTCTCAAAAAGGAAGAAGTTTCTCAATTCGACCGTATATATATATATATATATTTTATGTGTTCGCTAACCGACTTCCCAAAAAGGAGGAGATTTCTCAATTCAACCGTATTTTTTATTTACGTGTGTTTGCGGATAACTTCGTCGTTTATGAACTGATTTTGATGATTCTTTTTCCGTTGGAAAGGAGATATCCCAAGGGTGGTATCATGTTTACTATATCTCTGGGTGGTACCATGATAAGGAAACAAGGATCTGATGATAGCATCCCCGAGAAATCGAGTGAACTCCTCAAATATTATAGGCATACATGAAGAAGATCACAGATGGCCACTGGAACTCCTTAATGCTAAGTATGTCACGGGTATAAGATATATCGAATAGCTAACCGACTATGATGAAGCAAATACTTATAAATAAATGGTACTAATGAAAATAGTAACATCGAACTGATCTGATGATGAAGCCGGAAGGTAGGCACTGGACACCGACTTCGGAAAAGAAAGTTATTTTTCGTTTTGCAGTGTTTTGTTTTGGAAGTCGGTTTGATTTTTTTGTTACAATGATTTTTTATTTCTTAGTTTTGGAATACTTATAAGTATGGCCGAATTGACCAACACTTTTTATCTATGTGTTTCAAACTCGAACTAAGTACTTAATAGTAATTGGGCACGTAAGTTGCGTTTACGATTTACGATTACGTTTTATAACTTATTTCAGTTCCTAAAATCGATCCTGATCCACTAACCAAAACCAAACATTGCTAAGATTAAACCAAAACATGTTCATACTCCATACGTCTTCAAAAATGCATCCTTTAAAATCTAGGACATCAATTCAAATCCTTAACTACCTACCAATAAGGCTCTCTAACTCCCGATTATGCGACAGTTTCGCAAGAGACCCAATACATTGCGCAACTTTTGGTAACTCGTCATAATATCGTTTGTACTTAGCATGCAATGTGACGCGTCTGTTGTAATAGTTAGCACAATTGTGCATGGGTCAGGTGTTAATAAGTGTCACAGTTAGATCTAATGCCTTCACGAATAAGGGTGACAAAACTTTTGTGTAGTAGTTAGGAGTCGGTTTATTGGCGTTGATGAGTGTCTGATTACTGTTTGAATATTAAATAGAAGAGAAGATTGGATCTATCCAATTTCTCGACGCGTAAATTTATAAGTGGAGGCTTGTTCTGGAAAGCAAAACTATCAATAAGTCACTAAAAGGTTTTTCAGGTAGCGGGAATCCACTGGATGCAAGACGCGCAGGACTGGATGATGTGGCGAAACTTTAGAACAATAAAAAAAAAACACAATAAATAACAAGACATTTTTAGTGTGCAGTCAATATAAATTAAAAATAACCACCCACTTGTTAAAAAAACAAATATAACAGGCAAAATTATTCAAATTAGCTCACGTAAAAAAATTCAAATGACAAGACCTGGTTTATAAGACAACTGATTTTTCTTTGTAATTGGCTCATTTTTCCTTCTCCTACCAACTTTATTTTGCGGTTTGGTACGGCACCCTAAATGTGCGAAGTCCGACACACACTTGCCTGGTTTTTATTATCTTCGTATTCTATCTCGCTAAGCGCCACACATCTGTCTCAACCCAGTAATGAGGCAGTCATTAGTAGGTTTCTGTACCATCGGACGAGCACAAGACGACTTGGTTCACTTCGGTGACCCTGTTCCTTTCAAGTGGTATTTTTGTCCCCCTTGGCTTAGGTTGCTGTGTTTGTTATTCTTTGTTGTAAAAAACGATGCAGAATTTGCTGTGCCCAGAATATTCTAAAATATTCGTAAACTACTTGTTTTTCCATACAACTACTGGTACGGTAAAGTAGGTATGCAAGCTTAATACAAGAATTTTCTTGGTTCAAACTTTTCAGTTACTTTTTCAAGAGCCTAGTCTAGTTATATTCAAGTTTTTATACGATGCATGTGCCGTTAATAATACCTACAATAAAATTCGGCAATAATTTCCCTATGATGAATATTAAGTAGTAAATGTGTGTAAATGAATATTCATGTCAACAGATTTTTGATGACCGTTCCGAAGCTCATGTTTGGGAGATGGACTTTTTGTACCGCACGTCTTTCATTATTGTCCCACCCAACGGTATAGTCTTTAGTCCAGTCGTCAAATAGATACCTTAGTAATAGAAGTCTCATGAAAAAACGGTATTCGTGTAGTGTACCGTAGTGCAATGATGTGTTCTAAATTAGTTTCCTGTCTAGTCTCTGATGACTCTTGTATATATAGATAGTTCATTACGTTTCTAGCTCGATCTCTATTTACCGTTATGAATCAGGAAGAATAAATTTTTAAACGACTTACCAACATTGACATCAAGTTTTTTTTTTCACCTATATCTCCGTCAATTATGGACCGATTTTGAAAATTCTTTTATTTTTTGAAAGAGTATGTACCGAAATTGGTCCCTTTTTAATTTGGCGAAGATCTGATGAAGAACTTCGGAGATAAACAACAGAACTCTTCTATAAATAATGGCAAATCTCTCGGGATTGCTGCAATCGCATATCTGTATATTGTTTATACCATTTCATAACATAACATCACGCCAGTACACTCTAAAGGGGTACGCAGATGTGTACATTTCACCTTGGTACACTCTCATTTCACCGGTTATGTTCAGTTTCATGATATTCGGGTAATCTATTCTGGCATTATAGGTACCTTACTAATACTTATCTATGAGGTAGGCACAACTAAAAAGTGAAAAATAAACATAAATGTTTTTTCCAAAAAAATACTACCGACTTCCAAATAAGAAAACTACAAAGTGATAAATAACTTTGTTTTTGGAAGTCGGTTTCAATAAGGCAAAAAAATGGTACCTGCCAAAGACACCGACTTCCAAAAAAAAAGTTATTTTTCACTTTATAGTTTTCTTATTTGGAAGTCGGTACTATTTTTTTGTAAAAACTTTTTTTTAAAATTATGACTGTCTTTTGTTATCCTAAACATGTACCTTTTAACGAGCAATTATTGTATATATATATAATCTGAATCTGGTATTCAGCTCCAACGATTTTCATGAAATTTAGTATGCAGGGGATTTCGGGGGCGATAAATCGATCTAGCTTAGTTTTATTTTTAGAAAACGTCATTTTCTCTATTTTCACCCAAGCAGAGCTCGGTCGCCCAGGTACTAATGTTTATACTGAAAATATTAAAACTGTTTCTCCATTATTATTCGTGCGAAGATGACCTAAATAAAAACATATTACAGTAAAAATAGATTAAGTTTATTTGGCATATGTAAAGGTACACTATACGAAATTAACGTCAATGCTTGTTATTGTTATAAACTTGTATTCTTAATAACTTCAATGTCTAGGTACGTACAACTGTATTCCATTAGTGCAAACATTTACCCAATTGGTTTACTGCGTTGCAAATCGATTAAACCTAATTCTGTTCAACCCCGTACCAGGCAAACACCAATACACACTTTTCAACAAAAAAAAACATGACCTTCCTTGTAGGCTCCGCCGTAGTCGGGCAAATATCAAGTAGCTCTCAAGCCTATAAGTTTGAAATCGCCAACCCGCATTGAGCAAGCGTGGTGATTAATACTTGTGCCCTACAGTGGGATAGTTACAGGTTGGTATTATAAGTATGTACTTAACATTATCAAAAACTTTAATCAATCATTACGACCAAACCTAATTAAATCGTGTCCAACCAATTACAACCATACTCAACAATGATTTCATTTGGGCAGCCGTCATGAAAGCAATAATTTTCCAACACCATTGATCACCATTGCCCAATCACCGTTAATGATAACCACACCATGAGCATTGCGAACAGTAGCCGTTGCAATTGCGAGTGAATCGTGCGTCAGGTGAATGGACATATGGATGGCAGAAGGTCTATTCAACTCAGTATTGTGTGGTGAATATTGCATAGTCTATTGTTTAGTTAATTGAAAATGTAGGTATAAGTTTATATGAAACCAAATCATTGTCATCTACCTAGTCTTTTTCCAACTATTTTAGCTTCCTGTCAAACCAAATCTTTAGGTTAGCCTGGGCACGGGCACCCAACGCGAAGAAAGAAAATTTGGTTCAAATAAATTGCACTAGATGGCGTGGTAAGCTTCGATTTGTTATTGAGTCTTGTATGTAAGATATGTAAGATTTTCTAGAGACGATCAAAAAAATTTATCTTATTGTTTAACTCTCCTAAGCACAAAATTAAGGAATATTGGGCTCTTAATTACATAATTCAAAGACAATCAACGCCAATCAACAGATGGCGGGGTTTTAAATTTCTGAGGCATCCACTCGATTTTTTAAATTTGTTTTATAACACATTTTGGTTCAATGAAACTGTAAAAGCTTGCAAAAAATACTATAAAACAAATCGTCGCTGTATTTAAAACAAAAGTATTCACGAACCGGGTAAACCGTTTTGTTTGTAAGCCGCTGCTAACATCATCTATATCCGTGGAACGGAACCGAACGCGATCGATGTTGTTAGAAAAATAACCATCTTACTGAGACGAAAAACGCTAGTTACGTCAGTCGGCACGGTTTCTCTGTATGGGATGAGGCATCTGTATGCTAGTATTATATTATTTATGACCTGGGCTTAGGTTTGCCAAATATTCAGCATCATGATTAGGTACGAGTACAATATCTAGGTAAGAGTTTACACCTTCAAATAGTCTTTTTTGAACACAAAGAATACCAACTTATTACTTGAAAGAGTGGAACTAGTATTCTCAGACTGGGTTTACTGTTAGTGGCCCTTGGAACTGCTAACCATATGATTTAGAGCGTTTTTGTAAGCACATGAATATTTTCCCGAACTTATGAGTCACTCATTACTACTACGAGTAGTCAGTAGTTAGGTAAGAATATTAAGGCATGTTAGCTTCATTTCCTATCAAAGCTATACAATTTTTGTCAAACATTTTTCTTTTTTCTGTAAGTCTATCTTGTTTTCTCAATTTTCTGTCGCGGTATGATTGCGCCCTATGCGTGCACAAGCATAATATCACGCATTGTACGAAACAGGCCTTCTCTGAATCATCTAATTTGTGATGCAAATTGCGTTACGATTGTAATACAGATATGATTATACAAACATCAGCAAGTTAGCTTTGCTTTGTGCTCATGATTTATGTATATTACCCACTCCATATTGTAATACATAGGCCTATGATTCTAATTTCTGACAGGAAGTGCGTTTGCGCTTTGCGTTTAGTCTGTTAAGCAATTATTGACTATCATATTAATATTGGCCTGTACTGTGGCATAATACTTTGCAATACACTAACAATGTAGTCAGAGCAATTGATTAGTTATCGCGGTTATCTCTTAAAGACTAGCTAGAGGTAAAATAAAAAACAACTAAAATAAAAAAATACTACTAGTAGTATTTTTTTACTCTTTAGTATTTTATTTTTCACTTTTTAGTTGTATCTACCTAATAGGCAAATTGTTTAGTAAGTTACCTTAACGCCAGAATAGATAACCCGAATATCATGAAACTTGAACATATCCGGTGCAATGAGAGATCTGCGTACCCCTTAAGAGCGTACTCGCGTGATGTGATGTTATGAAATGGTCTAATCAATAAACAGACATGTGATTGCAGCAATCCCGGCAGATTTGGCATTATGTATTGAAGAGTTCTCTCGTATGTATTCGCAGTTCTTCATCAGACCAAATTAAAATGGGACCAATTTCAAAACATACTCTTTCAAACAAAATAATAATTTTCAAAATCGGTCCACAATTGAAGGAGATATCGGTGAAAATACACAAACAAAAAACATACATGAAGTGGAACATAGAATCTCCACCTCCTTTTTGGTAAGTCTAGATAGTAAGGTTAGATTATGTAATCTCAACATTATGAAGATTTAGGTTACTGGGAGATATGTAAATGATCTGACTTTTCAAACACAGAATATGTTGCAAAGTTTGGTATTATCTTAATTGTAAGTAGGTACCAAAGTATATACCTTTCTTACCGGTAGGTTCAAAACTTTCAAAAGACAACAAGAAACTCTTGTTACATACAAATCACCTTGTTTCATAAACAATAACTGCCAAGAAAAACGACCATCAGTCATTAAAATTTTCAAAAGCATCCCCATTCCAAATTGCACCTAAATACTTTATTTTAAAGTACACTTTTCTCTACCAGCACAATAGCTTCTTTATTTCAAACAGTTTAGAAAACATGCGTGTACGCAATTGGCGGTTGCAAGTTGTCGTCCATATTGCAACACAAGGCGAAACATATTTTACAAACTGCTCCAAGCAATTTTTGTACTTACATCTTGGACACTAGAGTTCATTACGGTTTCATATTTAAGTTGGTTCGCCTGGTATGGCCCACGAAAACCATTGTCTGTTTGATGTTTTATTTTTTCATTTGTCGTTAATTCAATATCGAATTTTTTATTGAATATTAGAAAGTGTCAAAGGTTCTGTAATGGCTTAATAGGTTTGTAAAGCTAGTCTTCGTGATATTTATTGTTAGACCAAAATATCGTTGAAATATGTACAGGAAGAAGTAAACTTAATTTAACACACACGTGTTTAATTTAACCAAGTTAATGATAATTTTTTCAAAGACTGTTTGGTATGATATTCCTAAAGTAAAACTGTTATAATGATCTCATTAGAATGTTACGGGAGGTATAAATCGCTGACCCAAAAAAGTTAGGAAACAGTAAGGCAGATTATTTATTTATTCGTTTTATCCTCATACTGGAACGCCTTGCAGCAATTACACCAATGGAGCACAAAACTTATATGAACTGCAGTAAGATTTCCTCACGGTGATGATACCTAGGCAGCTTAAAATATACCCTGCATAAACATTCATTATCCTATTATTAATTAGAGACATCCTAGAGAGAGAGAGAATGCCTTAGGCATGCAGTCCTCCTTTGCACTTTTTTGCTTGAAGTCTGAATAAATAAACAGAACTATGACGTAACTTTGAAATAAAAAGCTCTTTGATTCTTTATTAATTTGCCAGGTTCTAAGCCAGTAACCTGCTTAAGAAGAAACTCCTTAAACCTTCGGTATCCATGTCAAGTCGCCCACACTCCAGCGCATTGCATTATTTTACAATTGGTATGCGCGTACGCACCTCTTACGTCACTCATCGTCCCCTCATTAGTATGCACATGATGGACTGATATTATAACACGCTACGCTTTGTTATTTCTGTTGTCTGTCTGCCACTCATTGCGGTTGTTATGTGGTCACAAATTATGGTTTTAAAATATGATTTTTGTGGCAAGGATTGTGATTTGTCATAAGTGTCATGGACGCATCAAGAGAGAGATGGTAAGGAGTTGCAGTAAGAGATACGCAGTCTGACGTCCTGAAAATTTGTGAATCTTACTAGGTAGGTACCTACCATTTATTAATCTCATTGGTATCCATTTCATTATGATATTAATTCGTCTAATTCAATAATATATGTAAGTAGCTAAGTACATAAGTAAATATATAGTCTACCCTAGGAAACTACCTACTAGTTCTTTTAAACGCGAGCGTAGGTAGGTCACTTGTGTGTCACTTTATCACCCTATCCAATTATTTATTTATTAATCCAGGTATTTAACTCGGTCGAAATACCTACCTATTAAAAAAAGAAACAAATTACGTACTAATAATTTAGTTATACCATATTTTTTTAGTCTTGCTTTTCGGAGGTGCCAGGTTATTTAAAAAATGTTATCTCTGGGTGCGTTATAGAAGAATTCAAGCAACCAAAAACAGCACAATATAGTCTATAATTGCTCTCTGCCATAAGTAAGCACTTACTGCCGTTAGTAAGTACTTGTACTTATTTCAATCAAATATTCACAAATCGCAAGCATACTGCTTACAAAACCATCACACCGTTTGTGACTGTTTGCGACTGTAGTGTATCGAATGTTGACTGATCTCGAGACGCGTAGGTATGACTCGAGTTCCGACCGTTTTTGTGAAGATAGAATACTGTTAGATATCTTTACCGTGAATATCTCTCTCTCTATCTTTGCCCAGCCAACTTTGACTAAGTGCTCGTTTACACTTAGATGTAATTTAAATATCTAGAATTGTTATAATTACAGATTTTAATATTATTTAAAAAGGAATTTACCTTTTTTTTGGGTACGTTTTACAGGTTCGTTTTATTGTATACGTTTTTATTTAAGTTCAAACACACAACAGTATTAAAATACTGATCCATTTTATCGGATCGAAGCCACGTCGGGCGTGCAATGGCAAACCCCCAGTATTGCCGGATCTGTTAAAACGGTACTGTAAATGCGGTGTGAATATAACCTCCATTCCAGTAGCGAAGGATCCGTTAAAACGATCCTGGAAATACGGATGTTCTACGGGTGTTCTATGTGAACGAGCCCTTAGGGTCAAACTCATTGAGGCAGAGTCGTAGTAGAAGTCAATATGCTATAATGGAGTCACCATTATAGCATATTGACCCCTATCTCTATCTAAACTCTGTCTAAGTTTGCTTAGACCCTTACCCCCTTAAAAGAAATATAATGAGGAAACCTGGACTAGTAGGTTTGTTTATGCCACTGCAGTAAGGAAGAGACATTGCCTTGCAGTGACTGTGTAAGGACGATGACTCAAATAATTTCGTGAGACTGAAAGGTATTGCAGAATACCTTTCAGTAGAAAAGCCAAGAAACATATTATTACGTAGTTAATACATTTAAAATTACAACAGAAAATTGTAATTGAGATGTTGCTCATAATTGCCTTTTCAAGACTAGCATTAACTTTTAATCGTTTAAATACACTTACTAAAAGTGCATTCGTAATCTTAATTAATCTAATGACCATCTCTTTCTTTTCAGGTAAGCAGCTTACTGAAAAAGAAACCTTATGTGGTGAAACATAAAACTGAAAATGAAGTGGGTAAGCGGTTATTACGTAAAAGAGAGGGTAGAGTGAAAGTTTGTGAGACATCATATTACCATAACTGAACAAATTATGAATAACAAAAGTTTCGTTTTTATCCTTATTGGTGAGAGGTAAACAAAGACTGTTTTGTTGTGTAAAGCGAGGTAAGTGACCTATTGTCTGCGAACAAGTGAGAACTGCATAAAGACAAGTGATGCGGACGAAAACTGTTTGTCATAAGACTGGACTCTGAAAATCGGAAATGAACTAGGACGATCAGTAACCATTCGCTACTGAAAAAGCCTCTTGCTAACGGCTTGTGAGGAATAACTTTGATTAGTATAATTGCATACTTATACCACGGGATATATTATTTTATTATAGATTTTCTTTCTTCGTGTTGGGTGACACGAAGAAAGAAAATCTGGTTCAAATAAATTGCACTAGATGGCGTGATAAGCTTCGATTTGTTATTGAATCTTGTGAAATATTAAGATTTTCTGGAGACAATCATTAAAAATTGTTGTTCTTGGTACTTTAACTATCCTAAGCCTACTTTAACTATCTTAATTCCTTAATTTTGGAATTTTAAAAAATTGTAACACATTTTGTTACAATGAAACTGTAAAAACTTCCAAAAAATACCATAAAACAAAACGTCGATGTATTTAAAAAAAAGTATTCACGAACCGATTATACCCTTTTATTTTCCCTTTCATTTATATTAGTCGCTGCAAATACGATATAGATGGAGGAACAGAACCGAACGCGGTTGATGATCTTAGAAAAATAGGAGTAAACATATTAACCAGACGAAAAACGCTAGGTACGTCGGCATCTCGGCACGGTTTCTTTGTATGGGATGAGGCTTCTGAATGCTAGTATTATAATATCTGTGCTTATAAATGAATACGAAAAAGAATGGTAAATGATTACGGTTTCATGTTAGAAGGATCAAGGACAAATCTCTATGAAGCAATCTTTTAGTAGCTCTCTGGTTTACGCTGCACAGAACCCCAGTCCTCACCCTTGCTGTCGCATGAATTTGCTACTGCGTGGAGTGCCTCAACCTGCCATTAGGTATGATTCTACCTACACAGATTCTTATTTGCCCTAATAGTTGTTGATTGTTACTATGGACGGTCATGGTATAATTTAGGAAATTACTCCATGTCATATAATACGTTTGTATGAACATGTGTGTCTCCGATATATCCGGTTCCAATGAATGCGGCTTTTATTTGGACCATGAAATCGGACACATGCACTTACAACGACCACGTACATTGCGGACTTCGGCAAATTAAAATGACTACGCGATATAGCTGATGGAAAAGTATTCATATTTCTTGTTAGTAAGTTCCATCAGTTATTAACTTAATATTTTTCCATATTAAAATATAGGTACGAGTTACTTCCAGTTTGAGAAATTTTTAAGAAGTTATTTCATAGTTGTCATCATAACGCTGCCAAAGCCTGATGGGGTTTCTCATTGGCTGATATCATGATCTACCACTGTATTTGCCCAAATCCTTCCATAGCGCCGACCTTTCTTGTATGAATAAGGAACTTGTGTGCATAAGCTCATGGTTGAAGATCCGGTGATTTAGGCAATGCGTTTACTGACAGTGAATGAATTAGATTTTAGTCTAATTTTAAATCGTGTTCCATAATTCTTCAAGAAAGCTTAATTCCCCAGTATGAGTGTAGTTGGAAAGCTGTCCCACATGATTGCAGCGCCAGTTTGACGCTCCACTAACTCGACCGTCCCACTAGCCAGCACTGGCGTGTCCGTGTGTGCTGGCCTTTATGACCACTCGACGGGCTTGATTACTGGTATGAGGAGTTTTTGCTGGTGGTTGAGTTCTGATAGATGGATTAGTGATTTTACATTGTTAATTACTATTAATATGCCTGTTTTAGTAGATTTTTATTATCGGTGTTGTCTAGATTTTTTTGTGCAAGCAATGACTGCTCTTCCGAATTGATTGCTAGAAAAGCGAGTAAAAAAGCGCTGCATTCATGCATCGTAAACACAGTGTTTTAAGTACTATGCGAAGCCTCCCATTCGATTCTTCACACGATGAACAAGCCATTCTGGGCAATTGCATCGCAAGGAACTTTTCTGTCTATTTTAACTCGTCAATACAGAACTTCTGCCAACGGCATGATAGTAAGTATCTATTCAAACTGCTCTGAATATAATCGAATCCCCAACAACCAACAGCCCTATATGCCCACATCTCATTGATAACAATTCCATTCAGCGACCACCGTGCGGCACCGCGCATGTTTGACAGATGACCACACGTTAACGATCGATCGCTGTGTGAGAACTGCGCGCACGCAGCGACTGCGAAAGAACAGTTTAAAGGCTCCCGCAGACAGGTGTGACGACGCGGCAATATGACAACAATGCGGTTGGGATAAATTTTATCTATCCTGGTCCTCCGCCTTCCGATTCCGGTTTTTTTCTTTTTATGGGTACACCCTTACGGATACCCTCCCTCGGGTGTGAGAACGACCGGTTGTGTTTGTTTCCTACCGACACAAACGCCACAGTTCCTACCGCTACCATATCCCCGCTACCGGGACAACAAAACTCGCGAGCACCCCCGACTGATTCGGTCTTTCTAATACATTTTCAAGATTGTCAGACCTATCTGCTACGCTTGCTGAGTGCGTTCACTTACCCATGACTTGCTTGTTCCACTGATATCGGTCAATCGACAAACATAGCCGGCCCACTGCCACTTTCAAGTTGCATGTAGAACATACAAAATGTTCTAAAGTGAAACAGTAGGATTATTGCAATGTGGTGCGGCCGACCCTAATGTGTGCTGTGTTTTATTCGTTTGTCGATCATCTGAGACGTGCATGGCAAGCTTCCAAGAATGCTGGAATATGGAACATTATTATAATATGAGGAAAACTGCGGTTTTAAAAGAGGTTTTGTTGTTGGGGAATAGACAGACTGCCTTTCCTATTTCTGTGGGTGTTGAAAATTACGAAATGATTTTGGTATTCAAGTAAGCTAAAGTCAATCTTGAATTCCAAGAGTGATGATTATCGAAATAGCCAATAACCATTATGGGTCAGGCAAAACAAAGTTGAAGTGGTGACTGTGATGTTTACTAACTACTATTTTTCTCAAAATTCTGCACTGCAGCAGTGTATAATTGTACATGTAGTCACTTATTAACATAAATTGCGTGGGCTGCAACCAATCTTAGGTCTTCCATAATATTTCTAAAATCATTTTAGGAGCGACATTTAAACCAGATATCTCAGAAAACTATCACACGTGCCAGACCAGTGATGTAACTAAAGCCAGCGATTAGTAGTAATATTTAGTATCGAACCGTTCCATATAAGGTGGCTAGTTTTATAGCCGTGTGGTAACATGGGTATCTGAATCATTATACTTTGCACACGGGTCAAAGAGTCTGGTAGATTGCGTCATGTTGACCTGATGGATCGCTTCTTTATCTTTCTGGAATGATGTAAAACCCACACGAACATCTGAGCCTCTAGACAAAATGTTATTCTATTATCGAAGGCGAGGGTCGAAATGTCAAAATGCAAGAATTTGGTCATTCATTGAATGTCACTTGTCTTGAATCTTTGTACCTTAATAGCTATTGAGCTACAGGAGGTAGAGGAGAAAGGTAACGAAAAGTTAAATCTAAAATTCTTATAAGTCAAGTTAAGAACTGTACAGACATTTGGGAGGCCCATGTTTAGCAGTGGACGACTTACGGAAGAAATGATGATAATAAATTGTGAAGGGCTACTTCATACCAGAAACTCTTTGAATACCTACTTCTATTTTAAAGATATTTTTGTTTTTACTTTCGCGATGGAAAATTATATGAATTTGTTAATCATCTGCGACCCTTTAAGCGCCGATGGAAAAAAAACCATTTGCCTATCGAAATACAATCCTATTTATGTCTCTATCATGTTAATACATATCATAAAGATCCCACACAAAACATCAACAAATTAATTCAACAATTCACAGCTGCCGAACTTCCATTAAATAAAGGGTATCATTTAAGCTATCGCCAATTTAATTAGTTTTGTGTTTCTTAAAAAATAGAGTTTGCCCGCAAAATAGTAGATTTGTCACCAAAATGTAGTCAGCAAACAATATAAAATTCGTTCCACAATACATCTCCTAAAATCATGGAGATATAGGGTCTAGTACCAAATAAATGTTTTTGTATGTATTATAATAGGTTTGTCCCAATAAGTATTTAAGCAAACTAATTTAAAGAGATCACCAATAAATCATATATTATGTCAATAGAAAATTTCATAAAGTTAGATTAGTGTCGCAACAGAGTCGACGGAGCCTCGCTGCGCGAGGCTCCTGTTTCTGAATGCAGGGTCTAAAGTAACCTAACACGAAGGAGATGACGGGAGCTGAGTTCGCTCGCTTTGCTCGCTCACTTCAGCTCCCGTCATCTCCTTCGAACCTAACCTGTCCGAAACGGGGTGCCCTAAGCTCCCGAGCTCGCTTCGCTCGCTCTTGGACCGATTCATTGACCATTGTCATTGTCATTTTAATGTTGACATTTTCATTAAAATTATAAATTGATGTATTAAATTGGTAACGAATACTAAAATTTTAATAACTGAACGAAATAAAATGTAACAAATAAAAAGGAGTCGCAGTCAGGGATCGATAATCGATTTATTTGGTGACAGATCTACCATTCTGAGCATAAAGCTATTATTTTAGTAATAAAACTATTATTATAAGAACGAATTTTATATATTTATCTTATTCACTAAAATTTTATTGGTAATCCATCTCTTATTATACACATATATTAACATTAATTTGATAATTCATACCTGGGAACACTTTTTTTTATCTGAGAACGAAAATATTTCGTGGCGATAGATCTATTTATTAGGTGATACAACTTGATGACAAATATAAATTTTGGTGACAAGAAATATAGTTCCCTTAAATAAATATTTGAAACAATGTGCTTCCTCTATAAAACTTTTAAGTATTTTATTAGCTAACATATATAGCATCCATTGGCTTATGTTAATGAATCGTGACCTATTAGTAATATCTCATGGATATTTTTAATATGAACTTTGGTTTGGTTTGATTTAAAGTTTAATTGGTGAACTAATTTGGTAATGCTAGTTAATAATTAAGTTCTGCCTAATTAATATTTGCGTTTATAAATATTTGCTTAATCACCTCGTAATCTAAATCTAAATGGAGAACAGTTAAACAAAATGAAGCTCTTATTTTCTGAAAAAGAGCAAACGTTTTATGCCATTCTCACGATTTATATGGACTATAAACATACTTTTATCACACTTTTATGGTTTAAATTCTAGTAACACGTACTTAAAGTTAAATGTTACGAATTGTAAAGTGTAACTTATTTAGACTACTGAAACCAAAGAGAATATAACCACTAGAGAGCTTATAGGCCGATTTCTTCGAAGCACACGACTCACTACCGCGGGCCGGGAGACGAGGAAGAACGCGCGGCTGCAATTGGTCAGTTCAAAGTAAGTTGCGTAGGTATGGCTATCGTTAGGGTTGATCAACTCGATTAAGGGAAAATTGTCGATATCGATAAAATGTTTTTTAATATTATTAAAAATACTCAATTAAAATCATATAAATATTATTTAATAAAAATCAATCAATTACAAATATAAATATGTGTGTCGGGGACATAGAGAAACAAAAAGTATTTTCCAAATCGGTCAAGCCGTCTACGAGTAATCCGGGAACATAATACATAAGAAAATTCGACGAACTGAGAACACCCTCCTTTTTTTAAGTCGGTTAAAAGTAGATAGATATTTTTTCATACATTTTTATTAAGTTTAATTTTATTATTATCGATAAAGACTTCAGCTATTAAAAGTAACAGCACAGATATTTACGATAAAAATACAAAGGGAGAGAAAGGGATAGAAGCATTAGAATTGTCTAGTGAAAGAGCGAGACTTTTCCAAAAGACATCAACGCGGGACTCAAAATTGTGCTCGTTTACCCCATCCACCATTTTAACTAGACCCCTGCGGTGTCTCATAATCAGATTAAATTAAAAATAATTTTCGTACTGTTTACTTACCGATGAAAAGTTATGCCATCCTTTTTGTAACTAGATGTCTTGGCATGTTTCCCATACCTTTACGGCGCATGAGGGCATTTTTATGCGTTATTATTGCAATAAAAAGATAAAACAATTTGTATTTATTTAGCGTGCATACAGGTCTAATAACTGGACACAACTAAAATGGTTACTAGTACCGAAGCCTTTACATAGGCGACAAAATACTAATAGTTTTCGAGCGTCGGGGCACTGTATGCGCCGTCAAGTGGTTATATCGTCGTTGACTGAAACTAATCCGATTTCATTAAAATATCTGCTCTAAAATCCCTTTACCTAATACGGGTTTTTTTTTTGATCGAAGAATATCATGTGGTTTTGCGAAATTATAAACTGAAAAGAACAGCTAATCCTTCTTTCAACTTAACATCATCATCATTTCTGGCAAAAGAACTCTGTTGCTTGACATCCATCCACTATCTTTTCCACATTCGCCGGCTTTCTCGCAACCAGAATCTTTATCTAAATACCACAAAACACTCAATAATCCAACTGATTCCTCTATCTCAGCTCCAAAAGCAATAAACCACTTAGATTAGCACATTGCCAAGCGCTAAGGATGTGCGCCATTATTTCGACTACGAGTTCTCGGTTCAAGGGGATATCGATTACATCGTTACATCGATCGCCGGCCGCATCGAACTAGTGTTGCAACCTTCCAATCGATTGTTGTTATTCAATATGGCTACTGCATGCTGTTATGGGTTTTATTGTCAGTGATTGTAAGTGTTTAGCTTGGTCAATTTTATTTCTGCTATTCTGTGCCTGCTGGTAATTTATGGTAGTAAAGTTAAAGCAGTAATCAAATGTCAAATTGGCTTACAATTTAGGAAATATTAGTATTAATTTTGATCTGTGCTCGGCACCTGGTTTTATTCCAGTTATGAACGTCTCTTTGTACAAATTGTTCTAGCTCATTGTCTCCTGCTTGTTAAGGCGGTTGAAATTACGCTTTTTCTGCTATTTATTTATTTAATGCTTCATGCACACAAACGTATAGAGGGACTTAGTGCCTAAGGCATTATCTACCAGTCGACCTTTGGTCGATGCAGAAAAATAGTGGTATTCTTCTCTTATTCATTTTGTTGTGAATTCCAAGATAGTTGAATTGTGTCGCCAAGAATCTTTGAGTTTCATTGCCTTGGCGCTTCTGTAATAGTTGCCTATTAGATTATGCCTGTTAGATTCTGGCCTTCAAGAGTTGCAAAGGAATTTGGTCGGACTTGTCCATAAAATAATAAGCACTTACCTTTAAATGACTTAATGCCAATTTTAATCTTAAGTTCTGAACTTTAATGTCATTGATTTAATTTAATTTTTGTTATCTTCATCGTATATTACAAGAATTGCTATGACAGACAGCTGTGATAAAAACCTGTTAAACTTCTCCATCGCGTATATCAGTAACATTGATCAATAGGTCTTTCAAAAGTGCATGCATACCTGAGGAGTGACTGGTCTAGATTTTAAATACAATACGAACCTGTTTGTATTCGGATCTTTATAACTCGCTACTGACAGATATTAAGAACCTGTTGAAATGATCCGTTGATCTTATTGCAGTAACCGATTGCAGTGATATTTTTATTATGTTCTTAAACTTGTATCCTTTCTCACTGAGGGATTACGTAGAGATACAAACTAATTTCATGTCTAAGGGCTGTAACAGTGAATATTTGAGCTTCTTTCGTGTCCCTCCAATATGGGTGTTAGCCAGAAGATTCCAGGAAAGTACTTGTATTATTGAATTGTAATAGTATGGTTCACGATAAAAAATTAATTAATTAATTTTTTTTAGCCACACAGCTAATGTTTGCCCTATTAATTGGGAAAAGGGCGTGAGGATGACGATAATTATTATGATGAGCTACTATTTAATTTGTGTCTATAGAATGACTTTCCATCAACATGGTTACGGCATAGCTCAGAGTCATTGCTGCTCGTGATTGCTCCAATATTTTGACACATAAAAATCAAAATACTCCTCAAACCCAGATCAATAAAAACAAATAACCAAAAATATGATCTGTCTATTTAAAGACTGATATATACTAGTTTTATATACCGTTTATAGCCCACAATCAGACAAACGAGACATAAAGTTCAGTGAGTATGCTAATCAGTCGGTTCAGTCATTAGTCTGGCCTTAGGTTGGAAACTCCAAACAAGATCCGAAATATTATGACGACCCAGTTTCAGAGAAGTTATTGATATTTTTAATTGTGTACAACATTATTGAGTAATGGTAAATAAGAACATGTTTTGGGATGGTTGTCTTAGGACCATTAATTGTATGTTTGCATAACGTATTGACTGATTTATGATTTTGTTGAAAGTTTTTATTTAATTACATTAGAAGATAATTTATTATTATGAGTTTGTTGAAAGAGTTAAATTCGAGTCAATATTTTAATGACGGTGTGTTGTATGCGACATGCTAGTCATATTAATGAACCAATTTATTTTTGAAATGTCTACATGTATCCTCTTACGAAAATATTAGCAGCAAGAGGTAGACAAGGAGGCTTTGTGTTGTGTCGAGTCGTTATTATTTACGGCAGTTCATAAAAAGACGGCAGAATACCTGCTTCAGGATTTCATTTGCAACTTTTTATTTAGAAAAACTTACACCTACATACGTGACATGTTAAGAAATAGCTAGCACTTGCAAGAAATAAATTATTTAGAGTGAGAATAACATACGTACCTACCGTGTTTCCAATAACGACCACCCCAACTGTGATTTTTTTCTAAAATATGTTCCAAGGGTAGTGTAATAGGGTCAGTATTTCCAGAAATTACTTCCTAAACGCAAATAAAAAATAAATGTTTCGATGAACGATGTATGAAGGAAATGATCAAATTACGGCTTGTGGACACTCAAATGACGGACTGACACAGCGCCTGAAAAAACCATTAAAAAAAAATGTCTCGTCATTTCTGCTAGGAATAGGGTCGCATTCCAGATTAGTTATATAATTATCATTGTTTGTGACCTACTGTTTTTGTTGGTATCACAGAGAGTACCAAATTGTATTAAATTATGTGCATAAAAACCATAGCATTATTACTCGTAGTTGCATGTCATATCATCAACCTTTCAAATAGCTCCTCCCTAACATATCACACCTATGTATTTCCTATTGCAGCAACATCTTCGATTACCATATAATGGTGTTCGCATGTTGTCCAACGAGTTACATTTGAATATCGTAATTCCTAACTATTGCTACAACTTACATAATAATATGGTAACCATTTACGGGTTAAACGATTTCAATTTATTTATTAATCATGTCATTATTTGCTCGTAAGTGTCCGCTTTAAATTAATTTGGATCATTATATAAATGGTACAAGGAAAGGTCTGAAAGTTTGCGGAGTTATTACTTTAAAACATCTTTTGTAAGGCAAATATTTCAATAAATTTTGGGCCTCCCCTAGTATAATAGGAACAGTTGGTTAAATTAATCTATAATTTTTCGCTTCACCTTATCTTCTTGTCTGTTTCCTAACCGTTTGGATTTTTGATTTCTGCAATTTCGGCTTTATACGAAAAGGTAAACTCTTCAACGGACTGCAGTTGTTCATCCAGGGGTTCTCCCAAGCAATCGTAAGGCTATAAGGAAAGGAACAATAATATTATTGCAAGAAAAGTATTTAGAGTTATCTCTTACCCTTATCCCAGTGTTTTTGGGGTTGTAACAACGTTTCGTTTTTTTCCACACTTCAGTTTAAGGCGTCGCATGCACCTACAATATTATAGCGCTATATTTATGTGCAATAAAATGAAAGCTTCCTCAATCTTGTGTTCCACCTTTGAATATAGGGTTATTGTTTAATTGTTATGGTGCCTTAGTTACCATTTAAGTATCATCCTCTTTCTAGACTTAATTTTACACATAGTGCATCCATAATTCCTTTCGTCTTTCCCTATTGTAATAGACATAGGTACTTTCATACTCAACATGTTTCTCACGACATTTTGCTAAGCACAGCGTTCCTGTCTTCAAATGTATTATCAACTCTTTTAGTCAGTTTCAGCAACTTAAAATATTCCTAAAAAATATTTTGTCTCCTCATACGTATCTTCAATTTGCACATAATGACTATTCCCACAAGCTTCTGTATCAATCATAGGTGTATGTTCACGCTCAATGTCGACGGGTACCGGTCTATAATCGACATTTCAATCTGAAAGTTACAGTGGATTTGCATATTCACTAAGCCTCTGTACATGAGGAGATTGCACATTTGTCTTGGCTAACGCTAAGTGTAGTACGTGTGAAAGATACTGTAGTTACATTGATGATAATGGGCCTATTATTTCGTTTTGAGGTGTAATTGAAATATCTGAATACCTCTTAAGGGGGGTCATTGTACTCATCATTATGAACATCTTTTATTATGAGAGTGCGCTATATTAACCGCTATATTTACCCTGAAATCACGAGTATACTTTTTTACGCGGTCTTAGGAAATCTGTGCAGCAATCCTTGTTATTTAAAAAACGTTAAAAGCTGATAAAGTTTTCATATATATAGTTAAATGACTCCTGATTCATTGTACTTACAGCAGTTATATTCATAGACATACTTACATTATAACTATAAAAGTTGCATTTCAAATGTCTTACCTATCCTTTTTGATTTAGTTAACTTGTATGTTATAGTAGCTCCTTCTATCATGTTACTATTCAGTTGCCATGATCATATTCCATCGCTTGCTTTACCATCTCTCTAAACCACTACCGCAGCAGTGCCTCCACGAACCACGAAGTGTAAAACCCCTTTACCACTACTGTGCCCTTTCATTTTAAAATCAAAAATCAAAAACGTTTATTTCAAATAGACCAATTACAGGCACTTTTGAATTGTCAAATGTCGGTCAGTCAAACTAACAAGTGAAGCTAAGTTGCACATTCCAAGGAGTAGATCTCTATGGAGAAGAACGTGCAAGAAACTCCATGGACACTCTTTTAAATAATATGTGTTACATATAATGTTTGGTTACATAAGTACTTCTTGTTGCTTCTATTATGTGAGCACAATGTAGATAATAATAAAAAAAAAAAATATTAAAAGATAGGAACTGAATTAAGCCACTGGCAGCTAAGAGATGACCAGTCTCATCTGACGGCACCCGTTCACGAGCATGACGCGTGCATCAACCCCACTCAGCTCAACCATTTTGAAGGGAACCGAATGACCCAATAACACGCGCCACCAACAGCGAGACATTTGAGTGAGCATGACAAACTCTCAACTGCCATGCTCGCAATGTCAAAATAAAAAAAATAAAAAGTTGTAACCTAATAAAAATGCTCCATGGTACTTCACATTCACAAATTTGAAAAATAAAAGTGCTTCTACATTATACAATGCTATTATTTCTAAATATAACATGTAAAGAATCCTAAGTCCTATTGAAATAAACAAATGAAATAAAAATAAAACACTGAAAACAACAATACGAAAAGGGCAGCAGCATCTCTTCCAATATAAACTAATTTGTAGCTACAAATGTATGTGGCTGTGGAGCAGGACCGGCATTTAGCCAAGCATTTTTATCAAGGAGATAATCTTCCAATTTATAATATGCTTGTCTACATAGTGTGCGTTTAATGCATGTTTTAAATTTTGACTCGTTTAATTGGAGAATTTCTAGTGGAATTTCATTATAAAATTTTACACAGTACCCCATAAAAGAGCTAGCTACTTTAGCTACATTTCACATACACAGCATTTGGCCTGCACTGTATGTAAAATAGAGGCGGTTGCATGTTCAACATGTTTATATATTCATAGCTTTGTCTGTTTCTAACGCAAGGTTAAGAGTTACTTCTTTGTCCGATATTGGGTTAAACTGAGATCACGCGCATTATCTTAAACACACAATATGTTTCGTTTGATTTGTAATAGTTAGTTTATTACGCCATTGTAGTATTTATTTATGTAAGTGTTGCAGATATTACTTATTCGTGCGTAGATTTGCCTTAGTTTCACGTTTTTCTTATGGTTGATTAAAGTGTAGATAGAAGTAGTTGGATTCCGGCGAAATTATACTCACTTGATACTTTAAGCTTTATTTTTCAGGAAGTTATAGTCTCGATTTCTAGAAAGAAATGATGTATGCATATCTCAAACGCAACTCCAATTTTCAACCGATCTTAGGATTAGGAGCAAGGTAACATTTCACAATATGTTTTGTTACTTTTGCAATAATTTTCATTCCTTAATCTGTGATGATAACAATAATATGATCGATATGGGAATTAATTAAAATCAGGGCAACATACATAATTATTGTTGAACCTAATAGTCGAATACGATCAAGTTTACAAACACCGAATCGGTTACAATGTTGCTTAATTGACAGAGCTATGAAGAAGGTCCAACATCTGACATTCTTCATCTTATTATAACTATTATGTTAACTCTTGTATAACTTATACAACTCAGTTAACACCTCTGAGAGGTGACACTGGCCCAGCTTCACTTATTGTTAGACCAGGTCGAGGTGAGGTCGCTAATGTTTTGTTCTAACTTATCTCTGATAGAGAGATTACTTTGTATTGTTTTTCGTAGTTTGTTGGGTAACTTACGCACTGTTATTGAAGATTTCGATCGCTGTTCTGCGGATTTCGACTCGGATTTGAGGATTGTAAAAAAAACCCATTCTCTTTCGTATATTGTCAAGGTATTGGTCATTGACAGAATTTTGCGTAATTTTATTTTGCAAATATGAAAGGTATTCTCAAAATGTAGTTACAAATATGGCAAAGCCTTACAAATACTGCTGTGCTATTACTTTCTTTACTTATTAATAAAGGATAAGCCTTTAGTTTTCAGTCTACAATAACTCTATTCGAATAAGTTTAGAAAATGCAATTATAGAAAAGAGACTAGATATTCTCAGACATAGTCATGTTGTAAGTTAGTTAACACCTTCATAATCCTAATTATGATGTATAACATAAATTCCTGAACTCCACCACCTTCGGCAACAATCACACAATAGACAGAACAACTTTATCCTCTCATCAGTTCCCATACAACAACAGAGTCATTAAGTCCAGTCCATTGTGAGGGTATGGAAACTGATGCTTGATATCAAATATATTGTGTGTGAGAAATACTTTACACATACGAGCTATTAGACGGGTTTGACTGGACATAAGTTAGTCCCAAGGACGTATTCAGGAGTTGTTATAGTGAAAGTATTTATAGCACAGGATCGGTCTATTTGGCGCCATATTTGGGCGATCTATGTCCTACCGTGGATGGCTTTCGACTGATATTATAATTACGAGCTACTGATGTCTAGTCAACGCGTCAAATCTCGAAATACTACATACGATAAGAAAGTCTAATATTTAGATTTACTTCAGTAACCCTAAGAAATAAAACTTGCCAAGTCTTGGAGTGCTAAAATTAAATAATAGCAATGATACTTTCTAGAGACGAAGAATTACTAAACTTAAGATTAAAATTTATGAAATCTATGATTTTTCTGGCTATTCTATCATGCTGACGAAGTATAACAAGGCGGTACGCAAGCCCAAAAGAACTACTTGGCGGAAGCATTGCACCTCCGTCGAAGCTCTGCTAAATGGAATAAGGTTGTGCAAAGCAATGTCCATGATTAAGACAAACCCACTATCACCTGTGAAAGATGAGAATGGGTGTCTCATGGAAATTGGAAAGGACACTCTGATCGTGATGCTTAAGACTCACTTTCCAGAATGTGTTCTGCGCGACAGCGATATCGACAGCGATCTACAGAGCCTGCATAGCCTTTGGGTGGCATGTGGGTGGCATGGAGGGAGGTCAAAGTCACCTTTATACCGAAGGCTGGTAGACTGACTTACGAAGAAGCTAAAGCTTACAGGCCCATCAGTCTGTCATACTTTCTCTTAAAAGCCCT
This sequence comes from Orthosia gracilis, assembly GCA_947562075.1. Classification (NCBI taxonomy): domain Eukaryota; kingdom Metazoa; phylum Arthropoda; class Insecta; order Lepidoptera; family Noctuidae; genus Orthosia; species Orthosia gracilis. The sequence continues at coordinate 49,124,741 of OX387270.1, read as the reverse complement.
GGAGAAACTGGTAGACAGGTACCTAAGAGGGGGAGCTCTTAAAGAGATTTGTGCCGAGGCTTTCCTCGACATAGAGGGAGCCTTCGACAAGACAACATTTGAGTCCATACGCATTTTTACAAAGGAACATGGCAACAATGATACCACGTGCAACTGGATTGGCTTTATGCTGAGAAGCAGAATAGTCAGATCGGAACTGATGGGAGACTGTCTTAGCACAAAAACAACAAGAGTGCTGTCACCATTATTGTGGTGCTTGGTAGTAGACTAGCTACTTACCAAACTCAATACCGGACCATTCTACACAGTAGGCTATGCAGATGACAAAGCTATAATGGTTAATAGTAAATTCCCGAACATAGTCTCTGTATTATTATAACAGGCATTGAGGATGACAGAGGCATGGTGTACAAAGAACCACCTCTCTATCAATCCAGGCAAGACAGTCATTATCCCATTCACGAGGAAGAGACAACTAGGAAACCTAGGAGAGCCCTCCCTCAATGGAATAAAGCTGCCCTGGTCCACCGAACTTAAATATCTGGGTGTAAGGTCTAGGCTACAAAGAGCAGTGTGTCTCGGAATCACGGGTGCTTTCAGGACAACACCTACGTCAGCGATTGAGAGATACATCAATATCCCTTTTCTGTATATGATGGCTGAACTTGAGGAAAGAAAGACATTACATCGTCTTACTGTTGCTGGACTATGGGATGCCTCTAAGCCAAAGATTAACCATACAAAATTCGATGGAAATAAAGACCTGGATCGGGTAACAAGCATGATATCCGATAAAATGCAAACTATGTCTGTGTATGAAACAATAAAGGACTGGACGAAGGGACTCGAACCACCAGAACAAGATAGTCTGGTGTGGAACACTGATGGATCCAAAATGGAATCAGGTACAGGAGCGGGAATATACAAAAGTTTACAAATGTAGCAAAAGCTTAAGGAAGATGGCAACTGTATTCCAAGCAGAAACATATGCCATAATAAACCTGTGCTCAAGAGAATATAGATAGAGGAACTAGAGGTAAATCCATGTACATTCTTAGTGACAGTCAATGCAATTAAAGCCATGATATCCTACAAAGTGGACCCTAAACAGACTTGGGAAGCATAACAGAATAAGACTGATGTGGGTCCCTGGGCATAAAGGAATCTATGGTAACGAAGTGGCAGATGAACTGGCAAGAGACGGCTCAGCAAATGATTTTGTGGGTCCAGAACCATGTGTAGGCATTTTGACGTGTGTCGTAAAAATCACATGAAGGGAGTTTGCAGATCACAGACAACAAACACATTGGCTGTCTATTACCGGTCTGGAACACTCCAAGAATTTCCTGGGTTCTACTTTCAAGGCACGGGTATGCAATTGGAATATGAGCAGGTAGCAAATCCGCTACCTGCTATGGGCATTTGATGGGCACTTAAAAAACCAACAACATGCTCAGGAAGATGGGTCTAACCGCGACACCCATGAACAGGTTGTGTAGGAAATATACGGAACGCATGGAGCACCTTCTGTGCACATGCGATGCACTGGCTGGTAAGCGAATGAGTCTCCTAGGGGTTGGATATCCAAAACCAGAAGACTATAGGCTCATATCTCCTAGTCTCGTTGTAAAACTCATGAAGAGAGTTTTCAACGAGATTGGGGAAGAGTAGGTTATCTAGAGGAACATAATAGATCCCAATGGATCGATGTGTCCGAGTTATTTCTCAGCCCCTCCACAAGATAAGATGTAAATAGGGGATATTTTTTTGTTAAACCGAGTATAGAATAAAAATGGTGCACCCACAGCAAATGTAGAAAAAAGTAGAAGTCATGACGTAAGTCAAACGTAAACATGAGTAATTTAGGATCGTCACATTTGTTACGTTTGACTCGTGAATTAAAAATGATGGACAGATAGAACCTGCCCCTCAATTTTAATAACATAACAACACAGCATTACCACATTATCCATTTTTCAAGGTCTTGGGGAGACCTGCGTTTAGCAATAGATGTCAATCCTCTGTCTTGTATGAATCTAAAACACCTGTATTTTCACATCACAACATTAAATTAACAATAACCTACCATACGCCAGTTAACAGTTACCAAACATTACCTGAAAGGTCGGAGTATCTACGTTAGTATATAATTTAACACTTCGGTACATAATAACCGTTCTACACAAGAACAGAGAGTCATACGTATACTATAATTTGTTTATTATAAATATTTTAGTGCAGCAGCTATTTTATCTGTCTTTGGTTTACTGTGTAATTTTTTGTTGCTACTTTAAATTGTTGAAGGCGGTCCTGCCTTGTTTTTTTTCTAGATAATAAGAGTTTGATGAAAATATCTATATTAATATTAAGCTAAATGCAATATTTATGTTTAGTTTCTATATCTACGAAATATTTCATGATCAAAAAGTTTGTAAGTTAGATAAAGAGGGATGGGACCATAAACTTCCTGAAGGGCGAATGTCCACAGGGGCAAGAAAAAGTTGGGCCTTTCAGATGACGATGCGTAATAGCAGGATAAATAAAGAAAGCAGATCCCACGTAAATTGAAAGAGCAAGGACGAAAAAGAAAAGAAGAGACTAGTTAGACGAAAAATATTGAAACAAAATTTTTGCGTTGAATTTTTTTCAGACGATATCACTGAACATTGAAAAAAAAACTTTAGTTTCGGCATTTTAAAAATAACTGTCAAGTTACTTTAAAAAATGCTTGACCTCAGTCTTACCTTGGTCAAAACCATATCACATGTATGTTTGTGATTTTTCTATTAACAGTTTACACGACAAAGCATCGGAAATGTAACAGAATGATCGCGTGACCAAATTGTTCACTTCCGTAGATCACAGTAATGTGGGAAGCGTTATGTTATAATAAATCATAATTATGATTATTACTTCAACTGTTTTTGTGAAGTTGACAATTTGACAGTGATACCTCTGTGATGGATAGCTGTTATGATTTTAATAATTCAACAAAAGCGGATATGTCATCATTATGGACCGGATTATAATCAACATTCAAAGCTTGAAATAAGCATGAAAAATGCGTAACAAACAAAAATCAACATCAAAGTTTTAGAAAACGAAAAAATGGAAAAGGTAGGTTTTAATTGTTTCATTTCTAAATCAGTATAATCAGTGAATTATTCAATCATAAATTATCAATACCAACATGTAACAACTATAATAATGCACTCAAACGAGAAATTATTTAATATTTTTGTAAACGAAAACAATCAGGCAGGTAGGTGTTCTAAATGTATAGTCTTCAATCAATCAAAATATTTTAATAAGTGAAAATTATTAGTGATTAGGGGCGAAATTTTGGTTAAAGAGTTTATTATTACACTTATCAATAAGGTAACCTACCAAATATTTAATAAATATAGCAAAAATATGCTTCATCACTTGATATTAGACATAATATGCAATTTCCGCTGAGAATGGGGTAAATATGCAATTTGATATGCAAATGCATGTAATCCGATCTCTAATCATCATCATCTTTCTGTCGTTATCCCATTTTACTTGGGTTCAGTGCAACACATTTTCTTCCATTCTATCCTACCGTCACATTATCACTGACTCCTTTTCCTTAGTACTGCACCGAATTCACCCATCTTGTTTTGGCCCCTTCTCTCTCTCATTCATCGACATTTATATTTATAACTCTTTAATTTAGTAACATTCGTTTGTTGAAAAGATAAATAATTAAATTTTATTACTGTCTTCTCATTGTTTTAGTAAAAGTCTAGTGTAATAGAAAGCTTACCGATTAGTTTCAAGATCTAATTGATTAGTTGCTGTTGCTTGTTTCATAAATATAAAGATAATGCTGTGAATGCACTGTATTGTTATTAGAGAAATACAAGACAATTCAATTATAGAAGTGGGCTAGTGAAACTCTATTAGAAGTAATATTTAAACGTGTGAAAGGTAAAGAATTTTATAAAGCAGAACTTAAAGGAATGCCCCATAGACGGACCGAGCATTACCTTCGGTCTATTCAACTAATTGAAACCATATGAAATAATAATACAAAATACCAAAGCCTTAATAACCCTCTCAACAATTCTTTTAATAACCACAATACCGTATAATTTGCCACACCAACAAAGGCAGCCGACGTTGGATGTCGTGCTAAAATGGCACCAACCTTGGCATGGCGTGACAATTATTATGATCATCATTTATATGAACACCGGATAACGTTAGACGTAGGTACACTGGAAGTAAATTACTAAAATCGTAGCTAGCTTTGTATGCTAAGTTTAGATCTTAATTTTTATTAAGTTCCTCTATTATATTGTTCGTCTTTATTGTATTTAAAGAATGGAAGGAATCTATGTCATACAAGATTATTTGGAAGGATTATGTATCGTATATACTCTAAGCGGCTTTGGAGTGTAGGTAGCCCAGGTGGATCAACGACGTGGTCAAAGTAGCAGACAATTGTTGGATGCAGGGTCTCAGTACTGGGTGAAATGGACGAGACATATATTCAGCAAAGATGGACACGGGCCAGAGGACAGAGATATCAAGCCTTATCTTGTTCTTGCTTGCTTGATCATGCAACGAAAGTGCATGAGTACTATACCTTTATTTATTAACCTTAACTTAATTAACCTTAAGTCAAACTAACTTTTTGATACAGCTAAATGTCCATTTACAATTAATATTGATTTCATAATGAACTATTGGGCCTCATTCTCATGGTGCATCAAATGAAGTTCAATGGTGTTCATTATATTTAATTAGATAACCTTTTGATGTTTTCGATTTGATTTTAATAAACAATGAATCTGTTTTGATTGGGTTTGATGTGTGGATGAAAACCCATTGCAAAGTTATGTAACACATGAATAGCGCAATAGTCCTACTTGTAAATGTTCCCTGCCGAGTCGACTCCACGTATAGTCTTGAGTTGAATGTTCGTACCAAATATAGTCAAGTAGTAAGTAATCAAGTAGTAAGTTAATATAGTCAAGTAGTATTTATAGTGATTCAATAACATACATACATACTATTATCTTGATTCCCAATTTTGTCGGTAATGTCTGTATATTATGGAGATGTCGGAATTAAGTCGGTTAAAAGAGATGTAAATTCTCTGGCGAGGCTATTTAAATCACTTAAGAGATTATAGCTTAAAGTTAAAAGATTACCGATTGTTGTTGATTGATAATTTTTGAAAATTGATTTTGTTATAGTCGATGTCACTTCATATACTGACATGTAAGAAAAGAAAATTGAATACAAAAGATTTCTAAGACAATTTCAGTGTTTTTATCTGAAACAACTGGTCCCTTGAGCCGGATTAAAAACAGTGCACGACTAAATGGATCTACCGCGAAGAAGTGAAAGATTAATAAAGAAAAATAAACCTGTTCCCGAACTTAAACAAGTAAGCCCAAATCCTACCATGACCCCGTCATCGCTAAAGTCCGCACGATCGAATAATTCTAGTGCATCACAGCGGCGCATTCTTGAAGCTCGCGCCGCAAAAGAATTAGCGGAAATTGATCTGCGGAAGCTAGAGGTAGAGCGAACCCTCGTCGAGGCCAGACTCGCCGAGGAGACGGCCCTGTTGGAAGAGGATGCGGCGAGCCGCGTCTCCGCTGTATCAGAGGCTGTGAAATCGGTTCAGGTTCAGAAGTGGGTGGATGAGAATTGCAACGCTGAATGTGAGGTAAAGGCAGATAATAAACAGGAGCGAGGTCACCAAGACTACCGCACCGCTGTTAACGACTACCGCAGCGGTCACGACAACGACATCGCAAACCTTACGCGTGCTATCACAGAAGCGGTAAATAAGACGACGACTACTAATTACACTCCCACCACCGATAAATTACTAGGCCGTATGTCGGCAAAGGATCTACCAACCTTCACGGGCGACCCGATTGAATGGCTGAGGTTCAAGAAAATATACCAATCTACGACTAGAATCGGCCAATATTCAGATGAGGAAAACGTAGCACGATTACAACGTTGTCTCCATGGTCCAGCCTGGGAAGCGGTAGCCGCCAGACTCATCACCGTCACCTCTGCCGACGAGATTATCAAGACCTTGGAAATGCGATTTGGTAGACCTGACCTCGTGCTACACCGACTTATAAGCGAGGTCAGGAAGATACCCAAGCTGACCGGGGTACGCACGGACCTAGTATCACTAGCAACGAAAGTGGACAATTGCGTCGCGGCTATAGAATCCATGGATCATATCGGATACCTATACAGTCCAGACCTGATGACAATGATTATCGACAAATTGACGGAGCCAATATTCTTCCGCTGGTTAGATTACAGCAAGGGTCTCACCACTCGTGAACCACAGCTGCCAGCATTGGCCAAGTACCTGATGGAAGAAGCTCATGAAATCTGCTTAAGAGGAGCCTTGGAGTCAGCACAGACTAAGACCACCGGCACCAAGCGTTCAATATTATTGACAAATGTGGGGGAGGAAGAAAGCCACCCCGAACCTGACAAGGAATCAACAAACGTTGTGGTGCCTAAGACAACATGCAAAACACCCACAGAGAAGGAATGCGCGTTTTGCTCAGATAAGGGCCATGGGATTACAATTTGCCCCAAGTTCGCAGATGAAGATATCAATCAACGATGGGATTGGACATGTAAGCGCCGATTATGCTTTAGATGTCTCAAGTCCACTCACCGCCGCGAACGATGCAAATCCAAGGTCAGATGTAAAACGTGCAACAAAGGTCACCACTCGCTTCTACACAGACTTGACTGGGACAAGCCCGAGACTACAGCAAATACATGGTCTGTAAAAAATAAGGTCTTTCTGAAGGTGCTGCCGGTTGAGATTGAAGGTCCATCAGGAAGTGTTACGACCTATGCACTACTTGACGAAGGATCGACAGTAAGTCTGATCGAAAGCGATATCGCCGAAAAGATCGGAGCTTCTGGTCCTGAAAAAGAATTGAAGATTCATGGTGTAGTAGGCCTAACAAGCAGCGCATCAAGTCAGATGGTAACGTTGACGATACGAACTCCCTGGGGTCTTCACCAGCTAGATCGAGTACGAACGGTTAAAGCGCTAAATCTGCCCTACCATACAATCCCTAAAGAACAGATCGAGAGCTTGGACCACCTGAAAGACCTTCCCCTCTATGCATTTGAAGGTCAACCAGCTATGCTGATCGGCCAGGACCAATGGCCCCTAATCGTGAGCAGAGAACTAAGGGAAGGCGGTAAAGGTGAACCTGTCGCGTCGTTGACAAAACTTGGATGGGTGCTCCATGGTGTTTGTTCTTCCATAGCATCCAATATTATGCCTGAGTTTGCGCTACATGGACGCCTAGACGAAGACGATCGGTTGGACGAACTAGTGAGAAACTACTTTCACTTGGACAGCCTTGGTGTCAAGTGCCTTGACAGGCCCAGATTATCCCCAGATGAGAAGAGAGCCATTCACATCCTAGACACGAAGTCCCGAAAGATAGGGAAGAGATGGGAAACCGGTTTGTTATGGCGGAGCGACGACGTACAGCTGCCTGATAACCGCCGAAATGCTGAACATCGACTACGAAGCACGGAGAGAATGATGGACGCTGATCCTATAGCCGCCGCTGACTACGAAAAGCAAGTGGTCAACTTCATTGAGAAAGGTTATGCAAAAGAAGCTCAAGAAAAACCTACTGGTCGTGTGTGGTATTTGCCGCATTTTGGTGTCCGCAATCCAAACAAACCTGGCAAGCTACGACTTGTATTTGACGCCAAAGCTACAACTAACGGTATTTCTTTGAATACAGAGCTACTTACTGGACCTGACTTGTTGAACAACCTGCTAGGAGTATTGCTGAGATTCCGAGAACGAGCTGTCGCTGTAACAGCGGATATAAGAGAGATGTTCCTCCAGGTGAAGATAAACGCAGACGATCAGAACGCCCAGTGCTTCCTATGGCGAGGAATGGAGCGAAAGCAACCACCGCGCATTTACAAGATGACTTCGATGACTTTCGGAGCCACGTCATCGCCCTGTACCGCAACGTACATCATTCGCCGCAATGCTGATGAATACGCTTCTTCTCACCCAAGAGCCGTCGAAGCCATCAAGAAACGACATTATGTAGATGATTATCTTGACAGCCTTGATGATGAGGAGGAGATGAAGCGACTTGTGGAAGATATAGTGATGATACACAAGACGGGCGGTTTTGACATTCGAGGATGGGCATCAAACCGGCCAAATGTTCTACCCAAAGAAGCAAAAACAGAACCTGTCATGTTACTCGGACGAGACGATGAAGTCCAAAGAACCTTGGGCTTGAACTGGAGACCATCTTTAGACACCTTGGGTTTTGATCTCAGCATGAAGAAGATTGACAAGGACATTGCCAATGGTGTTAGAATCCCTACTAAGCGTCAGATGCTGCAAGTGGTGATGTCAGTCTTCGATCCGCTTGGAATATTGAGTCCCTTCCTGATTAGAGGGAGAATAATGCTGCAGGAGTTGTGGCGGACCAAGACAAAGTGGGACGAACAGATAAATGACGATCTCGCTCAAGTATGGATCAAATGGCTTCAAGACATGAAGAAATGTCGGTTATTTTCAATGCCACGACACTACGGGTTCCCTGCAATGGACAAGTTTCAATTAATAATCTTTGTTGACGCATCTGAGCAGGCTTATGCAGCGGTAGCCTACCTGCGCCGTGATACACAAATTGCCTTTGTCGCTGGAAAAAGCCGCGTGGCCCCATTAAAAGCAGGCACGACGATACCACGCCTGGAACTACAAGCTGCGTTGCTTGGAGCACGCTTGGGAGAGACAATCAAGCAAGAACAAAGCGTGACAATCTCTCAATGCATCTATTGGACTGATTCTTTGACTGTGTGGCGATGGATACGGAACAATCCACGAAAGATTAACGTTTTCGTTTCTAACAGATTATCCGAAATAGACGAACTCACAAAACCTGAAGAGTGGAGATGGCTGCCTGGAAACATGAATGTCGCCGATGAAGCCACTAGAGCTAATGTAGTCCTCGACATGGACAAGTCAAGATGGGTGTCGGGACCTGACTTTCTTCACCTCTCAGAAGATGCATGGCCTAAGTTCAAGCCGGCCGAAAACGAGGAGGAGATAGAGCCACCTACAACTATTTTGACCGTCTCGGAAGCTATAGTGCTTATTGACCATACTCGTTTTTCGAATTGGCGCCGATTAACAAGAAGTTTTGCATACGTTTTGCTTTTTATAGATAGATGTCAAAGACTTGACACTAGAATGTCACCGGTGTATGAACGTCGTTCTCAAACTCATATTATCCGACAAACACAATGTGAGTTATTTTATGTTGAAATCGCTGCTATTAAGAATGGCAATACGATAAAACCGCAAAGTAAGTTAAGAAAACTTAATCCGAGACTGGACGACGACGGTGTGCTGCGAGTTCAGAGTCGCTTGATAGCTGGCAGAGAGTTGTCGCTTGAGTTAAAAAAGCCGATTATACTCGACGCAAGACACAATGTGACTAAGCTTATTATCGAATACAAGCACCGACTATTAGGACATTTCGGTACAGCGACCCTGGTAAATGAGCTTCGACAAGATTACTACATATTCCGTTTACGGGCGGCAGTGCGATCATTAATTGCTAACTGTGTTATCTGTAAAGCGCGGCGTGCGCGTTGCGAGCAACCAATGATGGCAGGATTACCGACTATGCGCCTCGAACACCACTGCAGACCATTCACGTACTGCGGTGTCGACATGTTCGGTCCAATGACAGTGACCATCGGGCGACGACAAGAAAAACGATGGGGAGTTATCTTCACTTGCATGAATACCAGAGCCGTGCACATTGAAATAGCATCGTCATTAAATACTGATTCGACTCTTATGGCGATTAGAAGGATGGCAGCGCGACGTGGATACCCCAAACGACTCCACTCAGATAATGGCACTAATTTTCGATCTGCAAACAAGGAGCTACTGAAGATTGATGAAGAAGTGATTAACAGGACTGCGGACTTGGGCATTGAGTGGACCTTTAACCCCCCAGATGCACCACACATGGGAGGTGTATGGGAGAGGCTCATTCGATCAGTAAAGACGGCCCTCTCAGCGATCCTTCACTCAAGAGCGCCCAAGGAGGAGGTCCTTATCACTCTCATGGCTGAAGCTGAAAACGTCGTGAATAGCCGGCCTCTTACAGACGTGTCTCTCGACCCAGACGAGGAGGAGGCACCGACACCCAACCATTTTCTGCTTGGATCATCAAACGGGCTGGGTAGACCAGGAAGCTTCACAGATGCAGACTTAAACCTAAGAAGGCAATGGAGGATAAGCCAAAGACTGGCGGACCATTTCTGGTCTCGATGGATGCGCGAATATTTGCCCAGCCTACAGACACGCACGAGATGGACGCACGATGATGGGTGTGGGGTAGGGCTTAATGACTTAGTCTTAATTGCAGATTCTTCATCTCCTCGAAATGTGTGGCCTAGAGGTCGAGTCGTCGCCACGCTGCCAGGCCGGGACAGCCGTGTCCGCATGGTGGATGTGGCTACCCGCGGCGGTGCTGTGCTACGGCGCCCGGTCAATAAGTTGGTGGTGTTAATGAAAGCAGTGGGGCCAGCTGCCACCGTGTGAGCTCGACGGTCAGGGTCGAGCGAGGAGGAGTATGTTGCTGGCAGTTTTTTATGAGACATTGATAATTTTTGAAAATTGATTTTGTTATAGTCGATGTCACTTCATATACTGACATGTAAGAAAAGAAAATTGAATACAAAAGATTTCTAAGACAATTTCAGTGTTTTTATCTGAAACAATTGTGTTCAAGTTTATTGCTTGTATTTCGCCAGTGTTCATGAGCTGCCGGAATGAATGGCGATGTAGATTTATATCTTTACGTATTGGACGTCGCCGCGGGGCACGATATGTTTCCTCCGAAGATAAACGATGCGTATCATAATAGGGACGAGTGAGGGGTTTAATCACTCTGTTAATTGGTTCTAAATGTTTCATTGATCAGAAATACCAACTGTCAATATAGCTCAACAAAAACTTATTAACAAAAAAACCAAACCGACTTTCAAAAAAAACACTGCAAAGCGAAAAATTACTTTCTTTTCCGAAGTCGGTGTCTTTAGTACCCATTGTTTTCCGTGTTTCAACACCGACCTCGGAAAAGAAAGTTATTTTTCGCTTTGCAGTGTTTTTTTGGAAGTTGGTTTGTTTTTTTTCTAAAAAGTTTTTTATTTAACACTTTTTAGTTTTGATAGGTACCTCCAACTGCCATAAAAAACATATATAGCCAAAGTACACCCCATGACGATTCCAAGAAACCTAAACACGACTCGGATACATTTTTTTATTTCGGAGTTTCAGTGCCTACCTGCCGGCTTCATCGTTAGATCAGTTCGATGTTACCATTTTCATCAATACTATTTATTTATAAGTATTTGCTTCATCATAGTCGTTTAACTATTCGAGATATCTTATACCACAGACATAAATCTAAATAGATATCGCAAGTTCGTCCATACCAAGAGTGCCACTTTTTCACAAACAAAAAAATTTAAATAAACAATTTAAAAACAAATTTACTTACCAATGAAAGAAAACCTTTCCAATACTTTGGCCAACTTTTTCTATACATTTTTTATAGCTCAATATTGCAAAAAAGGCATTTGTCTAGATTTCGGTGGATTTCCGGTGCCGATATTGCTAAATGAAAAGCTCAAATTACGATCACTTGTCCTAACTTTAGTCCGTTTTTTGGCACGCGAAGTACATACAATCGCGCCATCTAGTTAGATTTGTGTCTGTGTCTTTTACCCATGACATACTTAGCATTAAGGAGTTCCATTGGCCATCTTACCAGGACTTCTTCACCAGTTCCACTTCAAAAATGATACTTTCTGAGTGCAAATGATTGCATTGTTGAAAATACCAAAATCGCTATATATATTTGAGGAGTTCCCTCGATTTCTCCAAGATCCCATTATCAAATCCTAACTTGATACCCTTTCAAACAAAAGAAGAATTTTCCAAATCGGTCCAGGTATCTTTGAGACATCGGGGAACATACATTAAATAAAAAGATGCCGAAGAATTGAGAACCTCCTCCTTTTTTGAAGTCGGTTAAAAATATGTTTATATGCAATTCAAGCAACTAGTTTATTTTCTACAAATGATAAAATAAGGATATTATGTGTACGTAATTGATTGTGACATTCGTGAGAAAAAAGTTGAACAATTTAATTTTTGGGCGTGTCTTTATAGCGGACATGCGGTAATTCATAATGACAGCAACTTTGTAAATTATTAAAGAGAAAGCATTATAATGAATTACTGTCAATATTAATTTGTCATTGCAAATTGAAAGTTAATGAAATATTATTTCACATACTCGACAATTCGATTTGTCAACGAAAATTATTCGTCGACGTATATTGCATAAGATTTGGTTCTACATCTAAACGGTTTAAGGAAAATCGTTTTTATCATATTTATATGTCTTTATGGATACTTCTTCTAAACTACATGAGAAACGTTTGTGTTTATAATTTGTCCCATGCGAACCCGGTACAGGTCGCTAATTTTAATATAAATATTGATTTCAGTCTGTGAGAATGCTGTAAACGCAATTATTTCTTTCTTTTAAAATCTCAATTCAGGTGTCTTTTATTTTTCTTCTCCAAAACACACATCATTGTCAGTGCCCACTTCACTACTACTGCGGCGCGCCAACCCGCTTTTGTAGTTTGTGCTACTATCAACAGCAAGGGCAGTAACAGTTTCTTCATAATATATCATTTCAACTCGTGTGAAAACATTTAACTCGACCTTAATCCAATGTTCTCATGTTTGTAGATCATGTTACGATACGCCATTGCTAATGTTTTGTATGAAATCAATTAATGCTCAGTTAATAGATCAATTCTATAGAGAATTTGACTTACCAATGCTACTCTATATATATTAAGTGAAAAGGAACTTCTAAGTAGTTCCGTCGTACTTAGAGATAAAGCTTCAGGCGATGTTGTTACAACTATTTATTAGGTTCTAATCACCTTGTTTAGAAGGTTAATTAGGTGAATAATTATATGGATGATTTAGATTATCCGCTATATATCGATGTCTAATACTCTAATAGAAAGCAACTATATAATAATGATATCAGTCTGCTTATTTTTGAGGTGATGGAAAACTTTTTGAATATTTTTAGCCCAGTAGGTGGCCATGTTGACTGCAGCGTCAGTGGCGTTAACATATACGTATAGTGTTTGTACTGCTGAAACTCCTAAAGGTAAAATTGTGCGATGTGATGTTGCTTTGTAAATTGTGTCATGTGTTTTGAGTAAAAAAATGTCAATGATTTAGTGATGATATCAACTTTACTAAAGTTATTATCTTGATCATCATCAGCCAAGTTTTTCCCAACAATGCGTCAATTATCTATATCCGTCTATTATCATCATCATTATGAATTCGTACCTTAAATCCTGCATTTCCGATATCTCCCACACATATTGCACATAAGTCATAATCATTATCTGTAAGTCCCCAATTATCAATGGTCATTTTGATTCGTAAATGACTTACGCCTTGAACATAACTGCGGTCTAATGCGCATGTCATTTAAGTGTTCACATTAACAACTTAATATATTAAACATAATGAGTACATAGATGCAGGAAGTGTTAAATATCATTGGCATATTATGTTATACAAAGTAATATAAAATAGTTAGGATCGGAGTATTCCGACTGAAGACGTTACTACAAAATGAATAAAGTAAGAAATTACAATTGGGAGAAGTTTGAAATTGGCGTCAGTAACAAAAAGGAAATCGCTGGACTTGTTATAGCGCCGAAATTCATGTGACTAATAATATGATAAATATAAATTTGCATGGTTGAAGAGGATGAGGACGGAGAAAGAAAGAATGGATTGTACGAGAATTAAAAAGAAAAGGCTGTCACGAAATGGAAGAAGAAGAAAACGCGTTGTGGTGATTCCAAGTAACATGGGACCAGGGCAGGAATATGATGATAAAATGTTTAGTTAACATACATTTTTCACTGCCTAAAATAATTGTAGACTCGAAAACGAAGAACAGTTTGAACTTTATCTTTAAAGTGGAAACGGAATCATTACGTCAAAAATCAGAAATGGCGGGCTACAAACGTTTTGTTTCCTGCGATTGACTTTTTAACTAGGATGAGATAAACGGAAGGCTTTATGAGAAGTTGAATGCCTTAAATGGACGCTAAAGTTTCCTTAAACGTGTTGTTTTATGAACTTTAATGCCAAATGATATTTCAATTATTATGCTTTAGTGCTATGGTTGCATTTACCACTCTGTCTTATCGGTAATCGTAGGTATTGACCCATGTAGAACTTTGCTAAGTTAAAATTGATGTATAAGCCTTGAACTGAAAGATCAAATCTCAAAGAAATATAAACATGTTTATATAAATCGTTATATTATAACGATTTATTAGTGAATTGAAGACGGGATTGATGTAGTGATTGAAATATTGATGAAGTGCGATCAAGATAGCAGTATTGAAACATAAATAGCAGATGGTTCTAGGTCTAACCTCTAGGCTTAAAACATCAAGATAAAGGTGTTTTTTGTAGATGAAATTTTGAATGTATCATCATCCATTGTTTAATGAAACGAGTAAAAAACACCTAGAACATGCTTTTGTAAAATCCATCAACTCTTTTCAAGCAATGTTTTCTCAATAGAGGATACAAGATTACACCAAACAAAATAATATTACGCCTATATTCCCCAAAGGATTATGCAGAAGTGCACCTATAGACCACATTTTTTTTTTATTATTTATTTAATTCACCATTAATGTACACACACATAAACAAGAGACAAGAAGAAGAAGGAACAGAAAATAGGTTCAAAGGTACGCTTATTTCATAGAAATCTATTTCAGCATACATGCGAGAGGAGAGTTGAAAAAAAAGACATGTAGACTCCGTGTTTAGAGGGGCAATAAAAAGAAAACATATCAAACAATTCACTATAAAATAGAATAAAATATAACGAATTAATATATATAGTCTCATATATATGCATATTAATAAATTAAATATTATAATAATAAATACTAAATAATATAATAAATAAATAACAGGTAAATACATGATTATTTGCAATTATGACGGAATGGAAAAATAGTGTTCTTTAGGTGTGTTTAGATGATGATGGTAAGTGATGATGTGGTCGAAGGTGTAGCACGCTTGCCATTAATAATTAAGTCCCAGGTAATAGGAAGCCTGCCTATTCCCATCAACCGGGCGCAAGCCTCCGGGATGCCATAATGAAATTCCAGATTTGCTCGATCCAGATTATCTGTTATTGAGAATCAACTAACCTATTGAAAACAAAAAACAACGCTAACGTGTCCAAACATGCCATTTGTAAAGGACACTCATATTGTTTAGCATTTAGTTTTATCTTCTTTGAAATCTGAAATTAAATAATTAATATACGTGCAATATCAATATTAGTAATCGTTAATTATTGTGAAGGCGTGCCTGGCCTGGGAGGTAAATGTCACGTCCTACCAACTGTTGGTAATATCTGATAAATAGATTGTGTTTGGAAAGGTGTGTTAGAGGGCAAAGGTAATCGTTTGTATGGTAGGACCAGGGACTTGCTTCTCTTTTTTTATTATGGGGTTTATGTTTTCAGTGGGATCTATTGATGTTTAAGAATAGGATGTTGTAGAAGAAGATATAAAAATTTAATAATAGTAATAATAAAAGTAGTCATTTTATTCTTCGTGTAAATTAATCCCATATTTCAAATTAGGCATCAACAATATCTAGCCAATTGTAATTTTTGTGTCGTTGCACAGATACTTACAACGAATAGTGCATAAATATCTTAATAGGTGCTCAGCTTTAAAAGTTCAAGATCATACATACAGCAGCCATAACATCCAAAATAAATTGAGCACTAATGAATCGTCGAAGCTTGGTGCATGGTTTCAACCGTTGCCTATGGCGAAAACCGGCAAGAAACTCCATGATTACAGTTTTAAATATAACCATGATTTTTAAATATAATAAATTGCTTTTAAAGTGTATTCATACTATTTAATCGTTATGGCAGGACAGTGTAGGCCTTAATACACTATTAGCTTGCATAATCCTTCTACAATAAAAGGATTATCCAAGTAACCCAGTGGTAATTAATGTAAATGGTTCTCATCAAGCAGAATCTCATAACCACATTACCAAATACAAATATTACACTGTTACAACATTTCTATTTAGTGAATATTCTATGCGACAACTTTCGTCTGGAAAGTGCGTCGTTGCTTACTCATTCATACGAGACCTCTCTCGAGTATCATGTTATAATTCTTAGATATTATTAGCTAAAGTTAGAAACTTTCTCTAGCTGCTACTACTGCTAAGTTTTGTGTATTTATGATAATTTGTCTTGTTTCAGGTAATGTGAAGAACTAAACATTTGAAGACATCTGACATCTACCGATTCGCACTGGGATAGCGTGGTGCATTACAGCCCACTCCCTTTCGTAGGGGTTGTGGCCCAGCAGTGGGAACGTTAAAAGCTGATTTTGACTATGCAGGTAATGTGTCGGGTGTTGTAGTCTACAGTATCATAATCGGCTCGTTAAATGTTAGTCCATTGATATGAATGGTTGGAGGAAAATTCTACAATATATAATTGACTGAATTAGAAGAGAGTGGAGCTAGAAGATTCTTTCTTTTTCTTTATTATTGAAAGACGGGTTTCATTCCATATTCATTCCATATTGTTGACGTCTCTAACTTCTGCTATTTGGATGAAAATATAGGTCGTCATTAGGTAAATACTTACTGCAGTTCTGAGTGCTACTATATACGACTCGAAGAGCTAAGTTTTGTTTCATATTAAATTTGCAATCTTCGGTAAAATTATGCATTTTCATACTCGTTAAATGTCACCTACAAAATGCCTAATGAAGCAGCCTCTTACACAATCAGTACATATAATAAATCTGTAGAAAAGTCGTTTTTGTAAATCGAAAATGTATCCAAAAAAAAAGCAGGTCGTTAAAAGAGAATCAACAGAACCCATTTCCAGCATTTTTTGAATTTTTGGCTGTTTGTCTGTTTATCCGTTTATCTGTTTGTCTGTTTATTTGTGCACGCATCACGTTAAATGTACGAAACTAATGTAGATAACTTTTATACACAAAATTCTACGTAATTAAAACTAAGTAATACTTCAATATTATCTAGGTTTTGTTTCATCGCAATCGGTTCACTCTATCAAAAGTTAGATGAATTTAAAGTATTCAAGAAGTAAAATATCGCAACATACGCAATTCAAATACTCGGACTTTTGGACTCCATATTCGATAGATGGCGTTGTGCATTTTGCATCATTTTCTAAATGGCGGTGTTAAGATTTTCCGTGGCCGAATGTCCATAGAAAATAGTATATTATGCAACTAGTGAATAAAGGACGGATTTAAAGCGAGGGCCATAGATGAATCACGAACAAGTGAAGGATTCTAAAAACTGAATCACGACCGTAGGGAGTGATTCATGATTCAAGTGTTAGAACCCTGAGCGACGCGAGTGATTCATGGCCCTCGATATAAATCCGTTTTATTCAAGAGTTGCATACCATGACTTCGAGAAAAAGAAAGATTTAAGCAAAAAACACAAGGAATACTAAAAAATAAATAAATTGTTTATTACCTTCAAAATTTACGAAAAATGAGAGACCTCAGGGTTTAACATTTTTTTGTAAATTTAAGCTGAGCTAGGTGTTTTTCAAACGCCAGTGACTATCTCTGTTACGTTACATAATAATATAATTAATTAAATACCAATGCAATTAATATTAGAATAACAATAAACATCCTAGACCAAAATCAAAATCATTATTAAAATCCTAAATATAAACAAACTCAAAATTAAATCGACGAAGGAGTTTGAAAGACGAATTTTCTTTGCACAAGACAGTTTGTATCGACTATTTTATGCGCAAGGAGGTTGTATAGCATTGAGATGGAGGTAGAATATGTATTGGTGTGTTCTAAATTCAAACACCAAAACAGTGATTAAAAGTGCTTTTTATTCACTGTTTTCAGTGAATAAAATAAGCTTTTTAGAGGGGGAATGGTATAAATAATTTTTAGGTCCTGAAAACCAGTCCGCCGCGCTCCCATGCGAGGACGCAGCGAAGCAGGTGGTCAACTCTCTATGTCGAATCATGATAATTATACCTTCAAGGGCTATTTATTTCAAGTGTGGCTAGAGTAAAATAATAATTCGGGAAGTAATGCACGTGTCTACAAAAATACGTTTTTATGAGATTTTAGGTCTCTAATCTAACTATTAATGCGAATAATGACGTTGACGTTCGTGCAATGTGGTTCGTAATTTCGCTACCGCTATTCTTGACATTACGTTTTTTTTTTGTTTTGTTCACCGATATCTCCGTCATTTGTGGGCCGATTTTGAAATTTAATTCATTTTTTTTGTTTGAAAGAGTAGGTTTCCATTTTAATTTGGTGAAGCTCTGATTTAGAACTTCGGTGATAGATAATAGAACACTTCAATAAATAACGGCAAATCTCTCAGAATTGCTGCAATCGCATGTCTGTTTATTGTTTATACCATTTCATAACATAAAATCACGCCAGTATGCTCTAAAGGGGTACGCAGATGTGTATAGTTCACCTTGGTACACCCTCATTTCACCGGTTATATTTAAGTTTCATGATATTCATGTAATCTATTCTGGCGTTACAGGTACCTAAGGCTAGGCCTAGGCGTTAAAGTTAAAAATAATAGAAACTTAAAAAAAAAATACCACCAACTTCCAAATAAAAACGGTGTTGCGCGAGTCGGTGTCCATAACAAAAAAAAATGGTACTTACCAAAGACACCGACTTCTAAAACGAAAGTTATTTTTCACTTTGTAATGGTTTTATTTGGAAGTCGGTAGTATTTTATTGAAAAAAAGATATTTTTTAAGTTTTTGATTCGGTGTTATGTTCTGGAGTGCTGCTAGATGGCGCGCAGCAAATCTGTCCTTACTTTTTTTTATGTAGTCGATATTCTTCTCCCTAGAGTAAATAGTATTCTTTGCAGTGAACGCTCGATCTTGGTAGGTAGAAAGGTAAGTAATGTAGGTAGGTCTAGGTTAGTAGGATAGGATAGGCACTTAACGGGAGCGAAGCCGCGGGCACAGCTAGTCATAATATAAATTCCACTGTATACTAATACTGTGGGCGACCGACCAGCAGGTGAACGACATACCGATAAGGCACGAATCCAAGTAGCAATTGTGTCAGCAATTTAATTGTCTAGCTCCTAATTTACTTGTTACAGTAACTTAATTTATGTAGTAAACGATATACGGCTTATCGTCGATGAAATTGTAGGAAACGGCTTGGAATTATGATTGGGGTTATCGGTCAAAGGTTGATAATGTTGTGCTTAGTTACGTGGATATTTTATCGATCGTTGAAACTGTACTTAGTAACTCGTTACCCTTTCACGCAGGAGACTTTCATGTCCCAAGTAAAGTGATAAATTACTGACCATGTTACTCTTAGTGCGAATAAATGATAAAATCTTGTTGGTTGGTTGCGAAAGCTGAAGACAGGTGACAAAAATGTTTTTTTTTCAGAATTCATATCTGCAATATTGCTTGTTTATTGTATAGGCTATCGAATTTTATAGTTCGGCGATTTGATTCTTTTTTGTCGCTAGTTCCTGCGCGAGTCAACTTTGTGGATTTTTTAAATTACAGTTAGCCTACTATACCTATCATAACCTATCGTACTTATAAATCCCAAATTGTGAGTTTAAATCGAAATGAATTTAGATGCAGCGAAGTCTTCTATATTGTTTTACCATTAGCCTGCCCTCTGGCTTTTAAACTAAGTTTCTTAAGAAGATATTTCATCTTATCATCAGTTCCTGCCCTATGATCGACGAAACATGTTTTTTCCTGCCATTCCCTCCTTTCAATCGCCACGTTGGCACTGACTTTTTTCTGATTCATATTTTCTTATGTCCTCTATATAGACTAGTTAATCAAATGACATCACAATCAAAGAATTCTCATATCTGAAATCTGACATCATGAACCTAACGAACAATATTGTCATACTCAAACTGTTACTTCGAATTCCTTCACCTGTATTTATGGCAGGTCGTGATCACTCGGTCGTACTTTATCTGTAAAATATCTATTAGTTTAGGTCACTGCAATACCTAATGTATGCAAGCTGTAGTACCTATCAGATTTACGTGGACATAGTTGAATATGTCAGATGTAAGTTTTGCCTGTAAGTAGAAGGTACTGTAGAGGCTTTCCACATAGGACGAGCAACCTGTTCGGCCGCTGACACCTAAAGCTGGCGACTTGTATTTATTTTAAGTTTGGAAGGAAATCGAATACAGAATATTTAGAAATATATCGAACGCGTGTAGTTTCTTGTTTAGCGGGGACTTCTATGAGGGCCGACCTACGAGCGGCACGTTTGAATAAATATACGTCGTAGAAGTCCAATAGTATTTTTTCAGCCTCTGGCTGCGTTCCCCTTTTACAGTACCTACTAACTACGACCTCGAAAGCTTTTAACCTGGATAGAACCTGCCTGCTCTCTTTTTGAAGACTGCCATATTTTTCTAGTAAGTCATAAGAATCTCATATAGCATCTAATTTAATTTAATTCTTTAATGTACACAAAAAAGAACATTACATATACAACTTGAGTGATCATAAAGTAGCATCACCCATATCCCATTATATAATATTTGGGGTCGCTATATTATGTTTTTTCTTCCATAGTTTTCTATAGTTATCATCAGCCAGACCTTTTCAGCCGTTCATAAAATAAAACTAACTTTATCATCGTATTGTTAACACCCATTTATATATGTCAAGTTTGCCGCAGCTTTCAGTACTTTACTCAGCGATTAACAATAAATCTGTAGCAATTATTAATAGTATTTCCGCATTCATTGGAAGGTTTCAGTTTAACACGACGCTCCATATTTACCTTAAAACAAGGAAAACTACAACATTTATGAATGTATCCAGCATTTCTGCGAACCGTCCATTTTCCCTTACACTAGATTATAATGCTCCTGCATTGTTAACCGTCGCACGCGCAGGCTTCAATAGGCTGTTTGTAGGCTTGAGAATGAGCCCTGTCGTATACGATCTGCATACATTATGTGTTACGACATAGACGGTATGTTATTGTGTTGTTTATGAATTAACTTGTTATTTGTTGTATGCTCGGTTGGATCAAAAAGTTATGAGATTGTTAGGTATTGTCGTCTTATTATCTGGGCAGAATATCAGAATACTGCCTCGTAATTCGAGAGTCCGTGAGCGTCCGTGCTGTACATGAAATTTCTGGTTGGTTCAAAGTGTTATGTATTAATCGGGCTGCTGACCGGAATCTGGATTTGTGCTAAAATGTTGTTCCCTTTGACATGGAAATTGAAGGCCACCATGGAACGAGGGCGAGGATGTGACTACGATAGTTAGGTACACCTCTTCCTTGCTTTTAGAGGAAGGAAGATGGCGTGGTGTCATATTAAAATCAAAATATAGCTATTACCTGGTTATTCGGGAGTGTGCCTCTATATTCTCTTGTCTTTTCTCCATTTTTATTTTATGACTTTTTCTCTGCGAGTTAATGGTCTTTGTTTATAATGAATAGTTTATATAATTGCAGATTGTAACAAAACTACTTACATAGTGCACAATAACAGTCACACTAATCTAAGCCCAATTACTGTGGATAAAATCTACAAGAATGATTAATTATTCAACTTTCGCTGCTGATCGCATCAGTGCGCTTTACGCCAATTACCTCAAGCGTGCAGTCTAACTTAATTATAATTATTTAACTTAACACCGCAACGGGGTAACCAGAGACTTAGCGATATGCGATAAAGGAACTTTTAAATGTGGCGTCTAAAAAATACACTAGCCGTTTTCCCACGGCTCCGTTCCCGTGGCCTATCCAATAAAGACCGTTAATTTTTTCAGGATTTAAAGCTGGCACTACACTTGGCATATTTGGCAAAATATTTGCGAAATTATGGCAATGCAAAACAAACCTTACTGATATTGAAGTAAAGTTAATTTTTTAATAGACATTTGAAGCAAATATTTGTACAAATACGCCAAGTATAGTACCAGCATTAAGTAGCTTATTACATTCAGATTCAGTGATATTGTAGCTTTTTGTAATCGGAACAGAACTTCCATTACTTTATTACTCTGTAAAAACATACAAATGTACCTCTTCATTATCATTCATAAATAAAGATAAAGATCACGTCGAAAAACGGTTAGCAGAGATCATGCGAATCAAGGAGTTCTAAAATGTCGTCTCTCTACAACATATTACACAAGATTATCTACACATTCTGTGGTCGAGAACTGCACAACTATTTCTGAAATTGTGTCAAGATTTATGTGGTTTCTTGATCTGTTAAGGCTTCCTAGAATTGCCTGAAACAAATATAATCATCATCATCGTTCAATGAGAAGTATTCAAACTTGTTACAAACTAATTCACTGACGCAAATTAAGTAAATAACAACTGGGATTCAGCCTCAGTTTCATCATATTTTTCGAGGTGTAAGAATGTATCTGTGGATGTGATATAACTTTACTCATGGTTTATTCAAACGAAGTAAATACCTAATAATTCAGCCCATCTGTCTATAATTTTGTAATCTACCATACCCTACAATTTCCTTTCATACCTAGACTAAAAAAAGTAACTAGGCTAGACTTTCTCTTGCATAATTCTAATTACAAAACCTTTGTCGACTTCACAAAGGCTAGCATAATGACCATTGTAGTAGCGGGCACTACATAACACTAATGGTCAGCAGAATTCAATCAAATGCTTCATTCAAGTCAGTCGAAATGAGGCTAATAGAGGATTATCTAAGACTGAACTATAATTGAAAATAGAATCGAACTCGTAGCTATTAGGATTTATGAATGAAAATGAAAAGCAATTTCAAAGGGTCTTTTGTGATTGATTGTATTTAGACATTCAATTTGGGAAGTTACGTACCTACTTATTATAGTACCTACAAGATTTATAACATTTAAACTTTAGATTTACCGTACAGTACCTATAAGATAGTTCATTTGATATTTGAAACACATTACTGAAAGCTAGTAGATTTTTGTTCTTGTGAAATTTAATTATAATTCTCATTTTAGTGCTTTCTCACACTATTGAGAAATAGAAGCAGTCGATAAGATTTATCTGAACCTTTTACCACTCTAATCCATCTGCAAAGGACATGCCTAAAAAAAGTCATGTAACTATTTTGGTTAACAATAAAGTATGTTCTATTCTACTCTAATACATATTAGGTATACCTAATTTCACAACTTTTTCCAATTTTCCATCAAAGATGTCCCAATCAAGCCAGGAAATTATAATCCGCCACTCCTTTTCAAATAACTGTCGCAATACCATTGTGAATAAGGCTTAGCAATCAGCCTCCGTTTCCACCTGCCAATCCAGGCCGGTGTGAGTGGCCTTTTGTGTATTTTTAATTTCATGCTGACTGGTTTAGCCAAGATTTGTGTTGCAACTATTAATGGCGTCCTGTTTGGCGGAGACGGAGATTGGCGGCTGGTTTCTGTGACTTTAGATTTGATAGATATGCAACACTATCTAATCGAGATAAGAGGGGTTGATCGATGCTTCGGAAAATGTAACAACTGATGGCGACGATAATAACACCTGAAATGGCAATTGCCCTAATTAAAACATTTAAAATCTAGTCGTGATCTCATCTCAGCAACGGTCGATCGAGTTATTTTTGACACATTGAGACTACAATCAGAATGCGACCGTTCTGGATAGAATCCTGGGACCATCAATTTTAAAATTAAGTGCTGCTTATATTTTACTAGCTTTTACCCGCGGCTTCTCTCGCAGTGAAGCCATATTTTTTTTTTTATTAAATTGTTTCCTATGTTACTTCTAATACCTCCAAGAATATATATGTATTTCATGATGATCGGTTCAGTAGTTTTTGCGTGAAAGCGTAACAAACAAACTTACATTCACATTTATAATATTAGTAAGGATTATTTGGACAATATTCTTACAGTCACAATATTTTCCATTTTGACACCATAACAATAATTGCGTTGGTTTGGGAATTCGGAATATAAATTAACAACTTGGAACTTTTCCAAGCCATCAAAACGTAAGCTATTGTGCAGTCGCCTTTGTATAACGTAGGTATAACTAATAAAGTTAACTAAATCTATGAAGTCAACTATTAGTGACAGTAATGTTTGCACATATGCGCACGCGCGGGTGCTAGGCGACGCGACGCGACGCGGTGCATAGGCGACCTCATTGCCGGTCACTGCACGCGGGTATATGCAGGTGCTGCTAGGGATGTGGTTTGATTTTATCGACATTTATAGGCATTTGGGAAATAAATAATAAGTGGCATTTCTATAGCGTTTGAAATTCCAATACATTTTTATCATTTTTCTAAACGCTATCCCCACGCTTCCGATGATAAAATGTCATTTGTCCCCAGGCTTCTGATGTTCTTTAAGTTTTGGAATTTATCTTATTTCACACTTGCCACTAATTTAAATTATACTCTGTTTTAGATTAAGCGTAGATATTCGTGTTTGTGATAGATAAAAAAATATAGCGGACACTTTGATCTAATCTTTAATTTAAAAAAAAATCTTATATTTATTGTGCATCTTCAAAGATCAGATTATGATCTCTAATAACTTAATATTGTATTACATTCGTCATTAATCTTAGGATCAACCAGTTTTTTTTTTTATATTATAGAAAATGTACGGCACCATAATCATCTTCTTACTCTATCTCGTGTTTTCATCTTCCATTCTACTCTGTCAACCGTCACGTTTTCATTCACTCTCATTTATTTTAAAACCTTTCCTCGAATCGATCAATCTTTTTTTGGCACCAAAATATCGATACAATTTTCTTGCGCTTTCGCTTCTCTAGAATAACGGTGCGAACAGGCCTACTACCGAGCAATTGTAAGCTAGAGTGCCTCTCTATTTTTGTGCGTTCTACTCATTACGTTGGATAGACGCACTATAGACTTGCACTCAAATGTGTTACTGTCTTTATGACCGTTGTCGTACTTACTACCTTATGTCCTGCGTTTGTAAACGAGCATTTTGCGAAGTGCTTTTATAATGTAACTGTTCCTTGGTGCGATTTGTTTCTCTATGTTATAGCGGGTGTCAGGTTTAATGTGAATTGACTACTGTTTGAATTTTAATATTTGGGTGGGCTTACTTTTGATAGCTACGGATAATAAGAATAATAGAATAATTTCTGTTAGAAAGGGTTTACGCATATTGCATTTTTATTACTTTCGCTGGTTTTTTTCTTTTCGTTGCGGGATCTAAAGTAACCTCTTCGGCAATCATCGAGCTTCATTGCCTCGGCATGGCTTCTATTGGTCGCCAATGTTGATCCTGGCATTCAAGAGCCGCAGTGATTGGGAATAGTCTCAAATACAACCGGTAGCTACAATCTATGGGTCTTTAAGCCAAGAATGAAAAGGTTTCTTTTAGGTAAGCGTGCTTCATCGTCAACCACATCTTCGCTTACCGTCAGGCGAGATAGTGGTCAAAGGCAAGCCCATAGTCAATAAAAAAAAGATGTCCTGCCTTCAGAACCCTTAACTACTACCTACCTACTTCTGTTGACCACTGTCTACTTTGGTTACCTAGGAGACACATCCATAACCGCTTCCAGAGATAATAAATTAAAACGGTTTTGCTGACCATTAAGCTAGAAATGTGTCGTTATTCAAACATGACACTTTCTGCGAACAGCAACCTTTTCTATAATTTTTTCCCACAATTTCTCCAAACAGATTTTGAACTCAACAAAAAAAGCTAAGACAAATGAATTAATTCAATCACAATGATTACAATTAAGGCATACTAGACATTACCAAACTTAATTGTAATACGTGCCTTAGTTTATACAATGCGTATTCTGTGCAATGGTATATATTGCGAGGTTTTTTGCCAAATGGCGGAATAAGGAATGCAATCTAGTGTTACGAATGTATCTGTGAGAACTGGCGAACAATTATGCTGGGAATATGTCAGGTGGCAGGTGCAATGTTGGAGCCAACTGTTGGACCAATATTGCGTATTCAGTCCCATTATGTTACCTAAGGAAACTCCACCCACTATTTCAACATACGTAACAATACATTGAACTATGCAAACAAGAATAGAATATTAATTAATTTGATACTTCATGCACTCGAACTGAGAGAGGCAGACTTAATGCTTATAAATAATATTGTGTGAGTTTTTTTAAGTTCTTTTTTATTAAGAAATAAAGTCCAACTTATTTCACACGGTCGTAAAATTAAGAATCTTTTCCCCCGTTCACATTTTTATGTATCCTCATAATACCATGTCTAATTAAAACAGAAAAACATGCCCTTAAATCATGTGCTTTTTAAGATTACAACAAAACATAAAAGTACTCATAAAACCTGAAATACATTGCTTCCTGTGCAAGTTTCTCATCATAAATATTTTCACATTAACTGAAGGGAAACTGTTTGTCATGGCTTAAACGTCCGGAGATCTAATAAAAAAATGCAGACTCAAAGGTTCATAGATTCCTTAGTTATTACTCATTTAATAAGTTTCAAGTGAACACTTGAAAATTATTAAACAAAAGTTATATCATTTGATTCAATTAGGCCACTAAGCGCCACTTTTTGTGTAGTAATGATCTTTCTAGACAATACCAATAATTATACCAAAAAGTTTAAAAGAAAATTTTGCTTTATGGACCAATCTTTGGTAGGTAGGAACTATTCGTAATACGATTAAACGTATCAGCCGATTACTCGCGTACAGCTTCAAACGTAAAGGCTTTCCTTCCACTTTAAATTAGACTACTAAATCTAAGTCCTTTCACTAAATAGCCAATCTCATTAGGACATTTAGATATGTGACCGCAGTTAGGCATTAAGTGTAGGCTAATCTAGAGTGGTCCGGCGACTGGCGAAAGGCATATTGCTCGGATTCTACCTCAAACGACCTGGCTGACCACCTAATTTGGTGCGCTAAAATGTTGCTTTGCTTATTTTGGAGCCAATCCAGTTTGCTATAATTTAAATTATTTATAGATGTGAACTTTGTGAGTTGATTTCCGATCTTGCCATAGAAATTCTTGGTAAAAAAAGTGAAACATTGTTTAAATATTTTATAATATTCTTTTTGGCTACTTATCTCATACTTTTATTGTATAATCATCATCATCATATCAGCCGATAGCCGTCCAGTGCTGCAAACAGGCCTCCCCCAAGCGTCGCCACATTGAACGATCCCGTGCGTCTTGCATCCAGCGGATCCCCGTAATTTTCACCAGGTCATCGGTCCACCTAGTGGGAGGTTCCAACGCAACGTCTTCCGGTTAGCGGTCGCCACTTCAGAACTTTTGTACCCCATCGGCCAGCCGTTCTGCGAGCAATTTCCTGCAATGCAAGCAATGCCCACTGCCACTTAAATTTATTAATTCTTAGAGCTATGACTGTAACCCTGGTTCTCTTGTGGATCTCTACATTTCTGATTCGATCACGGATGAAAACTCCTAGTATAGCCCACTCCTTTGCCCTTTCGGTGACTGTGACCCATTGTGAGACCACGTCTCAGAGCCATAGGTCATCAGATCATGTATAGTACTTCCTCTATATTGAGGGGTCTATGTCTGGTACTATAGGATTTCCTATACAAGAGCCAGGGATAAATTTAATAAATTAATTGTAGTTATGGTGTCCAGTTGGTGGGCAGTATAGTTTTGTGCATTAATTAATACAAAATTTCACAATAGATTTCTATTACAATTAAATTTTGCTATGTGTAAAAAGTCTAAAGATAAAAACAAATAAGTATGTTATCATTATGTAACTGATGTAGATTTATTTGCTAATTAACACAAAGTCTCTTTATTTCGCGCGATTTCATGTGCAATCAAGACAATCTGTCCTTCTTTTTTTATTTCATGCTCGAGTGATCAATGTAGGTACCTACACGATCGTTCTTATTTTATGACATTCTCGAGTGATACCTGTGGTGATACAGAGGTGTCTATTTCACGTACATTTCAGCACATGTCTTACCCAGAGCAGCATTTTAGTACAACGTTACGAAAGGTAAATTTTCCCAGCCTTCGAACCCTTCGAGTAGGTACATATACGTAGATATTGCTGTGAACTCAGCATTGTGAAACTGTTAGATCTTGGAGCGGGATTTAGCCAACGCTTGGTGATTGTTGTAACTGGTCTTTAGGCATTTTGTTTTTAGGTATTCAGTGGTAAGAGGTCTTTGCTGCTTGAAGGGTTGGTAGCAAGAGTGCATACCCCTTTACGATATACCAAGTATAACAAAATAAACTCAAAACCCGTAAAGGTGACATTCTACTCGGCATTATAAACTACTTTTCGTATGGGACCAAACCTGACATCAAGCAAAACAATCTGCTCTTCAGTACATTTTGTCGAGTTATCAGTGTTATTATTCTAATATTATAAAGTCGAAAGTTTGTGAGTGTGTTTGTTAACTTCTTCATGCTCAAATGGCTGAACGGATCTGGAATAAATTTGGCACAGAGATAGATTATAATCAGGAATAGCACATATTCATTTCATTTGATTTATTTATTCTCAAACAATTTGCACTGTGTCGAACATTACATAATTAAAATTGCAAAAATAAAATTGAGTCACATTAATTTAAATTATACCTACCTATAAAAATGAACTATTTTGTCAAATTATTACAATAGTCTCAAGAAAATACAATTTAACATTAATCCAATATATGCATATCACAAATAATAGTTATAATGTCCAGTTAATATATAATATTAAAGATAACAAAAAAAATTGGTTGTTTGTAAAGTAGGTTTACGATCGAGATGTTTACGTGATAACGTCTTATTGGTGATATAAGTTTTTGGGAAGTAAGGAATTAATGAAGATAACAATTTTTTCAAATTTTAATTATTTAGCGTATTATAATTATTTAGGGTATGAGTCCAACTATGTTTTTATTTAACACTACCACAATTCATTTTTATCATAACATAACCTCTAAATTTCGTTTGTTTACACGTGTCTTTTTTCCATCTTTCATTACTTTTACAAGTTTATTCAAGAATGTTAATTGTTAGTAAGTAGGCTATTTTATTCACCTTTTTTTGTTGCAATTGTTGTAACACTTCACTTGCACTTCACATTTTGTTTCACTGTTAAACATTCAACGAAAACTTAACCGCACGAGAAAATCTCCATTCGTTTGTATGCCGCTAGAGTGAGAGAGACGGAAGATCGGTCCACTCACTCGAACGCTATGCCAGCCTCCGCTCGTGAGGATTCCGCGTGACAAGTTTCACGGAATGACTGGCAGCGCTCGAGATGAGACGGGAGATCGGTCCGTCTCTCTCTCGTTATACCTGCGATCGCGCTCGTGAGGTTTTGGTGTGACACAAGTTTCTGAACATGTCACCCGACTAAAACGATTTTAAAGACGTTATCACGTCAAAAAATGTTTCAAATTAATCCAATAATGTCAAAAGTAAAAATGCCAATGTCAAGTTATTACAAAACATGTTACAAAAACCCTTGTGATTTCAACTTCATCAGGTGTAATGTCACTAGTAATAACTATAATGTCAAGTTAATTCAATGCCTGTCATAAGAAAAATATATAATTCAGATTATTCCAATACATGTCACAAATAATAAATTATAATGTCAAGTTAAAACAAAGCAACTAATATATATATATATATATATATATATATATATATATATATATATATATATACATATATATACAATTAAAATTAATCCATTAGATGTCAAGTACTAATTATAATGTTACGTTACAATGCATGTCATAAAAACAATATTTTCCATAACCTGCTATAAATTCTGACACCGAGTATAAACATTTAGCCAACAAGAAGGGTTTTTAACTTAGTTTTAAATGGGTATAAATTATAAATTAATGACTTTAACTCACTCATAAATTTACGGAGTAGCAGATTTTTCCGGTATGTTATGTGATGTTATGAAGTGCAACTAACCCACAGATATAAATCAACTAACCCATCTTAATTTTTCGGTAATAATAATATGCTATGTGCGTTATTGCTCCGGATAAACAGTCAGTTTAATGTTTCACTGCTTGGAACCTTGAATGAAAAACGAAAAAGACTCTTCTTGTAGCTGTCAATGAAGCCAGGGTTTTTCTCAGTTTTGCATACTCTAGCTATCTATCTAATTAATACAACTTGAAAGGAAGAAATAGAACAACTGAGTTGAATGACTAAATGAGTTAGAAAAAAAAACAAGAAAATGGATAGACTATATTAACTAATTACTAATATTAATTTACTACCTTAATTAAAAACGACTTTGTATTCAAAACTAACTAAAATAAATTAAAATACCTTATCAATTGTTTCCAATAAAAAAAACCTTGGCACAGAAAGATCATGACATCGCATGTTCAATGGTGATCCTTACAATTTACTAATTACTTGATTACGTTATAATCAATAGATGAAACTTTGATTGTAATTACAATTGTAATCAGCTGCTGTCTTAAGTAACGTGTAATTATTTTAAATTGTAGCGCTTTCTTTGGTAGTAAATGATAATAAGTGTGTGGTATCATTTTTAATTTGATGAATGTGTAATGGTTTTTTTGACGTCATTGCCATGTCATGCTCAGATTAGCTCAGCTATTGTTACGTAGATTTAATTATAGAAGATAAGTAGAGAAGCAAATTTTGAACAAGTAATCTTTTGTTGTGTTTTTTTTTTTTATTTATAGAATACTCACTGAATAGAACCTCCACCTTTTCGAAAACGGGTAAAAAGGCCCTTGATATCAAAATATTTTCATGAAAATTTGTATTTTTCAGTAGGAATGTTGATCTACAGGATACGGTAATATTGTTCACAACACAATTTTGTAAAACATTTCACATATAATATTAATGATGTCTTATAATTATGTTTTCACTACAAGAAGCTATTTGCCGTTTTAATGATCTATTTTATCAGCCAACAGTTTTTTATTGATCTCTAGTCAGTTTGAGAGCCAGTTCTATCAAAATAGCTTTAGCCTTTTCTCCGGCATTTTCATGACCCGCCACATCCTCCTTAGTTACGTGACGGTTGCGCAACTGATAGTCGAACGGTTGTTGTGACCGCAGCCGCCGCCGTCGGGAACCGGTTATACAACGGATCAAACAGAGGCACCGTTATCCTATGGGATGTGGTGTAAGACAAGAGATCAACCGGTCTATTCTGCAAAATCTCACCTTGAAAATTTTGGTAAAACATGAATTATCAGCTGACTTTCAAGCGTCAAGAGGACTTTACAGGATAGTTCTGCAGTAGACAAAACAATTTTTATTTCATATTGGTTCAAATATGTTACAATTATTGCAGTATCAGTATTTTTTTCTACTTAAAAGTTTGCCATCGTCTGAACTGTAATTTGTAATGAAACTGTAAATAAATCAACATATATTGTCAAACCAAAGTCTGATTTTATTCTCTACAATCAATCATAACCCTCCGATAGTTTCACAACCCACTACAGCATTATAAATTATTTATTTCGATACTATGTTATTTTTGTACCATAATAACCAAATATTTACCAAGTTATTTTAAACACAAGACCACTGCTAAACGCTCACGACTTGCGCCATACAGCATCGTGACACAAACTAGTAAAGAACGGGTACCTGAAAAACCGTGAGATTACGAACAAATCCGAGTATTTCGCACGAAACTGTTTACATAACCTTATGCAAGTCGTATGTAAATAAACTGAATGTAACGAATTTTATCGCGTATTGAGCAATTTACTAAATTGTGTTGTTTTATTTATTTTACGGTCTGTTTATTTTATATGCGAAGTGTTATCAGACGCATCACTAGAAAGTAGACATAATACGTACATAGGCAAGTGGGTCTGAGATCCAGAAACATTTACTAATATACCTACGTGAACAAAGTTTAGAGCTTCTCATAAACTGCAAAAAAAATCTTGTGCCCTAATTGTACCCAAACTACCAGGAGGCCAGAATCATGAAGAAGTCTTATTATTTGCGGGGCTGGAATCATAACCGGTAAAGACTAACTTAAGAGATTATAATCATGAGGAAGATTTACTTGGGACTTAACTATATTTGGCAAATTGTGGGTGCACCTCTGCGTACCCCTTCGGGGAATACAGGCGTCATGCTATGTGTATTATCACGAAAACTAGTGTGATTTGTTATCAATAACCACTGCTTCATAATTACTCGTCCGTCTGTCAGTTTCTCTAGCGTGTGGCCGGTGAAACTCGTTCACAAGCATGCGCAGCTTTTTATATCAATAAAAACATGATTAGAAATTCATAGTCAATGAAAACGTCAGGAAATGTGAACGGAGTCACGGTTTTTTGATGTTTTCTTTATGTAATCGGTCATTTGTATAGTTGTTTGTCAAACTGATTAAATACACATTTTGGTGGAAGGAAAAAGGAACGTCTTCTGATTAAACCCACGGTTTTAGTCATTAGGAAACCGACATGACCCTCAGGGGGGTGACCATGGTGGAAGCTCTACATGGACTTATATACATCTGTCACTTACGCGATCTCAAAATAACCTTACTCTAAGAGCTTATGGTCACCCAAGACAGAAGGTATCTATGACAATTTCCCGACACCAAAAAAATACTAATTTCAGGCAATATGTATTCTTCACACACGTTTACTTGATTACACGTGAATTTTTTTATATGTACCTATGTGTGTCAAAAGAAATTCAGGATTTATGAAAAGTGAGTAGGTATAATTTTCAATATTCCTCATTCAGATGATCGTAGGAGTTGCTAGTGTTTAACAGAAGAAAGCTCTTCAAATCTGACTTTTCATTATAATGAAATTGTTAAGGCGATATATACGCCAATGCAGTTTTGGCCGTGCGCCCGTTCGGAGCCAAAATATCAATACTGGACCTCCTTTTGAACAGATTTGTTTGCAAAATATTATTTGATTTACATATACTTTTTCAGTTATGAAGAAATTCCAGCCATCAATTTCTATGTAAAAATATTTTTTAACATCCAAGTCGTTTTGGAGGAGTATCCAAAAGTTGCGAAAAATATCGTGTTGCTAATTATTTTTCTATAGCAAAACTATTTTTTATAAGAAAAACCATGTTTAAAAAATAATGTACATGAAACAATAATAAATATATATTTTTTTAACCTAGCCGCTACAAAGGAGCATTCTTTAAAAAGTTAACGTTTTACTGCACTAAAGCGGATGTATGCCCTTGACTTCACTTTTTTACGGTGGAATACAAATGCATTAGCGCTTTTATGAGTTTTATTTACCCTTACAAAATACCTAAGTACATAGTACGTGTAAATACAAACAAAAGAGTCAACCGTAAAGATGATTACACACGACACTTTCTCTGCGTCGTCGTGTCAAGGTTTAATGTGTTAAGCTACACTTATTGTTTTAATCGGCGAGCCGTGAGAGTAGGCTTTAATGTCGGTGATGACATTGAGCCGCATATGTGCTTAGCTTACAATGGGAGGGTCTTTGAATACGAGAACGTACAAGCTTTTGAATAAGTGGTTAGGGAATTTGTATTGGGTCTTTGAGAGTTGCTGCAACAGATGACTAAATCTGAAGACTAAAACAGTTTTAAAAACGAAATACCTAGAGTAATCAGGTGAAACAATTTTGGCTAATATGCTTAGTCAAAACAAAGAGCTTAAAGTGGCTTATAAGTTGAGTACCTAATATATTGATTAAGCAAAATAATAGTTAATTAAATTCAATGGACTAGACTTTTTGTTATTACCTACCGTAACTTGAAGCCTTCTACAGTAATTTTAACAGTGATTCAAAAGAATGAAAGGCGGTTTGAACTCTAAATACCTGCAATTATTAGACTGAACTGACCAGATTGCATGAAAGCATGACCTAACACTCAGTATAGATTTGATTGGTTTTTGGCTTTTTGTTTAGACGTACCTGAAGCATAATAGGATTTTCTAAAGACATTGATTAGCTATTAAACTTTCTGATGTTAGTGGCAAAAAAATGAAAGACTGAAAGAGGATCGAAAACTAAATACCGACAGTCGTTAGGTGAAATAGTATAAGCATAGTCAATTTGATTAGATTTTCGTAAAACTTACTTAATAGCTAATAAATTGTTCTGTACCAATATCTGAAGAATTTAATTATTTTTGAAGCTAGAATTTGCCATGTTAAAAATATTAATATCCAAGTTTGCCAAGTTTGTTCTAGCATTTGGACAAACCAATTAAATGAATTGTGTTACTTCTGTCATATCAAAACCTTTACAAATTAATATTTCCAAACCTTTAATCTTTGTCAACCCAAGGACATTTCCGACAGCATCCGTCCATACCATACTATCGACATAATACTTACAAACCCATCAAATCGTCATCTTCCTCAACATTGCACGTCCATAACATTGTAGGTGAAGGTCCCTGATGAACTACTGGATACCAGCAATTATGTCTATTGTGGTCATCATGCGATCTGTCGTTTATGGCCAGCAGTAATTGTGGTCGGATGTCTCCGTCCTCTGTTGATGTAATTATACAGCTTTGAAGGTTTTAGGATATTGTCGTTGATAATAGCTGTGACAGTCAATTTTGATGAGTAGGTATTTTGTTCTTCTTTTAAATAAGCTTATAGTGTTCCACTGCTGGGCCTCTCCCAAAGCCTTCCATGTATTCTTTTCCTGAGCCACCTCAAACCAGACCCTGGGTCTGGGTCGTTTCGCCACCTCTTTCTGGGCCGAACTCGGCAGTGCCGTTCATGAAAGATTTTTTTCAAATCCAAATAATTCCAAATAAAAAAGACGTCAAATCCGACCTTCAAATTTTCGAATGCTATTTATTGTCTTTGAATAGGGAGATAGTGGGTCAATATGTTTTGTACATTTTCAGCACTTTGCCTCAATCTGTGGCAATGTGCCTTAAACCTAAAAAAAAATCATTTACATTTAAAACTATGCCTTCGCAGAAAAAAAAATAACATACGTTTATGCACTTTTTTTGTGAAATGTTTTATAAGTACCGTATCTTTTCTATAACCAACCGCATCAAATTTTAAAATAATTCTGAAGAACATAAAAAACTACACAGGAGGTATTAAGATCAATCTCTTGTCCTATCTCAAGCCCACAACTATAACAACACAATTGAAAATACGACTAACGCAAAACTTCCTATCTATTGCAGGCGGTGGAAGGCGAACGACGACGCAAAGCAGTACTAACGCGACAAGGGACTCGCAGCTACTCTCCTTACTCGCCGCGCGGAGGCGACAGGTCCTCAACGATAGACTAGCGACGCATATCAATACGCTCGCGTCATTAGCACATAAGGCTAACAAGTATGTATTGTCTATAGGTGAAGGGACTGCGAAGTGGGTTAGTTTAGTCTTTATAAAGCTAGATTGATTAATGTTTGTTGTGGAGAGAAATAGTGCGGTTTGCAGAAAATTGAATTAGTTCGTGCCTCTACCTAGTTTGATAATAAATTGATCAAACATGATATTACACCTGTATTCTTGAAAGAGGAAGACAAAGAAGTATAAAGGTACTCTTTGTCAGTTATGTTCAAATCATATGTAAATGGAGGGTCATTGTTCTACTAGGCAATTCTTGATAGGAACCAATCTTGATTTTAAATCATTACAACATTAAACTTGCGCGAACCAAGCGAGAATCTAATACGAGAACTATCTCATTTTCAGAACCAACACAACATTCGCCCAGTTAGAAGTTAGAGACGCAAATGGCTCTACAGTTAAGAGGATAACGTTTGACAACTCTAGCAATGATCCAGCGACCACACTTAAGTTTATAACCTCCGATGGATCCAAGGAAATCCAAAAAGATATAAAACCACACGAAATACGACATATTTTCGTCCCTAGAGTCTACCAGGACAATAAGAGCAGAGCAGGGTTCATGAATAATCGTAGAAGAGAGGGAATCAACAAGGCTGTAACGATACCTGAACGCAGTGAAATAACTGAAAGTAGTATAGTTTACGTCCCACCAGAAAAATTCGAAAATCTAGATAAGGATGTTGAATTAGATCCTGAAGAAGAATTTCAAGTAGATGAATCGAACCACGGCTTGTATTTACTCAACTATTCAGACCCCGAAAATGTTACACAGAACACTAATATAAATGCTACAGTAGGTGAAACTAAAGACAACAGTACTGTTATTGAAAATAATACACAACCTAGCGACATTTCCAAAGAAGAAAAGTCTGAAAAAACAGTCGCTAAGGAATCTGAAGAAAAATCAGAATCAAACATCATAGCTAACAGTACTGATAGTAAGAGCACAAAGCTAATAAAAGTCGAAAATGAAAAAGAAAATCGCACCCTTTTCATGACTGATGAGATTTATAATCACTTTAGACCACTTGAAACTGAGTTACCCGTTGAAGAAATGGCACCATTCAAATATTTCGGTCAAAAACTAGGTGGACCAGCTATAAGCGATAACCTTACCAACTCTCCTACATTATCAGCATCTACCAAATCAGTTAATTTTATTGTAGCACCATTAGAAAAGAGAAAATTCAATTCAAGGTATTCAGCCACAGAAAAGTATAAGAACACTAGCGTAGATGAAGAAGAAATTAATGAAGATATGGATGTATCAGTTGTTAAGAATGTTATTGAGAAAAATAAAATAAGAAATACAGTAAAAGGGCCTGCTCCAGCACGTTATGTGGGATTAGTCAACCAATACAGAAAGTTTTCAACCACTGCACCACCCATTACAAAATCACAAAACGTAGCGCAGTTGAATGTAACAGAACCTATAATTCCACATTCTATACCTAGCATTTTTGACAAAAGTAAAGACAGTAATAGAACAAACAGTGCTGCAATTAATAAAGAAATAGCACTTAAACCTAATGCTACAAATTCAACAAGAGAAAATCCACTAAATAAAACAAATGTAACTTCTACTTCGCCTAGAAACTTTACTCGAAACTATTCAAATATTAGAAGACGGCCTCTACGAGTTACAGCTGCAAGTACAGAAAATACTCCAACTCTAACTCCTCTTGTAATAAATGCTACAACCACTGAAAAAGCAGCTACATCAGTTTATACAGCGGTAGTCACATCTGTATCTATAACTTCATCTATGAAGGGAAATAATAAAACAGATGGTAGCCTAAAAGAAGATGAAAACAGTAAAGTATCTGAGAATTCAGAAATTAATAATAGTACAATACCTAAAGCTATTATTATGAATGAAACGGATACTACCACAATTTCACCTTCAAGTTTCAGACCTAAACACATAATTCGAATCAGAACTACAACAACAGAGAATCCAAACTCTAGTCCTAATACGGGGTCTCCTGTAGCCAGTGAATTGTCAACAAGGAATACAGCGCCAATCAGAAACGATACTGAAACGAAGATATCAGAGAGACTAGCGAATTTATTCCGACAGAGAAACATCGAAAATGCGACAAATTCGACTAGAACCAATAAACATAGGAGAAGACGACCAACGACGACTACAACTTCGACTCCAGAACCTACTTTGCCACCTACGGACAAAGCTACTGAATCCACATTATCAACTACTCACGCTACAACAGCCTTTTCTAGTTATCTCACAACATCTTTGCCTCCAGCTACAACAGCAGCTTTTAAACCTTTCGTGGTGACCTCTCGAACGTCATCAGAATCGAGTTCGAAACCAGTTTTTGTTGCAAGTACGACATCAAAAACCGATAAAACTCTCAACAGTACTGACGGTGAAGATATCGAGGATCCCGCATCACAGAATGAAGAGGTGGTAATTGAGGCAGAGAAAACTCATACAGCATCATACGTTTTGGCTGGACTAGGATTCTTGCCTGTTGCAGCGATAGTAACTTTTGTTTTAAGGAGTTTATTAAATAAGAAAACCAAAGAGATTGACACGGAGTACGAGGGGTACTTTGAGGATGGAGATATAAAAAAGGAGTCTCCTATCACGCCGGTTGCAAGACCTCCGCTACCGACACCCACGAAACCTGACCAGAAGTGGGAGTTCCCGAGAAATAAATTGAGGCTACAGACGTTGTTGGGGCAGGGGAACTTTGGACAGGTAAGTTTTTTCGATTATTATTACTATTATCACCTCAAAGTGATTGTACAGTTTTGATAAGAGGAATAATTCAATTATTTAATGAATATTAACCTTTGTTGGTTATTTTTCTCTCGCCAAAGAAATTATTTTTTGGAGAGCAATTTTAGTCCTGTGGTAACGGCCACGACTTGCAAGTTGTAGGTCGTGGGTTCGATCCCAGGCAGGCTCCACTGCTCTCAAAACGGTGAAGGAAAACATCGTGAGGAAACCGGCATGTCTTAGAACCAAAAAATCGAAGATATGTGACATCCGCCAACCCGCACCGGCCCCGCGTGTTGGGCGGCCCATTCCCTCTCACATAGAGGAGGCCTGCACGCACAACGGACCAAATGGGAGTCTAAGTCTGGAAAAGGGGGTCCACCTGTCCTACCCTACATACAAATTAAGGTTGTCGTACTTACAACTTCTTCAAAATCACTCAACGATCACTATTTATATTGCAGGTATGGAAAGCAGAAGCAGATGACCTGAACGGCCATGATGGACTGACGAGGCTGGTGGCAGTGAAAAGCATCAAAGAGACGGCTTCGCAGAAAGAGAAGCAGGAACTGCTGCATGAGATCTACATCATGCAGAAGATTGGGACGCATCCCAACGTTGTCACGTTGCTTGCCTGTTGCACTGAACTAGGTACGTTTTTTTATAGGTAATATTATCTGCCACCCGCGGCTCCACCTTTGTGGAATTTGTACTTCCCCCAATATTCTTAAAAATAAGCTATATTACTGTAAAGTTCCATCAACATCCGTTCAGTAGTTATTTCGTAGAAGAAAAAGACATATGGACTCACAAACTTTCACATGTATAATTAATTCTAGTAGAATACCATGAGTACATTACGAGCTGAGGCACAAGGCAAATAAAAATCCTGATTAAATGTGTATAATGTGTGCACATTGTCAAATGAAATCAGCTATAATGCATGACACAATAGTAAGAGATGGTAAAACATGAACGTGATTGTATGACTACTTTTGTTACCTTGGGTCCTACCTGTAAAAAAAACTGTATGTGAATTAGTGATTTCGTACTGTCAACTGCTCATCAGTAGTAACAATTTGACATTCACAGCGCCTTTATATCGTAGTAGTAAAGAAGACATTCATAGTAGATTTTGTTATCCCTGACGTTCGGTAGACAATACAAAATGTATCCAGCAGCCAGATTTCAGTTAAGTATGATTGAATTAATTATTATTATAAAATATTTACATACATACGGGTCTACCTTTTATAGCAGAACTTTTTATGTCATAATGTTATTTTGCATAACAACGGATAGCATAAACTTCATTTCGCAGAAAATCGTTAGGCATACACTCATTTATCATACAATAAAACTCATAATTTTGTAAGTCAGAATCATCTTTAGGCATAAATTTCATATCGATAGTCATTCAAAGGCAGAACCATCATATCGCAGAAAGTTCACAGTTAGAATCGTCTTTTGGCATTAAGCTACAGCTTAATGTGTCTAAATGCTATCACGTTACATATACGCGCAAAAAGACCTTGATAGGTACAGGCTATACACTGTGTGGTCTAACAATTAATAAGGTCAATACCATCAGAGATCTTGGTGTTATATTTGACAGTAAGCTATTATTCGATCAGCATGTTGAGTCCATAGTTAAGAAAGCGGCAAAAGCGTTGGGCTTTATAACTAGAATGTCTGCTAGCTTCAGATCTATATAGACAATAAAGATATTATACTGTTCATTTGTTCGTAGTCACTTAGAATATGCGTCACAGGTCTGGAACCCGCAATATGAGATTTATAAATCTCGTATTGAGGCTATCCAGAGAAAGTTTTTAAAATACATTGATTTTAAAGCACGTCAATATTCCACAGATTATATTCATCGCTGCCACAGATACCATTTCTTACCCCTGGAATACAGACGATTCACAAATGACGTTTGTTTTTTAATAAATATAGCTAATGGCACAATCGATTGTGCCGAACTTGTCGCTAAGTTAGAACTGCGAACGAACCAACTTTGTTTACGTCAGCGCCCACTGATTAACGTTCCTTTTTCATCCACGAATTACAGGCGAAATGCCTTCTTTGCTAGGAGCACGTCAAGCTTCAACAAACTACCCATTGAGTTGAACATTGATATTTTTTGTACATCCGCTAGCACGGCGAGGCAAATATTGGCGAAACAATTTTTTCAATAATTAATTTTTGGTTTCTGTTTTTTTTTTTTCCTTTAATTCCCATTATTATCTTCCGAACTGTAGTGTATTGTTATTATTATGATTATTTTTTTTTATAATTTATTTTCATATGTGGTCATTGTTTAGTAATCAACATTGTTAACTATATAGTCTATAGGTTACGTCAAAATTAACATAATAACATATATATGTGGAGGCTTGTTATTAGCAATGTTCGAAAATAATTAGTATACTCATGTTATGTAATTAGTCTGTAAGCCTTCTTTAAAATCAATAAAAAAAAAAAAAAAAAAAAAAAAATTCATGTCTATAATAATTGGAAGATTCATCTATCACATTACAGAAATTTTGTATTTCTTAGGAGTACCATAAATTGATTGTAAACTATTTTCTTTTGGTTTTTATTTCCCTGTAAGAAGCATGCAAACAAACATAAACCATGCCTGTAGCAAGCAAGCAGTATGCAAACAAGCATACACCATGCATGCAGCAAGCATGCAACATGCAAGCAAGCATGCAGCATGCAAGCGAGCATGTAACATGCAAGCAAGCATACCGCATGCAAGCGAACATGCAACATGCAGCAGGCATGGTTTCTGTCATAGCTCCGGCGCTGCGGGGCTCCGGCGGTCCCACGCGGGCAGTGGTCCGCAGATGCAGATGTCGCAGATGAACCGTCGCAGATGGTTTTAACGCTCGCCCCTCCGCGCCTACGCGGACTTAAATTACACTCACACAAGACTACGTGGAGTCGTTTTTGCAACGATTCGTTTTTGTCACTAACTTTTGTACCACTTTGTCAATATGTTATTGACATTTTAAGAAAATATTTTAATTTTAATTTAAGGTTAAAAATGTTTTTTTTATAGAAATGGCAATATGCCTAGTAAAATTATTACAAATGAAATTCTGCCATCTTCATAGTATGCCAAGTGAAATTTTACCAAATAATCGTCGCTTTAAATAAACGTTATGCTAAACGAAATTATGCCAAATAAAATTCTGTCAACATAAAAGTATGCCATCTTAAATTCGGGCATATTAGCATTCGGCCAAACAATAATTATATTAAATGTTTTTGATGCCTTAAAAATATTCGCTTAAAGAAAATTATGCCAAGTGTGTTATGCCAAATAAATTTCGCGCATCAACATTCTGCCGGATAGAGGGAACCCATTTGTATTTACTAAAGAAATTACTATTTGACATTCTCGATAGCTCGATACCAAAACATATTTTTAACCGACTACGGCGAAGCCAAAAGGAGGGTTATGATTATAACCAGTTGTAACTCACCATTTGTCTTTGGTTTCCAGAACCCTATCTCCTGATAATGGAGTACGTAATGTGCGGCAAGCTGCTGACGTACCTGCGCGAGCGCCGCTCTCGTCCCGACCGGTTCAGCGGGAGCGGCGCGCTCACGTCCAGAGATTTGACGGTCTTCGCGTACTGTGTGGCGAGGGGGATGGACTATATCGCATCTAAGGGGGTACGTTTGTTTTTTTTCACTTGATGATTTAGAGATGTTACCATACCTTTACCATCTTATATTACGTAAAAGAGGTTTTAGCCATAAAGAAATAAAAAAAAATGTAAAGACGGCAGGTGTTTTATTCTTACGCTAACTACAACAAAGTTTCACACTAACGAACACTACAACTTTATATATCTATTCATATAATATTCAATCTGTTTAAGCAGCTCAAGAATAATAATATGTGTATACATAAATGGATCAATCTTGGGTCTCGCTTTTGCTTCTTCTAGTTTCAGTCCAGTTATTTACGTTTACCATCAAATCTGAATATTTTCCCTTGTTCATGGCGAGGTAGAACAGCTCAGCAGCACTCGTGTTGCCGCTCCAATTCTAAAAACAACGAGGACGTTGGCTATGATTATTGTAGACTTGTATCTAAAACCTTGGTTTTTACTTTCCAGATCGTCCACCGCGATCTAGCCGCCCGCAACGTGCTGGTGGACCACAACAAGCTGTGCAAAATCGCAGACTTTGGCATGTCGCGCGGCGCAGGGGCGGGGTCACGAGCCGCCCGGGGCGCTCTGCCCGTGCGCTGGATGGCCCCCGAGGCGCTGCTGTACAACGTGTACAGCCACCATACTGATGTGTGGGCGTTTGGAATACTGCTGTGGGAGATTGTGACACTTGGTGAGTAGAATTTGAAGCTTTCAATTTCAAGTAGATTTTTAGAAATTAATGTAATACAAAATAAACTGCAGTTGGTTTATTTTGAAATAAATCAATCAAATGCAACTCCATTTATGAGCATAGCTGCAGCAATCCAAAATAGATGACTGGGTGTGATAAATTCCAGAAATGGGCAATAACATAACAGCTCACGTGTATTGGGATCTAGGGGTTGATAGAGGTACACCATAAATAAATATAAATCCACATTGCCCGTTATGTGTATGTCCGAAATTATAGACCGTCAATTACGTCTTGCCCGATCAAGAAATCGAACTCAGGTGGAACAGGAACTCGCAAGTGCTACTACTGAGTATGAGGAGTAGCACTTGCGACACTGGGCGGCAATCAGTGATATTTTATACAAAACCAACATCTCAATCCAAAAACCAGAACCATTCTTGGATCCAAAACGCAACACCGCTTGTAAAATCAATCGCAGAACGTGCAAAAAATATCTGCACAGTAGTACTCGAAAAATATCCGCATACTTGTACCAACTCTGTAGTTCCTGCCTGGTATTAAGATTTTCTGGTTGTGATACAAGACCAACAAAGCAGACAGGTCCCTATTTCTATTTTAAATCTTTGTATAACTCTGACGAATTTCTTACAATACATTTCCAGGTTCAACGCCGTATGCAGCGATGTCAGGCCGCGAAGTACTCGCGGCGGTGACGGAGGGGTACCGCCTGGAGCGGCCGCCGCACTGCAAGCCGCAGCTGTACCGCGCGATGCACTCGTGTTGGCACGCTGACCCCTCAC
The DNA here is from genome assembly GCA_947562075.1 of Orthosia gracilis. NCBI lineage: Eukaryota > Metazoa > Arthropoda > Insecta > Lepidoptera > Noctuidae > Orthosia > Orthosia gracilis. Next base: position 49,081,234 of record OX387270.1, on the reverse strand, counting down.
AACGACCTTCCTTCTCATCCCTGAAGTCCCAACTAGCAGAACTCCTAGACAATGAACCTTCAGAAGGAAACTATGTGGATCTGGACTCGTTCTATCAGGAGTCTTCTGTGTATAGCGATCCGTCGGCCATTATTAATGATGATGAAGGTCTTTCGGCGGAGTATGATCGGGAGAGACGGTGCTTCAGAGAGTGAGTAGTTTCTGTGGTGGGGGTGAATGGTGTTCAATTATGTTTTGCTCTAGTCAGGACTCAAATTACGATTAACAGAAATAAATTTTAACCGATTGTGACGAATGTTACTCCAGATTTGACGGGTTTAGAAAGGACATCATTTACTCGCACCACCTTGTTATTTTTTTTTATAATTTGATATTGCCAAATACAATTTTAACGAAACTTTCATCAAATGAAAGATTCAATTAAACTTAATTGTTAGGTATTTTAATTTTGGAGAGCAATTATTTCTATTTGCAAAAATATATTTTTTTTGAAATTAAGATCATTCTCTCAATACAATTTTGTGATCAGAACGATTGCACAATATTTAATTGAATTTATTTTCTAGTCTCACCACCGGTCCTGCCAAATTCGAGAACCGAGCGTTCAACTTCCGCGACGAAGAGCTTCGGAACAAGTTCGGTATCGGCACTCCGCGGATGGGAGGCTTCGGCATCCGGGACGTCCCCTTCAACGACAGGAACTTCTCCGACGGAGAATTCAACGAACGGAATTTCCCGAAAGAAAACTTCAGTGACACGAATTTTACCGAACGCAAAGATGGGAAACTCTCTACTTCTAGTTTTCATCGAGAGAGGGAACGGGAGAGAGAAAACCCTTTGGTCAGTAGAAACAGCTTTAATGGGTTTCCCAGAGTAGGGACTAGAGATAGAGACAATCATTTCCAAATGGCACCTGACGGCAGGAATAAGAGGGTATCAGAATTTGAATGTGACATTTAAGTGCGTCACAAAGATGGCGGAGTTTGTTCAAATGTGGAACGCTCCACAGCACTCTGCTCAACTACTCTGCCGTCAATCTAGCGCACTTTCATGAAGATGTGGGCATAACTTAGCCTTGTTATTTAGTTGGTAGTAATGTTAACGTGAGATGCAATAATCACCTGATTATGTATATGGATACGGTATACGAAATGTGGTTGTAAATAAAGTCAGTAGAATTTGGAGTTAGAAAATTATCTTAGCTTTATATTTTTATGGAATCTCGATTGAATTGGCTATGTAAGTTACTTGATGTAAGTAGCGCAATCTTCAGATCTTGATATTTGAAGTTAAAAGACTAAGTTATGCCTGATTAATCTGAATACGTCACATTCCCACTAATTCAGTGAAACTTGACTGACATGTAATTAACTAGTGTGTTTATATTTAGGCATAATCCGCCAAACACTAGCACTGATTTGACAAAACACTATAATTTTGCACTAGTGTGTGGGAACATGACATTACAAGTTTGAATTTCATACGTTACTGAAATTTCGTAACTTGGCAACTATGTTTATAATAATTGTAAATAATTTGTTAATTTATAACAGTATTTTTGTATTAATGTATGCCGTGGTTTTCATATGAATATTTGTAAATAAAGAACTGTTTTGTATGTTGATTATGTATATTATGTGTTATAAGTGGATAGGTTTATGCATACCCCGCATTTGATACAGGCCTAATGAATATTAAAACTTGATGCTGTTTTACGTAACACACAATAAGCGTTTCAATGTTTTCTTTTGAATTGCGGAATTCAAAAACACGAAAATGTTTGTCACTTTTAGTGAACTACATTTTCATATAGTTGTAAGTTTTTTCCTGAAATTTATATCTGTAGTAAATGAAAGTCAACATTGGAATTCGTTTCACTTGAAAAAACTATAGTATCTAATTATTGATAAAGTTGGATCATAATGGTGCTATACATTATATTATGAGCGTACTGTAAATATCAGATGTTATTTTACGCTGAGTGTTATGTAACAATATTTTATGTTATTTACTCACAGGTTTATCTATTGTTTCTCTATTCCAGATATCGCTGTCTAGTCTCAAAAATTGTATGATTGTATGATAGTATTGGTTATAGCAAGATCTGATTGTATTTTAAGTTTAAAAATAATTATTTTATTATAAATAAATATTAAAATGTATTGAAAAATTTAATTGTCCTTTTATTTTATAGAACCCGTTTTGATCATTTACCATTCCTCGCCATTTTAGATATCTAAATTACATCAACGTTACTCAAAGATTGCCGGAACAATTGCATATAACTTGGACAAAAAAAAAACATTTCGATAAAATCATCAAATCAAATCATCATTCTCTTCATTTAAGAAAAAATATCACCAAGAATCAGGTGGGCCAATGACCTGACTAAGGTTGCGGGAAGCCGCTGGATGCGAGACGCACGGGATCGGTCAATGTCGCGACTCTTGGGGGAGATCTATGTCCAGCAGTGGCCGCCTTTCGGCTGAAAATATATGATGATCATCTAAAAAATATATTATTCTCAAAATGGATCCTTTGTCCCGGATCTCAGAAATCTTGCTTGATCTATACATTTAGATTGAAAAAAAAACTTTTACAAAAATACTACCGATTTCCAAATAAAAAAACTACAAAGTGAAAAATAATATTAGTTTTGGAAGTCGGTGTCTTTCATAGGTACCAATTTATTGCGTTATGGACACCGACTTCCAAAAATAAAGTTATTTTTCAGTTTGTAGTTTTTTTATTTGGAAGTCGGTAGTATTTTTTTGTAATTTTTTTTTTTCACTTTTCGGTTGTACCAGCCTAATAGGCAAGTAGTTTAGTAAGGTACCTATAACGCTAGAATAGATTACCCGAATATCATGAAACATGATCGTAACCGGTGAAATGAGAGATCTGCGTACCCCTAAAGAGCGTACTGGCGTGATGTTATGTTATGAAATGGTATAAACAATAAACATCATGCGATTGCAGCAATCCCAAGAAATTTGCCGTTATTTATTGAAGAGTTCTATATCTTCGAAGTTCTTAATCAGATCTTCACCAAATTAAAATGGGACCAATTTCAAAACATATTCTTTCAAACAAAAAAATAATTTCCAAATCGGGCCATAATTGACTGAGATATCGGTGAACATATATAAAAAAATTAAACATACATAATGTCGAACATAGAAACTCCTCCTTTTTGGGCACTCGGTTAAAAAGGAGCTATCACGAATGCAAAAAAACCTGAACCACCACCACTGCTCCCTGCACCTACCACTAGTTGTCTCTGCATCACCCAAAGGTCGATTGGTAGAAAATGCCTAAGGTATTAAGTCCGCCTCTGTACGTTTGTGTGCATGAAGTAATAAATAAATAAATTAACGTATTTTTTCTCATTTTATCGACGAGATTGCGACATCTGTCGACCGGAACACCTTGTGCGATTAAACCAATCCATCCATCTTGCAAGGAAGTCTGTGCCCAGTAGTGGGAAAATTTAAAGGCTGATTATGCGATACTTGAAACACAAAATAGTGATAGATTGATAGTACATAAAATGCTGGTATAATAAAAGACACAATTTTACACCATACAATCCTAAATCAATCCAAAAGGGAAAGTACGAGTACACACCTGTACATTTAACAGACCCAGCTTACCCAACAGTGAAATGCCGCAAGTTTACATTTGGTGCCATCATCGTGCAACACAGATAGCTGAAGGCTTGTCTATAGTGCAGTAATGACAGTGCACGCCAGTGTAATCGCAGTGTAGATACTTTCGTTCAACCGCAGCCTGTGCGCTGTTGCTTAACGCGTTTATTTGATGTCCTTTTTTGTACAGAGTGGTCGATAATATTTACGTATAGAGGAAAATGACATTCAAAATGGAATTTCAGTATTCAAAATATAGTTTTTAACTCAACTATATGCCCCGAAGGGATCGGAAAATATACTTTTTTATATAGTAGCTGATGTTTAAATTGCATGGGACCAATCCAATCTAGGATTGCATGCTCAGCAGTTAGCCCGTACGACCACTAACTACATCAACGAGGCCACATATCTTAGGTAAGAAAAAATACAGTTGGCACCTCAATCTTGCGGTAAGTCACATCCGTGTCCAGTAAGGAAGTAGAATGCTGCCAATTGGCTTGATAATTGGAACACTGCTTAACACGATACATTTAAATGAATTAGCATGTGCAAGTATAGTTGAATTAATTACAAGTGTGTAATGCCAAAAGCGCCTGCCTTGTTTATTGAGCATTATTCAATGCACCGTGTTTATTAACGTTTAGGCGTCCGTCAGTTTCAATATTTTGTCAGTTTTAGAAAAATGGTATACAATACTTATAGTATTGTATAGCATTTTTTTACTGTCAATTAACAATATTTTAGGAAAGTTGTTGGCAGTTGTATGTGATCCACCCTGCAATTTGTACACTATAGCAAGAAAATTATTTCAAAGCCAACAGGTTCAGAAGGCGTTTTCCCATTTGAGCATAGAATTTTTTGTGTGTATCTTGTGTAAATAACTTTAATTGCCTTGCTAAAAATTTAATAACATTATCATCATTTCAGCCGAAAGATGTCATCTGCAAGACATAGGCCTCTTTTAAGTTTCACCACATCGATTGGTCCTATGCGTCTCGCACTAAGCGGATTTCCGCCAACCTCACTAGGTCATCGGTCTACCTAGTGGGAGGCCATCCAACGCAGCGACTTCCGGTACACAGTCGCTACTCTAGAATAAATCCGGCCTAAAAATATGAATAATAAAATGGCAAATGTTTCGAGCCACCCTATACACTTCCATCTTGACAGTGTTACGCACAACCGGCACAACAAAGCTTCAATCACAAAGAAAGTAACAAGTATCGACAAACCGCACGCTTCTAATATTTAAATTGTTTCCTTCTTTCGATTATAAGCTGAGACATTGTTGTTGTGGGGGAAAATATCTTTGAAATTATCTATTGTGTCGTAGTCAAATGGCTTGACTTTTCTTTATTTATTTATTTTGTTTATTTAAAGGGCGGTTTGGGATGAATAAACTTACAGTCAAACTAAAATTGCCCAATTAAATGACATTTTTTAATGGCGCAGTTTGAATTTCTAAAATATGAAAAAGATGTGCTGTGCACACTGTGTTAATTAAGTATTGATAATATTTGAGGATATAGACCATAAAACAATTTCATAATATCGTGCTTGTTTATTGTCACGGTTGGCGCAGTGGTTGAGTTATTGACTGCTGCGCTGCGTGTCGCGGGTTCGATTCCCACACGGAACAAAAATTTGTATGACCTACAGATAGTTGTTCCGGCTCTGAGTGATATAAACGCACCGATATGTAAACTCGTATCGATATGTGGTCTCGTTGACTCATATGTTATGTAAACGCACCGATGAGACAGAAAGAAATTCCTAGTGTGAATGAGATGTTTGTTTATAAGAACAAAATGTAAGACAACGTATCCTAAGCTTCAACATTCGACCTAACGTTTTAATATAACAGAAAAATACAGCATCTATGAATTTATCCCAAATATTCGTATCATCCGTCTGTGTGAGGAGAGATATGAAAGAAAAGGGAGTCAGCGATAGCGTGACAGGGGACAGGACGGTATGCAAGAAGAAAACATGTTGCTCCGACACCAAGTAACATGGATTAAGGGCAGGAAGATGTTGATGATTCGTATCTTCCGTCTCTCCAATTTCTTCGAAGCGTTTGTTTTATAAGTCGATACTCAGACTTCACCAACCCTACAAGTTGTATAGTTGTATTTACATGTATATCCAGCAGTTACCAGGCAACATCTAGGCAATGATAACTGTCTCACAATACTATGATATTTACGTTTTGCGCGCAGACAACCAGAGCGTGAAAATACGCATAACTCCCTTTTTTGTACGTAACTTATCTTTAGTACGGTCTGCCGTCTCATAGCTAGAGAGTCACTGTATGAAATTTGACCGATTTTTATATTTAAATACCTCCATAATCTAAAAATAAAAACGTCACAAATTGCTTTATTTACGAACTTAAAATAAATTAAGTAACTGATTTAAACCAACAATGCACCTATTCGAAATTGCAAAATTAGATCTATTTGTTGACCTCGGAAACTCTCGCATATGCTTTATAGTTGATAAACAACAACGATTTTGATTATTTCACGGGTTTTTTAAATAAATAATAATACGATTTTGTCAGATAGTGACACTCTAGCTATAGGATGACAGTATGGACGATATTATCTTAACGGTGGTGTATCATGTAGTTGTCTTTTTTTAAATAAATAATAATACGATTTTGTCAGATAGTGACACTCTAGCTATAGGATGACAGTATGGACGATATTATCTTAACGGTGGTGTATCATGTAGTTGTCTTTTTTTAAATAAATAATAATACGATTTTGTCAGATAGTGACACTCTAGCTATAGGATGACAGTATGGACGATATTATCTTAACGGTGGTGTATCATGTAGTTGTCTTTTCTTAAATAAATAATAATACGATTTTGTCAGATAGTGACACTCTAGCTATAGGATGACAGTATGGACGATATTATCTTAACGGTGGTGTATCATGTAGTTGTCTTTTCTTAAATAAATAATAATACGATTTTGTCAGATAGTGACACTCTAGCTATAGGATGACAGTATGGACGATATTATCTTAACGGTGGTGTATCATGTAGTTGTCTTTTCTTAAATAAATAATAATACGATTTTGTCAGATAGTGACACTCTAGCTATAGGATGACAGTATGGACGATATTATCTTAACGGTGGTGTATCATGTAGTTGTCTTTTCTTAAATAAATAATAATACGATTTTGTCAGATAGTGACACTCTAGCTATAGGATGACAGTATGGACGATATTATCTTAACGGTGGTGTATCATGTAGTTGTCTTTTTTTAAATAAATAATAATACGATTTTGTCAGATAGTGACACTCTAGCTATAGGATGACAGTATGGACGATATTATCTTAACGGTGGTGTATCATGTAGTTGTCTTTTTTTAAATAAATAATAATACGATTTTGTCAGATAGTGACACTCTAGCTATAGGATGACAGTATGGACGATATTATCTTAACGGTGGAGTATCATGTAGTTGTCTTTTCTTAAATAAATAATAATACGATTTTGTCAGATAGTGACACTCTATTTATAGGATGACAGTATGGACGATATTATCTTAACGGTGGTGTATCATGTAGTTGTCTTTTTCATCCATGGAAAACATGTTCCTACTATTCAGATTCATAAATATAGTTGCAGAAGAGGAATGGAGTACTGTTTGCCTACTTTCGTAAGGTAATCTAAGAGTGTATTAAAAAGTATTACTACCGAAGAAATGTCTTCAAGTGATGATCTTAAAAAGGTAGTTTTATGTATACTGTGTTTTAAAGATCAATAATTATTTTAACCATTGGCATTTGATACACATAGAATATAACTTGAAAAATAGAACACGTTTTCCGAATTATCAGAAAATAGAACATATTTTCTGTCATCCTTGCTAAGAAAATAGAAAACGTTTTCTGAACTCCTGGCTGCATGCTTTAAGAATTCCTTGGCAAAAAACATATTTTGTTAGAATTCCTATATTATATCTAAGTTCTAGTCCATCTATTCTATCTAATCCATTTATATTGACTACTAAAGTGCAGCTAAATATTACGTAAATAAAGCGCTTTCACCACTTTATAAGATAATAATGTCACTCAACGTAATACAATAAGTTGACATCATTCCTATTGCTATAGTTTTGCGTGTATCGGATATCTCTTGATTAATATGTATAGTAAATATTATCTAATTTTGACCAACTTAATTTTACACCATCCAACCAAAATCCAATCTTTACTATTTTAAAATAGAGTTCCGATTACCCTGGCATAAAATATTCATAGCTGTAGCAAAATCTGTAGATAACAATACGTCGATTGTTTTCTTTCGTAACCATAACTTCCGAACTGTGAAAGCTTCTTCTAAAAGAAAAAAATAATTGCAATATCAGCATTACCTGATAATATCATTGAGCACATACGTTATTTTGTCTTCTCCTTACATAATATACCATCAATGTTACTGTAAATTCTGACAGCGGAATTAACTTTTGTGCCTAAATCTGAAGATCTATTGTCCATTGATAAGAGCAGTTATCAGATGACCAGAGATGACCTCAGCATCATGGTGAAAGTCGTCAGTTCCGGTATTACCCGACACCTGTGTACGAGATGAGAGAGTATGTTTGTGTGTGTATGTGTGGGGGAAGCGCATGCGCCCATTTGACGTCGAATCGCGGAGCTATGCGTGCGCGCATCGCTACGGAAAAGACATCAACGCGCGCTAATCAAATATAATTTTTTGCATTTTTTATTATAAATATGTGTTCGTGCAAAGTGTGAATATGATTAAACTGTTTCATAACATAGAATGCTAATTAACTAAATAGATTATTTATAAAAATAAAATGGCGCGTCTATCGAAGGTTTTCCTAGTCGCGGCGTTCGTAGCGCTCCTGAAAGCTGAAGATGATCTAAAAGACTTTGAATTCAGTGATCCCGATGAGGTGATGATTGCGCAAGAGTCTAGGCAATATCAGACTGTGGTCAAAGCTCCTGTTAGGATAGTGAAGCCGACTGGAGTGACGAATTCCCATAGACCTCAGTACAACTTGGATTCCTTTGAAGACAGACACGATACATTGGAAGATTTCGATCCTTCACCGAGACGGACGTTGGTTAAGAACTATAAGTCATCACATAAGATAAGGGCTAAGGAGGGGATGATAAAGGACGCTGTGATCAGGGCGCTGGAGAGGAAGGACCACGTGGGCAAGTTTGCGCAGATCCTGCCCATCATCAGGGCGATGTCGGGCAACCAGAGGGTGGCGCTAGCGTCACTGGTCTCCAGCCAAGTTAGCACCCCGCCTGGACGAGAACCTCTGAATCTGGCACAGGTAAGAACTGATTTTCATAACTACGAGCCGATTTTTCTATAGTTTACTAGAAATCGTTTTCACAAGTTTAGGTACAGATTTTCTTTGCAAAACCATGGTCTGTCTTTAACTGTCACTATTTAAGATCAAATTTATTGGATTAGATAGATACAACTTTCAAAGTTCTTACTATTTCTTTTAATTTGTTAACAAGTTCTTTTTAAATTATAAACTACTATAACCTAACATAATAATTTTACTTAGTAAAACCTATTCTAGAAAAATATTTCAATCAAAATCACGAAGTTTAACAAAATTCTAACCAGCAAATAATATAAATCTGACATCAGTCTTGACAAGGGGGTACCGGTAAGTGGGTACCGGCAATCGATAACTGGCTCTGGCTGGCTGGTGGAGATCAGACAGACAGTCGCTCCATTTAAAATGCTGGACTCGATAGCAACTCCAAAAGCAGCCAAATTGATTGAATATTTTGACTACTTGCATCAAAAAAAGCACTTAGCTAGTAGTTAAGCGCTTTTTTTGATACAAGATAGACTCCCGAGTGTAGATTCGCGAGCAATAAACTGGCATCACTTCATCGCGCGTTGCTCAAAACGATTTTTTGATTATTGTATATCATTTGAACCAAAAATATGGTGTTTTGTATTTAAAAATTGATGTCTTTTGTTTTTACGTTCCATGACTTAAGGTGAATCTTTGGTTACGATATTGGAAGAGGTTGAAAGCTAACCAAATTATCTTTCAAATGATATTATACCACAATCCATAGACCATTGCAAAGAAATTGTAAAAAATTGTTTTGAGCATCATCATTTTATTAAGTAAAACTTAGTCTGGAAAATTTAACATAGTTGTAACGAGCACATAATATCATTTATAATAACGTAACAATCGTCATTATTATCTAACCGTCATTTTGAGGTGAAGTCCGTTTGTTCATGTCATTGACCAAACCTATCGTTTGAGAAAATCTTTGCATTATTTAATGTTGTATGGAACAATCAACGGGATCCCACGGGCATAGTAAAACGGAATGAATTTGATCTGTATCGAATTCTATTATTACACCTAGTAAAACCCTGTATTATAGACCCGCTATCGCTCGTTGCTACAGTACAGGTTTGTATTGTTTTTGGAAAAAAGGATATTTTTACGGTTTAAAGTTCTGTATTTCTCAAAGATTACAAATCAATTTTTTGAGATTCCTTTGAAAATAACTTTTTAGGTAGACCTTCCTTGTAGATATTCTGTGCTCCTTGATACAAAATACACTTTTTAGCGTAATTAGTTCGCGGTTTGTATAGTTGTATATCATGTGCTCGCCTAGAGCGGCGGGTATATGTTTCTTAATTCTTTATTGTACACCAAAAACAACATTACATACAGTGTGATAATAAGGTACATGTTCAAAGGCGAACTTAACTCAATGTTGAGTTTCAAATTTATGCAATATTAAATAATTTTGGCTCATTAAACATTTTGATAATTGGAGTTAAATAATTGTAGTTAGAGAGGACTTTTATCATATTACTTTGAGCTCTTTGTAATTTATCATCACAATGTTACGACTGTATTTCCTTCAGGGTTAGGTAGAAGTGCACCTATTAGGACAATCCACATTTCACCAGTCACGTTCAAGTACCATGTAATGGGGCCCCCTATAGTACTGGGAACAAGTACACTACCTCCGCGCTGCTATTAAGAAATTCAAGAAGCAAAACCCGATATTCTCAATTTGCTCGACTCGGCAGTCGAACCCCATTGCAGGAACTTACGCTAAGGACTAGCGCTTACCATCACCAGACCAAGAAGGCCTTCTTAGATTTCCCCAAAGTTTTATTCCCTTTAAGACTTATCCCTATTTGTCATTGGTTCAGTTGTCACCTTGAAGTGCTATCCTGATAATATTATATATCCTGCAGACACAATTACCTTCTCATGTAATCAGAAGTCATTGGCTGAATCATTATGCTATTTTCGAATAGATTTCTGTCTTCACCATCAGGTTTTCTATAAGCAATTAATACAACAGCAATAACATTTTATTGTTGACTTTTTGTGTTTTCTACAAAATGAATCATGTTTTCAATAGAGCAGTCCTTCACATTGAAAAAACTATAAATGGTGGTTTAGTTGAAATGTACTTACACGGATAGGCAATACTTAATTGTTTTATGTCATTTGGGGCTCTAAATACGGTTAAGAATCTTTATTTCTCAAAAGAATTACAATGGCATTCATTTATATGAGAAACTTACATATCTAAACAATTTAAGTTATGTTGAGCGTACTTACTAACAACAAAATCTTACTTAATACCAAAATGATGGCCGGGATTTCATACAGATCCAATCCTGGTCGGGTATCTCAGTAGATGCCCTGAATCCGGCTTTCTCCCCGCTTGGTGGCAATATGCTCTCCCTAATTACATAGGATTTTTTGGTGTACGATAAAGTATATTTAATTCTATTCTTTTCTATACCTGCCCAACTGTGGGAGTACTACAGGTACATCTCTGCCTACTTTGGGCAATACTGGCTTGATAATTAATACTAGCAGACGCCTCGCGGTTTCACCCGCGTAGTTCTCGTTTCCGAAGGAATACTGGGATAAAAAATAACCTAGATCACTCGGTGATAGTGTAGCTTCCCAACGTTGAAAGAAATTTTGAAATCGGTTCAATAATTTATATGTTTATATGATACATACAAAAATACAATTCTTTCCTCTTTACAATATTAGTATAGATTACAAAAGATTTCAGGAATATGAACTTCTGAAACAAAATTTTCCAAATTCTTTAACTAAACACCGGTCAATATTTACTTGATCCACTTTGTTAACTTGGAGACCTACCTAAGAACCAAACTCAACAATCCTGACTCATTACATTGAACATAAAGTGGCCACTAAAACTAACATATGCGCTCCTACTTACTCAAGAAAGTGACCATATAATTTGTGTTGACACGCTATGGCTCATTTAGTTTGTGTATTGCTTATTCTAGCATTGTCACTGTTTGAGTAATCTACTTAGTGTTTTTGATGAAAATTACTTTCC